>JBBDHG010000180.1:95000-695000 GCA_037951165.1 Lophius americanus
TTGGTCCGGATTCCCCTAAAACACGTTCTTTTTTCTGCCGTTGTTACTGTTTTCATAATTTTATCCCTGAAGAGTCGTCGCCGCTTCCTCAGATCCTTCGTCTTAATGCGATAACTCAAAAACTGTTTCACGCATCATCGGTTCATGTTTCGTATATTTCTGACTCTAGGGGGCGCTTCACCTCCAAAAGTATTTGGGTCATAACCTCTCAACCGGTTTGGTCCAGATTAGGTTTGCGTGAATCGACTCCAGGAGATATATCGTAAATATGTCAGATTTTACTCTAGTAGCTCATATTTTACCCACTAGGGGGAAAAATTAGGTTTGTTTTAACATAATTTTGGATATTCAATTTAAGGAGGTCAATATCAGAGATTACTTGTTCAAGGCAGGGGACTGGGGGGCTTTCGGGGACCTCCTCAACCTTGCTGTTGAGGATTTCATAACATGTTTGTTGCTCTTAGTGCCAAAATCCATGCATCCATTTTCAGGGTATTGCAGACGTCCCTCTCCCCAGCAATGCTCCCCAGCTCATCCGAGGGAGTTTTGGGCCTAAAGAAATAATGAATAGAAGGTTTTTTTTTAGCTTATAATAAGTAGAAGAAGAAAAAAATCTGCCAATAGTACAAGATATAAAATAAAATAAGATGTGAGATTTAGATGAAGGATATCTTGAAATGAGCTGGTAAATATTTATATATATATACATATATATATATATAGATATATATATATATATATAGATATATATTAACAAAGATTTTAGTCCAATATGACTTTAAGATTATTATTATTATTATTATTACTATTAATTTACTGTTAAAAATGGCCTTAAAACTTTCTTTTTTAGCAGAACCCATGACTTTTAATCAACATTGCTGCTAATATTTTTTCTTTGCTAATATTCTTATACCATTATTATTATTATATATTTTGTATTGATGCTTTTATCTGCTTTGACCTTGTAGCACCTTGTGATTTGATCCAAATGTAAAGCGTGTCATGAATAAAATATATAACTATTATTATTATTATTATTATTATTATCATTAAAATGGGATCCATTAATATTTTGGGATGGATTTGACTTTAACTCAGCTGCAAATATTCAATTTTAAGCATATTTTCAAGGTTCTTTGAGCGAAAACAATGTTCAGCCGCCTTAAAAGAAGTCCTTGTATCTCAGCGAAATGTTACTCGTAGATTTATTGTGTCTTAAATCAAGGACAATAAGATACTTTGAACCGAATTTAGACAAAAAACTCTTAGTAAGATTTGAAGTTTTTGCAGTGCTATTTATGAAAAGAGAAGAAAAATGAGGATAAAACATCTATAAACTGAAATTTATAATCTTAAACATACACGATGCGACAGTTATCTATAATAATAAATTAAGTGTTATTAAGTGTTATTAAGTTATTCATATTGTTTCTCAAGTCCGCTGGTCCTGACAATTTATTTTAGCGGCACAAAATGATAAATAATCTTAAATCTGGTATTTAAATTCTCAATAAGATTAGCATTATATGGGAGCAGAGAATTGCTACTAATGAGTAGGTCATTAGAAATTAGTGAGTTTAATTCTCCAATTAGCAGCAGCAGAGTTCATCGTGAAGGATTTCATTAAGGCTTTGCTCAGTTTGTGGATTAACAGCCGTCTAATAATTGACTTTGTTCGGCGTTGATCAACAAATTGACTTATTAGTGAGTTAAATTCTGGAGAGTTTGGAAATGTGACATAAGAATCGTTCCTTTAACCTAACGGTAACCATAACGATAAGATTGTAAACCTTATGAAGTGCAATAAAAAGTTCATTATTCAGCTTTATCCGCAATTTTTTAACTCGTAAACAGTTTTTTTTGGATACTTCATTTAAGTTTCAATCTATTTTACAGTGTTACTGCTTTACTAACGTATTTTTTTATAACTTTAATCATGTTCTCACAACAAATGTTAAACAATTTCACATAAAATGACTTTTAGAATGTATATTATGTATTATAATATTAACGTTTTATTAATATTGTTCTATTTTCGTACTGTAAAACCTTTCCAGCAAAGTTGAATCTATATATAGATAGATATATATACATATAGAGAGAGAGATATAATATGGAATTCCAAATAAAATTATTTTAAAAAAAAAAAAGAAATCTGAGCTTTTAAGTTAAAAAAAAAAAAAAATTTCATGATGTTTGATTTTTCAAAATATGAAGAGAAAAAAAAACCTAAAAGCAAAATCCCATCCCACATAGTTTTAATTTATGAATAAATGGATTTGGGTTTCTTTAGTGTTGAATTTGGCCATTTTTATACAGAAACCTAAATTTTGATAAAAAAGAGAAAACCTAACCCAACAGGCTGTTTCAAACCCGTAACCCCAAAACAACCGGATAAGACCTTGTTAGACGCCGAAATGGGTTTACAAAACAAAAAAAAGCTCAAATACAGTTCATTTTAATCCTTTAAAATCCTCATTAAGAAAAAAAGAGAACTATGGAAAAAAAATTCTTAGCGTATTTTATTTCTCTGATGCGTTTATTAATTGAACATCTTAGACGTTCTAAATTTACCTTCAAATTAATGTGTGTGTGTTTTTAGCGCGTTTTTAAACAAACAAACAAATATTTTGTATTTCACTGTTTGTCACTTTAAACTAGATAAAGTCAACCTTTTGGGAAAAACCTGTTTTTAGAAAACTATTTGACCTTTATTTAACTTTTTAAGGTCGCATCATGTAACAAAAATCTGTTTATTAACTCCTCACATGCTTCAATATGACCCCAAACCAAACAATCCTACTTATGGAATAAGACTTTCTCAATAATCATAATTAATGTCTCCCCCTCGATGGACCCTTTGACCAGCGGTGTCCCCCACGGCTCCATCCTTGGTCCCTTTCCTCTTTAACGTACCCATGGTTTATTATTCCATCCTCCAAGAACAAGGAAAAGTATTTCTAAACTCCAGCCAATGTGCATTTGTAGAGAATAATAAGATTGTTTGATTTTTTTATTATTAGCTAAAGGCTTTTGTGTTGTGCTGAAGAAAAAAGAAAAGAAGAAAAAAGAAAAACTGTCTGTTTACTTCTGCTGTCCTTCACATCCTGCAACATTAATTCTCTCCCGTCATTAAACGTCCTTTTCTATTAAACGTCACTGCTTTGAAGTGGAGCGAAGAAATAACGAGGTGCGGGTGGGGGGGGTGTAGAGACCCGGAGGTGGTCTCGGCAGTCGTTGATGTCGCTCCCAAAAGAGGTGAAGGGAGGAGAAGTAAAGGTAGTGGAGAGCAGAAGGAGCCGAGGACGTAGGAGTCGAGGGAAGGAGCGAGGAGGCTTGATATTTGATGATGAGGAGGGCAAAGCCCGAGAAAAGTGGACCCAAATGATTAGAACCACTCCATCGGGGGGGGTCGCGGCTAATCGTTCAGACTTATTTTTAAACTGGGCTTATTTTAAACAGAGCTCCAAATCCCAACAATGAGGTCGCTATTTTTTATTTTTTTTTTCACAACGATTCTTTTCTAACACGAAAATCTTTAATGTCCATCATGAGGTCGAAGACGGCGCCGGCGCCCATTCCACGCGTTCTCCGAAAGAGTTTCAAACTCAGTCCCGCCTCTTCCTCCTTATCACATCAGATCTATTACAGCCGATAATGAAACTGAATCATTCAAAAACAGTCACTTGGAAATCCAAGCTTACGCTTAAATCAACATTAATCTCTGCAATTAAATTCAAATATTTACATCATTAAACCAAATGAGCAGATTGTGGTTGATGATTAGCGTATTTCTGCACAGCTGTGTGGTTGAGGACATTTTCTTTGTCTCTATTTAATAATGAAAAATGTGAACGAACCTGTTTATAATATGACCCAATGCCAGCATGTGTGTTCTAAAGAGCAAGGGGCCAAGGACGGAGCCCTGGGGGACGCCACCTGTCAAAGCCCCCCCCCCCCCCCGAGGAGGAGGTATTAACCAGGACTATCAAAAATAGTCTTATTTGATACGAAGGATTATGCTTGACCAAACAATGTGTGACTTTATGGTTAATCTAGTGTATCTAAGATATTAAATCAACAAATGAAATAAAACCAAATATATTTTCCATCGTTTTTTTCTTTTCTTTTCATAGTGAAAGACATTAAAGGGTTTTAAACAATAAAACCTAGTCGCGTCTTTCCAGACCATTTATTTCCTGTTTGCAGCTTTAACTACGTTAGAATTGTATTTTATTTTTTCCAGGGGAGGGGGGGGGGGGGGATGCGCCTGATTTGCATGTAATTATTTACCCACAGCTGATGCAGCAGGCCAAATAATCCCATTCTGTCTGGTCGGGGGGGGGGGGGGGGGAGAAAAGAGGGTTCGGAGGCGCTCATGAAGATTTCAACAGACCCCAGTACCTTTTGAAATAGTTCTTTTCAAACGCAGCGGGGGGGGGCGGGGGTGTCCATACATATTTCATTGTGCGTGCTCAGAGAGGCTAGGAGAATTATTGATGTGGTCCAAGAAGAGAGGGAGACGAAGGAGAAGAGAGAGAAAGCGGCAGAGGTGGGCAGAGATGGAGGCGGGTCTCACGCCACGCTTTGAAGACGCTTCCACAGATTAAGGAGGGCAGAAGGCCGACAGATACGTGTTCAGCTAATTAAACCTCGGAGTGAAGTCGTTACGTCTGTGGTCGTTTTTTTCGTTTTTGGGTTTTTAATCCAGGGCCTCTGGTAGAAAACGATTAAATCTCCGCTCAATTTCACTCTCGCTCTCCTGATTCTCTTCCTCTGCCTCAATGTTGTTTTGAATAAAAACAACCAAACAGAGATGCGGCGGAGGCCGGCTGGTCTTCAGATGACGTCTTCGTCGCTGACTGTGCTCCTCTGACTCATCGCTGTGTTCAGGGTTCAGAGGTGAACTGGTTTTTCCTTTAGGTCCACACCCGCCTCTGTCATTTTATACATTCATGTACAAAATTATTTACGGGGGAAAAAATCATTTTTAACTGATCGTCTCCTTTAAACCTTTAATGTTCTCATCAAAAAAAATAAATAAATTGGATAAATTATTTCTTTGCATATTTTATTTCTCTGTTTTTTTAAATTAATCTAATAGATATATTATATATTATTATTGTATTATTATATTATATTGTTTTTATATTATATTTATAACGTAGGCGCTTCAAATTTAGCATAAAATGACAAATAATTTCTTCAAGAATTATTTTAAACAGTTTTGTAATGGATATATTTATTATATGGAATATAACTTTCTTAATTCTCAGGCTTACTGCCCCCTTTAGATCTGCGGTGTCCCTCCAGGGCCCCGTCCTTGGCCCCTTACTCTTTAGCATACGTATGCTAACACTGGGTCAGATTATAAACAGGCTCAGTCAGGTGGCCCGCATTACTCAAAAAGGAATATTGACTCAAAATGTGCTCAACCAAACAGTTCGGCAGGACATTAAAGGGTTAAGATGGAGAAATGCAAATCATAATCTCGGTTCTAGAGATATCTTGAAATTGGTAGTTCCCAAAGTCCAAACACGCTTCTTTATTTTCAGACATAATAGTTAATACTTATAATGACTTGCTTGTGACTTTATGATATTTTTCCATAAATTAAATGAATTTTAGCAGATGTTTGTGTTTTCACAGTAGAAAATAAATGTTTTTTCTATAAATTCTGACCATTTATTCACTGTTTCTTTTATTAAAGATAATTCACCATATCAACTACAGTGATGTACTTTTTGGAATTTTCCCATCTGTTGTCATTTCTGTAGAAATGACTGTTTAAAACTGTTTAAAACATAAATTCACCATAAAAAAAAAAATTTGTTTATTTTTTACATTTTAAATTTGCTCATCTTAACGAGCAAATTGAAAATCACTCTTTTTCTCTCACTCCTGCTCTAGTCTCGTTCCAGAATCGTCTGCATCTTTTCACAATTACAGCAAATTCCGTGCCACTATTTCTAATTGAAAAATGTTAGCCTCTTCACAGAGCCTGTTTATAATACGAGCCGGTAGCTACATGTGTATGCTAAAGAGTAAGGGACCAAGGATGGAGCCCTGGGGGACACCGCAGGTCAAAGGTGCCACCAGGGAGGCAGCATTAATCATGGCTTTTGAGGAAGTCTCATTCTATACGTAGTTTTTTTTTTTTCATATTACAGCATGTGAAGATACACTAAACGAATTATGTAACTTGATACACTTAAAAATGTTTATTAAAAGTTGTTTAAGCTAATCCAACTTCAAATAGACTATTTTACAGGAAATACAAAATTTCATCGCAAAATAATATTAGAAGTCTGACATTTCTCTATTTGTCATTTTAATTGAATTAATGAAAGAAAATAATATTTCGTCTACAACAACATATTATACATAAAAATATCACAGTTTTACTTATTTAGCCCCTCCCTGCGGCGACTCCCCCTTCCATGACGCAGTGCGTCTCGTGACGTCTTGCGCCAATTTGTCGCTTTATTGCTTTATTGGCCGGAAAGACGTCGCATGATTGCGAACACAGAGTCCGGATCCTTAATTGTGTTAGCGTTAAAATGAAATGCACGTGTCGCAAAACAGTCAAATAATCGTCTATGTTCGATTTCTTTTATTTTGCATAATGGAACATACATTTATCGTACAGATGTAAAGATTACACTGACAGGAAGTAGATTGGGGACAATCTCGGCGAGGGAGAAGACGGCGATGAGCCCAACCTTTGTGCACGATGCAGGTGTAACGTTCATTTATTGAGTGGTAGGGAAGGAGACAAAGGGATAAGGACGCGTGTGTTCGAAGGGGGTGGGGGGCTATATTTGTCAATTAGTATGCAAATTCATGCGGGCGCCTCCTTCAGATATCCAATCAGGCTGTCACCTCAGCAGGGGGTGTGATTATGAAGTCCCTATGAAGTGTGGCTCTTGTGGAAGGCTGTGATGGAAGTGAAGGGAGCGGGGGTGAGCGGGGGGCAAGGTGGCGTTCTGTTTTGATGACCCTTCATTGTCTGATATTTTCACATTAGACATGAACATGTGATCTTCCGACGGCAACTAATGGCACCGCTTTTTTTTTGACCGCCGGGAATATTAACACGGTCCGTGTCATTCATCCGGTAGGAGGCGGTTTTATCGTTTCCTGTCGTTTGCCGCTCCGCAAACTTCATTCTAGTTATGTAGTTTATTATATCATGTTTTTCTCTAACGGTTCATATTTTAGTCACTAGGGGGAGCTTCATCTTTACGAAAAAGATCCAGTTTAGTCTAAATTGGGTGAATGTGAATCACCTCGGAGAGATCCATCCCATATTAATCCTATTTCCTCATGTTCTACTCACGATATGGAATAGTTTCTCTTCGATAAACATCGTTCTTCGGACATAACTTCACATTTCACACGGGTAGTTCAATGGCGGGGACGACAGCGTCCGTCTGGTTATATAAGTTCTCGTGACCTGAATGAAAAAATGACACCCGCCATCTTTATTTCACTCACTAGGGGGAGCTTGTTTACGAAAAACACTGTTTTTCGGACATAACGTTGCATTTAATTTGAGGAGATTTGTTAAACAGAGGAGATTGAGTGTACAACGCAGGGGATAGGGGGGCTTTTCGGGGACATAGCCTTGCCTGCATAAGAGAGAATATTGAAATCTCTAGGAAAGGGTTTAAAATATTTGAGTTTTTTTTTTTTTTTTTTTTTTTCATTTAACTCCAAACTAAAGCAGCAGCATCTCTCCACTGCCACTTCTTCTTCTCCTTCTTCCTCCTCCTCGCCCATTTCTTTATCCGTCACGGTGTCACTTGGCCCTGAGTCCGTGGTGGGCTTACCTGCATCAGATGAGCCCACCTGTGTTCCTGTGAGTAACGGCCATCAGGCCCACTCCGCCTGTCTGAAGGGGAAATGGCTTGTGAGAGATTAAAGCTTTGTTTTGACATAATGAAAGGTTACACCGATGAGAGGCCATTGAAACGAGAGGGGAGAAGACAGACGGAGAGGGAGAGAGGGAGAGGGGGACAGAATGGGAGGGACGGAAGGAGAACAGGAAAAAATTAAAGGGGCGTCGGGAAAGTGAAGATCGCAGACACTCACGCACGGCTTTGGTGGAGTCTCGCCGTTTCAAACGGCGGTCACTGACAGAACGTTTCTCCCGATTTCTCTTTCTCTCCCTCTATTTATTCCCCCCCCCCCCCTCTCCTCTAGCTAAGCTCACGGATCAAGGGGTGAACACCCGTCTGTCTGCGCAGAAATTGTAATTACAGAAAAGAAGAACAAAACAAAGCCCGTCCCCCACACAGACCCACGGCACCAATCCAGCCTCGCTTTAGAGAAGAAGAAAAAAAGAAGAGAGGTGAAGAATACTTGATCTTCATGATCTCTGGAGGTGCATCTCACATACCTGCACAGTGCAATACATGTTTTGTTATGTTCCGAGACTCTTTGGCATCCCTCTGGCTTATTTCACTACCAAATGAACGTGTCAGCAGTCTAAGGGCATACCACAGCTCCCCCTGGTGGAAGGTAGAAAATCAGACCCAGCACCAAACGGTTTGGTCACAGTTTACCCACAATCCTGCTGATATTCTGACGCCAGATGATTCTTTGACTTCTGGAGATTCAAATGTTTGAATCATGACTTTTACACAAGATTGAATGTATGAAAGCTCGCACACCTGCATCACTTTTAATCACCAAAACACGTCACTCTGCCCAAACATCTTGTCACGATCAAAATAGACTCGTAACACCATCAGACCCTTTTATATCCTCCTCGTCTGTTTGCTTGAGCTCATTTTGCTCAACGGAGCAGAACTCGACCCCTTGAACTCTATTTCTTATTGAAGAATGTGTGCCACATGACTGAACCTGTTTATAATGGGACCCAGTGGCAGCTTGTAGCGCTAAAAAGCAAAGGGGCCGGGGGCGCGGCCCTGGGGGACACCTCGGCGCGGAAATAAAATATGCATAGAAATCATTTTTCCATATTTTCTTTTCTTTGTGATTACATTAAAGGTTGAAATTAGCGGAAACAGCTGTTAGGACCTTTGAGTCTCACACCGTTTCACTAAAATGCTGGATTGAAGCTATACAACAATCAGCCACAACATTAAAACCACTTGAGGCGGTCCGCCCTTTTGCCTGAAACCGTTCCATCAGAACCAGCATGAACTTAAACAGCAGTTTTTGTGCTGGAGAAACCTCTCTGTGGACCCTGGGCGTCTTGACCTGGTCGCCGGTTCACCACTCCTCCTTCCTTAGACCAACTTTCATACGTGCTAACCAAACAAGACGTGACGTTTTGGATATGGTGCAACTGAGTTGTCAAGGACGTCACAATTTGGCCTTTCCCTAAGTCAATGAGATGCTTACGGTTGACCCGTTTCCTGGTTTTAAAACATCAACTTTGAGGACTTCCTGCCTACCACATCCAACCGACTGACTGGTGCCATTTTAACAACACGGTCAATGTTACTTATTAAGACTGACTTCACTTGTCAGTGTTTATAATGTTATGGCTGATCAGTGTTTGTCACAACAGCTTCAGTGTCCAACTAAAAAACACTTTCTCCAAGGTGTGCCGGTATGGACCGCTAAATGGACTCTCAGGAGAAAACTGTAGCGCGGTATCTTCGTCGGGGACATCAACGGTATATCCCCCTAAAGTCCCAAATCCCCTGCGTTGTACAAGCAATCCCCCTGACGGAACACCTCAAACGAAATGGGACTGGTTAATAATCTCAAACCGTCCATATTGACTCAACCCAAATAATTCTATAGAGTCAACAATATGATTCAATATCAGATCCAACAGTGACTCAAAAAGGAAGATAAATAACGTTTACTAGTTTACTCCTCTTAGTGAGTAAATATGATCTACTACAGTATAACAAGATATCTGTTTAAAAAGAAAAGAAAAGAAAGATAGATCTCCTTAATTTGATTCATGCGCACCAAATTAGGACAATATTGGACCAACGGTTGAGAAATTATTATTATAGCCAAAAAATTGTGGAGATAAAGCTCCCCTAGTGGCGGAATTATGTAACTGACCATTTCCAAAAGTAGTGCAGTTTATCCTGGAACTATCTCTAGGTCTGTGTGGGTATCTAGCAAGATCTTTGGCGATGAAGATTCCATAATAACCCCCATTTTGAGGGGGTTTAAGTGTACATATATAAGCAGATGAGGTTCTTCTAGGTCATTTCACCTTTCTTTGCATGTGCCTCTTCTAAATGAAGTCTTCTCTCTCCATCACAGGCTGATAGAGATGTAATTTACTATTCAAGAACAGCTGAAGGGCAGAATATCATTCATCATCTTCCCTCAGCACCCAGAGGAAGATATTCCCGGCAGTGTCTGGGACTAAAACACACACACACACACGCCTGAACAAGCCTGCAGCAGGTCCTGTGAGCTCGCATAGATATACAACCACGTCTCCTCTGGTGACGAGGGGAGGAGGTGGAGGAGGTGGAGGAGGATTGTGGAGATGTGTGCTGCATGAAACAACAGCCTGAGAGATACCTTATGTCCCAGAGTGCTTCGGGTTCTGAAGCAGGAAGGAAGAACGCTCAGCCCTCCAGCTGGATGGAGAATCCTGCGGCGCCTCTCGGCACACGGCGCCCATAGCAATTCTCTCAAAATGACTTAAGTCGGGATCGAATTAACCGTGGAAACGGAATTACACGCTCATTTTCAATGGGAGTCCTTTATGACGGAATTCTATCGAACTGACTGGAAACTAAACTACTGTAGGCCGACTCTATCGTCCGTGACAACAAGGGCACATCCCCCGAAAGTCCCCAGTCCCCCGCGTAGTACAAGATATCCCCCTGATTGAATTTCATAAATGTGAAGTTACGTCTGAATAACAGTATTTTTCATTTACAAAGCTCCCCCCTATAATAACAATATATATATATATATATATATATATATATATATATATATATATATATATATATATATATATATTAGGATCAGTCAATGTACCTTCATCCTCCAGGATCTGCCTACAGACTCTGACCACATGAGGCCTGGTATAATCCTGGACCAGGAGGAACCTAGGGTCCACTGGACCAGTGTGAGGTCCGATAGGGGGTTTGAGTTTCATCCTGGTACCTTACAGCAGTAAGGGTACCATTGGCTAACACATGGAGGTCTGTGAGAACATCTAATGATCTGTCTCCCCAGACCATCACTGACCCACCACCAAACCGGTCCTCCATAGCGTCTCCAGACTCTTCCACGCCTGCCACATGACCTCAGTTTGAACCCGCTCAGAATTATGTAACTTGACGCGACAAAAATAAGGTTCAAATACTTTTCGGAATTTTTTTCCGCAATTCTAATGAAAATTGAACATAATCCTTGAAATACGACATTTCATCAAGAGTTCATTTTTATGAGTCTGATTTAATAATTAAATGTTTAGAATCATGCCTGACTGAACAATCTGTCAGGATAATGATAAATATAGAGAACTTAAGATATTAAGTCAATAAATGTCCCAAAGGTAAAACATTAAAGGATTCAGTGTGATAATATTTTGACCCTCCCTGCAGGAAGTGAGTTTATTTCCCTCCTCTCACCCAGGTAAACAGTTTGTTTTTGGTGAGGAGGACACTTCCACTTTATTCTGCTGCTGCCGCCGCCGTCGCTTTCCACTTAATTTCTTGGCTGCTACAAATTGGCCTTCCTGGCGTCGTCTCAGTGACAACTCAACCCAAACAAGCTAGTTTAATGCATCGGCCTCCTCTGGCACCGCAGCGAGTTGGAGCAGCTAAGAAGAGAGAGAGAGAGAGAGAGAGAGAGAGAGAGAGAGAGAGAGCAGGCAGTTATCTCTTCCATTCTTCTCTGCACTGGCATTACTATTTTACAAGCAAGCCGGCTCATTACAGAACCATATGCTTGGTAACGATGAAAGCTGTGGGTGCATCCCTTGTATGAGCTGGGATGCTTAAATTATTAAAGACACCGCAGAGGCTTGATTCAGATGTGGCAAGGAGCCCAGTTCCCATTCACACACACACACACACACACACGTACACAGATACACACATTGTTAGAGAGAGCGAGAGAGAGGGAGAGAGAGAGAGAGAGGCAAATGAATAAAGGCAAGGGGAAAAACTTCAAACACCTTTCCTGTGCATTTAGTGTAATGAACAATGCCTTAATTGAGATTGGCTAATTACCCAATTTCGACATAATTAATATGATCCTAATTAGCATATGTAAATGACACGTTGCATAATTGAGAGTCCCTGTTTTGAATTAGACGGCTCTAAAGTGAACCGGCACGTGAAAAGGTACAAAGCAGCCATTAAGAGTTTGACGCTATGGGCCATCACTCACCGTGCGCCGATCAAACGCTCGGCGCCGCGCAGATGTTGCGAAACATTACGGAGTGCAGTTGACGAGTGCTGATATGTTTTTGGGACGTCACTAATTACAAGTCATTACCTACTTATCACTTTTGTGCCAGCACTTTCGCGGGGAGGAAAACAATCTTGGCGCTTCAGATGCTGCCGGAGTACAAAAGGCAGGCGATGGTGATGTGCACATTCAGCGTTTAGCTCATCTGTGTCCTTGGAGCTTTGTCAGCAAAAGGCTTCCTGCAGCCAACATGGTTGTCGGTATGATGCCAGTCGCAGTTATTGTATGGAGGATGCATCTTTGACGGCGGGCTTCGGTAATGGATCGCCGCCAATGCTGCCCGTGACGTTGGTCGTCTCCGCACTTCCAGTATCGACTCGCTGCCCGTGTCCTGAAAGCTAATAAAGATCTATTGTACAATAAACAAAGAAAGAATTAAGTCGACGCTGTTGTGTCCGACAGCAAGGGGATATCCCTCCAAAAAGACCCAATCCCCCTGCGTTGTACAAAGAAAGCCCCTGTTTAAACCCCTCAAATTAAATATGATATAACTTCCAAAAAACAGCGTTTTTAGTTCAAAGAAAACTCTGAAAAGCTCCCCCTAGTGGGTAAAATATGAACTATTAGAGAAAATATGGCACAAACTACGTAAATCTCCTCACGTATTATTCATACGCACCGAATTTGGACGGAATTTTACTTACAATTGAGAAATTATGGACCGAAAACTGGAGTAAAAATGAAACGGAACTTTCCCAAAAATCAATTCAGCTCATTCAGTTCTAGCTAGCTAGCTAGCTGTCTGTCTGTCTGTCTGTCTGTCTATCTATCTATCTATGTAATACATCCTCTTAAAACATTATATTATGATATTATTATCACCTTCAACGCTGTAAATGTTGACATTTACTGCTATAAAGTGCTTTTTTTTCCCCGTATTAAACCCAGTCCCAGCACAGAGACGTTGAGCATTGAGAAGCAGGACTGTCTGCTAACCCAGTTTCTGCCTGGTGCTGCCTAACGACGGGCCGCCTGACCCCTCGCTGCAGGAATGACATGTTGTCCTCCATGTGAGCTAATATTGATCTGGTAGCAAGTGGCAGTTGACTGAGCGGGCCTGGAGGGCAGCAGTAATGGGAGGTTCCAGGGGATGTGATGGGGCCACCGAGCACCTGGATCACCCAGCTGGTAGAGAGGCTCCCCAGGCCCAGAGGGGGGGGGGGGCTGGCCGTCTGACAGACACACAGCACAGAGATACATTCATTGTTTCCTCCATTCCTTCTCTTTGACTCTCACTCACTCGCACACCCCAGGCCCCGGCCAGACCCATCGGCGCTGTCAGGACGCGGGACTCCATGTTGGATTCAATCAGCAGCGGTGTCAGTCAACGGCGCGCGCACTAACACGCACACGGGTCAGCGCCGCGTTCTGCTCGGCAGAAGGGGAGCACGTCGTCCTTCCGGTGCGACTCCCTCTTTCCTCCCGCCTGCCGCCCCCGTTCCCTCGGCCCCGTCAGCTCTGCCCCCACTTCTTGTCAGCGGCCATATGGCTACCCCTCTCACCCGCCCGCGTCACCCTCCAGACTCCTTCCCCATGCCTCACTTCCCCTGTTGGAGTTTCACCGACGGCTTTAAATGCACCTCTCGGCCTCAGACTCCTCGCCGCGCCGCAGGACCAGTCAGGCCTTCGTGTTTTATTTTGATTCCTCACATGACATGGAAACTGTTTTTTCAAACTCTGGTGGTTTAAAAAGAATCTATTTAATGAAAATCTCTGTGCTTGTGTGTTCGACATGTCTCTGCCAAATATCCTTGACACGGAAACACTTTGCAAGAAAAACACAAAAGTGATTTGCTTAGAAATGAATAGTTAAGAAGGTGGATTCGTTCGTTTTCAGCCGTGGTGAAGAAACTCACAATCTTACCTTACAGCGTTTTTATGAAGGTTAAGTAAAACAACAGAATATAGCAGAATATTGCTACGAATGTCTGCTTCCACTTTCTACCTAGCTGTCTAAAATGTTTATTAGCTTATTCATACTTCATTTATTATATGGGGACATTATGGAATGGTCATCGCCGCCTCGGCAGATCCTCAGTGTTTAAAGCAATAACTCAAAAACTACTTCATGGATAATTTTCAAATTTCATACTCACATAGACCTTAGTGTGAGGAAGAACTGGATCGATTCGGGGAAATATCGGGTTCATATTTATAACATGAGGGGAGGCTTTGTCTCTAATGTTTGGGGCCATAATTTCTCAACCTTTACTTTAATAGTTTGTATCTTATGTTTTTTTATTTTTACAAAAAAAAACACAGTTTTTGGGTCAAATCTTCTAACTTTTGATTTGATTTAGTCCAAATTTGGTGCACATGAATCAACTTAAGGAGATTTATCTTATATATATATCGTATTTTAATCTAACATTAAATACTTGACTCCCGAAGAAGAAGCTTTTATTATTAAAAAATAGAGTTTTTCAGAAAGAATTTTTTTTTGATTCAGTCCAAATTTGTTGTAAATAAATCAACTTGAGGAGTTCTATCTTACATATATTGTGTTTTACTCACTAGAGAGAGCTTTTTTTTTTTATGAAAAACACTCAGTTTAATGAGTTCAATCAGGGGGATTACTTTTGCAACACAGGGGACATGGGGGGATTTGACTGATATACCCTTGCTGTCGGGGACGACATCATTCACCTAATTATTTTAAACTGACATTTTAAAAGCAATTTTGGTTAATGAGATTACAGCTCAACAACTTTCCCAGCGTGTCTAAGGAGAGTTCTTGGTTATAACACGATGGGACATCAGACGCTTCAGTCGGACTCCTTCAGGATGAGAACCAGCTCAAAAAAACTGAAAGCAGATGCATGTTTCAGGAGACAACGGCATTAGGGGAATTTATTTATTTATTTCTCTTGGTTTAACTACTGTTCCAAAGATCAAGAACGTGTTCACAGACAACTTTACTTTGATCTCTATTCCCGGCAAATACTGGAATCTTTTGAAGTTTATGTAAGACATAAAGTCTATTTTCTGTTGAACAGGCATGTCAATTTGTTCTCTCTCTCTCTCTCTCTCTGTCTCTCTCTCTCTCTCTCTCGTGCTCCCTCTCTCGCTCGTGCTCTCTCTCTCTCTAACTGTTGTGCTTTCTCTCTCTCTCTCTCTCTCGCTCTCTCGCTCCCTCTCTCTTTCGTGCTCTCTCTCTCTCTCTAACTGTTGTGCTTTCTCTCTCTCTCTCTCTCTCTGTCTCTCTCTCTCTCGCTCCCTCTCTCTCTCATGCTCCCTCTCTCGCTCGTGCTCTCTCTCTCTCTTGTACTCCCTCTCTCTCTCTCATACTTTCTCCCTCTCTCAATCTCGTGCTTTCTCTCTCTCTCTCTCTCTCTCTCTCTCGTGGTTTCTCTCTCTCTGTGTGTCTCTCTCTCTCTCTCTCGTAGTCTCTCATGCTCTCTCTCTCTCTCTCTCTCATACTCTCTCTCTCGGGCTTTTTTCTCTCTCTCTCATACTCTCTCAAGCTTTCTCTCTCTCTCTCTCTCTCTCTCTCTCTCTCTCTGTTTATGGGTGTGTATTCTGGAATGAGCATCAATCTGGAACCCTGTAGGGACACGTGTGAACGTGGAAGTGCTCTCACGGCTGTAATCTTGTGTGGGAAGCAGAAGATGTTGAAACAACATGGCCCTTACAGTAATAAGCGATGAGATGGGGGCCCCAAATTGCTCTAGTTCAAAAGATAATATAGAGAGAGGGAGAGAGAGCGAGAGAAAAGAGCCACAGCCACCATCGCCGACTGACAAATCTGCCGTCAGGACCGCGGGTTGTAAAAATGTGATGGCTAAAAGCTAATGTCAGAAGTTATGTGGAGCTGTCATCTGCTATTAGAGAGGATTATTGCCACCTCCTTCACTCCAGGAAAGATTGAGGCTGGAAGGGAAGAAGAGCACGGCTAAATGAGAGGGACTCAGAAGAGTGAGTGACAGCGAGCATACAAAAGAAGAAGAAGGAAAAAAAATGTCTGGAGCCAGAGACGTGAATTGAATGTCGAAAGGTGACAAGCAGACGACTGCAGCACAGAAACTCTAAACTGCACTGATCAACACTCGTGGCTGAAGGCGTCATAACTGTCACAGTGTGTCAGAGCAAGACTGATATACCGCCAGGAACAAGATCCTTAAGTCCTAATGGACTTATAACTAGTCCTAGCAGTCAGGAGATAGCAGGCAGAGAAGATTCCAGCGGGGTCCGCCGGCGCTGCTGGAAAAGAAAGGTCATCAGGCGACACGGTGGAATAAATAAGATACAAGAGGTGGAGCTGGGAAATAAATATATCAATCAATATATGTATTGATTTTTAAAATCAGTGTTTTATTATTATTTTTTTGTATTAGAATATACGGGAATAAAATCATAATCTTACTTTTAAAGCAAAAACTATGGTCCTATTTATTTGTGATTTTTTTTTTTTTATTGGGAGGGTTAAATGAGATGGCACGGGGTATATCACCGAAAAGCCCCTGATCTCCTGCGTCGCACAAACGATCCCCCTGATTGAACCCCTCAAAATAAATAGGTGGTTGTGTTTGTAATAAAATTCTCTTTAATGAGTCAAATATGAACTATAAGTTTAAAATATGATATATATATATGAAAGGTAGATCGCCTGCAGTCGATTCATAAGAACCAAATTTGGACTGAACTGGACCGACGGTTAAGACGTTAAAACAGTGTTTTTTCGTAAAACAGTTACAAAACCAGCAAAATTGGTTCATCATTAAAACCTCGTCTGAAAAGGTGAGTTTTGAGAAGTGGTTTGAACACCGGGGGTCAGTACAGTCTCTGGTGTGTTTTGGGAGGGAGTTCCAGATCTGGTGCTCTGTGGTGATTGGTGTAGAGAGGAGGTTGTGTCAGAGGAGTTGGGACAGTGGGAAGGAGAGTGTGGATAAAGGAGATCCATGAGGTGGGAGGGGGCCTGGTTTTGGAGGGCATTTGTGGGTGAGGAGAAGGAGTTTGAACTGGACACGTTGTGGGACGGGGAGCCAGCGGAGGTTCTGGAGGACAGGGGTGATGTGGTCACGCAGGAGGCGAGCAGCAGAGTTCTGGATGTGTTGGAGTTTATTGCGGTTTTTGGATCATGAATTTGAACATCTGTTCTTTTGGAAGTGAGGAGAGGGAGTCAGAGTGGAGTGAAGAGGTTAGGGACTTACCCGATATGTAAAGCTGGACGTCGTCGGCGTAGCGCTGAAGGTGGAGACAGTGACGAGAGATGATATTGCCAAGAAGGAGGAGGTAGAGGATGAAGAAGAAAGAGGGCCAAGCACTGCACCCTGGGGGACACCTCGGAGCTAATGGAGCAGCGGAGGAGGTGCAGTTGTTGATGGGATGATGAAGTGCTGTCTGTTTGTGAGATATGACCTCATCCAGGAGAGGGAAGTACCGGTGTGAGGGAGGATTTCAGGGGGGGGGGGATGGCGTCAAAGGTAAAGTTGAGTTCAAGGAGGATGACGATGTTGAAGAAGTTGTTGGTGACATTGAAGAGGGCTGTTTCAGTGCTTTGCTGCGTGCGCTGTGATACATTAGGCTTCACGTTTTAACTACCTGAAGTGAAATAAAAGGGTCCGCTGCTTATTAAGGGGATACGAGTGCTTAAGGATTTACAAGTATTAGATAGCTTCCATGAATCTTCCCCTCAATTTCATTAAAGACGCAAAATTACACAAGGGAAGCCAATTTCTCGACCCAATTTAAAGAATCCGTCATCCTTGAAATAGCCTTTAATGTAGCCATGAATCCTCGTCCTTTGTCATGAAAAAAAAAACCCTGCAAAGAACAAGTTTTAATTGGATCCCATTTATTGTTCTGTTGATTCCGTTTAAGCTGCCGGTGAAGCACTTCTCCCGTTCCACCGCCAGCTGCCTGTCAGTCGTTATCACCCGCCGCATTCCCGTACCAGCTAATACATGAAAATGACAGTAAATCTGGGGAAGGTCTGTAGCGCAGGAGTCATAAAGTAAATCGGCTGCTTGGTGTTGACAGTGCTTTGGGGGTGCAGGGGCCAGAGGGAGATTGAGGGCACTAAATCTGAGAGGGTGCTTGCAAGGGAGTGAGGCAGGGGACGTCAATCAAATCAGTCTACACGCATGTAAACGCACACACACACACATACACACACCCATGAGGGAGAGACACGGGAATGTTAATACATGGTAGGTTAATAGGATTATTAATGACAAGTGTCCACATATACGACACAAGTAGCATCCTATCGTCTGTCAAATCACATTTCTTTATTATTTCCCCCTCTGTCACACACACACACACACACACACACACACACTTGATGTTGATGCTTGAAGGCATCACCACTGTGAAGTCTCCCGCTCCAACTTTTCTGATAGTGATGTTAATGGGTCACATATGGGCGTGACAAATTAACTTTGCAGTGTTGCAGACGGAGTAACTACGGAGGCCCACAGGGACAAACGCACTAAAACTTAAGAAAACACATGCTAATGGACCAAAAAAAGACAGAAGTTAGGAAAATATGTTCGTCATTTTGACAATTGAACGCTGCAAAAGAAAAGCCACCAGAAAACGGAGGCAAATATAATACAAAAACATTTCATGATATTTTGAGTAGACGTTTCGTCTTCGCTTAACTTCCAGGCCGTGTGGTCATGTTGACCTTAATCAAAATGGTGAAAACAACAAATACACTTAAAAGTGACCCTAATATGCACAGAACCCGAAGCTGGAGTCAAAAGGGTGTTTTAAAACTTGCTTAAGAAAAACATAAAGAAACCAACATCGTGCATACTGGCTTCAGGCGTCGCCATGGCAACGAGTAAGCAAAGGGTCAGAACGTCAGATGCAAAAGCTACTTTCTTTTAGCTTTAAGTATATTTGTTGTTGTTCACAATGTTGATTAATGCTTCATTCCAAGTCAATTAAACAGATGTTTTCCTGCATTCGTTGTTGTTGTTGTAGTTTTGTCTATTTGCGTGTGTTTTGTCTATTTGCGTGTGTTTTGTCTATTTGCGTGTGTTTTCTATAGTTTCTCTGCGTTTGCCACCGTGGGCCGCCATAAGTTAAGATAGCAAGAGCGTTCCTGTCATTGTCGGTTTGTTGGAGGTTACTTATCCAGAAAAAACACTTTGTTTGTACAATTTATCAGGGTATTAAAATTCTAAAGACGTCTGGCGTAATGACCGGTGCTGTAAATCCCGCGAGCCTCTGGGTAACGCGGGACGTTCGCGGTTTACCTGCTACATGCATTTTCCTGCATAAGCTCATAAATGTCAAGGATAAAATATGCGATGGATCCTGTAACAACATACATGTGGTGTCTTCCCTGAGAGGTTTCAGCCTCTTTACAGCACCGAGGTGTGCTGCAAACAGAGCAGAGATGAAGATGTAGTACCTCGACCTGCTGTAGGAGACACATCTGAATAATGTTCCCTGTATAGTCGGCTATAAAAATCAGTGACTATATCTTAGCAGTGCGTTTAGATGATTTATGCATTATTGCTCTTTTAATGCATCCTTTCTGCCCCTTTATAGGTGACCGCTGACGGAGGATTGTTGCATTAGCATGTCTGCTAGGTGAGGGAGGAAGCTTACCAGGCATTGCAATGTTAGGTGGTAAACTCATGCAAAGCAGGTTAACCCTCAGGCGTTTCAACTTATCCCTAATGTGCCTTTGGCGATGTTTTTGTACGCTAATGATATGGCGTTATCGGTAGTTGCTCATGATGTGTACTTTCTTTGTTTCACTATGTTTGCGTATAGCTAGGTGCGCGCCGTACGCAGGCCGATTCTGATCCCCGATTTCTCCACGATGGCTGTGGGTTGAATCCAGATTATGAGCGGGAACTAGTGCCGGGCCGACAACCACAACAAACGACCATAGGGTTTGCTGAGAACAATTGCTTAACATGAAATAGCATTCTGTATTTGTAAATCAATAAAAAAAAACAGCTTTAATAGCATCGAACTTGAGGCTAAAAGCATCAAATCCTTCAATGAGATCCGGTGATGTGAACCGAATTATTGGCACCTTTTAAAAAGAAATAGTCAGTTTGATTCTTTATTGTGTATAGTCATGATCTTAAACTCCAATCATTAAAAAAAATGCAACATTTTAATCTAAGTAACGAAGTAAAAAGAAAAACTATTTTGTCAACATCAAAATAAAGTTGTTTTTTTTGTACCACAATTATTGCCATTCTTAGGAAATCCTGTGATTAAAAGGAAACATAAGAATAAATACAGTTTTATTTTATATTTGTACTTTCATCTGTTTGAGTAAGAACTCTGGAGTGGTGAACAATGACTTCCTGTTTCACTGGGGTATAAATATGAGGTGACACAGGACTAATTCTTTCTGGCGTTCCTCACATTGTTAAAGACCAGAGAACACAGCAATGATGTGTGAAGAAAAAGTTTTAGGGTTTCAAAAATCTGACAATGGATACAAGAAAATGAATTAACGGTTCAAAATGTCAGTTTGTCAATAATTAAGAAGTTTAAAGAGACTAGAGATGTAAATAAAAATAGTATATCAGCCTGGAGGAGGACGTGTCTGCAAACTGACCCCACACACTGTGAGGAGGATTGTTTCACGGGAAAAAGACTCTCCAAGGATCACAGCTAGAGAGGTCAGAGGTCAGTTGAATCTTGGAGTCAGAAAGTCTCTCGAACTACCATCAGATGGCGCCGACACCATCACCAGCTGTTTGGGAAAGTAGCAAGAAAAAAGCCTCCGCTGTCTTCCACACACAAAGAAAAGCCCCTACAAGTTGACAAACACCACTGGGACTTTCACTGGAACCACATCAAAGGTCAGGAGAGTCCAAAGTAGAGCAAAACCAACAAAGAGGGGTGTGGCCTGACATGAAAGTCCCCCATACCCATGGTGAAGTCTTTGGCCATCTTGTTAAAAGACGTGGTTCCATGGACTCCATCAAACACCAGCAGATACTGGATGAAGACCTAAAAGTCTCTGTCAGGAACCTTAAATTGGGCCGTTGTCGGACCTTCCAGTTGTTTGAATGAATGGGAAACAGCTGGAGTGGGCCAGCAGCCTTCATGAAAGAAAACTCGAGGTGACACATCTCTACTAGTCTGGTGTTCTTATAAGGTCATCAAGGTTGTTTCAGTGCGGAGGGGAGGAAATCATTTCTTTATGCAATCACCAGAAGACGATTTTTTTTTCCATTGGAGCGGAACAGAATGGAGCCGAGCTCCATCAAACACGGCGCTCTGGGCGAGGCCCAGGGCTCTTCTTTGGTTTCCACACATCATCTCGCACTTTTCCCATCCGACCAAAGTGACCCGAGATAGAAGTCTATTAAAGATTTGATTGTTTGATCTCTTGGCAAGGTTTGAATAATACATGACTTTTCTTTTTTTTTTCACGGCCGGCTGAAAGATTCCGTTCCGTCTCGGAGACGGATATCAATAAACAATTAGTTCAGAGAGGAAATAAAGGTGGTTGGAATGAGACGCGGACTAGAGAGAGAACATCTCCAGCGCCTTTTGTCCTCGCTGACGACTGCGTTTGTCCTTTTGTGGCTCTGGGAAAGAGGGAGTGTTGCTCCCTGTGGACCGCTGATTCTGACCTTGTGCGTGGAAATCACACCTGCAGAGAAGGAGTCCAGAGTGTTCCGGGTCAGAACTGCCCCGTGTGTGGTTGCAGATGTGCTCTCTACACGTCTCGACACGCCTGTTTGCCTTTCTTACTGTATCTGTGACAAGAGTCTGGTGTGACTGCACCTCTGTGTGGATGAGTGTGACTGTGTGTGCGCCAAAGCATGTGTGCGACGACATGTGTGTGTGTGTGTGTGTGTGTGTGTGTGTGTGTGTGTGTGTGTGTGTGTGTGTGTGTGTGTGTGTGTGTGCGGTAGACATGAAAGGCGGGAGTCCCATCTGTTGTGGTGTAATGACTGTGCTATTTGGAGGCAGGAAAGGTTTGGTGCGGGAGCAGCTGGTATCTCGCCCGGTGACCTTTTAGCATTCCTCCTCTCACCATCTGACAGATGTGTCAACTCGATTATTTCAAAAGCCTCTGAATAAATAAGCGATCGGGAGAGAGCAGCGGCCGCTAACCCGAGGAGTCGGCGGCGCGTACCAACACATTAGACGCCAAACTCGCCCTACTCCCAAAAAACACCCACGAAAAAACAGAGAAACTCTGGTAGCAGCGCAATTTGAAAGAGGTGATCGGATAAGTCACCCCCATTGTCGTTGCTCATTGCTCGTTTCCTACTTTCCCCGACTCTCCTCCTCCCTCCCTTTCTTCTCCCATCATCTGCTAAATAGCTGCTGAGTTGCCGGTATGAGGCTTTGGTAAACGGGGCACAATGGGGCGAATTGAATGCCATTGTGGTCCGGCTGCCCTTGGAGCTCCACCATTAACTGAGTTTGGTTGGAGGGAGAGGAGGGGAGTGGGGTGGGGGGGGGGGGGGGGGGGGGGGGGGGGGTGTTGGGCGGTGCTGAGGGCCTCAGGTGTTGCTGCTAGGCTGCCAATGGACTCTCATTCCCTGGCGGAACCCACGCAGGACGGAGGGGAGTCCATTGTAGATGTTTTTTTTGTGTGTGTGTGTGTGTGTGTCTATGTGTGCGTGTGGATGTGCGGGGGGTTGGGGGGTGGGGCGGCGGGGGGCTAATTGACTCACTGAGTGATTGGGGGACTGTGAAGAGGCGACCGCAATCAGACCTGCCCTGATAGAGTTTGATGCCTCCCTAAATAGTTTTCAAATGGAGGAGCAGGTGCATTTTTTTCCGAAAGCAATCCCTACCAACCCGGTGTGTGAGAGAGTTTGTGTTCTTCTGTGTGTGTGTGTGTGTGTGTGTGTGTGTGTGTGTGTGTGTGTGTGTGTGTGTGTGTGTGTGTGTGTGTGTGTGTACGTGTAATGTTTATACCAATTAAGCCTTTAATCTTTTTCCATGTTGAACACTGTGAGCCCCTTGGCTGAACCTGTTTATAAAATGACCCAGTGGCAGCAGGTATCTGCTTAAAAGTAAGGGGCCAGGTACGGAGCCATGGGGGCCTCCACAGGTCAAAGGAGCCACGAGGAAGAGGAGGCATTAACCAGGGCTATTAAGAAAGTCCTATTTGGTAAGTTGAATATTTGTTGGCGTGTTAAAGCATGTGAGGACTTACTCAATAGAATTGATTTAACAAAGAAAAATCTTACAGTTTTTTCTTTACCTGAAAGTTGAGCTGATTTAATTAAATCTAACTATTTTCCATAAAATACAAAATGTCATCAGTAAATAATTTCGTTTTTACTGTTTAAATATAAGAAGTGACCAAACAATCTGTCATTTTGAAAGTCTTAGATTACTAAATTTCCCCTTTTGGGGTTTAATAAAGTTTTTCTTTCCTATTCTATATTAAATGATTTGACGCCCCCCAAAATATGAAGTATACAAAGAAATACATTTTTCCTGCTGAGGACATTAAAGGGTAAATGTGTCTAGTTTTTGCTTCGTGTTGAGGAGCCATTCCATTTTAAAAATTAACCAACTTATCTCAAAATGTGAAATGAAATAATAATCCAGAGGTGGTGGAGGTCCAGGAGAGAAACACCTGAAAGTCCTCTGAAAACCCCAGAGAGTTTGACGGGCCCCGGACCCTCCATCCTTAAATGTGCCTCATCAAATCATGTCCGGTCCTCTTGATTCTGTTCAGTGGATCCAAACTGGTTTCGGTGGGGTCATTGGGATGCGCTGAGGAAGACTTGGCAGGATCCATTCTCTGCCGGTTTTCATGGCCTTGTTTTACATGGACTCCACACGACACGCTCTGAATGGCCCAGCGAGTACTTAGGAAAATGGATTATTCACAGAGACAATAACATCCTGGCACAGAAGTGGAGCAACGCGGGAGAGCGGCCCAAGACGTACGGAACCCTCCCCCATTACAGGCGTTGACATCGGTTCTCAAACGCCGGCCTGCATTTTTTTTTTTTTTTGAAAAAAACCCAAAATTGTATGAAACCAGCTTCAGACAGAAGACAAGATTAATGTCAGGGCTTTTGTCCTCCGGGTCAGGACCGTTCACCGTAACCGTGGTCACCCCTGGATTTCGTCTCAGTCCGCCTGTCATCACAGCGAGAGCCCCCCCATCTATCACCCCCATTGATCTGCACTAATGACAGATGGTGGTTACGGGTGGAGGAGACAGATTGTCCTCAGCACAGCATGGCTGCTTCACAGGCAGGTTCAGGTGCAGCACAGACTAGACGTGTGCTCTGTGGGCGAACTGGAATGTTTGATTTGTTATTGCCTCGCATAAATAAATAAAAGTATAATCACTTTTCATGATATCCCAGGAAAAAAATCAGAGTTATGAGGGAACCGTCACGACGCAGATCCTTAATGTTAACGCCATAACTGGAAAACTACTTCATTTTCAGATTTTATGCCCACATGGATTTGAGAGCGAGGAAGAACTGGGTTGATTTGGGGAAAGGTTGGTTGAATACTTCCGCCACTAATTGGAGATTTATTTTCAAAATGTTTCAGGCCATTATTTCTCAAGCATTTGTCCAGTTTAATCCAAATATCGACTCAGGTAGACCTATCTTTTATATCATATTCTACTCCAATAGTTCCTATTTTACTCACTAGGGGGAGCTTTTTCACAAAAGAGTCTGTTTTTTGATTAAGTCCAAATTTAACTCATATGAACTGTCTCAATGGGAATCAACTTTTACTGTAATCGTTTGTATTTTGGTCATTAGGTGAAGGTTTTTACCAAAAACACTCTTTGTCAAACATGAATCGTTGGTCCGATTTAGTCCAAATGTACCTCATATGAACGCCTGAAGGAGAACTAACTTGTACCTGTCATATTTTACTATGATCGTTTGTCTTTTACTCATTTGGGGAAGCTTTTTTTTAATGAAATGATTGTTTTTGAAACATGAATTGTCGGTTATATTTAATGAAAATGACCTCATATGAACCGCCTGAAGGAGAACTAAATCGTATTTGTCATATTTTACCGTTATAGTTCATATTTTACTCATTAGTTGGTGCCTTTTGTGGAAAACACTGTTTCTAATCTGTTTCTTACCGACCCTTAGTCTGAACATTTACCTCATATAGATTGACGATAAGAAATCTGTCTTGTTTTGTCCCTGAGCTCAGAAAAACCGGTTAACTGTATTTATCTTCATTATTGAGTCCCTATGGGATCTGATCTTAGAGCAGCCTGCCGACTTCACAGATGTGCTTAGTTCGAGTCAATATGGACTGTTTGAGATTATTGATGAGTCGCATTTAATTTGAGGAGTTCAATCAGGATAAATGCATGCACAACGCAGGGGATTGGGGGCTTTTGGGGGATTTACCCTTGCTCACTCACTGAGGGAGTAACGCTACTTTGGGATTTTAAGCATTCAGACGTGAGCGGCAACCACTAATGTGCTTATAATTGTTTTTCCGGGGGTTTATTTTTATTCTTGTTTCGTTTTTTCTTATTCTGGTTTAGAGTTTATGTGATTATCAAAGAGGAACATCTGTCAGAGTTGAGAAAAAAACAACAGCCTAAAAATCCCATCGGAGATACTGGGTCGCAAATCCATTCCGTCCTGTAACCCACCCAGACACGACCCAGATGCTCCGGATGGGGAATGAAGCAAAGACGCTCACTGTTCACCAGAACTTTGTTCTGAATTATTTTGCACATGATGCATTTTGTATGTTGTTGTTCACCAGACAGAAACTGTGTTTAAAGATGCAAAAGCCGTGATCACATCTCAACGATGGTTTCACCAAATTATGGGATGGTTCTGCGGAAATCGGTCGTGTTCGAAATCCAGCTTGGCCTAAAATATTTGCATCGGTTAAAATTTACAGTCGATTAAATCATAAAACTGGGTCGCCGTACCAGCATAATCAAAAACCTTCTGTCCTCTTTGTTTGTATTCATGGGGATTTCCATAGATAGCCAGAATAATTTCAATAAAGATTGTAAAACTGATGCTTATCTTCGTCAGTCAGGAGACATTCAGTTAATTTTCACATATATCACATACTAACTCATACTTTATATCCTCAGTGAGGTCATGTGGGGCTAAATATATGTTTCTGTAGATGTATATGACTGCATAAATACAGTTTATATAATATTTGTGTATAAAAACGGGGTATAAATACCTTACTATGTATTAAATATACTGGATAATATATCACATACATATAGTGTATAATATAATAAATATAGTAAATATAATATAATTTTATGTAGTATAATAAAATTAAATATACTATAATATAAAATAGTGTAATATAATATAATATAATATAATATAAAATAGTGTAATATAATATAATATAATCAAATATAATATAATATAATCAAATATAATATAATATAATATAATATAATCAAATATAATATAATATAAAATGAAATAGTGTAATATAATATAATATAATATAATGTAATATAATATAATATGAAATATTGTAATATAATATAATATAATATAATATAATATAAAATAATATAATATAATATAATATAAAATAGTGTAATATAATATAATATAAAATAGTGTAATATAATATAATATAAAATAGTGTAATATAATATAATATAATATAAAATAGTGTAATATTATATAATATAATGTAATATAATATAATATAACATAAAATAGTGTAATATAATATAATATAACATAATCATGTAATAATATAATCATATAATTTTCCCATCATATAATCATTCACCTTATTCTTTTCATTGTCTGTAAATATCATTTATTATTCTTTAAGTTTTCTGTCTTCCCACTTATTTCCATTGATTTAAGTTTCATTTAATTTGATAATTATATATAATTAATAATTATATATAATTATTCCCGCTATCCATGTGTCCTCGCCAAACCAAAATAGTTCTGCATGTAAAGGTATATTTAATCAAAGATTGATCTATAAATCATCTCATTAACTGATGCCTCGACGTTCTGCCACACACTCTTCAGAACCAGAACAGCGTTGTGTTCCAGGTGACTCAAAAGCAGAGCTTCCTCCGTTGTTTGGAGCCACAAAGCCGTGGCTCTAACTATCTGAAGATAATTTATTCATAGCTTCATGGATTTGCATTGAGCCGTCTCGATGTAGCAGACGCGAGGAAGTCAATAAGCGGTCAATACGTGTTATGCTTACATGGGAATTATTCATCATTCTCCCCGACGCTTCGTTTACAACCACGGCAGACGACGTCGATATTAAACTTCGGTAACCTCGCTCACGACGGTACGGGGGTCGCTGAGTTGTCCTTGTTTCTGATCACTCACTTGATGCATTAGCAGGTGTTCCTGGTGCTGGAGTGGGCGTAATAAATAAGTCTGTCCTGTGGGAGTGTCGGGGGGCAAAAATACATATTTGAATATAAATGATTTGAATAAACTAAGCTTACGCTGTCATCCCTCACACCGAGGGTATATCCCCTAAAGCCCCCAAAGCCCCTGTGTTAAACCCGTTAATAATCTCAAACAGGCCATATTGACTCAAACTAACTATTTCTATGAAGTCAGCAATCTGCTCCAAGATCAGATCCCAGAGTGGCTCAATAATGAAGATAAATACAAATAACAGTTTTTCTTTATGAGCTCAGTAAAAAAAAACAAGACAGATTCCCTTGGGTCTATTCATGTGAGCTAAACGTACAGATTTATGGTTGGGGAGTTAACTGTTTTCCACTAAAAGCTCCCCCTAATAGGTAAAATATCAAATATTTTAGAGAAATCATACATCTATAATATATATCCAAGACAGGTGTTTTTGTGTAGATTCATATGAGGCCGTTTGGACACAATCGCAAATACTTGCCCCCCCGAGTGAGAGAAATACGAACAGTTCCAGTAAAATGAGACAAATACAAGATGATTCTTCTTGAGGTTGTAGTACTTTAGTATAAACTGAGTTTGGACTATATCGACTAGATTGCACCATTAAAGATATTATTATCCGTTTTTTTTTTCCCAACAACAGTTGAGAAATTTTAGCCCAAAAACTGTGATTCTGGAGATAAAGCTCCCCCATAGAGGCAGAAATATAAAAACGGATCTTTCCCCCAAATCAATCCAGTTCTTCCTCTTATTGAAGTCTATCACGGTATAAAATGTGAGAATGATCCGAGAAACAGTTTTTGAGTTATCACCATACAGTTTGTCCCTCGTGGCAGTGTCGCCATGATTTGAAAGGATTCAGGAAGCGAACGGGTTTTTTGTCAAAGAAATCTGTTTATATGCAAATCCATACCGCGTTCATGATTTAAAATCGCCTACTTTTTAAGAGTAAATCGTGCTAGTTGATTACAAACGGACATGAAGTTAACAAAAAGCTAGCATTGATTAATTATATATATTAAGTATATTAAAAAGGTAGCAGGAGAGAGGAGGTTAATTATTGTCTCTCCATTCTAAGGGAAAGCCTTTATTTTCCTTTTGGAGGAATCAGTTCCTAACAGAGGTAAGAAGTCTGGCCTAAAACGTAGAGATTGTTCCACGAGCTTCAGCGCCAGCTTCTAAATGCTCAACAGCGCCAAACAGCGCCAAGAATAGCATCTTTTATTCAAACTTCTGGTGCAAGGTGACGCTATACATCACGGATCTGTCCCAACTTTAAACTAACCACCATGATGAACGTGGGTGTTTAAACTCTCGGTTCGTCGTTGGACCTCGGCACCAGCTCCGTGATTTAGATGAGGCCATAAAATTGTGAATGGAGATGGGAGGTTAGTTGCTTAATTGACCTTTATTGGGTTCTCTGCTTCATTTGAAGACTGGATATTAAATTAACATGATAATTCTGCCGTCTCTGCAACCCCCACCCCTTTCACACACACCTTCACACACCCCAACACACACACTTCCACACACACTTTCACATCCCACTGTAGGGGTTTATGGTTCCCGTTGATTAAGCACTGCTTTTTATTGACTGCCTTTCATTTTTCCATATTGGCACATACTTGGACAAAGAAGGTTTTATTCAAATTGAGCAGCACACTGTAACAGGACTGAGAGTTTATGAGGCTTATTCCATTAAGAACCCTCCCCTATTCTTAATGTGACCTATACAGGATGTAACACCTCAAATATCTGTATCTGTATTTAATTATGTGTTGAGATAGAAAATGTTGTAGAAAAACATGGCCGGGAATATTTTTAAAAAGTGATTAAAAACTCGAGGCAGTCACGTTTTCATAAGAAAATGTTCAACAATGTCGAAAATATAGACCAATAAAGCAAGAGTAGAGCTTTAAATGATCAAAATACACATACACACAATATGGATGATCACAACTACATGAATAGGGTGTAAACAAACGAATGCCGGGCAGCCAGATTAACGGCTGTTCAGATAAGGATTATTTCATCTCAAACAGTTCATATTGACTCAACCCAACTATTTATGCAGAATCAGCAGGATGCTGGAGATAAAAACCCCCGCAGTGACTCAATAATGAAGATTATTATGGGTAAGTAAATTCCTGAGGTAAATGTGACGTAATTGGACCGACAGTGAGGAAGTAATGTCGGAAAAACTGTGTTTTTCGTATAAAAGCTCTCCGGACTGAGTGATAGATGAACTATTAGTGACATCACAGAGGATGAAAATGAAGATGAAGCTGCGGCTGTCACACGCGTCCGAGAACCGAGCATCCGTTGGACTCAGGCGTTAGAGTCCGGTGTAGCAGCATGTTGCGTGTACGAGTATACGAGGCAACCATGTCACTTTCCAATGGCATGTACACGCCGCAAAAGAATATCCCCAAAAACCTCCGCATCCCCTGCGTTGTACAAGCAGTCCACCTGTTTGTCGCCTCAAATTGAATAGCCGTGATTAAAGCCTCCTTTTCCTTGGCCCTTTTGACCTGTGGTGTCCCCCAGGGCTCCCCCCTTGGCCCCTAACTCTTCAGCATAAAGATGCTGCCCACCGGGTCGTATTATGAACAACTCCAGATAACTCAAAAGTCCAGAGTTTTGTCCATGTGGAAGATCAGGTATCTGAAGTCGCCACAACTCCGTGAGATTTTCCTCAAAACGTTTGAGCCTCAGTCGGCCTCGACACCCAATAATAATCCAGTGCAGTAAGTGCCTTGATACTTGAAGTTGTCCTTACTTTCCCTTTTTTTTTTTTTTTTTTTTTACAATGCAGAGCTTTTACTACAACCGCCTTTTTATGACAGCAGCGGTAACACGACTAATTATCAGCCGTTCAACCTCAGCCGTCAGTGTTGCTAGGCAACAGGTGTGGAGCCTGGTGATGCCGGGGTAGGAACAGGAAGAGCTGAGCGAAAACTTCCTCGTGAGAGGAGACCACCGCTTTCATCAGCACTCGGTGTGGCCTGACCGCCGTCAACCACCCACCCGAGACGGACGGAGCAGAGACAGCGTGAGTGGAGACGACGCAAAAAGAGGAAGAAGTGGACGGGACGACTCCCCGAGAACATACAGGAGACAAATGGGGACACACTGTCAGTATGACAAACAGCACATTAGAAGTGAATTACTTCCGAGATGCCCCCGCCCCCCCGCCCCCCGCCTCTCCTAAGTGGATGTATTACCATTTTGTCTGTCGCTAAAAAAGAGCCACAGAATATGAATATGCGTTTACATCTGTCCCCCATTAATATGCATGCCTGAATCCACATCTCCACACAAAGCCAATTTTCTGGCCATCTGGGGAATGGCTGGTGGAGGTAATGAATATTCTTTATGAATATGTTTTATTTTGCAAGGTAGCGCCGTCGATCAGGAGCGCGGCGCTATCGTTCTCTGCTCTCTCTCTCCCGGTCCCTCGCACTCTGTCTCTGTCGGAACCTTCACCGCTCCACTCCAGGAGCTTAATTAGACTGTACAGACGAGGGAAGGACGGCTGGACAGATGGAGGGACGGTTGGGTGGGGAAAACGAAATAACACCTTTTACCAAACAGACTCGCTCTCTCTCTCTCTCTCTCTCTCTCTCTCTCTCTCTCTCTCTCTCTCTCTCTCTCTCTCTCTCTCTCTCTCTCTCTCTCTCTCTCTCTCTCTCTCTCTCTCTCTCTCTCTCTCTCTCTCTCTCTCTCTCTCTCTCTCCTCACACCTGCTCTGGATGGTGATGCTGCCGAGAGAAATACGACCGTAGCTATTAGCTATCACGACTCCCGCAGTAACTAGTCTACCGTCCTGATGTTCGTTTAATTACCAAAGTGAATTACGACCAAAGTACACCGTACAGAATATTCGCCGTTTTCAATGTATTTTCTGTTTGTGTTTCTGTTTGTGTTTCTGTTTGTGTACAAATGAGCAAACCCCTCTTGAAAGGAACGTTGAGATTTATCTTAAAGATCTTTTGATTTCAGCGCTTGTTGTGAGAAACAACGTCAACTAGGCCTAGCCCCCAATCCCCTGTGTTGTACATGCAATCCCCCTGATTGAACTCCTCAAATTAACTGTGAGGTTATGTCCAAAAAAACAAAAAACAAAAAACAAGGTAGATCTCCTTGAGTTTTGTTCTATGAGGTAAATCTGGATTAAATCAGGAAAAATGTTTGGAAGATATGTCCGAAAAACATTGTTTTCGTAAAAAAAATAATAATAATAATAAAGCTGTCTCTACTGAAATATACAACCAAACTTTCCCCAAATCAATCCAGTTATTCCTCACACTAAGGTCTATGTTGGTATAAAGTTTGGAATTAATCCATGAATAAGTTTCTGAGTTATCGCACTAACAGGAAGGCTCTGCAGCGGGCGCAGGTGTGAACCCGGCGGCAATGAAGATTCTATATCCCCTACTTTATGGGGAGAGTAATATAAACTTAATATATAATAATGACGCATTTATATTCTTAATTCAACGATATTTTATCCAACAATGAGCTTTCATCTCCTTAGACGTTTCTGGCACGAATCGGGCGAACTGCCTCTCGGACATGTGCTGCATGGAGGAACCTGTTGCCTCATTATGGGACACATGCATTTTCATGACAGTGAGTTCAAAGACGAGGAGAGAAGGGTGGAGCGGAGGATGTGTCTGCCCGTAGGCACCTTTATACGTGACAGCCATGATTTAGACGTCACTGACAGTATTACTGTTTCCTCGCGTGTCTCTGGGGCTCCGGCGGTCCGTCGGCTGGTGGCGTCCTTTAATGATTTATGATTGAAGTTAGCCGGCGAGTTCCCCAGAGGATCCCCTCGGAGGGAAAAGCACTGGGAGTGACCGGTTTTATGGCAGCACTGGGAATCAATTATGGTAACGGAGGCTAATGAATGCACTTGAGGGAACTGCTCCCCGCTCTCAAGGCCAATTTTTTCCCATTTGCATATGGATGGCAGAAGGACAGGAGCCACTTTCATCTGGCTGTGATGGAGCACCGTGGAAATGGACTTCTGTGTGTTCCTTTCAATCTCACTGTATATCTTCTTCTTGTTTACATTTCGCCAGCAGCACCACCCTCACTTCTATCACACAGGGTGGGAAAGACGCTCCACTTCTGCTTCACCTCGACTTGCTATTAAATACATGCAATATTAGACCCCTCAGCGAAGCCTCCTCCTCCTCCTCCTCTTCTTCTTCTTCAAATAGTCTGAAGTCATTTTCAATTAGGGCACTTCTGCGGTTGGTGGGTGAGTCCTGGAAGTGCTCCAGTGTCTCCCCCATGGAGCCGGTACAGTTTAAAGGAGTAATGGTGTAGCCTTTTACTGCCACCAAGGTTAACATGCATTAAAGTCATCTGTTTGCACAGATGGACTCACTCTCACTCGAAAATGCATTAAGGTAAATAATGCCGGCCGAGAAAGAAATCGGCGAGCTCGATACATCCCGCCGAAGTAAAGACGGCTATGAATATGAAATGTGCTATGAATTGCTTATGTGATGGTAGACACTGCAAAATAATGAAAAAAAGAAACTAGACTTATGTATGTTTACGGGAAAAGCTAGAAATCTGAAGTTGTGTCAGAAAAACAGTGTTTTTTGTAGGAGGCAAACAACGAAACGGCTCAGCTTAGTGAATAAAATATGAACAATTACAGTGAAATACGATATAAATGCGATAGATCGCCTGATGTCGATTCATATCCACCAGATTTGGGCTAAATCGGACCAACAGTTGGGAAGTTATGGCCAAAGAACAGCTTTTTCTATCCAACAAAAACTCCACTTAGTGAATAAAATATGAACAATTAGAGTAAAATATGACATAAACCTTTAAATCTCCTCCAGTCGATGTACATGAAGTAGATTTGCACATATTTGGACCAACTGTAGAGAAATTATGGCACAAACACTTTTGGAGATGAAGCTCGCCCTAGTGTCGGAAATATGCAACCAACCTTTCTAAAAATCATTCCACTTCTTCCTCACACAAAGAACTGTGTGGGTATAAAATTTTGAAAATGATCCATGAAACAGTTGTTGAGTTTTTGCATCAACACGAACGATGTGCCGCGGACGCAACCATTTCACAAAATTCCAGACTTTTTCAGGGATTTAAAAATGTTGGTGGCGAGGTCACAGCTTTTCGGAATGCCACGGGCATTTCCTTCCTCACGTATGTGAATATTTGACAACCCAGGCACTGTGAGGGATGATGGTTCGACCGGCAAGAGAAAACGACTGAATTGCAGAGGTCAGTTGAATCTTGGGGTCCGAAACTCTCCCTCGCCACCATCAGACGGCGCCGACACCAACACCAGCAGTTTTGGAGGCTGGCAAGAAAAAAGCCTCTACTGTCATCCACATACAAAGTAAAGCTCCGACAGGTCGTTACAAACATCGATGGGACTTTCAATAGAACAAGGTCAAAGGTCAGATGAGACATAAATGTCTCCTCACATGCCTTTTTTTTTTAGTTTACACCCTTCAACCTCTTTGGCAGGACAAATATTCTTGTCTCCAGCAGACAGGTAGCAGAGGTTTTGTTTTGGAATGCAAATAGCAGCAGAAATACCTGCTGAATTCTAATGTGTGTGTTTCGACCGGGTTCTCTCTCTTTGCCTCTCTGGGCCTGATGGTTCTTTCCTTTGGAGGCAGATTGAATGAATGTTTAGCTACTTATTGTGTGAAATAGAAATATTCATAATGCTTTAAAAAACAATTTGAAGTTACTTTTCTTCTTTATATCCCCCTGTCCTCTGCATCTTCTTCTGTCACACCAACCAACTGCATGTCCTCTCTCACCACATCCAGAAACCTCCTCTTTGGTCTTCTTCTTTTCTCCTGCCTGGTCGCTCCATCTCCAGCATCCTTCTACCAGTAGATCCTCCATCCCTCCTCTTCACGGGTCCAAACCATCTCAATCTGTCAAACAAATAGAAAACAAGAAGGGGCTCAGAGCTGATCCTTGGTGCAGTCCCATCTCCACTTTGAACTAAACAATTTGAGAAAAAAAAACACTAGTCCTACTTACTGAGATGAGGTTTATGTGCTGGACATTTAAGGTTTAACTCTTATAGATGTCTACAACAAATACAGGTTGTTCAGTTATCGTGAAGTTAAATAAGGTTTTCATTTGAAATTTGCAGTGACGCTCGACAAGAAAGAAAATAAGTGCATATACAAAAAAAACTATTCAAACGACCCACAAACTGGTGTTCATGGCCGTCACCAGGAATAAACCTGCACTCTGACATTTGCACCAACATTTCATGATATCTCGATGAGCTGCTGTAGCTTCGCTCAACTTCCGGGTTATGCAGTTATGCGACTTTAAAACTTTAATCATCATCGCAAAAAAAAATATAAAACTACACTACATAGTGACCCCCAAAATGCAAAGAACTCAAAGCTACAGTAAACAATGTGTTTTATTCTTGCTGAAGTGACATTTAAACCACCATCGTGCATACAGACTTCAGTTGTCTCCATGGCAACGTGTACACAACCGTCAGAATGTCACAAACAAAAGCTTTTAAAACAGTATAATACACCTTGTTTACTGTAGCGTTGGTACTTTGCATGTGTGGGTCAGCATTAACTTCAAAGGTTGTTTCTACGACGTAGATTAAATGTTTATTCTTAGTCACGTGATTGCACGACCGGAAGCTAAGCTAAAGCTACCGCGGCTACATCAAAACAATGAAACGTTTGTGCATTATATATTTTTTATTGACTAAATGAAGTAATAAAAAAGTTGGTGCTGGGATGCGTCACCTTTAAGTGTCCTTCGTAAACACTTCCGCTGTCACGTGGCTTTGGCAGATCGTTTCTCTTAATATGTTGTGTTGTGGCTTTTGCAGCTTTTCTTTTGTCATGAAATTGATGAAGATTATTTTCTTAATCTGCAGCGTGCACATAAGGTCAAATCGACGTTTGCGGTGCGTTTGCCCCCGCCGGCCGCCGTAATCCCAATCACCCCGAGGAAATAAAAAAAAGAGAGGATGTGCTTTGAAACAACTTACATTACATTTCAAAAAAAAAGAAAGGCTTTATAGTATTTATAGTCACAGACACAGTCTGTCATACCTGGGGAAGAAAAAGTTTGTGCACAAACAGATTTCTGGAGACTTCCATGAGTGACGCCATCAAACGGTGGAATAGACAGACAGGGCGGACAGGCAGAGTTGCAGGCTCCCACTAATTTGATCCGGTGACATTTTCTTCTGCAGCTCCTCGGGGGGGGGGAAGAGCAGCAGAGTGGGAATGAGGCAGTTAGAGAAAGAGAGTAAGAGAGGTCAAGATGGAGAGAGAATGAGATGGAGAGAGAGGGAGAGATGGCGAAGGAGATACTAATGAACGCAGACAACAAAGACCCTAACCTGAGCTTGAAGCCCCTGGAGACTGAGAGGTCTCTGATTGGGTCAATAAAAGCACTGGACCGTGTCGGCATCGGCTCGCCCTTCAAGCGCCCGCCTAACCGCGGCAGGAGGACTTTTTGTTCAAGGTTGCTCCAGTTTAAGGACGATATCACAGGGTTCTATCATACCTGGAATATGCCAACGCTGTCGCCCCCCCACAGCGAGGGTGTATCCCCGCAAACCCCCCAATCCCCTGAGTTGTACAAGCAATCACCCTGATTGAGCTCCTCAAACTAAATTTATGTCAGAAAAACTGCGTTTTTGAATTATGTAAAGTATAATAGGGTATAATCTCCTCAAGCCGATTCAAATGCTCCGAATTTGTAATAATCAGACTGACGGTTAAGAAGTTTTGTCCAAAAAAAAAGCTCCCTTAGTGATTAAAATATGATCTTTTAAAGTCAAATCTGTTACAAACAAGCTAGATCTCTGTTAGTCCAGTCATACACACCAGATCTGGACTAAATCAGATCAACGGTTTTTAAGTTATGTCTGGAAAACTGTTTTTTTGGGTGTTGTTTTTTAAATAGCTCCCCCTAGTGACTAAAATATGAACTGTTAGAACAGAAAATTATATGTATATATAAGATATTTCACTTTGAGTCGATTCATAGGCACCAGATTCGGACTAAGGCGGATGAAGGGTAAGGAAGTAAGGGCTCAAGAGCTTTCGGAGATAAAGCTCCCCCTAGTGTTGGAAATATATACCAGACCTTTCCCGAAAACAATCCAGTTCTTCCTCACACTGTGGTCTATTGGAGTCTAAAATCTGAAAATGATAGACGTAATGGTTTTTGAGTTATCGCAAAAACACGAAGGATGTGTGGAGGCGCGGCGGCGATGAAGATGACGATTTGATCCCCCAACTTTTTGAGGACAGTTTGGGAAATTTTCATGCCTTTATGCGGAAGCTGAGAAAAGTTCTGCGGCATCTTATTATAATAGAGACACCAATCATCAGAAAATATTGAAAATGTTGCAGCGGCGAATGAAACGGAGCCCGACGTCTAGACGGCGTCGTCGGCGCTTCTATTCTGCTCAGAAACATTTTCATTGAGTCTGAAAATAAATTCATGATCCGTTTCAGGACCAGACAAAAGTTTATGACACAGAAACCTGATTTTTTTTAAAGATCATAAGAACATATTTTTCTTCCACCCGATGGTTCAGGGTTAATTAATGCGAGGGAGCGGCGATGCGTCAAATGAGAGGAAGAGGAAGGTAAGCGGGAAGCGGATGGAGAGCAAGGTTATAGGCAGGAGGAGACGGCGTGATGAGATATTGACTTTTGGTTTGTAATTTCATTTTATGCACCAAGTGGAAAACAAGATACCACACTGTTCATAATCCTCAGTGTCCCAGAATGCACAGGTGCACCCGCACACCTCCCACAGACGCCTTCTTGTTATTAGCAGCGGCTCTAAAGCTGTCGGCGTGTGAGGAGGGCCTCCAGTCAGGGGTCTTCGCATCAGGACTCACACCTGAGAGGCGAGTCAACACATCGACACACTCTTTCCCCGCTAAGTCCCCCGCGTCTGACAGATGTCACTCACAATCTGTTCAGAAATCTGGATCCGTCTCAGACGCTGAGGCGCGCTGGGCTGCAGAGAGGGGAAAGTCAGACAAAGAAGAGTGAAGGAGATGTCACACGGGGCAACAATGAGTCACAGAGAGCCGCCGCCGGCAGCATCATCATCATCAGATCATTAATGCTTCTCCAAACATCAAGATCAGTAAGTCAGACGTAAACAGACGTCACTCCAGAATGGATTTTTTTTTCTCCAGCCAAGGCAAACAACTCAACGCGCCCCAGGCCTCATTCAAAACAAAGATCCTGCGAGACAGCGCAGGGAGAGGCGTCTGTTAAATCTGTTATAATGTTTAGGAGTTCAGAATCTACCGCAAGGTTACTGCCAGAGAGTTGTGAATAATGGAGAGGATGAAGATGGCGAGGAGAGCCGTGAGTCGCTGCATGATGGAGTAATTCATCAGCAGCCTCAAATTCACCTGTGACACGTCATTGAGCTCAGAGAGGAGGCGTGGAGGTGGAGTGCCACCATGTGGCGGAACAATGAAACTACACTCAGGAGAGAGAGCGAGAGAGAGAGAGAGAGAGAGAGAGAGACTCAGTTAGAGTGACTGCTGTTCCTGCTGGAACTACAATCTTCTGTAAAACACAGAGAGGAATATCTACATCCGAGGAGGTTATTATTCCTCTGCTCCTTTGTCTGTCTGTCCGTCTGTCTGTCTATTCATCTGTCTGTCTGTCCGTCTGTCTGTCTATTCATCTGTCTGTCCGTCTGTCTGTCTATTTATCTGTCTGTCTGTCTGTCCGTCTATTTATCTGTCTGTCTGTCCGTCTGTCTGTCTATTTATCTGTCCGTCTGTCTGTCTGTCTATTCATCTGTCTGTCTGACTGTCTGTCTGTCTATGTCTGTCTGTTTGTCTGTCTCTCTATTTATCTGTCTGTCTGTCTGTCTGTCTGTCTATTTATCTGTCTGTCTATTCATCTGTCTGTCTGACTGTCTGTCTATGTCTGTCTGTCTGTCTATCTGTCTGACTGTCTGTCTGTGTGTCTGTCTGTAGTAATACTTTGATGTTCCGTGGGGGAGCAGGGGCTCATGAACCTTTGGTCTTTTTGTTCCTTTGATGTTCCTTTTATTACTTGGACGTTCCTTTTATTCCTTTGATGTCCGCGTGATTCCTTTGATGTTCCTTTTATTACTTGGACGTTCCTTTGATCCCTTTGATGTTCCTTTGAGTCCTTTGATGTTCCTTTTATTACTTGGATGTTCCTTTGATTCGTTTGATGTGTCTCTGGAGAGGGGGCTGCTGAGGGCTGACAGATAAACAGGAAATGAGACGACACGCATCATAAAGCGTCAACCGTCTTTTTGAATCAATGCGACTGGATACTCAGAGAGTTTGTTGGAGTTGTCGGTAGATTTAGAGGCTGGCAATAACTCAGACATTAATAAAGAAATCTGCATGAATTCTTCCCAAACCTTGATCACCGCTGTGCCTTGTTCCTTTGATGTTTCATACTGGAGAGGAAGAGGAAGTGACGAAACAATGTCTGTTTAGCAGTAGGTTCAGGCGAAGGTTCGCCCTCCCTCTCTTCTCATGATGTGATTCCTTTTAGGAAGACAAGCCTCCTTTGAAGTCTTCCACTCAGCAGTCAGACGAACACACGGACCTGCAGAAACGTTTCACTGCTGCTTTTTATTCTGGAAACATTCACCGATTCGTGTCTTTTTAGGTTTCATCTTTGATTTGCAGCTTAATTCCGCTGTTTAAATTCAAGCTCTTGAATTACAATAATTGTTTGTTACCTTTGCCTGAATACATATTTTTCCAAGGACTCTGTAAAAACACTCTATAATCTGTGTTAAACTATGGGATAATATATATATATATATATATATATATATATATATATATATATATATATATATATATATATATATATAATAATATGTTGTTTCAGGTCTTACATGACATTTAATTCAAACCGAGTAAACGTGAATGATCGCATTATAACTAATGAAAGCGATGAAAGCGAAAACCTAATCAGTCATCCTTCCTGACTTTTCTCTAGTTTTGCATTTTGCTGGTACCCTTGTCTCTACTGGTACCAGTATGTGGTACCTGCAGTCCATTTAGGTTGGCCAGGTAGCCCAGCTCCTCCAGGATGGTGGATCCACACAGAAGAAGGTTTCCTCAGTCTCCCAAAACGTTCTCAGGCTCCTTGGAGGGTCTCACAGAACTCTTCATGTTAGCCAACGGTACCATGACTGCTGTTTGGTACCAGGATGAAATTACAAGACCGGCTTTAAGAGCTTACGCTGGTGCAGTGGATACTGGGTTCCTTCTGATCCAGAACAATTTCCAGTCTCATGTGGTCAGAGTGTGTAGACCGGTCCTGGATGGTGAAGGTCTTCATGTCATGACTGGTCCTCATGTTCCCCTGACCACAAATCCACCTGAGAACCTTTTGGCCGTTCTGTATCGGTGCACCCAATGCTGCCAAGAAGAACCACATATTGTCCAGGAGCTCACTGATGCCATGACCCGGGTCTGAGAGGAGACCCCCCCCCCCCCTGGACTCCAGCCACCCTCTCGTCAGGAGCAGGTCCAGATGTTGTCAGGAGTGCCTTCATGGGTTGTTGTGATCAAATTTACGCCAGCTGGATCAGAAAATCCAAAAAGTTGACCTGCTCGGACGACAGGGGTCCGGACTCGTCACAGAGCATCCCACCTACCTCCAAGCATGAAGGAGGAAGAGGAGGAAGAGGAGGAGGTGTATCGTCGGAGGGAAATGTGTACATTCCAAAGGTATTAACATTCCAGACACGCGGCTCGATGCAATGGCCATGTTTTACATCACCAATCTGCCAGAGTGGGATCTCCCTCGCTTCAATCCCATGGATGATTAAGCGGGATAATTAAGGTTTTTGGACATTTTCCACAGAGGAGCAGACGCGGCAGCTGGTGACATTCATGCATTCCCAAACACAGAGGAGGGAATTACAAAGAAGCCTCCATTCATTTCAGTCGTCATGAAGTCTGCTCCTGGCAGCGGCTCAAAAACCGTCCAGCTGTTGTTGTAATGGACTGTTTCAGGTTCTCTTTGTTGCAATGCGGGAAATGTTCCTTGATCTATTTAGGGAATAATAGAAATCATACAAAGAAGACAGATATTGGATGTTGTTTATTTTACAGGAGTAATATTCACTTCCTTTTTTGCCGAAGGAAAGAAAAAACAGATTTTTCAGATTACCAGAGGTTTAACAACCGTTTTGTTTTTTTTAGTTTATATATTTTCTTAGCTTGAGAATTGTTGATAGTTTAGTATAAAACATAACGATGGGCCATCAAATAATTCATGAGAGGGATCCAATATCAAAAATCTTTTTTATTTAGGTTCTATTATATGTTTCTTTTTGGGTTCAGTCCATGTTCTGGATGAGGATTATTAAGGATTCTGGCCATTTATGTAATTATAATTCACAAAATAAGATGAGATAAGTCAAGATAAGATAAGATAAGTCAAGATAAGATAAGATAAGATAAGTCAAGATAAGATAAGATAAGTCAAGATAAGATAAGTTAAGATAAGTCAAGATAAGATAAGATAAGTCAAGATAAGATAAGATAAGTCAAGATAAGATAAGTTAAGATAAGTCAAGATAAGATAAGATAAGTCAAGATAAGATAAGATAAGTCAAGATAAGATAAGATAAGTCAAGATAAGATAACATAAGATAACGTAAGATAAGATAAGATAAGTCAAGATAAGATAAGATAAGTCAAGATAAGATAAGATAAGTCAAGATAAGATAACATAAGATAACGTAAGATAAGATAAGATAAGTCAAGATAAGATCAGATAACGTAAGATAAGATAAGATAAGATAAGTCGAGATAAGATAAGATAAGATCATGTAAGATAAGATAAGTCAAAATAAGTCAAGATAATATGACGTAAGACAACATAAGATAAGATAACATAAGATAACAAAAGATAAGATAACGTAAGATAAGATAATGTAAGATAAGATAAGTCGAGATAAGACAAGATAATATGACGTAAGACAACATAAGATAAGATAAGATAACATAAGATAACATAAGATAACGTAAGATAAGATAACGTAAGATAAGATAATTCAAGATAAAATTAAATTAACTTAAAGAAGATAGAATAAGATAAGATAAGATAGTATTACTCAAGATAAGATAATAGTAGATAAGATACAATTAAATTAAATTAAATTGAAATAAATAAAAGGGGAGTCATTATAGTAAATTATAGCAGCATCCAAGAACGGCACGTAAACAGACGATAAAATAGACCTATGCTCTGGTCAACGGCAAGGGTATATATCCAAAAAGCCCCCAATACCCTGCATTCTACAAGGAATTAAATGTGAAGTTATGGCTGAAAAACTGTGTTCTGTGTAAAAAATTAAGAAAGAATAAGAAAAAGCTCCCTCTGGTGAATTACATATGAACCGTTGGAGTAAAATAATGATGTATGGAAGACGGATCTCCCTGATTCGATTCATACGAACCTAATTTTGACTAAATTGGACGGTTGAGAAATGATGGCCCAAAAACTTTTGAACATAAAGCTCCCCCTAGTCCCAGAAATATACAAGCGAACTTTCCCAAACGTAACCCAGTTCTTCCTCACACTGAGGTTTATGTAAGTATAAAATTTTTAAACGATCCATGAAATAGCTTTTGTGTTACTGCATTAACATAAAGTATCTACGGCGCTGACGAGTCCATGATAAATAAAAGTGAGCGGAGATGACTAAAAGGACAATAAAATAACACATTGTGCAAATATGAAATGTACGTACAGGATAATGTGTTTTTGTATATATGGGTATAGATATTAATTATATTGCAGTAAAGCAGCTGTGCAGTAAAGTCCAGTGGGGGGATACATCAGAGAGACGCTGTGTTGTACAGGTCAGCAGGACCACGAAGGGAGACTCGGTATCAAAGTGCAGGATGATGGAAATATGTAAAAAGTGTTTCCATGACGATGACATCAGTGCAGGGGGAGATGGATTACAGCCCAGAAGTTAACTGTGTGTTACCTGCAGAGGCGTTCCTTCCTGCAGCATGATGCCTCATACCTTCCGGGAACCTATTTGGTACCGGGGTAGCTTAATCTATTACAAAGGTTTTTATTTCTTATACAAGATTTTGTATGTTTGCTCTAAATCTGCAGAATAATAACTTTTTTTTTTTACATCATTAAAAAGAAAGCGTTTTATTTATTTTTTTATATATTTTATATGTTGTTATAAATCCGACGCATGTTGATTATTTGGTTTTACGACGTTCTGCGTTGTTCTATTTTATTTGGGTACGTCTGTGGGTGATCTTGATAAAGTTAAATAAAGATACATTTAAAAAAAATCTCAACCGGAAATGGCGCGAGCTCCATGGAAACAGCAGAATGGCGTAGTACGGTTTGCTGGCGCTCAAGGGACAGTTTTAGCTGACGTCCCATTTCCCATGATTCCCTCCTCTGGGCCGCCATAGCCGAGGTCAATTGCGCGTCGTTAGCAACAGTCGATAGCGAAGACAGCACACGCGCGTGACTTTACATCGAAGTGTTTACTAATAAACAAGCTACATGTACAATTTTTATGATGTACTTTTATTTTATTGGTTCAGGAGTAGTCTAATCCTAATTTGAAATACCCGGTAAAGATTTAAATAATGGCTTTTTTTTCCCATCTTTGATCTATTATCAGTAGTAGATCAAATTAGGTCTCTTTATCAGGTATCTCAAGGTGTGATAACTCCAAAAACTACACAGTAAAAGTACTTCCTAGTAAACGTCCATGTAGTATTATATGAAATATAGCCACACACACAAAAAAAAAATTAACAAATTATTGAAAATAAAGTTTTCATTCCATATTATCGTTAGAAAAATGTTTATCATTTTGATCTTTACTAGATATTTCATATTTCTAAACTACAGACTAAAAGTCCTTCATAGTGATTGACCATTAAGAACTGTAACCAAAAATGTAAATTTTCATGAACTGCCTAATCAAACCTTTGCATTAAAGGTATTTAAAGGCATGATAACTCCCAAAGTCCACAGAAAATTACATCATATTTACATCGTTTTAATCCCATAACACATTAATGTGAAAAACGGAAGTAAACATTTTTTTAAGAACGGCTGGTTTGACCACAGAACAAAAGAAGGGCGGCTGGTTTGACATGTTTTAAACTCGCCTTAATGAATCACGTGACGACTCCTCGTGATATTGAAGGCAACCAGAATTCAAATGATCGCCCAAAAGTCTGTCCGCAAATCCAGCCTTAACCGGAAGACGTCGCTGGAATGCTCTTCTGCGGCTAGTCCTAGATGGAATCATTATGGCGATCGCCCTCAGGTGTGACGTCACGTTAAAAGCGTCTGTCTGGATCTCGAACAATTCGCTGAAAATTCTCCATTTCCACTAGTTCGAAGATGAGTCGAACGCCCGATGCGGGACAAAGGTAAGAGGCAGTAACGGCTCGAACGGAAACGTTATCTGAAGAGAGCTTAGTGAGCATTTATCCGGTCAGCACTGCGGACGATTTACACGCATTACACACAGAGCTGTGAAAGATAACGATCGGTTCGGGGAAACCCGGGACGCCTTGAGGCGATCTTGTGTGATTTCCTCAAATCTCAAAACAAACGCTGACGTTACCTGGAATCAGTTAGTGACGTCTTTATGAAGAACCGGCCAAGTAGAGGCTGTCACCACTTGTTTTTGTTTATCTTCGCTGGGCTCTTCTCTATCCTCTGTTTCCATCTTACCCTGTCCTCTGCATATTCCTCTGCCACAACAACCAACTGCATGTCCTCTCTCAGAAAACTCCTCTTTGGTCTATCCCGTTTTCTCCTGTGTGGCAGCTCCTGCATCCTCACTTCAGATCACAATGTCTGTAGTGATCTGTAAACATCATAATCCACTGAGACGCCCGTCTACCTGTCGTCCGTCAGCGTGTCCATCACCATAGCAAACAAGAAGGGGCCCAGAGCCGATCCTTGGTGCACTCCCACCTCCAACCCACTTGTGTTTTTCTTCAGAGTGCATATAGACATTTCATTCCTTTGTTGTTTTATGGACATTGTTGCTTTATCACAAAAATTCTTCAATTAAAGACAATTTAATTTCCTTGTAAACATTCACACTCGGCATGTAAAGCTGGAAAACAAAAAAATAATCCAACACTTCTACACAAAGTTTTTGGTTATTCGTGGCCTGCTATAAATTAGTTGATGGAGGCGATTGTTCCCTGCACACATTTGTACGTCTAATGCTCTTGTGTGTCCCCAAACGTTACCCGATTACCGCTGTTAATGGGGTCCCTCACCCTCTTCAGGGACCGACAGACCAAAAAGATCCAGGAAAATGTCACCAACGTGGAGAAACACTTCGGACAGATGTGCCAAATGTTCGCTGGCTATGTCCGGAAAACCGCCTGGTTACGCGACAAGGCGGATATCCTCGTTCAGGAAATTGGACAGTATGCGGACACGGAAACGCCCAACCTGAAGAAGGGTTTGAAGCAGTTCACCGAATACCTGGCCAAGATTGAAGACTACCGCCAAGCTGAGGTAAAACGCGTCTGTCTTCCTGCTGCTTTGACTCTGATCATAGATTCATGTTCAGAACCACAGTCCGATCTGTGGGTTGAGTGAGAATCTGACGTTATTTCTCTGAGTTTGGTCACCTGTCCGTCAGTGACAGACTTTGATATTCAGCATCAGTGAAACACAGATCCTGAACTGGGGAAAAGGAGAAGATGGTAGGTTAAGAAAAGAGGTGACAATCTGTGAGCAGCAGTTTGGTTTCATGCGAAGAAAGAGCGCTGCAGAGGAGATGTTTGCTCTGGGAGAGCTGATGGAGAAGTACGGAGGAGGTCAGAAGGAGTTACTTTGTGTCTGTGGATTTAGAGAAAGCGTACAAGAGTGTCGGGGGAGGAGTTGTGGGATTGCGTGAGGAAGTCTGGACGAACAGAGAAATATTTTAGAGCGGTGCAGCTTGGACAACAGGGAGTGTGGAGAAGAAGCGAGTATAGGCAGGGTGGAGTGGGTGGAAAAGTGTGTCAGGAGTTATCTGTGACAGATGGGTGGCAGCAGGAGTGAAGGGAAAGGTTTCAAAGATGGTGGTGAGGGCAGTTCTGCTGGATGGAGTAGAGACGGTGGCTCTGACCAGAAGACAGGAGGCAGAGATGAAGATGTTCAGATGTTCTCTGGGAGTGAGGAGGAAGGACAGGATTAGAAAGGATGACATCAGAGGGACAGTCCAGGTTAGACATCATGGGGACAAAGTCAGAGAGGACAGACTGAGATGGTTGGACAAATAAAGAGGAGGGATAGTGGATCTACTGGTAGAAGGATGCTGGAGATGAAGCTGCCAGGCAGGAGAACATGCAGTTGTTTGGTGAGACAGAAGAAGATACATGACAGGGCGAGACCAGAGAAGAAGGAAAAGCCGATGTGTTGGTATAAATGAATTAGCCTGTGGTTCTGTATGTGACATTAATCTCTGCTTTAACCGTTCTTTGCCTCACAGGTGGAAAGACTGGAAGTCAAAGTCGTAGAGCCGTTGAAAAGCTACGGATCTGTGGTGAAGCGCCAGAGGGTGAGTCCGTCCGAATGAGACACAACTTCATCTCTGCCGAAGATGGAATTATCGTAAAATCAATCCAGTGATTGACACGTTTAAATAACTTTTGGCTAGTTTCTCAGACTGCCATGGCTACTTAAAGATATACATAAAGACGGAACTCAACGGGTTATGAGTGGATGAGGCCTTATGTCACCTTCCTGCCTTGGCTCCTCTTCATCTCGCTGTATTTCCGGCCCGGTTAAATGACCTCCGCTGTTTTTTGAGGGTCACATTTTGTAGTTTAAGTGTCTGGAATTCAAGGTTGCACCAATTGTGCTATCAAAATGAGATGAAGGGTTTTTAGAAGGCAGGTTGGGACGCAGAAGAATATTCTTCGGGTGTAATAACCGCTGAATGGCCACACGAGGGCAGTAGTGATACAATGACAGCATGATGATGATGATGATGATGATGATGATGATGGCACAGCTGCCTTTTTTTGTCTGTATCATCTAAATCATCTGGTTTTATGTTAATTTAAGGCGTTTTTCTGGTTAATTTATATTAATATATAGTATTATTGTGGCTTTTATAGTCTTTTAAAAGTCAACTTAATCAATTCTGTTACAGTTTGTGGTTCCGTCACCAACAGATGACAAAATATTTCATTTTCAAATTTTTACACACACATAGAACTTAGTGCGAGGAAGAACTGCACTGATTTTATGAAGGGTCAGTAATATATTTTCGACTCTAGGGGGAGCTTTATCTCAAAAAGTTTTCACTTTGGTCCAATTTAGTCCATATTTGATGAATAAGAATCGACTCGAGGACATTTACCTTCTATAAATAATATCTTACTCTAATTGTTCATATTTTACTCACTAGGGGGAGCTTTTCTACAAAAAAACACAGTTTTTGGGACATAACTTTCTAACTGTTAGTCCGATTCAATCGGCATTTTGAGGATATAATAATAATAATAACAATATATTTTATGTATGCAGCGCTTTTCTTAAATACTCAAAATCTATTTACAGGTACATAAAAAATCCACGTATCGTTTTAAGGAGATCTCTCTTTTATATATCATATATCATTCACATTTCATCTGAGGAGTTCAACCGGGGGGTTGGGTTGTACAACGCAGGGGACTGGGAGCTTTTGAGGGACACACCCAACCCGCTGGATCTGGATCGAGGACTCAGACCCAGAAAAGGAAATTCAATATGTTTTCTCATATTATTATTATTATTATTATATTATTTCACATTACTAGCTGTGTCAGAGTGGAAACATGATAACATGTCCCGCTGTTTTTCTGCGTCCCCCGCAGGAGGACCTGAAGACCACACAGACCGCCAGAGACACCGAGAACAAACACTTGCTTCAGCTTGAGAAGACCAGAGAGAGAAACCCCTCAAACAGGCAGATCATCGTATCCTTGACGTGTTTCTACCTTTGGACTGTTTTTGCACAAGCAGAACCGGGTTTTTTTTATGTTTCCTTGACCCGACTGTTCAGTCACAGGTGGGTTCCGTGTCGCCTCGCCATCTCTGCTGACGTTTGAACACAAATGTCGCCATGGTTTCGATCAGATGTTTAAGAGCTGAGCGTCTCGGCAGAAAACCAACATTGACTTTGAAGGAGTTCTTCCGTTGACGTTTAAAGGAGCGGTTCAAGCGGGCCGGACCCCTGTGGGATCTTAGACGCAATAACTCAAAAACAATTTCATGAATCATTTTCACGTTTTATACCAACATAGACCTTAGTGTGAAGAAGGATTTTGGGAAAGATTGGTTATATATGTCAGACATAAGGAGGAGCTTTATCTCCAAGAACAGTTTTCAGGCCATCGATTCTCAGCTATTGGTCCAATTTAGTCCAATTATTCTTTTATTATTCTTCTCCAATTCTTATTTTACTCTAATAGTTCAATGTTTTAGACACTAGGGGGAGCTTCTTTTTTTTTTTTTTAGGAAAAAAAACTTTCTAACAGTTGGACCAGTTTAGTCCAAATTTGGTACATATGAATCAATCTGAACAGATCCATCTTGTATATATCATATTTTACAAGAACAGTTCCTATTCAAGCTTTTTTTTTATCAACAAACACTGTTTTGTGGCCTTATTTTCACATTTTAATGTGTGTTTAGTTCAATCAGAGGGCGTCATTGCTTCTACAACGCAGGGGGTTGGGTATATTGGGATTCTCAGAGTAGTGGACGTTAAAAGACGTGGCGTGTTTAATGTATGTGGTATTATATTCATTTGTTTTATTATAATGTCGAGCTCCTGCTGCTACACAGAAACTTCAGGTTCCGCCACCTAAGCCCCACTTTAACCGCTGAGTCAAACTGACGTTTGGTTCTGGGATGCCGGTGACAGCCACGGCTTTATCTTCAGGGCCCTTTATCAGAAGTGACTCACAAAGCCTCTGCGATGTCACTACAACGACAAAGTCCGCCAGTCACCGTCAGACCAGTTCTGCCTGTCAACATGCACCACCTAAAGCAAATGAAAGTTATAGCAGCGGCTCGTTCTCTCGTTATAATTGAGGCGTTACAATCGGAGAAGCAATCCTTTTCACTTCCTGCAGAGCGTGTTCGTAATATCTGATGGGTTGCGGCGGGTAGGTGAAGCAGGTGGGACCGGAGCTGCGGGCGTGGAACTCGATTTTCAATAGACCTGGAGTCATAACCTGTCATTTCTGCTCAAACCGCTTCGTAGAACGTTTTGTCTCATATTTCTGTGGCTCATATTTTCTATGTCTCATATTTCTATGTGCGCCCATCAGGCTGAAAATGAGCTCCAGAAAGCCACCCTGGAGGCCACGCGGACCAACAGGCAGCTGGAGGAGGCCATACATTACTTTGAGAAGCAGAAGATCCGGGACATCAAGGTTTGCTGCTCCCAGCGTTCCAGCGCCGTCAGAGAAAGACAGTTTCGGTGCAGGGAAATAATTGCTTTGTATGTTGAAGCAGCGGCTGTAAAGTGAAACCGGACAGTAGTGATTTACTGGTTTTTCTTCCGACACCTGGCTACAGCTTTTAATCTCCTGCAGTTGATTGAAAAGTAGAATCTTATTTTGTCTCGTGGCCACCAGGGATTTTCATTTTATTTTAATAGCGCCAAAGAATTCCACCGCATTGACCTTTTGAAATAAAAAAATGCCTTTTTTTTTTCATTTTTAAAAGAAAAACTCCCATTCAAACAGTTGGAGAAGGCAGAACCGATCAGTCAGACCCGGAAGGAATAAGGCCCAACAATTCCTTAGGTTTAGGAAAAAGTTAATGCAGATTTATTTCCAGCCTCTAAATCTACCGACAACTCCACCCTCTGTGAATACTGGAGCCACCTGCTCCACCCCTAAAGGAACATAAAAGGTAGTCTTTAAACTGAGCCCCTTTGATGTTTCATTCAGGGTGGAGCTGGGGTGTTAGTGGGCTGAATAGAGACACTGAAGTGGAAAGAGTAGGAGACGACCGGCTAAAGAGTATTTGAGAGGGGATGGCAAAAATCCGGACATAACCCAATCTTTGGTACTGCTGGGCACTGTCGGACGTATGAGTTCAAATATACAGGTGGTATATTTGAGCTGTGGACCCCAGGAAGACTAGCAAGGGGAACCTGACAAATAAACAAAAACAAACAAACAAATTCAGAATTCAGAATTGCCGTTTTCTAGTCGTCCTTGTTTTTCTCTGTTCACAGAAAATCTTGAGCGACTTTGTGACGGTGGAGATGTCGTTCCACGCGAAGGCGGTGGAGCTGTACACACTGGCCTTCCAGAGCATTCAAACCGTGGATGAGGAGGAAGACCTGGAGGTAGTAGACTGATGCCCCGCCCTGCTGTCATAGTCGGTCTGTGTTTGTGTTTTACTGATGCAGATTCAACTCTTCTGAGAAAACCGGCCTGGTTGAAGGTTAATGAACGCTAAACACCCTCTGCACTCTCCTCAGTTAACCCCGTGGTTCTTCAATCGCCCTGTTATGTACTTATTACTCATCCACTCATCGTCCACACCCTTTATACCTCTTAACATTCACAGAATTCTGCTGAATCCAGGCTCCTCCCACCTACTGTCCTTTCCGCACTTTGCAATCAATGTTGATTCAAGAGCTGCAAAATCCCTTCTGCCATTTCCCCTCCACCTGTGCTCATGTCATCGGTGCTTTCTTTCCTCTAAATCGCCCCCCCCCCCCTTCGTTCGGAGTCGAGTGAAACTCCTCGCCCAGCCCAGGCGGCTTTTCGATGACTCATGGAACAAAGCACGGCAGATTGAATCATCCGGGGGGGAAAAAAACGGCACAAAGGCCGGCAGGCATGAAGAGCATCCTGATCGCGCTCTTGAAAAAGTTTGTTTTTCCCAGCACTGAAAGCCGTCAGCGGCGTTTAAATGTCACCGCGCCGCGTTATCGGAGTCCTACCTGCAGAGCAGCTTTGTTGCCAGACAGAGATTACCTGTATTTTTTTGTTTTGCTGGACATCCCAGGAGCATTCAAGGCGTGATTGTGTAACATCTCTGAACCAGATGGGTTGAAATGTGTTTTCACTGTTTACTCCGTGGTCCGATTATATCATGTGCCCACGGTAATTACTTAGTAACGGTTTGTAGTACGAATATTGTCTTGTTTCTTTTTTGGACAAACTTTGCTCTTCCTGTCTTTTGCAGGTGTTCAGGAGCTCGCTGCACTTTGACGGCCCGTCACGCTTGGACATAGTGCGAGCCAATTCCAAGAGCTCACTCAATCGGACCGGCTCCTACCGGAGCGCATCGGGGACTTTACAGGTAGGGACGAGGAACCGGAACCAAACTGGAGACGGTTGTTCTTCCGGCGCTTCATATCTCTGGGTCTGAGCCGCCTCGTTAAAGCTCACCCCCACGCCGTTAAAATGTCAGTCACATTTCGGTTCCTGTAGCATTTCAGGGGAGTCAGGTCGGCCATTTTTTCTCGCTGTGTGAGAGGTGTCATGTGATATCTTCAGAGAAATATTTCAGGTCTCTGCAGGAGAACCGCGGTCGGATGATGTTTCTCCATCGCTCACAAAGCCGGACTTGACTCAAGCGTGTCTTGCGTCACAACTTGCGATCTTACTTTTTCTTCTGCGATGAGGTCTGATTTTCATCCGTGGGAAATGAGAAAAAAAAACACCTCAAGAGTCACGATCAGGGAGAAGATCGCTTTCGTAGCTTGTTTGCACGCTGCTGCAGGACAATTTGGGTTCCAAATTAAAACGTAGCAGTGCTCGTAAAGAAAGTCACGCCCATAAAGTCACTGAGACGTCACTGCCGACAGAAGAATCTTTGGCACCTTATAAAAAATGATTGAAATGAGACGCAGAAATTCTTTATTATCTGTACTTTTGTTTTGCTTGTGTGGATGTCGGCGCCATCTGATGGTGGTTAGGGAGACTTTCTGAGTCCGAGATTCCTCTAAACTCTGCGGTTCTCTAGCTTACATCCTCGGAGAGACTTCTGCCAGTAGAACCATCCTCCTCACAGAGTGTGGTGTCAGTTTGTAGACACGTCCTGTTCCAGGCTGATTTTTAACATCTCCAGTCTCTTCAAACTTATTAATTATGGATCTAACTGTTTAGAGATTTCCATTATCCATTGCCTGATTTGTGCAGCTCCACAACTTACCAGTGTGAAGAACGCCAAAGAGATTGAGGCCGTTGTCCCCTCATATTTATACCCCGACAAACCAGGAAGTCATTGTTCAGATTTTTGTTCAGAACAGACATTTTTAGCAAACCGTTATATCCTTCTTTTCTCTTTTTTTTTTTTTTTTTTACAACAGGTTCAAGCAGAATTTCTGCAGAGATGTTGAAGTTATGAGTATTCCGTCTCTTCTGTTGGGTTCTTGGACTAGGATTATGAGAAGATGAGGGAACCCTGGGTTTAGAACCACAAACCGCTGCTGTTTAAGCTCCGTTCGTACTTCATGACAAACCTCATGAGCGTTTCCGTTTAATAATGTCTGTTTATTTGTCACAGCAACAGAGGACCGGCAGTCGGCAGGCAAGACGGATGGAGGAGGAGGAGGAGGATACCGAAGAGGATCAAGATGAATCCGAGGAGGACAACGGCACGGATGAGGACACAGATGAGGGAAATTAACTTTTTGATTTTCTTTACTTCCCTGACAAAGACGCCATTCCCCTTGTCCACCTGTCCGCACAGGACGGGGTAATAATCTGTCCTCATCTCCTCCAGCGCTGCCGGACAGACTTCAGTAACATCTCACACCCTGGACAGGCTCTCGTTTGGTTCCGGACCTCGGCAGGAGTTTTTCCAGTCCTGGGAGCTTTGGTGTCGTACTTGTATTCAAAGCCAACAAGTGATATTTAAAAAAAAAAAAAACAGAAAAAGGTGAGGGAAGGTTTTGTAAATGCCTGAAAGAAGATCCGTCATTGCCAAAAAGGAAAATCCCCGCCGTCGGGTGGTCCGAGCAGTATTGTAGCGCCAATGTGAGTAGATGTAGTGTGCTGAAGCCGCGTGATGCGTTCGGACCCTTTAAATGTCTCCAGAGGGTCCAAGAAACACAAACATTGGAAGAGAAAAAGAAAACATGGTTTATGGTATTTGTCATTTATAAGACGTTTTTTTGGTTGTATCTACTTGTTTATTCCAAAAAAAAAGGTCCTGGTTAATGCAACCTTTGACCTGTGCTGGACCCCAGGGCTCCATTCTTGGCCCCTTACTCTTTAGCATTGATGAAGAACGATCTTGGTTGGTATTTTAAACAGGTTCAGCCACATTTTACAATAAGAATCGGCGACTGAAGAAGTTCTCAAGCAAACGGCTGAGCAGGACATTTAAAGGGTGAAACTCCAGACATTACTTTTTGTAGAACCGGCAAAAAGCACGTTACATAATCGGCTGTATTATCCGTCATTTGTATTGTTTTTAGGAAATGAATAAAAGAAAAATCACGTTCTGCGTTGCTGAGTGAAGTGGTGTTCTGTGGCGAGCACACGGCGTTCCCTCCGGCGTCCTGAATAAGTTGTTCTAGAAAACCTTCCCTGTGAATCTGTACAATGGGCAGCAGACGCATAAGCAGTGACTCATCTCTTCTGCGGACAGAATCGGCACAAATGCAGCCGTTTCTCACAACACTCTCTGCGTTTCTAAGGAGACCTACTGTATGGATGTGTTCACAGCCACAGCGGTGCTGCCGCCGCGTCTGACGACGGCCCCTGCGTCTCTCGCATGAGTCATCTGATGCTTCCATCATTCCTCGGATGCCTGAGCCTTGATGAGAACTTACCCTCCACTGAACTTTAAACAGAAACCAACAGGTGTATTTCATCTGACAGTTCAAAAAAAAGGAAGGTTTGAAAAATGTCGTCATTGTCTTGACCTTTGATCTATAATTCAAATTATTCACAAAAGTCTTGAGTGTCGAAACTTAGAAAAGCGTCACGTTCTTAGCATGAAACAAATATTTTTCTCTCAATCATCCATCCATTCATTTTTTTTCCCCCGTTTATCCGGGGTCGGGTCGCAGTGGCAGCAGGCTAAGGAGAGATTTCCAGACATCCCTCTCCACAGCAACACTCTCCAGCTCATCCTGGGGGATCTGAGTAGTTCTTAGTATGGAAGTATGGAAGCTACTTAACCGCCTTATTATCACGGCGACGGCGCGATAAAAGCGGCGTAGGTGGTGCGTCATCGGCGCTCTCAGCAACAACACTGATGCATACAAAGGTTAATGTGTATGTAAATAGTCCCACACAACACACACACACTCACACACACACCAGTTTGACTTGGCCGTGTTGTGGGTCTGAATGGCCTGTGTCGCAATGAGTCACCATCCATAAAGTACGTTTGTGCGAGTGAGTCACAAACATGCTCCGATTGCAGGTAAACCTTCGGGTTCCGCTCCCCGATCGGTAAGTAGAAGAACGGACGGCGACCGCTGAGAGAAAAAGCGAAACGTGAAATAAACATGAGCAAGAAGCATTTTGTGGCAAGTGGTGCGAGAGCGGCCGAACGTCAAAGACTGAAAATGAGGGAAGGTTTAGCTATGAGTCATGGACAATAAAAAAGAAACACAATGAAAAACAAAGGCTTAAAAACAAATACGGATACTCGTGCAAAGAACCAGATGTGAGAGGAAAGGAGGAGATAGGAGGTGACTGGGAGCAAGAGTTGAAAGAGGTCAGTTTCAACCCCAGGTTATCTTTGACTCTGACTCTGACTCACTGCCCCTCGCCGTCACACCTCGCCTATCGCATCCATCACCCTCGCCGCGCATCGACGTCTGCACAGACTGATGGTGCTGCTTTTGTATTTGTGTGCTTTTGAAAAGACTTTCCTTCAGCCTCATGCCAGATCTCACTTTGCCATAAACCTTCGTGTGACACAAACATTCTTCCTTGAATTTCTTTATAAGTCGCAGATTTCTGGTTAAAGGAATTCAGCAGATGTCGCCATAATCACCAAATGATGATTCCCTGTCATTTATAAATACTCAGAATCAAAGTATTTTATTGGACTTTATTTCTTAATGGGACAGGGAGCAAATCTTCCCAACTGAGGCGGTTTACTTCCCCTGAATGGCCACTAGAGGGTGATGTAGAGACATTGTGTTCTTTTCAGCCAATGGGGGGCTCCAGTGTAGGTCTGTGTTAGTGTGTGTGTGAGTGTGTCTGTATAAGCATGTGTTTTTGAGTGTGTGGCTGATTCTGTGTGTGCATATGTATTTGTGTTTTTGCATGTGTTTGTGCGTATGTGTGTGTTTTGCATGTGTGTACGCGTGTATTTGTGTGTGTGTGTTTGTGTGCGTATGTGTGTGTGTGTCCGTGTGTATGTGCGTGTTTTGAATGTGTGTGTGTGTGTGTGTGTGTACGTGTGAATTTGTATGTATGTGTGTATCTGTGTGTGCGTATGCGTGTGTATGTCTGTGTTTATCCATGTGTGTTTTTGTGAGTGTTTGCATGTGTGGATGTGTCTGTTTTTTATTTTTTTATGTGTGTGTGTACGTGTGTGCATGTGCGTGTTTTGCATGTTTGTGTGTGTGTACATGTGTCTAAATGTGTGTATTTGTATGTATGTTTGTACCTGTGTGTATGTCTGTGTTTATGCATGTGTGTTTGTGTGAGTGTTTGCGTGTGTGTACGTGTGTGTGTATGTGTGTACGTGTGTGTATGTGCGTGTTTTGCATGTGTGTTTGTGTGTACTTGTGTGTTTTGCATGTGTGTTTGTGTGTGTATTTGTATGTATGTGTGTGTGTGCGTGCATGTGTGTATGTCTGTGTTTATGCATGTGTGTTTGTGTGTGTGTGTACGTGTGTGTATTTGTATGTATGTGTGTTTGTACGTGTGTGTGTGTGTACGTGTGTGTGTATCATCAGACGTCTATCACGAGACGTAGATTGCACTTTGAAAGCCACAGAACTCGGTGCCGACCTCAGATATGAGAACATGTAAATATGTAACGTATTTCCAGAACGTTAAACGACATTTTTTTCAAACAGTAAAAAGGTGAGTCTCCTTCTCCTGAGTCGCTCCTCTCATCCACCCAACATCTCCTCCACCCGCTGATGTCTCACGTCTGCTTTGCTTTGGTTCGTCACTGCCGGCAAGATTCCGATTCCGCCGCCGTGTCTGATAGATATAAAGACATGTCTTGGAAACACTTTTCAGTAATTTCCTCCTAGATGTGCAAATGTGCCTCTGAAAAAAAAGCCTGTATGGGGGAAATGATTCATGGGTCAAATCTAATGGAGTCAGTATCTGCCGGAGAACCCTCTGATTTTCTCTCCTACAGATCTGACACAAGGAAGAAAGGAATCCCTCCTCCACTCTGACTCATCTCCTGTCATCCCTAATGGCAACCCTGTGTGTGTGTGTGAGTGTCTGTGTGTGTGTGTGCGTGTGTTTGTGCACGTGTGTGTCTGTGTGTGTGTGTGTCTGTGTGCGTGTGTATGGATATGTGTGTGTCTCTGTGTATGCATGTGTGTGTTTGTGTCTGTGTGTGTGTGTCTGCTTGTGTTGATGTATATGGTTCTGTCTTTGTGTGGACGTGTGGATGTGTGTGCGTGTCTGTGCATTTGTGTGTGTGCGTGCATGTGTATGTGTGTGTATGTGTCGGTGTGTGTGTGTGTAAGCATTTGTGTGTTTGTGTGTGCATTTATGTGTGTGGGCGCGTGTATGTGTGTGTGTGTGTGTGTGTGTGTGTGTGTGTGTGTGTGTGTGTGTGTGTGTGTGTGTGTGTGTGAGCGTGTCTGTGGATGTTTGTGTATGTGTGTTTTTGCATTTATGCAGATGTGTGTGTGGATGTGTATGCGTGTGTGTCTGTGTGTGGAAATATGTGTGTGTGTTATTGTGCCTGTGTGTCCTTGTGTGTATTTGAATGAAGGAAAAACAAGGCAGGCCTGAAAGTTAGTGTGTTCTTTATTTATGTGTGTCTTGAACTCCTCAGTCCTCTGTGTGCGGGCGTATGTGTGTGTGTGTGTGTGTGTGTGTGTGTGTGTGTGTGTGTGTGTCACAGTATTTGTGCAGCACATGCATATGTTATATATATGTGCAGGAGTCTGACGGTACAGTTGTTTGGAATATTAAACACAGTGCCATGCTGGCGGCTGTTATAAAATTGAGAGGCAGCATAGCCAGAGTGTGACTCACACACTGACTCATTGACAGTCCTGCCATGGTGTGTGAGTGTGTGAGTGTGTGTGTGTGCGGTCTTCTGGCAGACCCACTGCATGTTGCTGGTCTTCTAAGAATTCTGAACCCTGTCACAAATCCTGAATTTCAGACCAGTAAAAAAGGTTGCATGTGTGTGTGTGTGTGTGTGTGTGTGTGTGTGTCTCGAGTGTGTTGCACGAACACAAACATAAAAACTGACCTCCAGAAACATTGGAACCTTTTAAAAAAAGAGGTTTTTAAAAACATGTGTGACACAATCATTGGCCTCCTTCTACCACATATCAGTCCAGAGTCTCCTTCAGAAGAATCTCCAAAGGTCTCTGCTGACCTCTGACCTTTCACCGTGCTCCAGCGAACGTCCCAGTGGTCTTTGGTGTCCCGGGATGTTGACTAACATCTACGATTCCCTAGCCGTAGCCCTCGGAGAGTCACTTACCGGTCGAGCCCTCCTCCCCACAGTGTGTGGGGTCAGTTTGCACACACATCCTCATCCGGGCTGAAGGGAAAAAACACTCACGCATGTGTCACATCACATTCATACACCGGTCTAACAGGAAGTCATTGTTCTCCACTTCATAGTTTCAGGGAAATTTGCATCACCTTTAAATCCGAGGATTTTCTGGAACCGTTTTTGTGAAAAATAATTGTTTTGTGTTAAGAGTATAATTTGTTTTCAGGTGTGTAACTTGCATAAAAAGGTAAGGATTTTGTGAATAAGTTCAGTTCAAGAACATGGGTGTAGACATCAAACACATTTTTTTGCATCTCTTTTGACTAATTTGGTAAAAGTTGTCTAATAATTGACTTTACCTGATTGGAATTACCTTTAAAAATCAGACTTCTATCTGAATAACACCGAATGTTTCAGTTTGAAAAATGTCTCTGACGCTACGATGAAGAGCGAAGAAGAGTCACCATGTGTTCAATTTGTATTTCTGCTCCCGTCCAACACGACGCTCTTATATCGAGTGGGAAGGAAAAAAAAAGAAAGACGAGAAAAAAAGTGTTTGGAACTTTAACTTTTTGGAATAAAAGCACATTTTGATGAAATTCATATGAGCAGGTAGGAAAAGTCCCTTTTTTGTAACTATTAATTAACTCTAACAGACAGCGAATGTTAATCCTGGTATGCTGTCTTTTTTTTTTCCTAGTACTTAAATAGCTTTCATGACATTCAAGCCAACAATGGAGGGCTGATAAAATATTTTATGGCGTTGAAGTTCCTCATTAGACGCTGTCATTGTAATGACACAGTGACGCTGATGCTGCAGGTTGTGGTTAAAACAGGAGGGTGATGTTTTGTTTTTTTCCAGGAAGTGCTTCACCGACTGTCAACACGCTCGCTGCTGCCGGGGGGGGGGGAGGAATTGGCCAACGCCGTCACGATGACCACGGGCGCGGGCTGATCGCCGGCGCGGGGCAGAAAAACAAGGTGGACCCAGAAGAGCAAACACACGCAGAGTTACCCGCCAAGGCTGAGGTAACGGCGAGGTCCTGAACGGCCCCTCGCCGATCACAACGCCGCCTGTCTGATAAGACTTTTGCGCAACACACAAATTGCAGGCTTGCGCTCTCGCTCCTTCCTGCCCATTCCTTTGAAAGCGGATGATTTCGAAATCATTAGCAGCAGCCACGGGGCGAAGGGAGGAGGAAATGGGTTTGCGTGCAACGTTTAAGGGCAATGCACACACACACGCACGCACACACACACACACGCACGCACACGCACACACTTACGACTCGATTACGACTTTTTTTTCGCTCGGATCGGTTTTGTTTTTCTTGAGTCATGTGACCTGTATCCAACTCCACGCTCCTGTTCAGGCTGAGTCATCCCCCCCCGCCCCCCCCCGACCACATCAAAACCGTCGTACTGGTGAGTCAAACTGAGATGCGTCGGCTTTCGCCGAATGCTTCAGTTGAAGTTTTTGCGCTAGAATGTTTTTACGGCGCTACCGGCTGATGGCATCGGAGGTCCGAGCAACACATGTGCAAAATAAAAAGTCGCATGAACTTCAATCAAAGCGTTTGCATTCATACGTTGTCACATACGCTCATAAATCAGACGTATCTGACGCAGAGCCCCAGCAAACGTCTCACGCATGTTTGTTATCGGCGCATCTGTTCTTGTGGCAACACCATGTGTTGTTCGTTAAATGGGGTTTTTTTTTTTTGTCATCGGTGACACAGATGACTCATCCGACATGTTCATCACTGCACACATGCCTGCTGTGACGAAGGACAGATGCAGGTCACTTGTTGTTGTGTGAGCCGTCCACGCAGAGGCCTCAAACGCCGAGACGTGAAATGTGAATGTAGCTTTAAGATATTTAATCAATCAATCAATCAATCAAATAAAACGCAAAGTTCCCTATAAAATAAAACCAATAACCCTTCCCCCGCACACACTCACCTACACACACACACACACACACACACACATGCAGTAATGACATTGTATTAACTAAATAAAGCATTAAAAGAAGATTAGTTCTCATAAAAACACGAAATTAAGCAAAAAGAACGCAGGCCGCCATCGCCACGACCGCAAAAACCCCACAGCAAGCCCGGCGAACGGAGGAGTCAACACCACCAGCATGAGGCTGCAGTACCAACTCCCCTATCCATCCAGGGCGGAGCAACCCCCCCGACAGCCACGGTCATGATGACAGCCCCCCCCTCTCTGCGAGGAAACATGACTTGACGTTCGACAGAACATCAGAATAAAACTCACTTCTTCTTCTCTGTTATTTATTCTGAGGTACATCCAGGTGACACCTCCACCTCCACCTCCACCTCCACTGTGTGTGCTGACACAAGACGACACACGCACCGATTTACGTTGCTCCGCCGTGTTTAAAGCCCAGACGTCTTTTGGAGTAATTCTGTCCCTGCCTTCCAGGAATGCAGCCGGACGCCGAACGATAACTGTTATGACTTACCGCGCCGGAAAACTGGAACGCGGCCGCCCGTGCCGGAGCATCAATCAGGGAATCGGGAGGACGAGCGGTAGCTGTAGGTATGTTGGGGCGGCTTCCCAAGAAGCTCTGGGTCTCCTGTCTTAATAGCAAACACATGACGGGAGTCACGGCCAGTAATTCAGCCTTTGAGATAACTTAAACTTAAACTCTGAGGTTTTGTTTTTGATTTAAATGCTCAATCGTTTAATTTGACTTTTAGAGATTCTAGCATGAATAAATGGTCTTTTTATGTTTATGTTTTATGTCTACTGATGTGTTTTTAAAAAGCATCATTGTTTTGTCTGTATTGTCCACAATCAGCCATAACATTATAACCATCTGCTTTATATCAAGATAGGTCTAGGTTCTTTCTTTGACCACTTTGGCGGGTTTCAACCACTTTAGACCAGGATTTTCCAACAAGACCTGCAGTTTCGAGGAAGTTCCGAGGATACAATAGTATGGCCCTCGTCAAACTGACTCAGATCTTTTGTCTGGCCTCTTCCCTCGCTTCCAACACATCATCTTCTTCACTCGCTGCCTGATATGTGCCACCAACTCAGAGGTTACAATCAATATTCTGATTTCACCGCCAGTGGTTATAATGTTATGGTTGATCCATATATATCTTTGTCCACATGTATGCCGAATGTATTACTGCAAGTTTGCACTTTTTTTCTGAAAGTCAGTAGTCAGTCATTGTTTCCTACTTTAGTGTTTTCACTGCAAACTGACTTCACACACTAGGAGGAGGAGGAGGAGGAGGAGGAGGAGGAGGAGGAGGAGGATTCCACCGGCAGCCATCCTGTTTTTTTGGGGCTTTTTTAAAAATTCTGTCACTTGAGTTAAAAGTTAGATATTTGTGAATAATTAGTATTAAAGATTATTGGTATAGAAAATAAAAACTTTTTTTTACTCATCTTCTTCTTTTCCTTTAAAGGCTCGCAGTGATTCTGAAGGACTCTGTCTGGACGAAGGTTCGTCTTTACTCTGCAAATGGACACGAGTGGCTGCTGAAATCTTCCCGTCACATGATTCACGAGAGAGTGTGAAGTGGCTGAGCGTTCACACGCCGCACAGAGGTGTGGGAAAAATCTTTATCTTCCCCCCCCCTTGCACAACAAAGATCGCCTTCTTCCTCCAGATTTTGAAAAACTCTATTTCCCTAAAATCACCCCCCCCCACCCCGAATCAGAATGGAGAATTAAGTGAAAGCAAAGACAAAATGTGACACAAGAAGCTGTCGGGTCCACTTCAGGTCAAACCTCTGTCTGGATCCACGGAGCGACGCGTTCAATGTCTCTCAGGGACATTTGAACACTTGACATGACGGCGTGGTAAAAAGAGAGGGCGGAGTTCATGAGTGCGTGCAACTCATGATTGCTGCAAGGTTCTGAAGAGTCCAACAGGTGAGCCAAGTCCTGATGTACAGACAACACCTCCCCCCCCGTGGACTTCACTGACCTCACAGGGCCTTATTAAATCCTCCAAAGGGTTTTATGGAATCAGGATCCTTTGTGTTAACGGGATAACTCAAAAACCATTTCCTGGATCATTTTCATATTTTATACCCCCTTCGACCTTAATGTGGGGAAGAAGTGGATTGATTTTTGGAAAGGTTAGTTGAATGTTCCCGACACTAGGGGGCGTTTTATCTCAACCGTTTGTCCGATTTGGTCCAAATTGGGTGAATGTGAATCGACACGGGGAGATCTATCTTATATATATATATATATATATAAGATAGATCTCCCCGTATATATATATATATATATATATATATATATATATATATCTTGTTTTACTCTTATAGTTAATATTTTACTCACTAGGGGGAGCTTTTTAGGAAAAACACTGTTTTTCGGACGTAACCTCCTAACTGTCTATCTGATTTATTCCACATTGGATCTATCTTGTTTCATATTTTCCTCTATTAGATCATATTTTCCTCACCGGGGGGAGCTTCTTTTTTTTTTTTTTCCAAAAAAAACAGCTTGTCTCGTCACATTTAATTTGAGGAGTTCGATCGGGGGGGATTTCTTGTACAACGCAGGTTGATTGGAGACTATTCAGGGATACACCCTTGCCGTCGGTGACGACGGCGTCGGCCCAGTTACGCATCACAAAATATGCCTCAAAAACATGCAGGGCGCCTTTATTTTCCCTGTGACAGACTAGTCAGCACACGGCGGTTACGATGAAGAGCGAAGTGGACATTGTGGTCAAATATATTTGGTTACGCCATAAATGTGTGAGCGGTAAACAAAGGCTCGTACCTACACAAACAAACTGCAGCAGTGGTTGTGAGACAGCCTGGGAACAACATGTCCTCTAATGAGGTCTATCCCATGAGGATTTAGTACCGCAGTAAGGAATGCAGACTCTCCGCTCTCATGACTGACTCGCCCGATGGCGCGCGCACACACACACACACACACACACACACAGATGGAGATCCTTCAGCGGCCCAGAGCTCCCCTCTTACACATGAATGAGAATTCATAGAGGGCGTCCAAGAATAGGACGCTTGTAATTTGGGAGGTACCGCACTGGAAGAGGAAGGCGGCGAGCTCACGGGGGAATTTGACACCGCTTTGAGAGGAGCGGGCGGAGGCGGGAGGAAAAGGGGGGGCTGAGAAAAAACAGAATGAGAGGGGTGAATAAATAAACAAGGGCACGGAGAGGTCAGGGGGAGACTCTGACTTATGAGGATGTGAACGTCGGGTTTTATTTGCACTCGGGTGTTGGTGTGAGATTCGGATGCAAGAGCCAACTTCAGCGAGTTTATTAGACGAGGTCTGGTGTTCGGAGCAGACGGACCCGGTCGCTGGTGGCCCGTCTGTCGGCCGATGGAGGAGAGGCATGAGTCCATCTCCGTCAGGACTCTCCCACCAGACGCACAAACAGGTCCGAGGGTCTCGTGTGAAAGTAGGAGTTTGACGTCGGATGACTTCACAAGTGTGTTTCGGCATTGTTTTTGTTTTTTTAAAACAGCAAACCCAAACTGTTGCCATCACCTCTTAACCGAAGTCACGTAGTCGCCCAACTTAAATGTGAAGTTGTGTCTGAAAAACAGTGTTTTTTTAGTTTTTGAAAAATACTCTTCCTCGTGAGTAAAATATGAGATAAATAAGATTCATATCCAATGAGTTGTTTTTTCTTTAAAAATGAATAAAATGTGAATTATTAGAGTAAAACACAACGTACACAAGAAAGATCTCCTCGGGTTTATTTATTGCTCCACATTTGGACCATATGTTGAAAAACTTATGGCCCGAAAAAGTTTGGACTATAAAGCTACTCTAGTTTTGGAAATTTAGAACCAACCTTTTCCAAAATCACTCCAGTTCTTCCTCATACTAAGGTCTCTCTGGGTATTAAATCTGAAAATGATACGACACATAGTTTTTGAGTTATCTTGTTAAAACCAAGGATCCGGTGGCGGAGGACGCAGCGACCGGACTTTTCGGCGACAGAACGAGGACAGAAGAAGATTCTTCAGACGGTTAGTTAAAGGCAGGTTATACAAAAAACTCCCATCACTTCAGCTGCTCTGTGTGAGTCCTAAATACAGACTCTCACGACTTTTGCCATCTCCGCTGTTCTTGCTCTGCTCCGGTCCACAGAGCTATACCTTCATGCAAGGCTCCCAAAAAAATTGCATCACTCTCCATTTGTCAAGTATATCAAACATTATGCATTCCCCGAAACACCACATCCAGATGTTCCTCGTTATTTTCACCCGAGACTGACACGGACTCTCAAATAGAATATTAATGCATTGAGAAAGAGAATTCGCTCCTCGTGCCAGTAAGTGTGAATATCATGTAGCAGAAAGGACCTTTTATTTGGCGTCTCTCCACTCCATCACTCCACTCCTCCAGCTCCCAGCAAACGATGCTGACATGACAGGAATGAGGAGAAGATGGGGCTGATTGGGAGGTTTGGGTGGATGCTGATGACATGCTTGTTTACCTAACTGACCCCCGATGGAAGATGCTTGATCTCCGATCTCACCCGAGATGTCGGCATCTTAAACTAATGTGCAGAAGAGTTAAACATTCACACACATGTATTCTGTGTTTGCAGCAACTGACCTTCATTCCTCTTCTCTCCAACGCTTACCTCCACCTCTCCTGGTTTCCCTCCCTACCTGCTCCCCGCTCTCACTACAGATCCAAATGTCATCTGCAGACGTCATTGTCCACAGAGATTCCTGTCTGACCTCATCGGTCGGCCTGTCCATCATCATAGCGAACAAGAAGGGGCTCAGGGTCGATCCTTGGCGCAGTCCCACCTCCACCTTGAACCCACCCTTCACTCCTACTGCACACCTCATCGCCGTCATACTAGTCTTGTACATATCCTGTACCACTCTAACACACTTCTTTGTAACGCCACACTTCCTCACGCAATCCCACAATCCCTCCCTCGGCACTCTGTCGTAAATTTTCTCTAAATCCACAGAGACACAATGAAACTCCGTCTGACCTCCTCTGCGCTTCTCCATCAGCGATCTCATCTGTAGTGCATGCTTCTCGGCATGAAACCGAACTGCTGCTCACAAATTGATATTTAGCATGTTAGCATAATAGCATGACTTATTTATATATATATATATATATATATATATATATATATACATAATACGAGGCTCCGCCCCCATTATAAGGGGAATATCATTCATTTTGAAGGCATTTAACCCAATTCTTGATCTTATGAGGAGCTTTTAATGGCCACAACAGAACAATTGGTCATATACAGTACTTCTCTCTGCTCGGAACCCTAATCTGGTTATGTGTAGGTTTGATCCTATAGTATACTCTGCGTGCTGAGGACTACCCTAAAACAGACAGTGTGCCTTGTCCTTCCGTCGCTAGAAATAAACACCGGGCTGCTGCTAATCGTCCCTGTGTCAGCCATGCGTAACTCTATGTCACAGCCGCCACACATGCTGAATGCCTCGCAGGCCTTTGTTTTGGAAAATGTGACCAGGGTTGCCATGGAGCCGCTGTTTGATCTATTGTAATTAAGCTAGCCCATTGATTGCACAATTCTTCCCCCTGACTCATCTCCATCCGGGGGTTAGCTCCAACCGGACGTCGCCAACAAGCATGAAGTAAACCATCGTTCATGCAGTCACCTCGCCAAAATGATTTGTCCTTACAACAGTTATGAAAGGGGAACAGGAAGGGGACATAAACCGGAGAGATGGCCCAATCAGCAGCACTCTAATGTTGGTGGCTTAAATCCTTGCAGCCGTCTGTACAGCAGTATTATATTTCTACCTTCCTGTAGCCGCAGTGTAATAATAATAATAATAATACACTAATATTATCCCCGAGAACCCACTTGCGCGGATCCTTCATGCTAACGCTATAACACCAAAACTCTGTCATGGATCATTTTCGAATTTGAAACCCATATTAGAACTTAGTGCGAGGAAGAAGTGGACTGATGATTGTACATGTCCAACACTAGATGGAGCTTTATCTCCAAAAGACCCCCAGCGCAGCGCGAAAGTGGTCCCTTCCCTCGGGTCCGAAGCCCAGGCCTCGGGGTGTCTGCCGCACTCGCCTCAGCGGTCCAGGCAGAACGCCGGAGTCATAGAGTGAACATCCGCATAACTATAAGAGTATTTCACTCTTGTAGTTCCCTACTTTACTCAGTAGGGGGAGTAAAGGCCTACTATGATTTCGACGCCTTTGAAATCAGCTCGGTAAAACAGGATTTCCTGCTGAGGCCGGGGACGACCCCCCCCCCCTCAGTAAATGTGTCCTTTGTCCCTGACTTGTCCAGTCTCTGTGTTCTGATGTGTGTCATGCAGCCTGCTTTAGAGTCATTTAGCCCAGCCTCCCCACCCAAGGGGTGACAATCTGGGGCTCACATGGCCCATCTGGACTGACCTTCACACGATGGACGGAGCCAAAACTCACATATGGGCAAACCCTGGGGTGGGAAACTGCAGTCTCGGCGAATGGGGGGGCCTCTGATGGTAGACCTCTATTCTTCAGAGCCGGCACAGATACTGAAGTATCGTTTAATTAGTGTGATGATTTTACTTCACAAAGGTGGAGAGGAAGTAACAGCTGAGTTCACTCATAGCGAGAGAAGACTTTTCTTTTTTCGCATGATGAAAATGAAAGAGCGGGGATTTCCAGTTTTGTAAATTTCTATTACTTTTGGGCTTTCAGAGTGGCGCAATAACTCGGCAGGCTACATTTATATCCATTACAACTGCAAAAGCCAGTTTATGCAATCTATACTACGCAGAAATACTGTAGGCGACCCCGTGACTTCAGTCTGGACTTTCCCAGAATCGCTGTCAAAGCAACTTCAGTTTTCATTTCTTTCTTTTTAATCCATGATGGATCAGGAGGGGTATACCTCCCCCCCCCCCCTCCCCACCCCCTGAGGCTACAACTAGGAACAGCGCCGTGATTTTGAAGACTGGGCATTAAATACAGAACGGAGGACCACCCATTGTCATGCTACTGGATATGAAGGGGGTTCACCCAGTGCAGCTTATATGAACCAGATTTCCACAAATGCATACTTCAGGATTATTAACAAAAAAACAATCATCAGAAAAATGAGATTACTGTGATGTAAGGCAGGGAAAACCGTTAAAATCCATAAACCTGAATACATTTTCACAAGCATTAGTGGGTGGGGGGGCAGGGGCTTGTCAGGGAGTAGAGATTTCTTCATGTTACAGTTCAACAGATGTAGAACAAGGAGTTTTTAATTTTGCTAACTTAAAAGGACCTTAAAGGAAAAACAATCGTGTCATGCAGCAAAAGGCCACAGCAAGATTTTCCCAACCGTGTTTACAGCCGTGTGTGTGTGTGTGTGTACGTGTGTGTGTGTGTACGTGTGTGTGTGTGTTTGTGCGTGTCTGTCTGTCTGTATGTGTGTGTGTGTGTGTTTGTGTGTGTGTGTGTGTCTGTTTGTGTATGTGTGTCTGTGTGTGTCTGTCTGTGTGTGTGTGTGAGCGTGTGTGTGTGTCTGTTTGTGTACGTGTGTCTGTCTGTCTGTCTGTCTGCGTGCGTGCATGCGTTTGTGTGTGTGTGTGTGTGTGTGTGTGTGTGTGTGTGTGTGTGTGTGTACAAGTGGCATGTATGTGAAATTTTGACGTGGTGGTTGCAGTGTTGTGCAACGACAGCCCATTTGCCCAAAGCAAATAGCAACATTCTAAGAAAGAGGACAGAGAGATGAAAGACGTTGCACAGAGGGAGGACAAGTGAACTTAGAGAGGACAGAAAGAAGATAGAGAGGATAGAAAGGAAACAGGAAGAGGACAGGAAGAGGACAGGAAGAGGACAGGAAGAGGACAGGAAGAGGACAGGAAGAGGACAGAGAGTTGACAGGAAGAGGACAGAGAGTGGACAGGAGGAGGACAGAGAAAGGAGAGGAAGAGGACAGAGAAAGGACAGGAAGAGGACAGAGAGTGGACAGAGAGAGGACAGAGAGAGGACAGAGAGTGGACAGAGAGTGGACAGGAAGAGGACAGAGAGTGGACAGGAAGAGGACAGAGAGTGGACAGGGAGAGGACAGAGAAAGGACAGAGAGAGGACAGAGAGTGGACAGAGAGTGGACAGGAAGAGGACAGAGAGTGGACAGGAAGAGGACAGAGAGTGGACAGGAAGAGGACAGAGAGTGGACAGGAAGAGGACAGAGAGTGGACAGAGAGTGGACAGGAAGAGGACAGAGAGTGGACAGGACGAGGACAGAGAGTTGACAGGAAGAGGACAGAGACATGACAGAGAGAGGACAGAGAGTGGACAGAGAGTGGACAGGAAGAGGACAGAGAGTGGACAGGACGAGGACAGAGAGTTGACAGGAAGAGGACAGAGACATGACAGAGAGAGGACAGAGAGTGGACAGGAAGAGGACAGAGAGTGGACAGGAAGAGGACAGAGAGTGGACAGGAAGAGGACAGAGAGTGGACAGGAAGAGGACAGGAAGAGGACAGAGAGTGGACAGGAAGAGGACAGAGAGTGGACAGGAAGAGGACAGAGAGTGGACAGTACGAGGACAGAGAGTGGACAGGAAGAGGACAGAGAGTGGACAGGACGAGGACAGAGAGTGGACAGGAAGAGGATGGGTGGTGGGCGCTAAAGTTTACTGCACGTTTGTCATGTTTTCCGTCGGTGTCGTTTGCGTTTCATCTGAGCGCTTGCACAATTCTCTGCCATGTTTGATGTTGAGCAACAATCTGATAAAGTCACAAACAGTTGGCACTCCTTCCATAAACACCTGAGTGGCCCGGATGTGAGTCCTGTGCAGAAATTCCCTGTGTTTAATCACAGCCTCTGATGACAGGAGGTTGTCGGGTATGTGAAAAGGTCATCCGTTTTGTACGAATGCTTTCTAAATAGGTGTTGGCTCTGCTTGTAAGAGCCTGTAAGTCTTTTTTTACATTCCTGCATAACCATAATCTCAGGACGCCGCAGGTTCCAGGTGAAAGCCTCCAGCTTCCGTCTGCTCGCACGTTCAGGAGGCCAGAAGAACGAATGACAGTTAAGAGGGGCGAGGAGCGCAAATAAGCACCAGAAAACTGCTGACCGGTGGAAAGGATAATATGGAAAGTAAGATAATTCATTATTATTACATGTGTTTTAATGAAACGTGTTTTATAAGAAGTGAAAAAACAAAGTCTGCATCAGTATGGCTCACGTGTTCAGGTCACGTGTTCAGGTCACGTGTAACGCTATCTTGTTTGTGCATTTTAATTCCATCCCGTCGTTGCATCGTTGCATATTTCCGACACCAGGGGGCGCTTTATCTGCAAAAGTTCTCCAGCCCTAATTTCACATTGCTTGGTTGGATTGAATCGACCCAAAGAGATCTATCCTGAATGTATAATATTTTACTCTGAAAGTTTGTGTTTTATTCACTAGGGGGAGCCTTTTCCTACGATAAAAACTATAACATTAATATTTTTAGAGATCTCTCTTGTATAATATTTTACTCTGAAAGTTCAGGTTTTACTCACTAGGGGGAGATTCTGCAGGAAAATCCCTGTTTTTCAAGCATAATATCACTTTAATTTGAGGGATGTTGCTTGTAAAGCGCATGGGATCGGGGGCTTTTCCAGGATATACCCTTGACCTGCTCTTGGTAGTAACAGTTCATCATTTCCATACTCTCAGTCTTGTTCTTCAGTGGTCTTCGTCGTCATGTCCCGGTTCTTAATGCTCAACGAAAGTTCGGCACTTTGAGATTTTAAAATATTAATATTACAAAGAAATCTCATTTTTAAGGTAGTTTCCAAACATTCTGGACCACATCCTAAAGGAAAACTGGGATTTGTGAAATGGAACTTTTTCTTGATTATCAATAATACCAAAGTTATTCCAGATTCCGGCCGCAGGTGAGAACGCACATATGAACCGGGTCAAACTGTTCCGGGACCATTACTTGTAGCTCCAACGCGATCGGTGGAAGTTGGTGCCAGTTTATTATGAGTTTGTTTTAATCAAGCAGATAGGGGCCCTTTGTGTGTGTGTGTAGAAAAAAACAACTCACCAAAGATCCCCCACGATGCAACTGGGAATTAGATTAGTAAATCTTACCCAACCACAGCAAACAGGAAAGCAGAACACCTGAGCTGAAAGGCAAACATACGGAGTGATGAAACAGATGTTTCTGAAACAAGGTAACGCGGGTTCATACGCGAGTAAACAAAGAGCTGTGTACGAGCGCGCGCGTGTGTGTGTGTGTGTGTGTTTACACACTCATGAAGGTGTAATAACCTCTAAGCCTTCCTGGTAAATCTGTGTTTACTGACAGGGCCACAGAAGGATTTCAGCAGAAAGGCTGGAGGATGTGTGGGAGAGCTGGGGGAACACCGGCTCTTGTTTCGCACGACTTTTTCTTGACCTAGCGAAGCCCGACCCGAAAAACCAGAGCCAGAGATGTCAAGCAGGGACATTTTCCCCCCGAGCCACAGCCGCTGTCATCACCTCCACCAATGGGAATCCTGTGTTTGCTCGCCACGCAAACACCAGGCGGCGCCCGGCGTAAGGAGTCAGTGCCGTCAAACGGCGTTCTTATGTCAGCCTGTTAGTCACCTCACTTCCCGGCGCGACGACAACACCGATGTCGGCTCCTCGCATAGTCAGGATGTCAGTCGGCTCGCTGCTTCTCCTCTGCGCCGCGTCACGCCGCTGATGGTCACACGTCTGAAATAAATGTCCTGCAGTGACAGACGGGGACAGCCTCCGGGGGGAAAAGTGCAGACGTTTGAAATGTTTTAATTGAGTCTGGATCTAAAAAATCCGGCTCTCTGCATGAGAGTCTCCCCCGATTCTATGAAGTCGGCGATACGATCTGGGATCAGATCATACTATGACTCAATAATGAAGATAAACAGAGTTAAGAGTTTCTTCTGAGCTCAAGAACAAAACAAGATGGATTTAGACGCAATTTGACTCGCGGTTTCACGGTTGGGAAGTTACAGACAATAAAACTGTGTTTTCCACAAAAAAGCTCCCCCTATTGGGTAAAACATGGAACTATTAGAGTGAAATAATATATATATATATATATATATACGAGATAGATGTTGTTGTGAATATTCTTATGAGCGTAAAATGGATATAATCCATATAAAATGGATATAGTGTCATAAACACTGTAAAAAAATAATAATAATTGAATCACTGATAACAAATAATTAAATCAAGTATTATGAAGTCTAAAATTTGAGTTGGAAAAACTTCAACTGAGTCTTTGAGGGAAGTTTATTATTGTTTCTAAAATAGTGTAGTTATTCTCTTAAAATGCTAAAATGCTGCTGGAATAAAATAATGTCAGAATTATGTAACATTAATAAACAAAAATGATTTAATGTTTGTTTTAGGGATTAATCCTGCACTGTAAAAAAAAAAATGTCGATAAACTTAAAGAAATGACTTTAACTAGTAACTTAAAGTCAGAACTTTTGAGTCTAACTCATCAATTTGAGTTGGAGGTATTTTTTTATTCTTTTTAGTGTTACCAGTTTAAGTCATTTTTTTCGCCTTCATCCAGAATTACATTTTTTTAAAGTGTATGTTTGGGAAGTAATGGTCAGAAAACGTGTTTTTTAGTAACAACAGAAACAAAGTTACGGACATATGCAACTAACCAAATTTTGCGGAAAAATGAATCCAGTTCTTTCTCGCGCTAAGGCGTATACAATGGGAAAGTGATCCATGAAATTCTGTTACACAGTAAAAAGAAAATTGCTGGATGAACTCAAGAAATAATTTCACCTGGTAACACTCAATTAAATCAAGTACTTATAACATGAATTATTAAATCAGACTTTTAAACACTTTATGAAATTCAGTTACCTAGTTGAATTCGCTTTTTTTGTCGATACTCAATTTTTTTTACAGTGCATATTTTGAGACCAAAGGTAAAAAAAAAAAAAAGCGAAAATTCTGCTTTTGAATCTTTCACATCTCTTTACCTTCGTAAACCTCAAACATAAAATAAATAATAAATAAATATTTGTTTATTATTGGTGCAAAAATCTGTAAAATTTGACTTCAACTAGTGACACAATTAAATAAAGTATTTCCAACTCAAATTTTAGACTCAATAATACTTGAAATTATATTGTTTTTTTTACAGTGTGACACAATAGCACTGTGGACACGGCGATGACTATTACATAATACTCCTGACTATTATGGGATATACTTCCTTCTCGTGTACATGCATCTTCGGCCTTTCAAATACTTTTCAGGTATTTCCTAAAGCAGCTAACGCGATGAGCGCGTCGTATTTGCACCTGTCGGATCTTTCCCGCCGTAACCTTTTCATTAAACTCTTTGTTTTCAGGCTGTGCGTCACGGCCGCACACGCCGCTCCGTAACAAGTCAACCTCGGACGCAAAGAAAAGAGTAAAAACCCGTTCCTACACTGAAACGCAGCGCCGCATTTTAATTGGCTGACATTTTCGTATTCCATTCTGGTAATAATGGGTTTCCAAGCTGAGAAAAATTCCTAACCACCCGTTTGTCACTTGAGTCATCTCTCCATGCGATCCTTTGTCTGCCAGACGTAAACAAGGCGGGACCCACAGACGCTTGAGCTTTTCAAAAAGCAGCAAATTCGAAATGTAAAAATGTCCTGGTTTTTATTGAGTTTGATTAATGCCCCAGACCACACACTGTGTGCGTGTGTGTGTGTGTGTGTGTGTGTGTGTGAGTGTGTGTGTGTGTGTGCGTGCGTGTGTGCGTGTGTGTGTGTGTGTGTGTGTGTGTGTGTGTGTGTGTGTGTGTGTGTGCGTGTGTGTGGTCTGTGTGCGTGTGTGTGTGCGTGTGTGCGTGTGTGTGTGTGTGTGTGTGTGTGTGTGTGTGTGTGTGTGTGTGTGTGTGTGTGTGTGTGTGTGTGTGTGTGTGTGTGTGCGTGTGTGTGGTCTGTGTGTGTGTGTTTGTGGAGTATTTCTACTTAATAAGCACGTTTCGGGTCAAAACAGACTGTTTTCCTTTCATTCATATTCATGTCTGTGAAAAAGAAAACGGGCTCGTCTGAATCATCACAGCTCATCACAAGGCGACTGTGAACGCGGAGAGCGACTTCAAAGAGAGTTCGGTTCGCCTCCCGACAGCAGAATCAGAAAATGATATTCATTATGCGACTGTAAGGACCAACGGCTTCCCTGAGGCTTCATTACGCCGCGCTGGAATTATTCCTCTGGCTTTTAGATACGGTTCAAACAAATACGATGGTCAAAAGTTGTCTTAGCAACACCAAAAACCCCGAGAACCAATTTTCCACATGAAGGTAATTGAACACTTTCCGCCGCAACCAGCAACCAGCAACCCGCTCACCGGTTCTGCACTTATTGTGGTTCAAATTGATGTTGCACCGTATTATAACGCCCTCTGAATATGGACAGATGTGGACTGATTGTACGACATACTGTAAAACATGTACTGTAAAACATGTACTGTAAAACATGTACTGTAAAACATATACTGTAAAACATATAATGTAAAACATGTACTGTAAAACATGTACTGTAAAACATATACTGTAAAACATATACTGTAAAACATATAATGTAAAACATATACTGTAAAACATATACTGTAAAACATATAATGTAAAACATGTACTGTAAAACATGTACTGTAAAACATATACTGTAAAACATATACTGTAAAACATATAATGTAAAACATGTACTGTAAAACATGTACTGTAAAACATATACTGTAAAACATATACTGTAAAACATATAATGTAAAACATGTACTGTAAAACATGTACTGTAAAACATATACTGTAAAACATGTACTGTAAAACATATACTGTAAAACATATACTGTAAAACATATAATGTAAAACATGTACTGTAAAACATATACTGTAAAACATATACTGTAAAACATATAATGTAAAACATGTACTGTAAAACATATACTGTAAAACATGTACTGTAAAACATATACTGTAAAACATATACTGTAAAACATATAATGTAAAACATGTACTGTAAAACATGTACTGTAAAACATGTACTGTAAAACATATACTGTAAAACATATAATGTAAAACATGTACTGTAAAACATGTACTGTAAAACATATACTGTAAAACATGTACTGTAAAACATGTACTGTAAAACATGTACTGTAAAAAATATACTGTAAAACATGTACTGTAAAACTTGTACTGTAAAACATATACTTTAAAACATGTACTGTAAAACATGTACTGTAAAACATATACTTTAAAACATGTACTGTAAAACATATACTTTAAAACATGTACTGTAAAACATATACTGTAAAACATTCTGACGGATGAATGTGCTGAAAAAAGTTAAACAGCTGTGCCGATAATTTAAAGTAGTAGTAGAATTATATTTATAGAATTATAAATAATATTTATAGAATCATAAATATTAGATTTTCCCTCAACGATATTATTGTTTGTAAAATGTAATTTAAAAAATGGTGCATGACCTTTATAACGTTAATCTTTTCATTTTGTGTGAATGCAAATTTCCATCTTTATTCAAAGCAAAACTTTCATTCATATAAATGTATTTTGAGGGAAAACTAAAAGGTTTAGGTGTAAAAAAATTTCACTATTTTTTTTTTAGTTGACTTCAAAGTGACATTTTTTTCAGTGTAGAGGATCTATCCTTTAGGCATCAGCTCTACTTAAATAAAAGTCTTCTTCTGGCTGTTGAGAAGGATGTTGTAAAGCTTTCAGACAGAAAGCATAACCTCCATCTGCAGGAAGTAAAAACTTTTAGGTTAGACTTTTTCTGCAGGTGATTTTATTATTTACTATATATCTGAAAAACTGGCGACATCATTGGAATCATCCGCAGATTTAACGCATCGACCTCAAAAAGAATTTCATAGATCGTTTTCAAATTTTATAATAAAAATATAAATATAAAAAAAGAATATAAAAATAATATAAAAAAATCATATAATAGACCGTAGGGCAAGGAAGAACTGGACTGATTTCGGGAAAGGTCTGTTTTCGTTACTAGTAGGAAGTTCATCTTTTTTCGCAGCATAATTTCTCAACTCTTGGATCGATTTTGTCCAAATTTGGTGCGTCTGAATCGACTCGAGGGGATCTACTTTGTAAATATCATTTTTCACTCTAATGGTTTTTTTTTTTTAAACGCTGTTTTTCCGACACAACTTCCTAACCGTTTCTGCCATTCAGACCAAATGAACCTCATGAGAACCGCCTCCAGGAGATCCAAATTTAACTTCCCGAGCTCAGAAAGTCCAGTTAACTATATTTATCTCCATCATTGAGTCACTATGGGATCCGATCTAAGAGCAGAACCTCAGACTCCATGGAAACGCTTAGGTGGAAACCATGAGGGATGTCTGAGATTATTAATGAGTCACATTTCATTGGAGTTCCATCAGGGGGGGGATTCCTTGTAAAACGCAGAGGATTGGGGGCTTTTCATGGATAAACTCTTGCTGTCAGTGAAGACAGCATACATCCTTTCAGCCTCTCTTTCTCTCTCTCTCTCTCTCTCTCTCTCTCTCTCTCTCTCTCTCTCTCTCTCTCTCTCTCTCTCTCTCTCTCTCTCTCTCTCTCTCCAGCCTCCTCGTGATGAAAACTCCACCATGGTCCCTTCCTCTGAAGGGCGATGCCTCCATTTGATCGATGGCCGCCTGAAACTTCCCCCGTCTGCTCCGAGGGTCGGATTGTTTCATTAAACGTCCATCAATCCCGCCCGGATACTCTAAACATCCCGTGAGCATAACGCTTTGCCAAATGCCTTTTACAGAGCAGGCTAGAGCGGAAGGAAAGGAGCTGGAGTCGGACGAAGGCAGGAGGAAGAGAAAAGACAGATGACAAGCAGACTTGGAGACAGATGGAGCGAGCAAGAGAGAGACACTGAGTCAGAACTCAATATCCTGGATGAGACGTACGCCGAGATCTCTAATCCGGTTCTGCGGCGTGAGGGAGAGTTTGTTTGGGCTGGACAGGATGAGGAAGAACATCTGAACTGAATTCATCAGAGCGCATGAAATCTCTCCTCCGGTGGGTTTGAGCGGCGGGGAGTTTTTTAAACAGACCTCGGAACTTCATTATGAGAGTGGAATGTTCATCATCCATAACGTTTATATATATATAGAGAGAGAGAGAGAGAGAGAGAGAGAGAGAGAGAGAGAGAGAGAGAGAGAGAGAGAGAGAGAGAGAGAGAGAGAGAGAGAGAGAGAGAGAGAGAGACGGTACATCAAACATTTACACTGTTTTCTAAACTGTGAGATGCAAACATCTATCAGGGATTAAACTCATGAACAACCTCAGTTTGTCTGAGCCACCAGGGATTTTCATCGTATCTCTGAGCCTCAGAGGCTCATGGTCGGGTCGTTGGTTCACTGGGTACCCCCTTGGACCGCTTTGGTACCGGGAAACCCAAAGCCCAACCTGACCGGCACTAATGGAGATGTTCGGATCCATTCATCCACCCATCATGACGCATTCTTTATTCTCCGAATTCTGAATTTAAGATTGGAACTTGCAAAATGTAGACCTATTCTGAGATTGAAGTCAGAGTTCTGAGTTTAATGTCCAAATTATGAGATCAAAGTCAGAGTTCTGGGTTCAAAGTCACGACTGGAGAATAGAGTCAGTATTCTGACATTAAAGTCGGAATTCTGAGATTAAAGTCTGAATTCTGAGATTAAAGTCAGAATTCTGGGTTTAATGTCAGAATTATGAGATTAAAGTCAGAGTTCGGGGTTTAAAGTCACGACTGGAGAATAGAGTCAGTATTCTGAGTTTAAAGTCAGAATTCTGAGTTTAATGTCAGAATTACGAGTCAGAATTCTGGGTTTAATGTCAGAATTATGAGATTAAAGTCAAGATTCTGAGTTTAATGTCAGAATTATGAGATTAAAGTCAGAATTCTGGGTTTAAAGACCCAATTCTGAGCATAAAGTCAGAATTATGAAGCTAAAGGCAAATACTGAGTTGAAAGTAAGAATTCTTAGATTTAAGACTGAATTGTGAGATTAAAGTCAGAAGACTCAGTTTACAATCCTGATTTTGAGAATAAAGTCAGAATTCAGAGATTTAAGACAAAATTCTGAGTTTAAAACTGGAATTCCGAGATTTAAGTCAGAATTCCAGGAATAAATTCAGAGATCCTTACATGAAGTCAAAACTCTGAGACTAACGTTGAAAATGATCAGAATAAAATCCGAATTTCGACTGAGAATAAATCGGAATTACAATAACCAAGTCAGGATTCCAAAATAAATGTTCCCGTTCCCATGAGTGTCCCTGATCCTCGTACGTTCGGGACTGCTGGAAGGACTCATGACATAAATGTCGTTTTAAGATCGTTGAGTTAAGTCAAAGTTGCGATCTTATTTCCTATCGCGCTCATGCTTTTCATTCGTCGCGTATTCAGCAGGTGATCGTGTGTGACGTCGTCTCATCTTGTACTCTGGTGTAGTCGGAGCGTTTAAAGTCGCGGGGAGAAGGTTTCATTTCTCTTCTTCTCCATCCGGCTGTTTCCAGTTACCTTTCAACTGGTGCAAAATATTTACTCCTGAAAATAAAGAGGAGAACTTTCCACCTCCGACACGATTCCAGGAGACATCTGGCTTGTGTTGGAGGAGCTTCGGCGTGTGTGTGTGCGCGTGTGTGTGTGTGTGTGTGTGTGTGCGTGTGTGCGTGTGTGTGTGGTGAGAGTGAGAGTGAGGTGTATTGTTTCACTGTCTGTACTCTCCCACTGGGGAAGTCGGCTACAGCGAGTTCCTCACGCACACCGGCCTGAGAGAATCCCAACACACAGCAGAGAAACACACAGCGCCACACACCGGACCTCCCCTCAGTGTGTGTGTTCTGTACAGTATGTGTAGGGGGATGTTCCTCTTATACTTCCTCCTGGTGAATGTCCACGCTCGCTCAAACGCAGGGAGGATCCCCCTGAAGAAGGCCGTGATCGTATATGCGCCGCTACCCTCAGAGGTTAAACGCGGAGTGTATAGTCTTCCTCTTCCTCGCTCTGGGGAATTGGCTCCGATCCCTCCCGCGTCTCCTCGAGGAAGCTCTTTGCGTACGAGGTCCGTCTTCCGGACCTTGAACCGGTTCTTTGTCTAAACAGCTTGACCGAGTAAGTCGTGGGTTTGACAACTTTAAAATAAAAACCCAGTCCGGTTCTGTTAATGATCGGTTCTTCGTCTCCAATGACGCCGCGATCCTCGTTACGGGGATAGTGGGGTTTAGATTTTAAGGCAGATCTTCATCTGATGATGAGGGTAGAAAATAAGCCATAGAAGAATGTAGCCCTATTCTGAGATTAAAGTCATAATTCTGAGTTTAAAGTCATGATTATGAGATTAAAGTCTGAGTTCTGGGTTTAAAGTCACGACTGGAGAATAAAGTCAGCATTCTGACATTAAAGTCAGAATTCTGGGTTTAATGTCAGAATGATGAGATTTAAAGTCAGAATTCTGGGTTTAAAGTCAGAATGATGAGATTAAAGTCAGAATTCTGAGTTGAATGTCAGAATTATGGGTTTAATGTCAGAATGATGAGATTAAAGTCAGAATTCTGGGTTTAAAGTCGAAATTCTGAGTTGAATGTCAGAATTATGCGTTTAAAGTCAAGACAGGAGAATAAAGTCAATATTCTTACATTAAAGTCAGAATTCTGTGTTTAATGTCAGAATGATGAGATTAAAGTCAGAGTTCTGGGATTAAAGTCAGAATTCTGAGTTTAATGTCAGAATGATGAGATTAAAGTCAGACTTCTGGGTTTAAAGTCATGACTGGAGAATAGAGTCATGACGGCGTCATTGGGGGGGATGAACCGATCAGTATCAGAACTGGACTGGGTTTTTATTTTAAAGTTGTCAAACCACCGACTTACTCGATCAAGTGGTTCAGACTAAGAGCCGGTTCAAGGTCCGGAAGATGGACCTCGTACGCGAAGAGCTTCCTCGAGGAGACCCGGGAAGGATCGGATCCCATTAGTGGGGTTTAGATTTGAAGGCAGATCTTCATCTGATGATGACGGTAGAACATCAGAACGTATCAGTATGACAAATGAAACTTAATAACGACTCAAAGACACACACAGTAACCAAAGCTACAGTAAACAAGGTGTGCCACACCTGCTTAAGAAAACGTATCCACCATTGCACATATTGACTTCGGGTGTCGTCATGGTAACGTGCACACACTGAGCGCTGCTACAAAAAAAGCACTTTCTGCCCGGGCCAGAACCTCGACTGAAGAAGAGTCCTTGGATCAGTTTCTGCAGCTGTGAGACTCTTGATCTCTGATGAACGTTAAGAAAAATAAGAGTAAACCACCTTTTTGTTTCGATTGTTGTAGCTTTGGGTACCGTGTGTGTGTGTGTGTGTGTGTGTGTGTGTGTGTGTGTGTGTCTGTGTGTGTGTGTGTGTTAGGGTCCTTATTCTAAGTTCCAACTGATGATTAAGGTTTTTATTCTGAGTCACATGACCGCATAACCCACAAGTTAGGCAAAGAGCCCAAAATATGAGAGAAACGGCAGATGAAAACAAATAAAACCTCTTTATTACATCGGTTCTTTTCTTTAATTTCAGCATTAAAAAAAAAATCACCTCCGGCGGCGCAACACTTTTGAGCGTCCTCTTTAAACACTTCCTTCCAGTTGTGGCTTTCGCAGCACATTTTTTTTTCAAATGCTGCGCATGTGTTGTCAAAACTGAAGAAGACGTTTTATGAACTAGTTTTTATGTATCTGCATGTGTTTTCTTAAGTTTGCAGCGTGTTTTGCTCCGGTGGGCCGCCCCAGGCTCTTGCCTGGATCCCCTCCGAACTACTCTGGCTTCCCTCCCACAATCCAAAAACACATAAAGTCTGAGAATCGGCGTCTCTAAATCATGAAGGGTTGTTTGTCTCTACGTGCCGACCCATCGATGAACTGGCGAATTTTCCAGGATGAAGCCCGTCTCATGCCCAATAGTTGGGTTTACGTGGACGGCAATAGTAATATGGCGACTTCAAAACAGTACCGGTCTGCATCGGAGAGTCATCTACCTATCGCAGCTTTGTCGTATTCTTCTTCTGGGCGCTTGTTGGCGGTCGGCGCCCAGCTCATCGTAGCATTACGCCATCTTATGAACTGGAGCGTGGATCGTCTGCGCGTGTCAGAAAGCTGTTTCGGATACGTTGCATGTAAACACCGGGTCGGAAAAGACATCAGGGCACGTAAACAGGCGACCGTTTAAATTCGGAAAGGAGAAAAGTCTTCCACGTTAACCCACCTACTGTTACCTGGGAAATCTTCTAACCCCCAAGACCCCCAAAGCAGTTACAGAGAATGAATGAATAAATGAAGTAATCAAGGATGTAAAAGAAACAGAACATTGTGGTATAAAAACCCACAATTGTTTTGAAAAGTGATTGAGATGCTCTGAATAATGACGATTAAATACAGTAAATATAAATGCAGATAATAAAGCTGCCAGTCTTAGCAGGTTTTTATGTTTGTGGAGGAAAAACGCAGCCTTGCCAGATGTATCCGCACTCAGAGCGCCCATCCTGTTGTTTTTAGTGACACTAATGCTACGTGTTTATTGGTGACTAATTGTACGAATTAAAAAAAAAACCTTCTCAGATTTTCATGCTCATGATTGAAAACAGTTCCGATGAGCTCAGGTACGGTGTTGCTCCAACCAGACTGCAGAGGGTCATAAATATTGTGTGTGCCGGGGCTTTTTAATGAGGATATTTTCGTAGTCCGTCATAAAAAGGTGCGGACAACTCATGGTGATCTTCACCGCGCACAATTGGATCCAGACAGTTCGTGGCGGTAACTCAGGAACTCTTACGATTCCAAATGCGGGGAGTTGTTTTTCCCACAGCGAGGGAATCAGGTGGTATTACTTCATTTGTCTCGAAGCGGATCAGAACAAATTCATGTCATCATCGGGTCTTCACCACAGTGTGTGGTTCTCCCAGGGTGCACCGATGCAACCATTAATGATATCCTCATGGCGGCACGACGTGGAATGCATTTATCGTTCACGCGTAAAAGCCCGATCGTTTTTTTTTCTTCGGTTGAGGTCGATTTTTGTTTTGCTAGAATTCTGAAAACTCCTTTCTGATTTGTTTCGGGTTTTCACAGAAGTGTGTGATCGTGCTGCTGGTGAGTGGGACTGGACTAGAACCACTGGAATCTTTTAGTTCAGAGTAAAAGAGCTGATTTAGTTTCAGTATATCCTGAAAAAGTTGGGGGTGTCATGAAAAACGTTTTCGCCGCTGCAGCAGCCGCAGATCATTCATGTTAACGAAATAACTTAAAACAGTATCTATGGATCATTTTTAAATGTTATATCCCCACAGACCTCAGTACGAGGAAGAACTGGGTGACTTTTGGGAAGTTGGTTGTACATTTCTGACCTTTATCTCCAAATGTTTTTGGGCCATAAGTTCTCAACCATTGATTTAATTTAGACCAAATTTGATGCATCTGATCAAACTAAAGGACATATAGATGTTATTTATATCCTATTTTATTTTAATAGTTCATATTTCACTCACTAGGGGGAACTTCTTGTTATGTCTTTTTTTTTAACGAAAAAACAATTTTCTTTTGTCATAACTTCTCAATGATCCGATTTATCCAACTCTGGTGCCTACGTATCTATTATAGTAGCTCTATCTTTTTTATATCACGTTTATTTCACTAGGTCATATTTAACTCACCAGGGGGAACTTTTTTTACAAAGGAACCCCACTAGTTTTGGATATAACTTCCTAACAGTTTGTCCCATTTAGTCCAAATTGTGAACATATGAGCCGGCTCAAGGAGATATTTCTTGCTTGTAATCATATTTTGCTTTATAGCTTATGAATTAGTCACAAGGGGGAGGTATTTTAATGAAAAACACCGTTTTTCTAACATGTTTGAGGAGTTCTATCAGGGGGATTGCTTGTACAGCACAGGGGATTGGGGGGCTTTTCGTGGATATACTGTACCCTTTGCTGTAGGGGACCCCAGCGTAGGCCTACTCCTCTCATTATCTTCTATCTGCACTTATCTATGTGGTCTCAAATGCGTTTGTGAAGTTTGTGTTTACTGCGTGCAGCAGAGAGGGACACCTCGTTTCGTTCTACAGCTGCGAAATAGAATCCCGTGGCCCAGGGAAACAAATTAATAACTAAACAATTGGTTTTGTTTCATTTGATTCATTAAATAACCTCATTCTTCCTGCGGTGTGGTGACGTAACGGTTGGCAATGTTGCCCTCGAAGCATGAAGTTTCGGATCCACCCCTTCTGTTACAATCCGTGTCCCATTCATTTCCAACGATAACATAGTTATTGGCTCCGACTGCGACAGGCGGGCATGGACACGTGGAATTAGTGGATGGTCTCATTTTTTGGCCCCATGCATATTAATGTGGACGACGTTGGAGCATAAATATCTTCATCTCCAAATTCAGTTTGGAGTTGCTCTAGTAAACAACATAAATAAGTAACACAGTCTTCATCTCCATGTCGGCGACTGATTGGTCCTGATTACATGTGACTGGAAACAGAGACTAGAAGGAAGCCGGCTCACATGTTAGCAACTTCCATCGACAGATGAATAATCTGTTCTCCTCGTCGCCCCCGCCGAAGAGTTGATGATTTCCCTCCTGTGCGTTTGTGTTTTTGTTTGTACGTTTGTTTGTTTTCGAGAAGGATTACGGAGAAAGCGCAGGAGGGATTTGCGTGAAACTGAAAAAACAGGTAGATTTTAGGTATAATCTAAAGGTGATCACATTCTGGTGGCGATACGTGTTTCGAAGCTTTCCAAATAAAATAGGATACGATAAAAAGCTGTTTGGAGTAGAGACATCAAAGTGTGGCTATCGCCGCTTTTCCCTTTGATTCCTTTGATGTTTTTTTGGATGTTGAGCTAGGAGCTCAATTTCAAGAGTTCCTTTGATGTTTATTTCAGTTGAAAGCTGGGGGTTCTGCTTCAAGAGTTCCTTTTATTCCTTTGTTGTTCCTTTGGGATGGAACTGGGGGTCAGTGGGCTGAATAGAGACACTGAAGTGGAAGGCATAGTAGATAACTGACTAGAGAATGTTTCAGAGAAATTCAGAGAGTTTGTTGGAGTTGTCGGTAGATTTAGAGGCTGGGAAAAACTCCAACATTAATGGAGAAATCTTCATAAATCTTTCTTAAAATTGACTTATTATGGTCCTTGACGATATGTTCGCTCTCAGAGTGCTTTTTCTAGTTATCACAATATTTCTTACACATTTATGGCATCAAATGATCCACCAGGAAGTAGCAGAAGTAAACGTATCTACTGGTAACTACTACTACTAACATATCTGCTGAGAAATGAGTCAATGCCCATTTTTCGCAGTTTTATTTTCACTTTTGATAAAACTGCCTATCAGCATGGTTCCGGTGGTAACGGTACAATACATGTACGTTAGTATTTTCACATTTTTACGGCCTCAGAGCAATAAACCACCTTTTGGAGGTAGAGCGCTTCACGTTCCACAAACCTCACCTTGACCCCCAGAAATTTCTGGATTGATTTGTGGCCGTCAGAACCTCAGCAGCTACTGGTGAGACTTAGAAAATCCCCGAGGAGGGCCGTACCCACCTCCTCCTTCTCTCCACACTGCGAATACTTCTCCCATCTGTTCCAGGCAAGCCTCCGCGCAGGTTTTATCTGTTCTCTCAGATGCACAGCCAGGTGCTGTAAAGAAAAATAACTTGTCAAAGAAGCTCGCAACAGCACAGAGCTCAGAAACTGGAACACGCCTTAGGGCTGAAAAGCACTTCAAGATTTCCTCTAGTGGTCTAGAATTTATTAAGTGCCAAAACCGCGGCCCATTGCTGAGGATCAGGGGACAATGAATACCGAGCTGATCGCTCGCTAATCGCGCCAGAAAGACTTTGATTGTTCGCCATGGCTATTCAACTGACTTTGTATGGAATAGTTCATTTCTGTCTCCGATTATAAAATGGTGAGATGTGAGGTAAATTTACAGCGCAAGGAATCTGTTTTTTCTACTTGTAGATTAAATGTAAGCAGACTAGTAAGTCGACTAAGTTGTTGTGGCGAGGAAAATGATAGATGATGTGGCTGCAGGTTATGGCTACTGAGCAGATTTCAATGGTAAAAATCAACAGTTGTTTATTTGCGATAGTAGCCTATGATGTGCAATATTAGCATATCGTACCCATTCTTAATAACCCGTTTGTGTACTTATCCAAATCATCATTCCGGAATGTCCCGGAAAAGTTTGGGATATTATGGAATGATAATCGCCGTTGGGTCCGCCTCCGCCGCCGCGTCATCCGCCACCGATAATTGTTTGTGTTAACACGATAACTTACAAAAAAGATTTTGATGGATTATTTTCCAATATTATACCCACATCGACGAGGAAGATGTGGATTGATTTTGTGAAAAAGTCAGTTAAATATTTCCGCCGCTAGGGGGAGTTTAATCGCAGAGAGTTTTCAGGCCATCATCTCTCAACCGTCGGTCAGATTTAGTTTGGCTTTTGGACTTTTGAATCCACTGGAGGAGATCTATCTTGTATCTATCATATTTGGCTTCAGCGCTTCATTTTTTACTCACTAGGGGGGGCTAATTTTAAAAACATAGTTTTTGTGTTTAGCTTCACATTTAATTTGGGGAGTTCAATCAGGGGGGTTGCTTGTACAACACAGGTGATTGGGGTCTTTTCGGGGATATTCCTTTGCTGTAGGATGTGACAGGATAGTTGTATCATTATTTTTTTCCAGACTTATTTGTGTATGTGTGACTGTGGAGTTTACCGCGTGCAGCAGAGAGGACACCTTGTTTCGTCGTACAACTGCGCGATTGGATCCTGCGTCTTGTGGCCCAGGGAAACAAATTAACAACCAAACAATTAGTAATTTCCTTAATTTAATTCATTAAATAACCTCATTCTGCCTGCGGTGTGGTGACGTAATGGTTAGCAATGTTTCCTCAAACTCTTGACGGTTCGGATCCACCCGAGGACCTGGAGCTCTTTATGTCAGGACTAATCCTGTTTGCGTCGGTTCCCTCCGGGTGCTCCGGCTCCAATAACGTATAGAATAGGTGAATTACAGCTGGGTGAATGTTTGTCTGCAGAGGTGCAGCACTAGCATTACTGTTAGTTTCCAGGTGTCTGCTGACAACTATTTACTTTTGGATCCTATGTTTTAACATAAATGTCTGAAAATTCTACTCCCTTGTTTTTCAAGACGAACTTTGTTACTTAAGTCTTTTTATTTTATGTTATTGTGCGTTACTGCACACGTTGCAGACATAAAGACTGATTTCAACCTTAAATGTTATTGTGCACAAATATGTGGAGCGACTTCTGGAATGAGTAAAATTTGAGCAAAATGAGAGTCAAAGAATGGCTTAAGTGGTCCAATCATTGGCCCGCGTCATGTTTCCCGGCAGAAAAGCACCCGACCTGCATCAACGATCCACCACCAGACTTCACATTGGGTACGAGGTGCTTTTCTCTGTGGCTTCTTCACTTGCAATGCCACATCCACCTCCGACACTTCTTGCCTAATAGCTCTACTTTGGTCTCATTTGACCTATGACCTATGAATTAATTTTATAACGCATTACTGCAGACGTAAAGACTTATTTCAAATTCAACGAATGGACAACAACACAGAAAATGATCTCTGGGTGCATGTAAACCGCAACATACGTGAAAAAAAGACGGACGAGACACATTGGCGAGAATCTTTAAGGAGGAAATGCTTGTTGTTATGGGGCGCCGTTAGTTAAAGTAGCACATGCTGATTTTAACAGCAAACTTTGTGCCACATTTAGCTCCAAATGTTAAATCTAAATCTAAATGTTGAACCTAAATGTTTAGAAAATATTCACGTTTACATTGACGTCAGGCAAAATTCCAAAATAAAAGCACGATGAAGAAAACGACTTCTGTCTTAATTAATTCCGCCCCTTTTGCACCAAGGTGGTTTCTGAGCTAGAACTGGGCCAGTGGCCGCTAAAAACATGTGATCAAGGGCAGCCAGAAGCAAACTGGGGTAAAAAGAAGGGGTAGGAGCAGTGATGTCAGAAACTGGAGGCGGGCTCTCGTGGCAAAACAAGTTTTTTCTCCTCCATGTTTGAGATGCCTAATTGAGCGCCTATCACGTCTACCTGAACAAGCAAATATGATGTCATTTTCACCATCCTCGCTTTGTTGTTGAATTGTTCGGTAGAGTCAAATATTGTTTTTAAGAACAGCCTCGCTGCAAGAAGGAGCCGCGTTCTTCATCGGGCTTTTATTTTGGTACTTCCGCTAACGGCACCATGAATTTACAAGTTTTCTAGACATTGAGTTCAACATTTAGATTAAGATTTAACATTAAGATATAACATTTATATTTGATAAATGTGGCAAAATGTTGCTGTTAAAATCAGCATGTGCTGCTTTTACAAACGTGAGTACGTGAGCGTTCTTTTACCACCTTTATTTTTCTCTGCTCGCGTTGTGTTCCACATAATGACTCTTTCACAACGAGTACATTCTTCACCTGTGAGCGCTAAATATAAAAGTTGCACAACGTCAGCTGGTACAGGCTCCGGCCCTTGCGGGCCTTGCACGTAATAAGTGGTTACAAAAAAGTAGATGGTTGTTTTTTGCTGATTTGACACTTTCACCGCTCTAGCCCCTGAAATATTTGCCTTTTACTTTTATCATCTGCAGAGAAAAAAAAAACATACCTATCAGGAGTTTAAGCAGATATGTGATTGACATAAAATGTATGGTCATCCTTTTTATTAGCATTTCAAGGCAATGCATAAAACAATTCTTACACCTTTTCTTCCTGAGGACTTTAGTTCAGATTATCTATATGACAACCACTTTCCCTTATCTCTCTAAATCACGCTCGTGTCAAGCTCAACCTGGTTTAAAAAAAAAAAAAAAAAGCCGAGATCCAGCCCCTTAAAGAATTTACCCGGAGGGAAAAATGACATAAGACTTTTAAACACTGAGGGAAAAAAAATCAAAACTAAACATTGAGTCACACTTTGGTAACTTCCCCCACAACCTAAGCCCTGTTTCAACACCGTATAAAAAACAAGCGTGGCTGCTTTTCAGCACACTTGGCCACAAATAGTCCTCATGGGGTGATTCCTCTGTCACGACTACCGTCAATGCGACGTGCTCCGTTTACTCTGATTGGCAGGATGTCCTTGTGTTAAACAAAAGTAAGGTACTTTCACGAAGGCCGCCTCCCTATAAATAACAGTCCGAGCTCCCATGACACAACAGGTCGGAGGTGCGCTATTTGTTTCTTACTTTATATTTTCATTTACACATATCGCTATTCGGTATTGTAATTTTCTTGTCAGAGTTACATGAACACACACACACACACACACACACACGCAAACACCCGCGGTAGCCGAAGCAGTCAGGCATGACAGATCACGCTGCCTCTCCATTATAATGTTGTGTTATGATTAATAATGCATGTTTCCTGACACGTTAATTACCTCCGCCCACACCCTACACACACACCAACCGTCCGACATCACATCACATCAACACTCGCTCTCTCTCCCTGTGCAGGGAGCACATCAACGGCGCCCGTAACCCTGCAAGAAGTACGCGCAGGAACAGCAGCTGCCGGTGCCTGAACACACTCTGCAGGACGTGGTGTTCACTCGGCTGTCCCGGCCGGAACCAGTGCCGGAACCAGTACCGGAACCAGTACCGGAACCAGTACAGGAACCAGTACCTCCTGTAGTAGTGGTAGCTCCCCACTTCTTAGGTCTGCCTAATCTAGTATTTAATGTCCAAAAAGTGGAAAAAAGTATTTCCTGGCGTGTTTAATGTTTTTTCGTATCCATAGGAACCATAAAGTGACATATGAGTTGGCCCAACATATTTTTAGACCTTTTAGACATTAAAACCTTATTCTTTTAATAATAATATTAATAATAATAATAATTCTGTTTAGTAAGTACTCACATGCTCCTATATTCCAAAAGAAAACCCACTTATTGAGTTGGACTTTCTCAATAGCCAGGGTTGATGCCTCCTTCTTGGTGGTCCCTTTGCGCTGTGGCATCTCCAGGGGCACCTACCTTGGCCCGTTACTGTTTAGCGTGTACATACTGCCAAACAAACATCAAACATCAACAATGGGTGTGATGCAGCAAGAAAGATAGCCATAATGGAAAAAACCCTCATACCCACTGTGCAGTCCGGTGGTGGATCTCTGATAAATGTTGGCTCTTTTGCTTCCAAAGGCCCAAAATAATTCCTCCTTATTGAGTAGAACTTTCTCTATAACCATGGTTGATGCCTCCTCCTCTGTGGTCACTTTGGCCTGTGGTATCCCTCAGGGCTCCATCCTTGGCCCCTTACTGTTTAACATATACATGCTGCTACTGGGTCACATTATAAACCGCTGCAGTCAATCGTCCAGTGACTCAAAATGTGCTCAACCAAACAGTTGAGCAGGACATTCAAGGGTTAATGAGCAAATACAGGAAATAACCGTTAGCTAATGTCCCTCTTAGTCTTATAGATATCACTACCCCCATTTTAAGATGGGGGTAAATCTGGCGGGTTGATGCTGTTGATTGTGCATACATGAGAACGTTTGCAGAAGTGATTGTGTGAATGGACAAAAAGGAAACTGAAAGTCCTCCTTTGCATTCTTGTGCAGTTGCATCAGACTGTCGGGTCAGAGGCAGATGTGGCCCCTCGGATTCACAGAGCAGAATCAAGATTGGATGGAACTGACCCGCGGACCCATTTCACAGAATGTTCTCAATACTTGAGTCATGATACAATATTTTTTTCCAATTTCGAACAATCCTAAAAATGACATGAATGTTATTGTGACAAACCGAAATATTCAATTTAACAAGACAGGGCACCGATGGGAGGGCAGTAAGAAAAAAGCCTCTGCTGTCATCCACACATGAAGTAAAGCACCTACAGTTTACTAAACACCACTGGGACAGTCGTACAGGGTCAAAGGTCAGATGAGACTAAAATAGAGCTTTTTGGCAACAAACATCTCAGATGGATTCGGTGTAGCGAGAAAGAAAGTCGTGTTCATCCCAGTCACATGACCTAAACCCCACGGAACATCTGTGGGATGTGCAGCAGAGGAGAGCCCAGAAGTGTGGACTTCAGAACCTGAAGGAGGTGGAGAGTTTCTGTGTGGAGGAATGGTCTCAGATCAGATCTATACCCTTGTTGTGGGGAACGACAGTGAAGGCTTGGTTTTAGTGCCAAAATGTCCAAATGTTCTTTCCATGTATCCATAAAAATGCTGTTAGAAATATTCCGATATTATACAGTTTGATGATGTTTTCCCCCAGCAGGAGCAGAAATGTGTGTGTGTTCGGGGCTTTTTAGGAACCGGTTAATCATACCATTGTTGCACATTTCTTCACACCAGTAAAACGGACTGAAGTGAATAGAAGTCTATTTGCGGTCGGTGGTTTCTGTTTTAGACTCTTCAGCTCAGATGGAAAGAATTACCGAAAAGCCTTTTTTTTTTTTTTTTTCACAGTCTGCAGATTATTTTGTGTCATTTGGACATTTTTTGTGGGAAGTGGCTAATTTGGAGCGTTTGAAACATTTGTTTTCACTGCTTTGGACGACACAGAGTCCTCTTGAACCCACTGTACCGGAGGAGCGCCAGAAGCCTCCGCCGTGGAGAACTCATTCTCCTTTTCGCAAACTGACGTCATATTTTGTGCGTGGGGATGTCTTCTCAAAACGTTCTAATTTTTTTTAAGTGGACCTCCTGCAGACGGAAGGGGGACGTGGATGGATTAAATGACGCGCTGTTCAAACAGGCCACAGGAAAAAAACGTTTTTGTTTAAACGTCTTCAAATATTTGAACAAGCTCCACAGTTTGAAGCTGTCTAACAGCACGAGGCGTTTGCCACCTTCTGATCACCTCTTCATTAGGAAAATGCGACATCAACAAACATCTAGCGTTGAATTCCTTTGAAAGCCTCACCAGCCTGTTTGGCGTATTTCCTTCATGATGACACTCCGCTGTGGAAACTCAAACGCAAACGCCGTGAATGTTAACCCACATTTTTCAACATCCTTCAGAACTGATGAAACGCCAAGAAATTGAGGGGCCTAATTTTCAGCAGCGTGGCGTCTGCAGTTAATGGAGCGAGGCTCGCCTTTCATCTTTCCCCTCTGAGTTGTGGCGCAATCATGTCATTAGGAACCTCGACGTTAGGTAATTTGTGATGAGTGACAGGCTTTTGTTGCCGGCTGAATAGTTAAGCGTGTAAGTGTACACACAAACACTTTCTTTTTTTGCCTTTTCACTCCTGCTCCTCGCTTTCCTTTTTCTTCCCACTGGACTAGCCCCGGTTCAGGCGGTGCGTTCCAGTGCTTGGGAAATAATTGGTCATCCCTTTCATCTTGAGATTACGAGAATAAATCTCCTTTTGGAGCACAGCACCACTAACACTCATTGAAATCCTGTTACATGGGGCATTATCCTGCAATTAATTACTTTTCCCAACGCTAAGCTCTCCTCTCCCTGTCGAGTCGCAGCACTTTGATGAATTTCCTACCGCTCGGCCCGCTGGAAAGACGTTCGGGGTTACGAGACTTGTACCGGCGATTCGGTAACAAATATCATATTTAATCTGGGTAGATCTGCCACGCATCACTAGAAACGCCGCTGATGGCGATCTAACCTCGCGTGTTTTGGCTGCAGGATGCGCTGAACGTCCTCGTATGTTGAACTGGGCCGCGCTCGCTGGCATCAGAATACTATATAGTGTAGCTATGTCAAAAGCGGACAGATCATTAGAGCAATAGCTTGGCCTAATCTTTTCTCAAGCGGCGGAGGGGAGATTAATGTCGTGGCCAGTTTCATCAGCTCTCCTCTGATGCGCTGTTTGTGAAGATTGCTCTTAACGGCGCTCATCAAATATGTGAGGGCGGGTGACACTGTTCCATTAGGAGGACGGAGAAGAGGAAAACAAGTGAGAAGAGAAATGCTTTTGGTCGCGTGGGATAACGGACGCAAATGTCAGTCGGACGGTTCGCGCCGCTTCACGTCAGACTGACGGGTCTCCATCTTTGATTCTATGAGAATCGGAATGAGGCAAATTTGAGTAAAATGAAATACCAAAGAAAATGGCTTTAGTGGTCCAACTATGGCCCACGTCATGTTTCCACGGCAGAAAGGCAACCTCACAGCATCAAAGCTCCACCACCAGACCTCAGAATGGGTATGAGGTGCTTTTCTTCGATGGCTTCTTCACTTGTAATGCCACACCCAACTTTGACATTTCTTAACAAATAACTCTACTTTGGTCTCATCTGACCTTTGACCTTGTTCCATTGAAAGTCCCAGTGGTGTTTGTCCGACTGTAGGAGCTTTACTTTGTGTGTGGATGACAGCAGAGGCCTATTTAACCATCCTCTTCAGTTTTAGGGGTCCGTTTGCAGACAGGTCCTCTTCCAGGTCGATTAAACATCAATAGTCTCTTTAAACTCCTTGATCATTGATCTAACTGTTGAAACTGACATTTTGCTCTGTAAAATTCCTTCGTACATCATCGCTATGTTCTCTGTTCTTTCCCGTTGTGAAAAACGTCAAAGAGAACGAGGCCTGTGTCACCTCATATTTATACCCCAGTGAAACAGGAAGTCGATGTTCACCACTTCCGAGTTCTTTCTCAAACAGGTGAAGGTTGTTGAACAGGTTTCGCATCTCATTTTACTCATTCTTCAAATGATGCCAACAATTCTGTAGGTCACTGTATAATAGATCCAACAACAATCGGCATTAATGGGCCTTTGGGTTTTACCACAGCAGAACTTGCCCTTAATACCGGGGCTTGTCATTGGTACCATTAGTGGCCTGGACTGATTCATACCTCCTTCAAGTCAGCTACTATCTGCCGCCATTACATTTCGGGCAGGTCTTCGTTTTCTTCTCACAACAAACTTGAACTTTGGTCTTTTTTCTTAAATCTCAACTCTAACATCAACAGACGAACATTTTAAGCTGACGGACTAATTTTCCACCTAAAGTCTTTCTCCGCCACCTCCGTACTTTCCCGACCCCAAAAAAAAGGTGAACCAAAAATAATTAAATCTCCCTTTTTTTCATCAGCTCAGACAATCACTTCTTGTTTCCCTTTTCTAGTCTGTATTTTCTCATGCCAGTGAGGGTGACATCATGCCTTTGGCCTGGCTGAGCGGAGACAGCTTGTGTAACCTCAGTGATGAGAGGGTGACAGTATGGGAGTGACGTGTGTTGTGGCCACTGCACAACCGCACACACACACGCACACACGCACACATGTACACGATCGGCATCCACTTCCCATTAGCAGCAGGAAACCCCTTGAGTCATTCTTGAATGTAGCACGGAGAAAAAAAGCAAACTTTTTCAGTGAAATCATGTGGCGATGAGATGCAGATAAAGACCCAGTTAGGAAATTATTTTCTGAAGAAATGAAAGGAAGTAAGCTGAGGATTCCAGTGAAGTTCTGACCTTTCCAATGAAATGCTCTCGTAGCTTAGGTTTAGCTCTGTTAATATGTAAAATAGCCTTAATCTAATCCGCTGCCGTTAACAGGGAGCATGTTAAAAGTCACCTTCAAAACATGGTCTCACATTCCTGATTAGTTCATGCTAGGCCTTAGAACATTGAACCAAGAATTATTGGCACCCTTTTCTCAAAATGAATGAAATGTGATGCAAAGAAAATGTGATTAATAACTAAACCAATGATCTTTCATTCATATTATTCAGAAGAAAAAAACTTTTCTCCAAATGTTGGAGCCACAATAATTGGCACCGCCAGGAAATCCTGCTTTTAAAAGGTAACTGAAGCATTTTTACAGTCCTATTTTATATTTTTATGTTCACCTGTTTGAGCATGAGCTCTGAACGATGACTTCCTGTTTTTGCGGGGTATAAATATGAGGTGACACAGGTCTAAATGTCGTTGACGGTCTTCACATTGGGAAAGACCAGAAAACACAACAATGATGTGTGAAGAAATGTTGTAGAACAGCAGAATTCTGGCAATTGACACAAGAATATCTCTCAATCGGTTGAGTCAGTGTCGGTTTGAACAGTTTAGATGAATGATTAAGAAGTTTAAAGAGACTGGAGATGTTAATAATCAGCCTGGAAAAGGATGTGTCCGCAAACTGGCCTCAGGCACCGTGAGGAGGATGGTTTGATTGCCAAAAGACTCTCCAAGGTTTACAGCTAGAGAATTGAAGAGTTGAGATGAATCTCGGGGTCAGAAAGTCTCCCTAACCACCATCAGATGGCGTCGACACCAACACCAGCTGTTTGGGAGGGTAGCAAGAAAAAAGCCTCTGCTGTCATCCACACACAAAGTAAAGCTCCTACAGTTTACTAAACACCACTGGGACTTTCACTGGAACAATATTTGAGGTCAGATGAGACCAAAACAGAGATGTTTTTGCAACAAACGTCAAAGTTGGGTGTGACGCAGCAAGAACAAAAGCCACAGAGAAAAGCACTTCATACCCACCTTGAAATACGGTGGTAGTTGTCTGACGCTTGTTGAGCTGTTTCGCTTCCAAAAATGTTATCTAGTTTTAGATAATATTTCCCCCCAAAATCTCCTGATACCCGTCGACAGGATCCGTCTGATACTGGAGAATCTGAGATTCTAAGATTGAAACAGATTCTAAGATTAGATACGTTATTTTCTGAAGAGATTAGGTGTGACAGCATTAGTATAGGAAAAAAGATTGATCAACCCTCTCTAGGGGTAAGATGAAGGTTCCTAAAGGTTCTGTGAAGCAGTCGTAAACTCTTCAGACAACCACGGGTTGTGTATGTATTCCGTATGCGTGAACAGGAAAACTCCCCTCTGTGGTAGCAAATGTTTTTAATCAGCAGGGAATGCATAGGTGCGAGTTCCCACCTAAGAGCAATTAGCAGTCACGTGTCGTAAACTTTGAGCGGAGCAAACAGGAAACTGAACCTATTTGGTTTTCATATAGGACTAAATGATTCGAGGTTCCAAGAATCCAATCTCTCTCTCTAATCCAACACAGTCTGATTCGGCTGAACAGATCAAAGACATAGTGACGGACAGATACAAGCAAAAGTCGGCAGACAGGTTTTGGCCAGACTGTTGTCTGGAATCCATCCACATGAGGCAATTCTCCATCGCAGCTCCTTGTTTGATTGATTGTCCTTGAGGTCAGCCAGGGGACTAAAATATAGAGCAGGTTGGTTCTAGTGGACCGATGACTAATTCTGGATGAGACCTCAACGCTTGAGTTCGTAGAGTTCACGTTGTCTAGGAGCTTATGTCAAGATATAAAGTAGACCAGGGGAGTATCGCTCTGATAAGGCCTTTGTTTTGCTCTGAAAGTTGAATTTATACCCCGATAATAAATTGTAAATTCCGACTTCTCTCTCTCCCACCTTCAGCTCCTGCATTGATAGAAACGTGTCAGTCGTCCAAACTTCCTATGATCCAGAAGAGAACTGGGTTGTAACTTCAGAACTATCTATGTCTACGCTGTCGTCCCCAACAGCAAGGCAAATCCCCTAAAAGCCCCCCGATCCCGCGCGTTGTACGAGCATATTCCCCCTGATTGAAGACCTCAAATTGCATCTGAAGTCCGACAAATAGTTTTTCCTAAAAAAAAAACTCCCCCTAATGAGTACATTATGAACTACTGGAGTAAAATATGAGATATTGCAGATAACAACCTCGACTTGATTCATTTGTACCAGATGTGGACTAATTTGGACCAAGGGTTAGGAAGATATACTCCAGAATACATTGCCAGCCGGAATCATACAACCAACCCTTCCCAAAATCGATCCAGTTCTTCCTCGCACTAAGGTCTATGTAGTATAACATTTCAAAACGTCACATACGTCACATACCTCCAAATAAAATCAAGGATTACTACAATACAAATGATTTAGGTGATTAAAAATGAAATACGCTGCATGTGTTCTCACTTGCTTTGAGTTGTTGACAAATATTTTAGGTCTTAGGAAATGGATCTAGTGTGGTTGCATGTTAAGAAGTTGGGGAAACTGCCTTGGAACACAGTTTGAAATGATTGCTCTTAAATGCAGGACCATTTTTCTGTGGTTCTCAATCCGCTAACATTTCTGGATAAATGCAACATTGCTGGGATGCTTGACTCAAAATCAAATCGTCGCTCAAGTTATCAGAAAAGCAAGTCAAAATGTCCGGTAGGAAAATGTCCTATGAGTGAAAATTAATGGTGTTAACAACTATTCTAATTATGACTGGGTCCCTGACTTTTACCGAAAAGTGGGGAATATTATGGAATCATCATTGCGCTGTATCTGCGATCCCTCTTTTTTAAGGCGATAACTCAAAACTAATATCATTGAACATTTTCAAATTTTACAACCCCATAGACCTCAGTGCGAGGAAGAACTGGATTGAATTTGGAAAAGGTCGGTTTTATTTATTTCCGATTCTAGAGGGAGCTTCAGGCCATAACTTCTCAACTATTGTTCCTGTTTAGTCAGACTTTGCTGCAAATGAATGGACTCCAGTAGATCTATCTTCTACACATTATATTGTGCTATGATGGGTCATATTTAACACAGCAGGGGGGCTTCATTTACTAAAACACTCTTTTTCAAACATAGTTTTCTAAACATTGGGCCTTTTTAGTCCAAATCGTGTGCTTATGAATCCGTCAGCCGATTATCGACACCATCTATTCCTACAAGAAATCCTCTTGAAGGATTTGATGTACAATTCCTCTGATGCTATGGACAAATCTTCATCAGACATCTGTCACCTATTATCCAATATCTTTCTAATGAAAGACAGATTTTTGAGCCAAATACCTGACTAATCTCGCCCGGTGGTTATTCCACATTATTCCTACAATGTCTGCTGGTACAGGAGTGATCCAGATTCTACTCTCAGTACAAGTCGTTACGCCGAGCAGTCAGGTGGAAAGTCTGTACATCTCGTACGAGTTCCAGACTCAAGTCGCCAGCTCCTTGGAGAGCGGCTCAAATGAGGAATAATTAACAGTGATGGCTGGCTGTCAGCCAGATCACATACGACTATTCTCAGCGCAGATCGATTCGCCGGCCTCTCGTCACCACCGCTGCCAGCGGTGAGTGACTCAGCTAATTATAAACAGGGGAGAGCATGCCCTGAATACTGTTTTCTTTTCTGGCTCACGGGCATGAGGATGTAGTCACACTCTCACGCGGACACAGTGTGCGAACACTCACATAACGCACACCGGCACGCAGCATGAGGTAGAGGCTGATTGACCAGCTATAGCAGAAACAGTCTTGCACAAGGGTAACGTACGGCCCACGCAGGCGGCACGGCGTGACCTTGGGTAATAATTCTGACTTCATTACACTGGAGCAACACATCGTTGTCGTAACACACACACGCACATACACACACACACACACACACACAGATACTCAACATATGCATATGTGTTGCTCATAGCCAGCACAAATAACATTTAGTCGTCAGGTTTCACATGAACAAAAGACAATCATGCATCGTCCCTTTGATGCACCGCCAGGCCCATCTCCGGACTACCGTCGCACAACAATGAAGCTCCCGGCCCTCCGTAGCGCTGCCGCCCGCTCCCAGAGTGACGGTTCATCCTGTCTTTTAGAGCTTCTTCAGAAAATAGCGAGAGGAAACCTGTTCCTGTGCCTGTTTGACGGCATGACGAACGCACTTGCTCATAGGGATGAGCTGGCGTCGCTCGGTGAGTCACCTTATTCATGGGACGACCACTGCGCAGAGAAGGAATGTAAGGCTTTTAAAAAATAACAGACCTTCATTCCGATGGAATCTGCAGCGCCGTTCGGACGTCCTGCGGAAACAGGTTCACACGACAAACTTACAGTTTAGTCTCAAGGACGTATTTATGATCCTTTTCGATCCTGTATGGGGTGAAGTTACAATGTGGAGTTGATCTTATCTCTGAGGAGAGTCTGAACTTGATGTTACTTGATTACATGATGGCGATGTAGGGTTATTGTATTTTGGAACACAAATGCATCATAAGCTTTTATGAGCCCGATACAAACTGTCAGTTATAGCAGTGAGGAGTTACAGCAGTAGACTGATAACACCTCCGAAAAGTAAGGGATATCACCAAACCGTTTTAACGCCATAACTCCAAAACTATATCATGGATCATCTTCAAACTTTATACCGCCGTAGGCCTTAGTGCGAGGAAGAACTGGATGGCAATTTGGGAAACGTCAGTTGCATATTTTGGCCACTAGGTCGACCTTACCTCTATTGTCACAGTTTTTGAGCTATAATTTCTCCACCATTGGCTCAATTTTGTCAAAACATGGTGTTTATGAAATGAGTGGACGAGATCTATCCTGTCTAGATCATATTTTACTCTATTAGTTTGTAAATTACCTAATTAGTCATTTATTTTACGAATTAGGGAGACCTCTTTTTACGTAAAACACTGTGTTTCGAAAAAACTTCCTAACCATTGGTCAGATATAGTCAAGATTGACCTCATGAACCGCCTAGAGGTAATGTAACTCGTAACTACGTTTCTTTAATTGCTCATATTTCACTCACTAAGGGAGGGTTTTGTTTTTACTGTTACTTCCCATCCATATGTCCAATTATGAATAAATTGGCTGATATGAATCTACAGAAGGAGATCTTTCTCACATATACATTATTTCACTATAATAGTTCATATTTTTATTCACTAGGGGGAGCTTTTTGTGCCAAACACAATGTTTCGTCCGTAACTTTGCCACCATAAGTCCAATTGTGTCTAAATTTAGTTCATATGAATTGACAAAAGATAATCTGTGGTGTTTGATTAGTTACCTGTGTCTATCTTCATCATTGAGTCACCACGGGATCTTATCTTAGAGCAAGTTGCTCACTTCACAGAAATAGTTAGGTTGAGTCAATATGACTATATAACTATTTGAGATTGTTAATGAGTCACGTTGAATTTGAGGCATTCAATCGAATCAACTGAACTTTATTTATAAGCACATATTGGAACAAAAGAGTCGACTAAAATGATGTAAAGTCAATACAGTCAGTTTACTTTTAGAAGGAAGGCAATGAGACCCCCCCAGACACAAATGTACAGATCTCATCCTGAGTTAAAAACCAAAATATGAGTTTTAAGACAAAATGTACAAACAGGCATTGTGGGGGCCGGCCTGACATTCCACAGTTTTGCGGGCCGTAACAGAAAAAACTTGGTTGCTGACCTCAGTGTCCCGGAGGGGTCGAGTCAGTCGAAGGTCAGAGACGTACGGTGGTCAATCAGGGGAACTGCTTGTACGATGCAGGGGGTCGGTGAGTTTTCGGGGCCATACCTTTGCTGTCAGGGACAACAGGGAAGGCCCGGTTATTTTAGGACTCACTGAGTCATGCAATCATTTTGCATTGTATTCTTAAGCAGTGACAGTTTTCTGTAGCATCAGATCAGTCACGGTTCTGTCTCAGAGCCAAACCTTGTTCCCCGGCAGCACACTCCCAAACGTCCTCCCAGTGTTTGTCCCTCTGAACGACAACGCTTGGCTGACTTCTCCCTCCTCCGCCACTACCGCTCTCTGACTTTCTCCTTCTGATCCTTGACTTTTCCAGATGAAGGCCTCAGTGCCGGGGAACGTTTGAGGGAGATTCATGGATCGCGTGTTCACATTTTACAAATGGGACTCCTGGATCCTTCCCTGAGGAAGGTTTTATACGGTCGGGACTGAAATCTTCTTCAGACTTCTAAAGTTCAAGCATAAATCTCCGACATTTTATACGTGAGGCCTTTTCTGACGTCGGCTCAGGCGCACGACCTCTAGTGGAGGAGGCAAGGGAAAGGCTGTGGAGCAGCGTGCTTCTGTTTGGCAGGAGGGTTCGAGCCAATGAGGGATGGGAGTCTGCATGCACACACACACACACACACACACGCACACAGGCCAGCTGGTGCTCTGTGCTTTAGTGAATGCTCAGTAAGCCCTGACTGCAGTCACCATGCTTGTTCAACATAATGTATTGGAAAAAGGACGCAACGTTTGCGTCACACACACGGCCGGCTGCACACCAATCGAGCACGCACATTTATAATCGCAGTCCGCTCGCCGCTCATCATCACGGGAATGTTTTGAAAGTGACTATATGGGCATACCGTACTTTACCCCTCCATTTATGCTCTTACATTCATAAGTGCCAGTCCAGAGTTCACTGATCATACTTTTTCCAGGAATATTGCATCATTTTACTCGCGATTGCACACTATTTGTTCACTATTGGCGTGTTTGTGATAATTGGGTGCACAAGTGGGATTGTGTCCGTCTCTGGGAGCCCAGCTGCTATGATTTTGGCTCATTTTATGTGAATGCTTCTAGCCCAAGGCTTTATGGCGGTGAGTCATATCCACACGCCAAACAGGCTCCACATGGGAACATATCACGGCGATGTTAAAGCTGGAGTGAAGGCTCCTACAGTGAAGCTCTGTGCTGGCTGGTCTGCTTCACACTTGAGGCATAACATTTGGAGAGCAAACACCTTGGGTGCCCTTCATGAGGTCTGTGGAGAGATTGTACTGTAAAGACTGTCAGTTAAAAAGTAACAGTAAAAGAACTGCCGCGTGCGACAATAAGAGACCGTCAAGTTCAAAACAGAAGTAGATACGGGGAATAACCGTAGATCCAAGAAACGCATATAACTTTATTATTCATGGTCGAAAATGTAATGTAAAAGTGGCACATGTTGGTTTTTAACAGCAACGTTTTGCCACTTTTAGCTCCAAATGCTCGATCTAAATCTAAATCTTATACCTTCGCTAAATGTTAAATCTAAATCTTAAACATAAATTTTATATCTAAGTCTTCAAGTTAAATCAATCTCAATCTAAATGTTAAACCTAAATTTTGTATCTAAATCATTTTTAAATCTTAAATTTAGACTAAGATTTAATCTAAATTTTAACATTTAGATTAAATCTTACTCTAAATGCTAAATCTAAATCTTAAACCTGAATTTTATATCTAAATCCAAAAGTTAAATCCATCTAAATGTTAAACCTAAATTTGTATCTAAATCTAAATGTTAAATCTATATCGTAAACCTAAATTTTGTATCTAAATCTAAACGTTAAATCGAAATGCTAAATCGAAATGTTAAACCTAATTGTTATATCTAAATATTAAAGTCTAAATTTCAATATAATATAATATTTTTAATTTTTTTTTTAATTTAATTATTATTATTATTATTATTATTTATTTTTTTAATTCATTTAATTTTTTTTTTTTTTTTTTTTTTTTTTTTTTTAAGTTTTTATTTTAATTAAGGCAATTTTTTATTATTATTATTATTTTAAATTAAAAGGAAACAGAAAGCTTTCGGTTTCTCTTAACAACCTGCTTCTATGGCCGGCGCCATTTTTTTTAAATCTAAAATCGAAACGTTTCTAAACATTTAGATTCCATGTTTAGATTTAGATTTCATATCTAGAATCAGCTTTAACATTTAGCGCTAAATGTGTCGAAATGTTGCTGTTAAAATCAGCATCATGTATCACTTTTTACAAGCGGCGCCCTATAAATTAAATGTATTATTATTATTATTATTATAGTGAGTTACTGTTCTTTCATTTTTTACCTGTACAAGTGTAGAGTAGATCTTTTTGACCTTCCTGGTTTTTCCCAGTTATGTCCCCCACAAGGTCACCTTATATTTTTTTTACAGCGAAACTCTGATAGCTGCCAGGATTTCACTGTAAATCACGCGGGCGCGTTTTTACAGTGTGGCAACTGGTAATAAATGGCAATAAGAGCTGGACATGAAGCAAGTGAGGCGGAAGAAGACTTTTGAAAGGTTGTTAATTATTGTCTAAAACATGTGAGTGTGATGAAGCAGCTGTGAAACGTGGCAGCTGATTTCTCCATTCCACTCACGTGGGCAAGGATTCTTGTATTTTCCCATCAACAGATCGGAGCAGGATTTCGTGACACTTGTGGCAGAGAAGGTTAATGTTTGCGCCATCTGCTCGCGCGGACTCCGCGAAAGGTAATAGGCCTGCAGCGGGGAGTTTCACCAGAGCCGAGTTGGAGTCGGTGCCGTTACGGGATTGCTCAATGTTTGTGTCACCAGGAGGTTGGACTGGTCGGGCGTGAGTGTTTGAGCTCTGATCTCCACATCACCGGAGCTCAGTCGCTCTCTGCCTCTCTCTCTGAGCGGCGGGCTCTCTCTCTCTCTCCCTCTCTCTCTCTCCCTCTACCTCTCTCTCTCTCTCTCTCTCTCCCTCTCTCTCCCAGTCTTTAATTCTAAGAGAGCTGGATCTCCTCACTGAAAAGTGCACAGACCTCACAGCCACCAGCCTTCGCTCGGATCTGGATTATCAGCGGGGAGAGGACTCGGAACCGAATCCGCTGAAGTTTTTTCTTTTCCTTTTTTTTTTTTTTTTTTTATATCTCTAACGTGTCGCGTGTGGGGGTAACAAAAAAAAAATGGAGCCATTATTTTAACCACCACATGACAACATTGTAAGAGAAGAAGCGTGTGTTTTTTTGTGGTTATTCGCGGTGAATCGCTCCGTCAGGATGAACTTGCAGTGGAGCAGCCCGGCGACCTGCATCCGCACCGGGAGGGTTGCGCACAAGCGGCTGGACTCCGACGATCAGCCACCGGCCAAATGCGCCAGGCTGAGCGCCGAGACCGGGGACACGCAGGGACTCCTCAGCAGCTCTCCGGGGTCTCCGGTCAGCCCGGTATCCAGTCCTGTCCCGGCTTCTCACGTGGGGCCGTCCAGGATAGGACCGTTCCTGCTTCTACCTCTGGCGGAGAGGGAGAGCGTGCACAGCGCCATGAACACCGACACCGGCGATGAGCTACTGTGCAAGGTATGCGCAATCTCCTCGTTGTGCAATTTCTTCTGAATGAATGCTGTTTCAAGGCATCGCGTTGCTCAACAGCTCGTCTGACATGTCATCAGTATTCAGCCGACTTTTCACCTCGTTGTCGTTCTTCTCGAAATGTGGCGCAATTTGCGCAACAACAACAGCGTTGCTTAATGATTGCAAAATCCCGATCTGTAGACGGAATCTATAAATATTCTTCAAAATCCCATCGCAAACGGACCAAGACCAAACCGTCTGTATTTTGACATCCCTCCGAATGCACGACGTCTGTCAACGGGGCTCATTTGCATACACGTCATCGCCGTGACTTACACGTTTGGAAGCAGGCGAGACAAAGAAAAGTATGGTGATGAGGATCTGCTCTGATAACCGCAGGCTTCCTCATCTTTTGTTTTCCCTGATAGATCTGCAGGCGTTTTGGCTCTGTTGATTAATAAAGTTAATGGCTTCATGCCTCCATGATTCATTTGTCACACTCCAGCGGAGCCTTCAGCCAGCTTCCAAACACATCCTTCCTACTCAAAGCCAAATTTGCATGGTCGTTCCCCCAGATGATCGTTAAAACCCTTTAATGTCCGGATCAGCCGTTCCATTGCGCTCACTTTGAGACCCAGGGGCAGCATGCATTTGCGAAAGAGTTAGGGGGCCGAGGATGTAGCCCTGAGCGGGCCCACGGGTCAAAAGGGGCCACTGAGGAGGAGGAGGCGTAACCATGGCTTTTGAGAAAGTCTGATTCAATAAGTAGGATTTCTTTTTTGGACGTATTAAAACCAAGTATTATGTAGTTCGATACAACCACAAAATCTAATAAGGCTCAAATTTTCCACGAATAAAAAAAACCCCCAAACATTTTATCATGAAAATCTGATTTTTTTTTTTTAAGAGATTCATGTTCGCGCCAAACATTTTGTCATTGTGGGATAAATTTAGAATAAGATATGAAATCAATAAACGCAGTAACGAAGTCAACTATTCAAAAAAAAAAAAACCCAAAAACTTTTCCATATTTATTTTTGTTTCTTTGTGAGGACATAAAAGGATTGAAAACACACTGACCCCTTGCCTCCTTCCTCTCTCTCCCTCTTCCTTCCCTAACTCCCATCCTGCATCCTTGTCCCTCTTCTCCTGCTTTCCTTCCTCTCAGGTCTTTGATATCGCTGTGTACCAGGAGAAGATCCGGCCCTACGGGATCCTGCCAGCCCACAGGAACGTGGCCGGCATCAGGGACATCATCATCGGGGAACGCAAGACCTACGTCTTCCTGGACAAAGACTTTGGGGACATGCACACCTTCGTGAAGAGCTGTCGCAGGCTGGACGAGGAGAACGCCTGCAAGCTCTTCCGTCAGGTGGCTCGCGCCGTGGCCCACTGCCACCGCGCCGGCATCGTGCTGGGCGACCTCAAACTGCGCAAGTTTGTCTTCGCCGACGAGAAAAGGTGAGACGCTCCTCAGATCCGTGAGACAATCCTCCTCCGGCTCCCGGAGTTAACTTTATCCGGATGCTCTCACGCTTGAAGGCGTGCAGCGTGGCGTTACGGCGCAGAGAAAAACATGGCAACAGCTGATCCTCACAGGCCATGTGTGCCGATATGGATGTGGGCTGAGCTGGAGGAGGAGGTTCTGGACTTGTGGAGGCAGACGGCACCGCGTCCCAGATTCCCACCTTCTCTGTCTGTCTCCCTCTCTCACTCTCTTAAAGTGTCTCTTTGTATGCATGTCGTGTGTTTGTATTGTGTGTGTGTGTGTGTGTGTGTGTGTGTGTGTGTGTGTGTGTGTGTGTGTGTGAATGTCGTGGGAGGTGGTTTGGCAGAGCTGGGAGACGAGGCCGGTGAATGAGACAATCGGCCCTGTTCTACCGTCTACGTCTTATTTATCGCTCATTATTTATTAATAAATTACATCATGACTTTGCTGCAGAACAAAGTGAGTCTTCCAACAAGGACCCATTCACACGAGCGCTTTCCTCTGGGGAAGGAGCTCTGAACTTGTTCCCACACACACAGATACACACACACACACACACACACACACACACACTCACACACACACAAACAGAAACACGCTTTAATATCTGAATGTGCCGCATTCTGTTCAGGAACATACACAAAAGCCCTGCTTACAAAACTATTTTATCGCCTCTTGGCCCTTGCGTCACTCCCTTTCCTGTAAGCACCCACTGATGGCACCCTACCCCCCCACCCCACCCCCACCCCTCCGTCTCTCCACCAAAAAGCCTCTTTTTCGTGGAGACGTTTCAACAGCAACATTCCCCGGCCGTGACCCCGGGGCTCGCAGGGTCGCGCTGGATGAATGAGAGCAGACAGCCTAGCGAGAGAAGAAGAAGTCGCTGGTGTCCCTCTGAAAGCTATACGGCTGCAGAGGGATGAGTCACAGTTTATATGTGCAGCGGTGGGTTGGGGGGGGGAGTGCATCGCTCACTTTCTTCCCCTATGTGTGTCCTTGCATGCATCCGCGTTTGTATACGTGCAAACTACACCTTCAGGCCCTCAAAGCCCCCCCCCCACCTCTGCCAGCCCTAATACCTATTGTTGTTATTCCTGTATTTGGTAAACCGGGTGATAAGTTTGCAGCATTAATCCGGGCAGCTTGACCCACTTGACTCCAGAGTTTGCGGGATGACATGTGCTTTTCACTCTCGCCGCTCCAAACCCACCGCCGATGATGTGGCGGCGAAAACCAAAGTCGGCCACGGTGTGTGATGTCAGGGAGCTTTTATTTGGAGGGAACGGGATGTCAGATACCCTCTGGCTTTTGTTCCGTCGCGCAAACACTTTGACACAAGTCTCCTCCAATTGTTGTGATTGTGCATGACCTCATTAGTTCTGTCCCACATTCCTCTGACTTCACAATCAGGCGTCTTTCCTACCCAAACAATCACGCCATGATGCAATGCTCCGTCCAACAATGCTGCAGTGGAGCCAGAGGCCGAGAAAGTCACAACAATTTGACAAATGCAGTCTCCATTCACGCACACACACACACATGCACACACACACACATGCACACACACACACACGCACACGGAGCCAGTTTAGGGAAGGTGACTAGCACCATGAAGCATGTAGAGCTCTACTGCGGGGCCAGCCTTTCCGTGCGTCACCGATGTGGCAACATCCATTTGAGGGAAATTATGGGATGGCTGGCGCCGTAAGTGTGGGACCCAGGTGCAGATAGCCTTTGCTAAAGCGAGAGAGAGAGAGAGGGAGGGAGAGAGAGAGGGGAGGAGGAGGAGGAGGAGAGAAGATATGCACTCTCAACAGAAGGATGAGTCACTCTCTCCACCCCTCCACCTCTCTGCTTCTGTCTCCATCTCTCCCGACCTTATCTCCTCCACCAATCGCGCTGTTTGACTATCTGTTGCTCTCTATGTGCGTCCTTCTTTCATCCTCTCTGCGACTCTCTGTTTGTCTGTGCTGCCACTCCGTCTGACAGCTGAAGTGACGCACAGTCGTCTCTGCATGCGAGCTAGGACCGCATGTTTGACTCGATAAATCCCCCTTCAGAGCGAAACCCACCAGGCTTTTATCGGCTTTTAATTAAAAACACCGCGTATCTGCTGCTGCAGGAAATGAATCGTTCTCAGAATTATTATGGGATTTTTTTTTTTTTTTTTGGTCTGTTGTTTACAAACACAAGAGAAAATAGAATGAGAAGAATGTTTGTATCGTGTGTTATTGTTATTTTTAAATCTTTGTGAGTTAATGATTATGTTGAATATGTTATAAAATCAACATATATATATATTTAGATATAATTGAATCGTCACAGATCCTCTGTGTAAACGCGATAACTCAAAAACTATTTCATGGATCATTTTCATATTTTATACCCACACAGTCGTTATTGCGATAAAGAAGTATATTGATTTTGGGAAACCTCGGTTGCATATTTCCACCAGCAGGAGGAGCTTGATCTCATATATTAGTGATTCATGCAGGGTGCAAAAAAGGCAGCAAGATCAAATATTCTTTTTCTTACTACTGATATTTTCCCCATTACTAGAAAAACTATTTATCCTTTTTACCACGTATTCATCGTGTTTGCTTTTTGTTGCAAACACAGTTTCTCGTAATCCCGTTTGAGATTATGAAAGAGTCACATTTAATTGAGGAGTTCAATTTTGGGGGATTGGTTGTAAAAAGCAGGGGATTGGGGGCTTTTCAGCAGATGCGCCTGCTGTTTGGTACGACAGCGTAGGACTGGTTCTATAAATACTCTCACAATATGGGTTGCTCTGGTGCTGGACAAAATGTATGTCCTGCCATTAGCATGTCTAAATATAGTGTGTGTGTGTGCGTGTGTGTGTGTGTGTGTGTGTCTGTGTGTGTGTGTGTGTGTGTGTGTGTGTGTTGGGGTTGTTTATTTATATGTCTGTGTTTGTGTGACCGTGTGCGAATTTCCAATGATGGGAAGTCATCGTAAATTTAGTTCAGGCTGCGCCGACGGAACTCACTGTTGCGCACTTAAGTCAGAGTAAATTCACTTGTGTCTAATGTGTTTGTGTGTGTGTGTGTGTTTGTGTGTGTGCGCGCGTGTGTGTGTGTGTGCGTGTGTGGCCCACTATCCGCTGTGCAGCTTACTGTAATTCTAAAACGAGGTTGCTTGTTTTTCCATGATGTAATCAGTGTACATTTAATAGCCTCTAACACACACACTAACACACACACACACACACACTAACACACACACTAACACACACAGTCACTGGTGCACTGGATGACGTACCCTATCCTTTAAATATTGCGGTACATGGGAACTCTTGAGAACGTCATTTCCAACAACAACATAACATTCTGTGGCCTGATGCTCTTATTGTGAAATCCGGAGGAGTGGAAGGTCCTTAGATTTCACCTCGAGGTCTAACGCTGATTTCTCTCCACCATAACAAATGATGTCACTGTCAGCCCATTTCTGTCAGACATGAATCTCACTGTTGCTCATGCCGGTTGAGGTCCTGACCTTATTTGGACTTTTTCTTCGCAGGACGCATGTGAGACTAGAGAGCCTGGAGGACTGCCGTGTCCTGGAAGACCCCGGCGATGACTCCATGTCAGACACCCACGGTTGCCCCGCCTACGTCAGCCCAGAGATCCTCAGCAGCTCCGCGCCTTACTCCGGCAAGATGGCCGACATGTGGAGCCTGGGGGTCATGCTTTACACCATGCTGGTGGGCCGCTACCCCTTTCACGACCCGGACCCCGCCACGCTGTTCTCCAAAATCCGCAGAGGCCAGTGCTGTTTGCCAGAGGGTCTGTCACCGAAGGCCAAGTGTCTGCTGCAAAGCCTGCTGAGGAAAGAACCCTCGGAGAGACTCTCCGCCACCGAGCTGTTCGCTCACCCGTGGTTCCATCAGCCGCCGTCATCACAGGAAGTGGCACTTGGTGAGCAGGAAGTGGGCTCTGCCGAACAGACGGTGCCATCCTTTGACGTGGAGGATGATGACGATGATCTGTTCTGCTGACAGACTCGATTAAGCTGAGTCTAGCCGAGGGACCAAAACAAAACGTAAAATGCTACGAGGAGACTTTTTTTTCTACATTGGCACTTTTTAGAAACCAATCTGTGTAAATTCACCCTCAAGCTTTCTACAACAAAAAAAAAAAAAAAACGTACTGTACTGTATTTTTTTTTTCTCGTATACGTGTTACTCGCGAAGGCCGTTGTTCACGATGGCCGTTCATTGTTTGTCTATACGTGCGTTTTTGGAATTATTTGGTGCTAAAAACAAAATATAACATAACAGGGACCGGCCGGTTCTGACAAACACACGGGATGAGCGTTCAGCCACGACAGACAGAGGATTCCGGCGCCGGCTCGCAGCCTGGACTCGCAGCTTTCAAAAAGGCATTCGAAGATTCCTGAACGGGAGGCGAGGAGGGAGGGAGGAATGTTGCTCCTCTCACTCGGACCGGGCCGGAGGCTTTGTCGACTGACTCACCGGCTCGAAGACGGCTTCGTACGAGCTTGACGTCTCGCAGCAGGCGGCGTCCTCTGGCGAGAGCGACGGTTAGCAGGAGAGCGATGCGTCATCCTCAGCGGGGAAGCTACCAAGGTGTTGTTTTTTTTCCGCTGACGGTCTGGCAACGTCTCAGCAAATGGAGAGCATTTACAAATCTCACACAAAGCACAGAAGGGTTAACAGAAGTTCTGATGCAAGAAGCGGGCAGACCGCCGCGCCGGAGGTTCTGGGCTGGATCTTGCAGAGGAAGCATTTCAGTCGTTTTCATTAAAAAGATTTTTTCTTTTTTTTTTAAAAACACAGTAAATGCATTTGAGTTTTTCGAGGAAAAACAAAAACGAGCTCCGAACTGATTCAGAAAAAAACGTTTGCGTGTCGGTGATCAGGGTCCGACCTCGCCGAAATCAATCGGTTCTGCTCCTCTGAAATCCGGTGTGTGCAATCAGACACAGCTGGTACCAGCGCTGACGCTTTGATGGTTTTTAAAGACGCTTGTGGAAGCAGAGGTAATCTTTAGAGCAGGTGGAATGACAGCAATGGAGAAAGTTAAAAACGATCTGCTGTAATTGTATGGAAGCTGAGAACTGCCATAGTGACAGAAATCGGAAAATAAATAAATAAATAACAGGTTGTTTCCTGTTATTTCTGAATGTTCGTCAGCGATCAGGAGTTTCATAACTGAAAATCATCCGCCGTTCCTCATATTCTGGGCTCTTCTTATAACTTCCTGGTCATGCGACAAATGCTACTTAAATATGACTGAGGAGTTTCCATTATTGATAAACGCATCAGATTCCGATTGAAACCAGGTTCGTCGCAATTATTTTTGTAGCTGGTGTGTGCACGTTGTTATGGCAACGACGGAAGTCAATATGTGCGATTTTTCAATCGGTGGATCCAAATTTTGTTACTGGAAGCAAGTTTAAGAAACCTTGTTAGCGAATCTGGGTACTGTGTATGCTAATACCATACTAAAGTTCATTTGTTGCCTTCATCCACTTTTCCTCGCATATTTTTTGCGCTTTGAATAAATTCCGGGCGACGCTTGCGCTGACGCCGCCGCAAAAGCAATATAGACATTCGTATTCTCGTGATAAATAAATATTTAACTCGTTTTGGCGACAAAACCGCCGCTTGTCTTCACATGATGACGAGTTAACGACTTCATGAGAGACTTAAGTATTATATAAAAAAAAAAGATCTGCCATCATGGCATCCCTCAGCTTCCGTACATTGGTACTTCAGACATACGTGAGAGAAGTGAACCATCAGTCCAGTGTTTGCATCAAATAGCACACATCAGGGGAAAATGAGGCTTCCTCAGTGGAGCAGTTGGACACCGCTTTGTTATTTTTTTGTTGGAGCGTTACGTCAAACTCTGTTGATCCAACGGCGCCGAGCCGCGCCGTGTTTTGCCCGTATCACTGTGTTTCATAAACTGAATGGCTCTGAATCAGTGGGAGTCAGGCGGTATTTGATGTTGGTAGTCCGATGATGACTCAACACTTCAGTGTGTCTGCGGAGAATGGTTCTGACCTTGGCTGGAAGAGTCGGTTCTGACTGTTTCACCTCTTTAATGGTACTCTTTTCCCCGTCCTTTTCATTTTCCTGCTGTTGAAAGCTGTGAATACTCCGAGACCAGTCATCACAGTAATTGACGTCGTGTACCACATTCTCAAATAGGTTTTGTTTTGGACTGTGACCGGCCGACGCAGCGCTTCAGTGAAGTTTAGCCACACTGGCTGCTGTGGGTCTGAAGCTAGCTTTCTCATTCTGGCACAATTGTTTTGACAACGGTACTAAACCTTGCGTATCTACGCGAGAGGATTAGGGCCACATATGACTACGTGAATGGTTTTGGGGAATTCTGACTTTATTGAAGTCAGAAGTCTGAGTTTAAAGTCAGAATTTTGATCTTAAAGTCAGAATTTTGAGGTTAAAGTCAGAATTCGGAGAATAAAGTCAGACTTCTGAGTTTAAAGCCAGAATTTTGATCTTAAAGTCAGAATTTTGAGGTTAAAGTCAGAATTCTGAGAATAAAGTCAGACTTCTGAGTTTAAAGTCAAAATTCTGACTTTATTGAAGTCAGAAGTCTGAGTTTAAAGTCAGGAGTCTGAGTTTAAAGCCAGAATTTTGATCTTAAAGTCAGAATTTTGAGGTTAAAGTCAGACTTCTGAGTTTAAAGTCAGAATTATGAGTACAGTCTGGAATATCTGGCCCTAATCCTCTTCCGTACGCACCTGAGGAGCACTGTGCATTAAAATCTTCACTCACACCACAGACTAATATAACATCTGTAACAGTTCTTTAATTATATTCCTCTCATCTGCTCGGGGCAGCAGATGAAACCGGTGACAATCTGAAAAGTAATTGAAGAGATTTATGGTTTTTCTTCTGGTTCAAACGCGTAGAGTGAGTCACAAATCCATGTGACATGTAACGTAAACTGACACGGGTGCACCAAACTTCATACTGCACTGTGAATTATGTATTTGTGACACAACCTCCAGGCTATTATTAGTCCAAACAGGTAACACACAAGAAATATATTCATTGTACAAAAGATGTAAATATGTATATTTGAAATATGTGTGGAGATGTTGAATAAAAAATAAAAAACAATTTTAAAAAAAAGTCCTGTTTTGGGGGGTTTTTTTTCACACTCGCACGGCTTCGTTTTCGTTCATTACTGCTCTCCGGCACGTACGTGCACATTACACGCCTCGGAGCGTTTTCCTGCACGCAGCTCTTCGTCCACGTGAGAGGAGAAAACAATACGTTTTCAACGTTTTCCGCAGCACTTTCAATTTCATCCTCGAAAGGGTAAAAAAAAAAAAAAAATCAACCTTTTGTCTCCCAGCGTTTACTCTGCTCTGACCTTTGCATAACGTAACATTTAACTCCTCAAACACACAAATGTCAATAGCGGGTCAGTGTCTTTTTCCTGGAATGCAGATGCGGGAGCAGAGAGACCCCCCCCCCCCCCCCCCCCCCCCCCCCCCCACCACCACCACCACCTCACCCCCTGCTTCAACGTTTACCACTGGAACTCACTGTCGGCTCATTCCGCCGCCACCCAACCTCAAATACATACTTTTGCTGCGACTTCATTTTCTTGGCTTATGATTCATCGTTTGACCTATAAGACTTTGGCATTTCTCCGCCATCTGTGTGTTGTGACTACCCCAGGCGTGGCGGGCCGAGGCTTGCGTAAGCGTTGTTTGCATGTTCGTGAGCATACCTGCCTGCATGTCTTCGTCGGCGTGTGCGCGCGAGCGCCGGGAGTCAGATTAGGTATCAACGGGGTATCTCGTCTCCGACGCTCGGAAGATACCAGAACGGATGTCAGAGGCCGGGCGTCAGAGGCCGGGCGTCTGAGGCCGGGCGTCAGAGACCGGGCGTCTGAGGCGGTTCATCGGCGGGACTCGACCCGTCAGCAACACAGGAGAGGGTTGTGTCCTTGTATTTATTTATTTATTCAGATATTAAATGACTGAGAAGTCAGAGATCCGCGCCGCAATTCCTCAACCGTCGATCCGATGTAGTCCACAGTTGGTGCTTCTGTCTTTTATACTTCATGTTTTACTCCAATAGTTCATATTTTATTCACTAGGGGGAGTTTCTTTTTTTTTAACATTGTTTTACAAAAGTAGCGTCCTAACCATTGGTTAATTTTAGTCCAAATTTAGAAGAAGATCTAACCTGTGTTTGTCATATTTTACAGTATTTGTTCATATTTTACTCATTAGGGGGAGTTTTATGCAAACGAATAAAAAAACGCATCATTTTGATCGTAACATCCCAACCATAAGTCATTTTATCCCATTGGCTCATATGAATCGACACAATGAGATCTAATCCTGCATATTTATTATTTCACCATCGTAGTTCATATTTTACTCACTAGGGGGAGATTTTTGTGGAAAACCCAGTTTCAATCGGAAAACTGTCTTGTTTTGTCAAATGGTAAAAAAGTTAAAGACCTTAAAAATTCAATACACCGTATCATTGATGTCGTTACGTTGAATTTTCCTGTAACTTTATTATTTAAGGTCATAGTATGAGTAAAATATAAAACGTTACTGTGAAAATATAAACTTATTTTAAATCAGGTAGAACCAGATTTGCAGTTTCCCTCTTTCTCTAGTCTCTGTGCGATGCTAAGCTAACTTGCTGCTAGATTTACCATCAGTCTCTTCAACTGACTCTCAGTACTGGCTATTATCCAATATTTAAAACTATCCCATAAAGAGGCATAAGTGAAAGTTCTGGTCCGGATGCACACAAGTAGGTGTGAAGCGGTGAAAACTAAATGCCAGGAGGTGTTATCAGGTATTCTCTGATGTCATCATTGCCCTCAGCCACAAGTGTAAACTTGGTGATCCTTGCTGATCTCAGATCCTCCATGTTTGCCAACCACATGAGCCTTTAAACAAACGGGCTTCATGAATGTCCTCTTGGCTGGATGTCTCACACCACCAGACTGTCACAACATATTTTTTTCATGACCTGTTTGACAAAGAAGGCATTACGTAAGTGAACGATGGCTGATATTTTGGAGGATGTTTGGGATCTTTGAGGCTTTTTCAGGGCAGCTTAATAAAGCGGCACACAACATTTCAGATGTGAACCAAGCTGGATGCCGTTACTGGAAAATGTGGGAACAGTTATCATCTCGCCCCGACATTCCCTCAGAGTCCACACAAGGAAATGAAGAGGAATAAGCACTTGCGTCCTCGCCGGAGATGATGAAGTAGGATTATTGTCATTTGCGTTTTTCCTGTAACTCTCTGGCACAAGTCCGCTCCTCCCTGATGCAATGGAAAGAGATTCTGTTGTTTTAAGTGGCCCGATTTAAGTCATAAAACAAATCTCTAGAGTGAATGCGAGGTTCTGTATTAATCATAGCTCACAGAATGCTCCTAATAAGTCTGGTATTTTTAACTGTCCCCCATAAATCACAAATGCATACCAGGAATTTATTTCAGGGTAAGAGCTCTGCTGCTCCCTTGTGGCAGAAGCGAGAACTGCAGCTCCTCTAATGCTAAAGAGAAAGAATGATTGTTTTTATTCAAATAAAGCAACTACGAACTTTTTGGCATTGCAAGTCCATCAAATTGTATGCAGTTAGTGAACCCATTAATGATGAAACCATTTTAAATACAAATCTAATAAGATGTATTAGATACTATGTTTTCTTCAAAACTCAAAACTCAAACTAATTACCTGTAAACACGGATGTTAAGAGGTAAACATAGATGTTTAAACACATCCATCTTCACCTGTTAACATCCATGTGTACTGGTAAACACCCATGTAAACATCAAATCTTAATGGTAACATGGATGTTTACTGGTAAACATAGATGTTTACTGGTAAACATCTATGTTTAAACACATCCATCTTTAACTGTTAACATCCATGTAATACGGCAGACATACATGCTTACTGGTAAACATGGATGTTTACTGGTAAACATCAATTTTCACCTGTTAACATCCAGGTGTACTGGTAAACACCCATGTAAACATCAATTCTTAATGGTAACATGGATGTTTAGCACTAAACATGGATGTTTAGCAGTAAACATGGATGTTTACCAGTTTACCACGTTTACCAGTAAACATGGATGTTTACCAGTAAACATGGATGTTTACCAGTAAACATGGATGTTTACCAGTAAACATGGATGTTTACCAGTAAACATCCATGTTTACTGGTAAACTGGTAAACACATCCATGTTTACCAGTAAACATGGATGTTTACCAGTAAACATCCATGTTTACTGGTAAACATCCATGTTTACCAGTGAACATCCATGTTTAGAGAATGTGTGTATTGATTTTGCACAAGAGCAAACAAACAAACACATGCTTTGGAGACCTGCGGTTTAAAAACACCACAAGGTACCTTTAGATCTATGAATCAGCAACGAGAATCGTTTTTATTTCAGTCCTCGTGAAATTAACTCTCAGACAAAAACACAGAATAGCATAATCATCTTCCTCCGACGGCGCGGCGCTTCGCTGGCGGTACATGGGCCTCTGGAGAGTCGTCTGGGTCAACAGGCCATTCGGTGCCGACGGGAGGCGGATGAAGAGTGTTTCTCTGATGAGGTTATTTCAAGTGGAGCTGCCCCTCTGCGTTCTGTGCTGGAGTCATGATTGCCTTCTATTCAGAGAAATGAAGTGAAACAAAGAAACATAATCAAGATGTGAAAATATGCTGATGACATGACTCTCACAAACAAACGCTGTGTGTGTCATCCAGTATCTGCTGGTGTTTGATGGAGTCCATGGAACCTTGTCTCTTAACAAGATGTCCAGGACCTTTAGAAAAAATAACAGCCCGACAGCATCAGAGATCCACCACCGGACTTCACAGTGAGTACGATGGGCTTTTCTCTATGGCTTTCTTTTCTTTCTAATGGTGAAATATAAAATAGGACAGGAAATAGTCTTCAGCTTCCTTTTAACCACAGGATTTCCCAGGAGTGCCAATAATTGTGGCGCACGTTTCAAAGAAAAATATTTGTTTCATGTTTAGAGTGTAATTTTTATTTTATTTAATTTTGTTACTTGAATAAAATAATTTTGAAGACATTTTTTTCCCCTAGTTTTCCTATTTTTCTTATAGGTGGTACCGGTTCTGTTGGGCACTTTAACACCTTTAATACAAGGAGCAGGTAAAATCCGGGGTTCTGTGTGATTATATGTGATCATACAAAGACAAATATTACGAGATATGAAAAGAATGCTTCCGGTGAAAGCGTGTCCGCTCACTGGGGATTTTATCATAACGCACCGTTTGGCTTCCATTGTTGCATAAACAGCCTCACTCCAATCATATTCTCATTACAGGCGGACAACTTGAAGCAACATCAGATGTGGGTTTGACGAGGTCTTAAACAGAGGCCAAACAAAATTACTCTAATTGTTTTTGCAGTAAAATTGTCCATCTGTCTGTGGAACCAATCGTCCTCTCCTGGCTCGACCTCAGGCTGTTAAAAATGTCCCCAAAATTAGCCGCTCGGAGCAGAGACACTCCATAAAACCTGTGAATCGTGTGAATTATTCTCGGTTTCACCTAAAGGTGCTCCCTTACTGCACAGCAGAGACTAGTATGAGACATTATGAGAATACTTACTGTCCAAATCAGGTTCTACTGTCTAAAGTTTTATGTCAGAATATACAATTCTCAATGGATTTTGTAGCAGCATAGTGCAGGTTGGAATTTAATCTTGCAATAAGGAGAGAGTGTATCAAGTAAAGATAAATGTTTTGACGACATTTGTGTCAGAATTGGCCGGAGTCTGAAATTCTTTGGCGCTCAGACTCTCATCCGCTCTGAGATATGGAGTCTGGATACTGGTGGTGGTGGCTGATGACTCTGCTGGGCCCGATGGATGATGAAGTTGATCTATGTGTGATGATGAGGGCGTAACAGCAGGGTGAAGGATATAGATGAATGGAGAGAGTCGTTCTTCAAAGAGAAAGCAGAACAACTAAACGAATGATGAAGGTTCGACTCTGATGTTGGACAGATGTGACCGGCTGATGAGCAAAGCTGATATCTGATCCTGAGGCGGGTTATTTCCTGCCCCTTTCCCTCTTGATGTCCAAAATGCCCCTAGTCAAGGTATATTTGACTTTGTTCCTCTTTTCAGTTTTGTCGAGGTCGGCCCTTGTCTTTTATCATAAACATCTAACAGTTAAGAATAAGTGACCGGTCTGTCGTTTGTTATCTCACATCAAATGATGACATTTGCCCTGCTGGGCACGTCTCCTGTTTTTGCTGGGATACCCCCAAACAGAGAGAGGGTGGGTGTTACTAAAAACTGCGGATCACTGTCTCAAAAACGATGAAAAGATGGAATGGAGAGGCGCCACCTAGTGAGCAAAATATGAACTATTGGAGCAAAAAAAAAGATATAAACAAGGTAGAACTCCTCATGTCGATTCATAAGCACCAAATTTGGATTAAATCGGCCCAACGGTTGAGAAATTAGAATTTGAAAACATTTGGAAATAAAGGTACCCCTAGTGGTGGAAATATAGAATTGACCTTTCTCAAATTCAATCCAGTTCTTCCTCGCACTGAGGTCTATGCGGTTAAAAAAATTGGAAATGATCCACGAGATGGTTTTAGAGGTGTCGCGTCAGTTCGCACGATCAATCTGTGTCGGACGCAGCTCTTTGGGTATATAATAAACGCCCACGAAGACGACGTCTGATTTCAGTTGTTACTCGCTGGCATCTCTTCTTCTTCTTCTTGTTTGATGGCGGTTGGCACCAGAGTATAGGACCAGAGACTCAACTTACAATCTATGACATTAATTCCTTCAACGGAAGAAGCCTTAGCCGGTTCTGCCTTCTCAGAAATATGAAAAGGAAACAGAACTCTATGTCCATCCCATGGAGTGTTTACACGTAAATAACTACCTCTCTGGAATGTCACTCAGACCTCAGCTGATGTTCTCAGGGCTGCTTTTCTGGAACGGCTCGGCGCCGCCAATCTATCTAACTCCTGACGTTTCCCTTTCAGCCTGCAGACCTGAGTGCTTGAACGCAATCAAAACAGCCTCTCTGCAATCAGCCTCGTCTGTGAGGAGAGTGGGATGAAGGTGATTTTGTGCTTCAAATCATTTTCTATTATAAACTGGAATCAAGCACAGCAAGAAGCGGATTATTTTATCACCGAAAACGTCGGATGTATTTTAGAATCATCATCGCCGCCATCACGGATCCATCATCTTAATGCGATAATTCAAAATGATTCACTGCGAGGAAGAACTGTATTGATTTTGGAAGTTACTGGTTGTATATTTCAGACACTAGGGGGACTCAGACTCTGAAATTTTTAAGCCATAATTTCTCTACCGTTGGTCCGATTCAGTCCAAATTTGGTGCTTATGAGTTGAATCGAGGACATTCATCTTGCATTCATCATATTTTATTCTAATAGTTCATGATTTTCTCATTACAGGTTGCATTTCTACCCCGAAAAAAAGAGTTCTGCTGACAAGATTTATTAATCGTAATTGGGTCGATTTAGTCCAGATTTGCTGGTTATGATCGTCTCAAAGAGATCTATCTTAAACATATCTGTCTTAAACATATCTGTCTTAAACATATCTGTCTTAAACATATCACATTATACTCTAATAGTTAACATTTAACTTTTTTTTATGAAAAACACTGTTTTCGGACCTAACTTTGCATTTCGTCGTGAGGAGTTCAATAAGGGGATTACCTGTACAATGCAGGAGTTTGGGGGCTTTTCGGGGATACAGCACTGCTGTCGAGGACGACAGCGCAGGCCGGGTTTTTTTTCTAACAAAATGTGAAGGTTATGGTGAGGTCAAATAGTGAACAGTGTGAACTAACGAGTTATGGAGACTACTTGTGTCGTTAAATGTGGAGATATAATATGCACATGTATAATCTATTTATCCTCTAAAATGATGAATCAGCACATTTCCTCACTAATAGCAGGATTCAGGCACGAAGCGTACCGGGCAGTGAGATTACCTCCAAATTAAAAAAAGGACAGAGTGTGAGTGTGAGGGGATCCCTTCTCCCACACAGGGCCATGCTGACCATATGAGTACGAAGTCTAACGCTACAGTCCTACAGATTCTTTGATTGCTTTTATTTTCGTAGGAAAAAAAAAAAAATGTCATTTCCAAACCTTTCTGCTCGCTTCAAGCCTGTGAATACATTTTGAAGACATTTGTACTTGAGAAAAATTACCCTTCTCACTTGTGATCCTTGTCCTGCAGTGTCATGGCGACCAGGTGGCTTGAATGAATCTATTACGTGTCACGTTCTTCTTATAAACTTCATTTTACAGGTAAATATTCCGCTTCATAAGGTTGAGTCAGGTCCTTATACGGCTATTTTATTGTATGGAGAAAAGTTCATTTGAGAATGGATGACAATAATGATGATATTCAAAACATTCTACAGACCAACAGCAGGTCCACCAACGGGTTCTCAAGATACCGCCATGACAGACACCGCTAGCCTTTGGCCACAGCTACTCATAAGAGGGGGCTTTTTTTTCCAACAAAAACTGTTCTTCAGACATGACTTTTCATTTCATGAGTCCAATCAGGCAGATTGGTTGTACAACACAGGAGATTGGGGACTTTTTCGGGGATATACCCTTGCTGTCGTGGTTGACAGACCGGACCTGGTTGATTCGCAGGGGAGGATTAAAGGTACGTTTCTATGAAATCCTGTTTAAGATCTCATACAATTCACTGCTGACGTTTGTTCTACTGGATTATCAACAAGGATAGCTGGAGAGTTTGTCCCTGAATGAGAAAAAACTGTGAACGCTCATTTTGAAAACATTCATCTGCAGATTATAGTCCATAATCAGTGCCTGAAATGTGTTAAACATGAAAAACTGAAGGAGGAATAAAGTCACCAATCTACAGAGTTGCACAACGGCCTTCTCCCCTTTCCTCCATGTCCTCGGAGCTCTGGGGGATTATGAACAGGGCAGCATTGAAATGTGTAATCTTTCACTCCTTTGCATAGCGTGGAAGCTTAGGTGAAGGTAAAGCCACGCCCACCAGCAGGCAAGTCACATGAGACAGACGTTACTCACTTTAAAAGGAAAGTTGGTGACACATCTGAGACTTTTAAGAGGATAATTTGACAATACGTAACGAGAAAAAGCGCTCAGAGAGCACAAACCTCCGCCAAGGCACAACAGTACCCTATTAATCTCTAAATCTCTATTAACCCTATTAGTTCTCCATTAATCTCTAAGTTATTTCCAGCCTCTAAATCTCCCCACAACACCAACCAACCCTCTGAGTATCTCTCAAATACTCTTTCGCCTCTCGTCGCCCTTCACTTCAGTGTCTCTGCTCAGCCCACTGCCCCACAGCTCCATCCTCAAAGAAACATCAAAGGAAGAAAGGCTTGAGTAAAGGACTGATCTCAAGCTCCAGCCCCAAAGAAACATCAAAAGACTCAAAGGAATCAATAATGGACTGACTCCTTTTATATTCCCCCCCAAAGGAATATAAAAGGAGTCAGTTACAAAGGCATGAATAATGGATTGAGCGCCCTAGCTCCACCCCCAGAGGAACATCTAAGGAGTCAAAGTTACAACATCATGTCTACTGGACTGAGCCTCAAGCTCCATCTCAAAGAAACATCAAAGGAATCCATTAGAAGGAACTAATCACTTCTAGAATGTGCCTCTGGGTAAAATTTCATGCAAATCCGTCCTGTAGTTTTTCCGTACTCCTGCTCACGAACAAACAGACGAACAGACAGACATTGAAATGCTAGGCCTGCTTCGATAAAGAGAACGTGGTTAAAAAAAAAAAAAGATGAAGAGTGGGGAGAGCAGAGAATAGAGAGAATAAGGAGGGGAGGGGGTGTTGCACCAGAATCGGGTCGCATAACGAACGGCCCCACTCTGCAGGTGACTTTAATTACTTTTCAGCGTCACTGCCTCTGCTGGTCATGAGCAGCAGGCTCCGACCCCCAGCCTCTGATTAACGGGTCATGGCGAGGGTCTCTGCACGCCGTCAGGGTGTAATTACGTTGGCGGCGGAGAGTTTCAGACATTATCCAAACTCTGTCCTTCCAAAAAGCTCCTGAACTGGGTTGGTGTGATGGAGTTCAATGGACTGAGACCGTTTGTACTTAGTTTTTATAGAATGCTGTCATAAGTCTATTTTATGAGTAATGTTTGTTTCCATTCCTCCTGTAGAGTTTTCAAGGCCAGCTTGCAAACAGATGGGAAACACAACGTGTTATGATTGTGATACAACGGTACGTGGAATAGTTAGAGAATGTAAGAACGTACGCGATCATCAGTCAGGATGTTAACTAGCAACCGGCTCCTTCCAACACAGGGATGGATAAAGTCTTTATCAGTGAAAATAAAGAATCAAGCATTTGTTACTGCTACATCATATGAATCATGCCTTATAAAAGGTAAGGGGCCACGGAGGGAGCCCTGGGGGACACCACGGGGCAAAGGGGCCATTGAGGAGGACTATTGAGGAAGACCAATCCGATAAGTATAGGATTTCTTTCCTGGCATATTAAAGCATGTGAAGACTCACCAAACAGAATTATGTAACTTGACGTAATCTTAATTAGGTTTCTAAAAACGTGCTTCACTAAACGTTTGAGCGAATCTAATTAAAATGGGTTATTTTAAATTTTACATTAAATATTTATTTTCATCATCAAATTATAAAATAAAATCAATTTTTTTTTAAAGCCTAAAAACATGCTTGTCATACAAATTGTAATTTTTTGGTAAATTTTGTCTCAGAAACGCCCAAGAGAAATATCATTTGCAAAAAATAAATTGTTTTTCCATTGTTGTGTTTTCTGTTTTTGTGAGGATAATAACAGATAATGTTCGTCTACTTGTGTCATTTTTGGTGTAACCAAAGGTTCATTTTGCATCATATGTGCTTAGAATGGGGTCTGTTTTCAGAAAATACGACCTTATTCTGTAGTTGCCGCTACGCTGATGACACACGACTATATTCTATGAACTTTTTGGTCAATTTTTCTGGGTGCAACTTAATCAGAGTAAGATCACGATCCTCATTAGTTAGATTAATTACTCGTGGCTTTCTGCGCTAGCTCAAAATGCTAGCACCAAAAAGGGGAAATGAAATTTATTTGGCATAAATTTTATATCGGATGCCTTTCCTGACTCAACGTTTCCCGTTGGTCCGGGCTTCGGACCGGCACCAGAGGTACACTGGATGTTATCAGCTTTCTGTTAATATTAATTACTGATAATAACATTTAGACTGCATAAATGGACTAACTGTTGTCGCCTTGTCTTGTTTAAATAATCACTAGAACAACTTTAACTGGACTACATTCGACGGCAGCCTCAAATCTCAACCACTGTCTTTCGTCCCACTTCCTGTTTTTAAACTAATTTGCATATTTTATGTCCACCAATATCTCCCCCTACATCCCCTTCGTCTGTGAACTTTTTGACTCTTTTCCCGATCTCCACATTTTCTGTCTCCCCTGCGATCTTTCCTTCTCCGGGTCAAAGAAGTCGGAATGAGATGGAACAAAAAGAAAACTGCAGGTGTCTACGGAAGCGTCCTCCAACCTTGGCAGCCCACTTCTGCGCAGCCACATCCCGTAAGGCCACCATTTCCCTGATTTTGTCTGAAGGTCACATTCAACAAGCAGCTGCTTGGGGGCCTTCGGGCCCCATTCTCATCTCGCAGTTCACCACCTTCCTGCTGAGAAGAATCAAGAGAGCGCGAGGAAAAACCTTCAATCACACCAAAGTCAAAATGTGATCAGGTGTGGCGGATCGTCGACAAACATCCCATCAGGGGTACCTCACCGCTATTTTTTATTTCGATGTCAGGTCAGTCATGAGGGGGGGGGAAAAAGGGATTATGGGCAGGGTGATGAATATCAAATAAAAGTTCAACCTGTCGGCGTCCTGCAGACGGGGAACCACGGGAGTTTATGCTGCCGGCAGGGTTGGACGCCACTTCAGCTCATTCTGAGAGGATAACAAAGTGTGAAATCTCCTCTAATCTTTCTGCTGCTGCTGCTGCTGCTGCTGCTGCAGATGCTTGAGCCCCAGCCAACAGCCTGCTGCAAAATATAGTATATCTTTCATCAGGTCATTATCAATAAAGTCAGACGCAAGAAACGTTTAATTCCCCCCGTCCGACAATGTCCAGGTGTCTTATATAAAAAAAAAAATCTGGATCCCAGATGATCTCCACCATAATATCATTAATAATAGTAATAATAATAATAAATGCATTTATTTAGCACCTTTATTATAAACAGGAGTTTATTTACAAAGTTCTCTGAAAACAGAGCAAAGGCAGTCAAATTACAAAAATGCAGGCAGAAGCTCAAAGATCAAAGAACAGAGGACAGTTAAAGACATTAAGAGACAGCAGACGAAAGTAACAAGAAACTTCAGGGGGACAATTTAGGGATTCAAATATGATAAAAGAGTATAAAAAAATGAACTGTATAATAAATGATATAAAATATGCAAATGCTCAATAAAAGGAGACTAAAAGAAAACTTGAAAAAGGACATAAAAAGCACTTTTTTAGCACTTTGAGATTTGATCCAAATGTAAAGTGCATTATAAATTAAATGTATTATTATTATTATTATTATAAAAAGGACAACATCACATGAAAGTAAGTCCATAGAAATGGGTTTTTAGAAGGGACTTAGAAGAAGTAGCTGAATCTGCTAGCCTTAGCTCTTCTTACGACCATACAAAATAACTAGGCCTCGACGGTAATGCTCAAAGATCAGATCCCGTAATGACTCAGTAACGGAGATTCACTTAATTTAGTTTAGAGGTAACAGTCAAAGAACCGTTTCTTTTTCATAAAAACCCCAGCGAGAGGGAAATATGAACGGCTAGAGTAAAATATGACAAAAACAAGTTGGATCGCCTTGAGCCGGTTCATATGAGGTCAAATTGGAGTCTATTGGAATCAGGAAGGTATGTTTGAAAAACTGTGTTTTTAGTCAGTTGCATATTTCTGCCACTAGGGGGAGTTTTATCTCTAAAAGTTATCGGGCCATAAGTTCTTTACACAAGGAGGTAACGCCTGTAAACGTCCTCATTCAGTCTAATAGTTTTTAAATGACATACTGGTTGGAGCTTTCCTTTGAGAAAATTGTCCGATTTTGTCCAAATTTGCTGTAAATGAATTGACTCGATGAAATCTATCTTGTTTTTTGTTGTTTTTCTCAAATTGTTTGTTTTTTACTCACTAGACTAGGGGGAACTTTTTTTTTTTAAAGAACACTGTTTTTATGAACTGTTTGAGATTATTAATCCTTTAATGTCCTGCTCGACTGTTTGGTTGAGCTCACGTTGAGTCAGTATTTCTTACTGTAAAATGTGATTTAGCCTGTTTATAATAAGACTCAGTGGCAGCATGTATATGATTAAAAAAAGTAAGGGGTCGAGGATGGAGCCCTGAGGGACACCAAAGATCAGAGGGGCCACTGAGGCGGAAGCATCAATCATGGCTATTGAGGAAGTGTAAACACCTGTGAGGACAAACTAAAGAGAATTATGTCTTTTGATACAAGCAGAAAAGTCTAAAAGGGTCAAATTGATTTTTCTCTAGTGGAACTTAACTAATTAAAACTCACTATTTTCCAAGAAAAATACAAATTTCATCAATTTTCATCATTGTTTTTACTCCTTACAAACATACTTGACCAAACGATTAGACATTTTATGGTAAATTTAGAATGTTAGATTAATACACAACCCCAAAGAAAAGAAGTAATTTTACCGTAAATTGTTGTTCTTGGTGACAACATTCAATCAGGCAAATTTCTTGTACAACACAGGGGGTTGGCGCCTTTTTTTAGGGAATATTCCCCTGTTATCCGGGATTATAATGTCGGCCTAGTTTCTTAATTTGTAAAGCATTTCTGCATCCTGAGCAAGATTCCCTGAAATGTGACTGACAATTAACCTCATGAACATCTCCAGGGAGATCCATGAGAAATATATCACGTTTAAAACCGCCTCTTCAGTGGAACACCTCCACTGTTAACATCAATAAAACTCCCTCTTTCCCTTAGACACCCTCCATTACACCCACAGTTACTCAGGCTGAGAGGACAGAAACAAACTTTTTCCTAAGTCGGGGTTATTGCCGGCGGCCTCTGAATGCCAAGCGTCTGATCGCGGCCGCGTTTGTCCTTCATGTCCCGTTAAACTCAGCGTGTGTTGTTTGCTCGGCGTTTCAGCGCAGCCGGCCAGCCGAGGAGGAAGAGCCTGTGCCGCTTGTAAAACTTCTCTGACACATGGCAGGGAAAAAACAATTCTCAGCCTTCTCCGAGAAGGCGGCAATGCTACCAATTACCTCCGTGGAGGCAGCCAGCCGTCTAGCCGGTCTGACAGATGACTCTGACCTCAGCAAACAGGAGGACCTTCTCTCGGTTGACACACACGCCTGTTGTTGAAGGGAGAGGTTCCTGAGTTGAGGATGTGGCGTGGTAAGCTGGGGCTCCTCCTCTACCGCCGCCAATATGAGTATTGATGTACCGTTAGAGCTAAACGCAGCAAAATTCATGCGATTAGAAATGTAAGTGGGGCCGACTCTTCTGTGGACGAGGCTGAAACTCCCTTGCGTTAATCAGATCCCGGTCCGAACGCTGCCCAGGTACCTGAGTTGATCCTTTTGTTTTCTGTGGTCGTCTAAGTAGTCAAGCTTCTTACAGCTCTGGTATTTCCTCCAGAACAAATCCACCTCATGAGTATGACTTCATTAATATTGGCTTTACGCACAAAGGGAATACCGGGGTAGCCCGCTTACGCCACATACCAAAGTTAATTATACTGGATTTGGTCGTTCGGCAAGGTTCTTTGGTTTCGGTCATTTACCTGTGGGCCGTCGTTTGCAAAAGTAGATTTCAACAGCAACATAATACCAAGTTAAAGCTAAATCTAAATGTAAAATCTAAGTTAAATCTAAATCTGAAATGTTTATCTACGTGTTAAATCTGAATGTAAATGGTAGATCTAAATGTTCAATGTAAATCAAAACGTTATATCCAAGTGCTAAATCTAAAGTTTATATCTAAGTGTTGAATCTAAAGGATACATCTGAATACAAATGTTATATATAAATGTTAAATCTAAATCAAAATGTTGTATCTAAGTGATGAATCCAAAGTTAAAATCTAAGTGTTGCATGTAAATCTAAATATCTAAATATATCTAAATGTTGTAACTAAATGTGAAATCTAAATCTTAATCTGAAATTTATGTTAAATTTAAATCTATACATTATATCTAAGTGTTACATCTAAATCTAAATGGTATATGTAAATGGTAGATCTAAATGTTCAATCTAAATCAAAACGTTAAATCTAAATGTTAAATCTAAATGTTAAATCTAAATGTTAAATCTAAATGTTAAATCTAAATGTTAAATCTAAATGTTAAATCTAAATGTTAAATCTAAATGTTAAATCTAAATGTTAAATCTAAATATTAAATCTAAATGTTAAATCTAAATGTTAAATCTAAATGTTATAACTAAATGTTATAACTAATTGTTAAATCTAAATCAAAATGTTATATCTAAATGTAATATATATAAATGGTTAATCTAAATTGAAATTTTAAATCTCAACTTATATCTAAATGTTGCAAAAATATGCAAATTTACTCGTACGTCAGTGGAAGTTCCAAAATGAAAGCCCGGAGAAGGAAACAACTTCTATCCGTGGTAAATCTGGCCCCTTTTGCACCAAAGTGGTTTCTGATCTACTTCTGGGCCAGTCCCTAACTCAGAATGTCCCCGGCCCCTAAAAACCGTAACTTAAGAGAAAACATCAGCTAACTGGGCTAAAAGCGAGAAGTAGTGATGTCAGAGAATGGGGGCGTGGCTTTTACAAACCAAAAGTTTTAGTCCACCTGTTTGACGAGAAATCGAACATCTGGTCCACCTGAAGCATCAAGAAACATGTAACTGAACCGAGTCATTTTTTAAATCCTTTGGTTTGTTGTTGAACCGTTTGATAAAGTTATATGTTTTCCATAACCGCCGTGGTGCAGAAGGGGGCGGCTCTTACCGTGGATCGAAGTGGTTTTCTTCATCGAGCTTTTAAATGTATACCAAACTCAGCTTCCTCTGTAAACTCACATATTTTCAAAACATTTAGGGTCAGCGTTTAGATTTAGATTCAAATTTAACATTTATATATAGATTTAACTTATTGAGAAGAATGTGTCAAATGTTCAAATCAGCATGTGGTTCTTCTACAAACGGCATCCCATAGTTTTCAGAGTCTCACTGCAAGGACAACCAATCTTACTTACATTGTTAGATTTATTTTTTTTAACACTGTTTAAAAGCCCTCATCATCTTAAATCAACTATTGGCATGTGTTTTCTACAAAAGCGTCATGTCAACAATATAACAACAATTCTCTAACCTTGATTAGAGTACATGATTTTGAACCTTTTACAGATTAAATCCAGAACTGAGCACTTACTGATGTCAACAGACACCAAAAATGAGTCCGACAAATACCTGACTAGTACTTTATTTTGAATTTTGCATTACTAAAAATTGTTTTTTCGCTCACATTTCCTTCCAGGGAAAACATTATTATCATTTCAGCGGAGATGTTTCCACCAGATTCAGCATTACCTGCATCCCACCAGCCGTCAGAGAGACAGTATTACGGTTAGAGGTTCCGATTTGATGAATGAAGGCAGAATGAAGGGGAGAAGAGAGCAGAAAGAGGATTTCATTTCATGAATACAGAAAAGTCGTGTTGAGCGCCCGGCTGGACTCCCTGAAGTCAGACTCTCCAGAGTTCTGTAGCATTCCAGAGGAGTGGATTCTCTCTTTGGGCGAAGCTCTTAGTGACAGCGCTGCAGCACCATCTATTACACTAAAGCCTCCATTAAAATTAAATAACCACTTCACTCTGTTTCAGTTTTGTGCCGTTACGGCCTTTTTGAATCATGTGTTCTTCCGATGTCTGGAAAGCAGATTAATATTTGGATAATAGCACGCTATAATGAGTGTGTACTTTCCTGCATAGAATATTTTTATCCGTGTGGACAAATAGCCGTCATCAAAAAAAGCCAGCTGCTGTAATGAAGCAGAAGCGGTGCACTGAGGTGAACTCTGACTATTACCTGTTCATAAAACTAGACTCACGCTGTCGTCGCCGCTGTCCCTGAAAAGCCCCCAATCCCCTACATTGTGTGAGATTTCGCCTTGACTCAACTCCTCCAATTGAATGTGAAGTTATGTCCGAAAAACAGCGTTTTTCAAAATAAAATAAAATAAGCACCATATAGGATTTAAAGATTCAAATAGGATATCGGTAGACCTCCTTCAGTTGATTTAAACTGAATCGGGCCAATTTTCAGAGAGTTATGTCCGAAAAAAAGTGTATTTCGTGTAAAAAAAAAAGGAAAATAATTAAAAAGGAAAAAAAAAAAAGCTCCCCCTAGTGGCTTAAATATGTAAGAATGTTTTACTTGTTAAGTAATCAAGTAAAATATGATGTATATAAAAGGTAGATCTCTTCAGGTCAAATCATATTCACCGAATTTGGAAAAAGTCGGACTAATGGTTAGGAAATTATGACCAAAAAAACTGTTTTTATGTAAAAAATATTTGTATATATTTACATACACAAACATGTATTCATAGTGATTCATGTGCAACAACTTTCTACGTGTTGCAAAACTGCATTATTCATAAAAAAAAGCTCCCAGTAGTGAGTATGATATGAAAAAAAAACTTTCTAAAAATCAATCCAGTTCTTCCAGCTTTTACAAAATCTCATGTGTGTCCACGATTAATAAGATGGTGAGAAAAGTGCTGCAGTCCAATATTCCGATCCCCATGGAAGTCGCCGTTAATTTCTTTGCTGAGGTGAGGAGGAGGAGAAGGATCGGGGAGGTTTTTCTCCCTCCTCATTAGCATTTCTAATGAGTCACGTGTCTCTAAAGCGTCTCTCAGACGGCGGAACAACTTTGGTCAGACGGGACGAGCACCAGCGCCGTCCGTGCCGAGGCGTCCGTGAGGAGGATGAAGAGTCAGGGACGGAGCCAGAGCAGCCAATTCTGCTATAATATGTCCCGGAGATCTGGCAGACACGCTGTCATATTGGCATATTTATATATAATTCACACACTGGTGACTCTTCTGATCTCACGGACGTGAGATGCTCAACACAGCCTCACTTTGGACAGTCTGGGTTGAAGCGACCCAGAACTTTTAATTCAATTTGGGTTTCGCTCTGCTACAGCAGAATGTAAAAGTTCCATCTCAGGATTTGAGCTCGACCAGGATGAACTTAAATGAATTAATGTTATGACTAATGTTTGTCTAGAACAATTTTACACTTCAAAAAAACAGCCGCCGCTAGAAAGAAAACAAATATTCTTAAATTATAATGGAGGTGTATCGAAAGTTCAATCAGAAAGACTATCCTCTCGTACACTCAGGACACAGTTGCTGCTCGCACATGCTCAGTCTCAATGACCTGCTTCATGGCCTGGAGCCTCAACAGCCTACACTGTAAAAAAAAACCATAGTTTGATGAACTGAAAGATTACTTCAACTGGTAACCCTCAATTAAATTAAGTTAAATTAAGTTAAATAAAAACGTTAGACTCTAAAATACCTCATTAAATTCTCAAGTTCATCTTCTTTTTTTCTTTTTTTTAACAGTGCATGTTTAGAGCCTAAATGTGTAAAAAGAATGTATTTCCGACTTAAATATCCGACTGAATAATACTTGGGAGCCATTTTTTATTTTTTTTACTACTCTTTTTTTTCAATCTTTAAATATGACTTTCTCTCCGTTCATTTCGTTCTTTTGCACCTCCCCATCTCCGCCTAGTACGCAAAGATCCATCAGCCTCATCGTTCCTAAGCCTCCGAAGAGTCATCAGCCACCGCCACCAGTATCCCAACCCCAGAGTTGGAGTGGGGGTTTCCTGCAGCTGCTCAGCAGAAAAATAATTTTTTCTAAACATTTAGAAAATGTTTGAAAAAATAAAATAAATGTAAACATTTTTTTTTAAATGAATTAAAAAAAGGTTTTTTTAATTACTAACTGATGATGTAAAAGAAGCTTGACAAGGTTAAATTTCTTTGAAAAGAAAAAAAATTGATACATTTCCACGAATTTCGGCTTTTCCTTTTTTTTTTTCAACTTTCTTGAAATTCCTCTCCTGAGTAGTCAGAGGACTCCGCTCACACAGACAATTAAACCGGAGCTAATAAAATACTCTGACGTGACATGAAATCACGTCATTAACCCATAAAATGTGAATTATTGTCAAATGAAATGAGATAAGCATCCAGATGTTCGGATAGGAGCTGCTAATTGAACTGACGGAGGCGGAGACCTTTTGTCCTCGTAAAACACAAAAGAGCCATGAAAATATAATGAGATTTGTCTGCATTAAAGAGCTTTTTGAATTTAATGTGGCGTTCTCCTCTTTCAACTGCTGACTTCTGGCTGCGTGTGCAGCTGTGCAAACAGATAAGGCAGCGATACGGCGAAACTGCGGGCGGACCGCGACCTTTTAACTTCCACATTCTGCTCCTGCGTCCAATTCTAGCTGCTTAATGGTGCGTTAACAGCGAGGAGAAAAGGCCTCAGCGTAGGGTTACAGTATGCAAATTTGCTTTTTGACTTCCTGGCCTTGCGTCACAGACGGCAAAGTGACTTTCAGGTCAAGTGTTCCAGAACTCAGCCTCGCTGGTTTGAGAACGATCATGTCATGTGACGCCGATGGATCTGAAAGGCGCTTTCGTAAAACCCCGAAGCTTTGTCCGACAAAACATGACTTTAAAGGCCGGTGTTTATTTAGCACATCCAAATTATTCACAACAACGGCATTGATGTGACCCGGTTGACCACCAGCTTAGACAAAAGCCCTGTCATCTGAAAGTGCCCGCCGCCGGTGAGCTGTGGAAAGACCAACGGCGACTGCGGCGAGAAACAAAGCCGGGCAAACAATGACGCCACCTGCTTCTTTGGCATTTCAGCCGCGACACTCAGCTGTGGACCTCAGAGGACAGACAAACGGCTTCAGGCGATATTTTTTTATGGCAGCCTTCCCGGTCAGCGAGGAATGAAAAAGGTTTGGTTGAAAAACAAAACTTTTTTTCTTTTTTTCTTTTTTAAACAGAAACAAAAAACTCATTTGGGAAAATAAAAAAAATAAAAAAAGCGTTGAATGAACCGAAACTCAAACATGTAGCACAAATTGTGGAAAAAACAAGAATAGGCCTAAACTGTCGTCCCCTACAGCAAGGGCGTGTCCTCGATAAAGCCCCCAAACCCCTGCGTTGCACAGGCAAGGTTTGCAGTAAACACAAAACCCGCGATTAATATCACCAGTAAGGACAAAACTTTCGGCACAACCGACTTAATCACACATTTCCCGTTTAATCACCCAGAGGACCGTGGTAAGTTAAGAAGCTAGCGTTAGCAGAGCGGCTTAAGCTAGCGGGAGCACAGAACCAGCTAATAGCCCTTAAGTCTGCGAACAAAGCCAACTTTATGTTTTTTATACTTTAAAAATAAAAAATCAGTATCGGCCGGTCAGACTTTATAAAAATCGGGGATCGGCCTAAAAAATTTGAATTGGTGCATCTCTAAAAATATGATTTATACAAGATTGATTTCTACGAGGAAATTTATATGTACAAAATTTTGACTAAATCGGAAGTTGTGTCTGAAAATCAATGTTTTTTGTAAAATAAACTCCCCCTAGTGGGTAAAATGGGAATTATTACAATAGAATATTACATATGCAAGTCAGAAATCCTAAAGTCGATTCATATGCAACAAATTTGTTCTAAATCAGACCAAGAGTTGAGAAAATAGGGCTCGGAAATTTTAGAGATAATAAAGGATAAATGCAACTGACCTTACTCAAAACCAATCCAGTTCTTCCTCGCTCTAAGGTCTATGTGGGAATAAAATGTGAAAATGATCCCTGAAATCATTTTTGAGTTATCGCCCTAACACGAAGGATCTGCCGCCGAGGCGATGATGGTTCCATTCCCGACTTTTAGATAAGATAAACTGATTTATGAACGGTCGCGGAAGAAATTCTACTTTTCCTAACTCTCAACCTCAGGCAGGAACTAGTAACTTTTAGGTTCCACAAACTCGGGCGTTAAACTGCTGCAGCTTAATCGGGTCTGCTTTGCCCACTGGTTTATGATCGGTTAATCTCCGCTGTAATCCTGTGAATCCTGTGAGGAAGAGAAACTTCCTCACAGACTTCTGGGTATTCACGACTTCAGGGATCGTTTTGTCTCCGTGTCACTTTTTCTAATCTAGTGCAAATACGACCGTTTACTCATCCCTCCTCCTGAAGGCGTTACGTGACTAACCCTACAGAGAGCTATTGTGAGGGACTATTACTCACTCCCAGCATGCATCTGTAATCACAAAACTCCTCTCTGTTTGTCCAGACGGGGCGGGGCCCAGTGAAGAACTTTACTGCCAGTAAAGTGGGTTTTGTGTGTGATTAAACTTTTTAATGAACTTAATTACTTTTAACATTAAATTCTAGGCCAGCAGACGGTTAACTTAGCTTCACAGAAATAATTTGTATAGGGAGAACATTGTGTCTGGTTCCCAAAGACTAACTCATCCCACCAGTCAACAGGGGGCCGGGCTTCGCTCACAGGGTCCCACTTTAGTCTTTACTGGGTCTGCTTTTAGGTAGATAGATAGATAGATAGATAGATAGATAGATAGATAGATAGATAGATAGATAGATAGATAGATAGATAGATAGATAGATAGATAGATAGATAGATAGATAGATAGATAGATAGATAGATAGATAGATAGATAGATAGATAGATAGATAGATAGATAGAAAGGTAGGTAGATAGATAGATAGATAGAAAGGTAGGTAGATAGATAGATAGATAGATAAAGGCATAAAGATAGATAAAGGCATAAATAAATATGAATTAAAATAGTCCAGGTGCAATTAACAGGAACACACATGAAGTTTAATCAGTGGACTTGACCTTACAACTATTTGTCAACCTGGGAAAAATGTTGGACCGTTTCTTGATCAGGAACAGGCCACCAGTGGAAATATGAGGAATTTACTGATTCTACAGAAGGTTTCCAGCTTCAGCTTCATAAATAGCAGACAGACGAGAGTATAAGAGGAATAATCTTATTTAACCATCCACAGCCAAATTAAAAAGAGAATTTTTTTTTCTCTTCTATATGCCGTCCAATAAATATGTAAATTCAGCTCATATATAACATCAAAAAATGGCCGAAACATAATGACCAGTCCTTAAAAGGAATTATTAGACTATATTTCTCTGTAACAGAACGTTTTCTTTTACCAGAGTCGAACTAAAAGATTTGAATGGTTCTTTCTTTTTCCTTCCGAAGCAAAAATCGTGAGCGCTGATCCGGAGATGAGCCCCTGAAACCGGTCTTTAAACTTCTTTTCTGTTTCTTTCTTTCTTTGGAATTAATTTGTGTTGTTTTCCGCTTAACACAACAGAATCAGGAAAGAGACGGGAAACAAAAAACGGCGAGACCGCTGCCCTGTTGCCCTCGTCCACAGCCTGCCGCCGTTTTCCTGCCGCAGCGGAAGATGAATTTTATTTCCACCGCCTCTCATGATGCAGCTTAGATCATTAAATCAGCATCTTGTGGAAACCGGGGCCGACGCAGCAGCAGGAGCATCGGCGGAGGCCGAGCTACCTGTTGGTCGGGAGCTGACGGTTGATTATAATTGGGTCGCCGCTGCTACGTCTGGGTTTTCACATCGCATCAAGAGGAGTGGTCTGGGAGACAGTTAGCGCCGGACGGCTGCTGCTTCACTCTGAGAGCTGTGGAGAGTTTTGTGCTCCCTCCTGACGATCTGCACGAAGGAAGGTCAATGTGAAAACTAGTCCGACAACAGCGATAGTAAAGCCCAGAAAAGTCCCCACTCTCCTGCAATCATCCTGATTGAGTTCACGGGAAGTTTGTCCACAATATTTTTAGTGAAAGAAAGCTCCCCCTAGTGAGTAAAATATAAACAATCATTAAAACTAATAGAACAAAATACAATACATACATGATAGATCTCCTGGGGTCCATTCATATGTAGCAAATTTGGCCTAAATTGAGAGTTAAGAATGAAAAACAGTGTTTTTTCGTAAAACAGCTCCCCCTAGTGAGTTAAATATGAACTATTAGAGGAGGAATATGATACAGATACGGTAGATTTCCTCGAGTCCATTCATATGTAGCTAATATGGACTGAATCGAATCAACGGCTAGGAAGTTATTTCCGATAAACAGTGTTTTTCATTGAAAAGCTCCCCAACTTAGTGAAATATAATATTCTCCAGTAAAATATGACATGACCTCATTGAGTTGATACAAAATGCAGCAAACTTGCACTAAATTGGACCGACGGTTAAGAAGTTGTGCCCAGAAGGTATTTTTGTATGAAGAAATATATATAAATAACTTTAATGTGTAATACTGCGTTTTAATACTGACTGAATGTATGTTTATAGGGGTGGGGGGGGTGGGGGGGGCACCACAACCAAATTCTGCTCAGGGCACCCATTTGCTCAGGGGCGGCCCTGGACGCCTTCACACCAGCAGATTCCATCTCCTCTGTGGCAGAAGCAGGAATGTTTGCAGACACGTCTCGTTACACTACTTTTATCTCAACACGAAATCCTCCAAGAGACAAAAGCTGAAATCGGCGAGCGACAGCCGGGAAATGTAGAACACCATTTGGGTCACATCGCTCCCTGAGGTCACTGTGGAAGAATATTTATAGTTTGGACAGGTTTTGTGGGGGAGTCGGAGGTGAATAATCTCATTCCGGAGGAGCTTTGGTTCAGACAGATACAAGCGCTGGAACTGAATCGTCATTTCATCATGTTGCATCAAATGGAACAATTCTGTCCTTGAGATGTGGAAAACTAACCTCTGTTTGAAAACCGCTGAGGAGCAAAGGAGAAGACGGAGAGGAGTCTCAGTCAAGGTTAACCTCCTCCTCCTCCTCCTCCTCCTCCTCCTCCTCCTCCTGTGGCCCCTGTGCTCCCTCTCACCACAAGACCTTTTTTTTATTTTATTCCATTTACATCCCTTCTCTAAATGAGTTGTGTTCTCTGTTTTATTCAAACTGACAGGAGAAGCTCTCAGGTGTTCCATCATGTTTGACTCCAGAGCAACATTTCATTTCTCTGAAAGGGATAAAAAAAAATTAAATAAAATCGGTTTATGAGTCGGAATTTCAACTTTAAAGAAATAATCCCGACTATCCTCTTCTAAAGAGGAGAGAGTCTGGAGAGGATGATGGCGTCTTTCATACCGATGAAGGCCTTTGAGAAAACGTATATCCCCGAAAAGTCCCCAATCCCCTGCGTTGAAAGAGCGAAAAAGGTGCTCCCCCTAGTGAGTAAAATATGAACTATTACAGTAAAAAAGCGATACAAGATAGATCGCCTGGAGTCCATTCATATGCACCAAATTTGGACTAAATCGGACCGACGGTTGAGAAATGAGGGCCCAAAATCTTTTGAAGACAAGACCCCCCCTAGTGTCCGAAATAAACAACTCATCTTTCCCAAAATCATTCCACTTCTTCCTCGCACTGAGGTCTATGTGGCTATAAAATCCAAAAAGAATCCATGAAACGGTTTTTGAGTTATCGCGTTAACACGGCGTCTGTGATGACAATTCAATAATATCTATAATTGACCAAGAACTGGTTTTAACGTTAATAATGAACTGACTTTTTTTTAATGCATTTTGGAGTATGCTGTAAATATTAAGTGTGGGAGTATTTCTGTTATTCACAAGTAATGAGTTCTTAAGTCCTTTTTTAAAAGTCTCAGTCGTCTGTGGAGCCCTCAGATGGTCGGGGAGAGCATTCCACAGACGAGGGGCAGCAGAACAGAAGGACCGATCACCCATGGTGTTGAGTTTAGTCCGGGGAAGTGGGAGGCGGGTTGAGTGGGTAGAACGGAGGGATCGTGTTGAGGTCAGTGGGGTGAGTAGTTCTTTCAGGTAAGGGGGGTGCGTTGCCATGGATGCACCGGTGAGTGAGGAGAGAGATCTTATAATCAACCTTAATCAATGTTGTATGCCCGCTGCAATCACCACAACATTTATCACAACAATCACTTTTATTACCAAGCCATCTGGAGATTTTTTTTTTTTTTTCATTCAGTGATTTAAAAATGCGGAGGATGAATCCGACAGCAAACAACTGAAAACATTCGACAGTCTCACAGTGATATGAAACAGAAAAACAGTCAATCCTGTCAATCATATTTTCTGTCTTTCTTCTAATCAACTATTACATACAGCAGGACCGGCTGACCCGTTTGACGTCTGACGGCCACCCCGTCGTCAGACGTCAAACTTCAGTTGAAAGTGAACCGACTTTAAAAAATAATGTTTATTCTATTTCTTCCTTATTGAGAAATGTGACTGAATCTGTTTATAATAAAACCCAGTGGCAGCATGTTTATGCTTAAGAGTAAAGGGGCCAAGGACGAGGCCTTGTGGGGCGCCACATCTCAAAGGGGCCGCCAGCGACGAGGCGTTAACGATGGCTATTGAGAAAGTCTTATTCCGTTAGGGGTATTTTTGGGGGGCATATAAAGAGCTAGGACTTATTAAAGAAAACGATGTATTCATGATATTGTTACGACCCAAAAAAACTTTAATAAGAGTCAAATCGTTTTCTGAAAACATGCTTTACCAAAATGTTGAGCTAATTTAAATGAAATAAAAATGGAATTAAAATTGTGTGTCAGATATTAATTTTAAAAAAAATGCCCCAGAGAAAGACATAAGAAATGTTTAAAAAACTTTTTAAAAGAACTCAATTGAATTTGAAAAGAAGAAAACGTTGCTAGCACAATTTCTCCCGCTGTATAAGAATACACTATAATGTACGTATAGTTAGTAACAAAGAGGGTGATTCTCATCGGTGGAGTCTTTTTTTCATTGAACACCGACGCTGGACTCTCACTGTAAAATAATGACTGTGTCCCCGTATCATCAGAAATATCTGCCACCTTTTGAACTTGATGAAAAGAAAAACGGTTTAAGGCCTTCCCCGTTTGTTTTGAACTAGAAATTACTTTTATACCAGGCACTGGGGCCGCAGTGGGGCAGCATGGCGAGAAAGTGGGTTATACTGGTTCCACACAGATTCACCTGAGGGCCAGGGGCGTTTATACGAGGTTGAATCAGGGCTTTAATAAAAATCTAATATCATGAGAATAAAGTCATCATTTGACGAGAATGTCAAAAACGTAGGTAAATAAAAGTAACAATTTTAGAGCCACCATAATTTTAGGAAAATATAGTCATAATTATACGAGAATAAAGTCATAATTATACGAGAATAAAGTCATAATTGTACGAGAATAAAGTCAGAATTGTACAAGAATAAAGTCACTATTTCATGGGAATAAAATCGTAATTTCTGGAGAACAAAGTCCTAATTTCTACGGGACCAAAGTCTGAATTTTACAAGGATGGTCATAATTTTACGAGGATAAAATTTTAATTTTATGAGAGTAATGCCGTAATATTATGAGAATAAAATTTGAATTTTCTTAAGGTGAAAAAAGTCATAATTTCACAAGCATTAAGCTAGAATTCTACGATAAAAAAGTTGTTATTTTTAAGATCAACAAGAGCAGTTTTGGCAACAACTGTCTTACTTGTTGGGCTGTGCCTCACACACACACACACACACACACACATTTTTCGTAGTTTATGGGTTTAGCCTCCGTCTACTTTATGTGACGACTAAATCCATCATTGCAGCATCTCCTGCTCCACAAAAAGAGACATGTTCCTCCAAGTCTGTCCGGTTCCTTCTTCAGAACAAACCCAGTTTCTTCCACAGCGCTTTCAAAGTTCTGATACTCATGAACATGTTGTGATTATGTCCCAAAACATTCAATATTCATTGATTCGTCAAAACGTTATTATTATTATTAATAAAACGTAGCTTAACAAGATGCTCCACGATATGTAGCCTAGAAGGACGACTTTATTCCCATAAAATTCTGAAGTTGTCTCACAAAATTCTGACTTAATATTCATACAATTCTGACTTTTTCTCATAAACCTGACTTTTTCTCATAAAATTCTGACTTTATTATTATAAAATTAAGACTTTTCTCATTAAATAATGACTTTATTCTTGAAAATTACGCCTTTTTTCTCAAAATATCATGAATATTGTCATAAATGCATGACTTTTTCCGCGCACTATTTCAGCTTTAATCTCATAATCTCAATTTTTTTTTGTTTATTTCTCTGGACAATATGGCGCTAATACCCTGCCATACATCTCTGTGTGGTGTTTACTAGTTTCCCTGGGATCCCTGCAGGCATTTCTGCTTCTTCCCACAGTCCAAAAACAGAAAAAAAGTAACATTCTAACCTTTTGTTGAAGTTTGGTCGTTTGCATCAGCAAGAAAATGGCGCTTTGTAGATTTGAAATAGTTCACTTATGAAAACGCCACTTTTAAGCGCTTTCATATTTGTGCTCTTATTTTATGTTTAATGCCTCATATTAAAATAAATAATTTTGTAATATGTAATTTGAAGCATAAAGATAATTTGAACTCTGATTTGATGTTCAGCTGAGGAACACATTAGCGGGACGGAACGCCCGATTTCGGTCCGTGGGACCTACGGCGGGTGAAAATAAATTGTTCACTGGTAACACTCAATTAAATGAAGCATTATTGAGTCTAAAATTTAAGTTGAAAACACTTAATTTAATTGTGTCACCAGTGGAAATCATCTTTTTTTTATATCACCACCAACTATCTTTTTACAGTGTTTAACTTTTAAAGTTAGAATCGTTGATGATGATAAACAAATATTTATCTATTGTTTTAAAATGTAGGTTTTTCCAAACATAAAACTGAAAAAGAAAGATCTTTGAAAGAGATTTCAACAGTTTCCAAAGCTGGATGTTCAGTTTTTTTTATATATTTTTTTGGGTTATAACCATGCACTGTAAAAAATAACATATTTAATAAACTTAAAGAAATAACCTCAACTAATAACACTAAATGAAGTATTTTTTAAATCCAACTTATTACGCTGTAAATACTTCATTTAACTGAATGTTACCACTTGAAGTCATTTTTTTGAGTTCATAAAACACTTTTCTTTTTACAGTGCACGAGAATCAGCCAACAAAATAATTTATTCTACCTGTAAAACGTTTTTTTTTTACATTTGTGTTTGCACTATGCATCACTTTGGTATTTAATTTATTTTCACGCCAGGAACTGAACACATCTGCTCCCTGTTCCTCTAACTCTCTAACTCTCACTGCGGGCCCAAACTGTGGATACGTTCAACACAAACGCTCGCACAACAAGAAACACCCGTTTTCAAAGAACTGAGCGGTAAGTGGAACATTTGCTGCAACGTGCTGCAAGTGGAATGAAACATTTCCACTTTGTGCTCAAGTATTCAAGCTTGTTTGCCACGTTCGGAAAGCGCTACTATAAAAACAATAGCCCGCTGCCTTTTTTTTTGTCCTTGGGTGTGCGGTGTCAACTGGAGCTGCTGGTTTTGAAATGTCACACGGCCTGGTGTGCAAAGATTAGTATTTTTAATTGGATGCATGTGCAAAAATAATAATTTCAGCAACATCGACACATGAATGTAGAACTTTTGTTTTTTAAAACAAGAGAAAAACATAAAGAGTTTTAGCAAAACTGTTGTCATGTAACCAGGGCCCTAAAATCCAGGATTAACTCTTTAATCTCCTGCTCAGCTGTTTGGTTGATCTCATTTTGAGTCACTATTTCTTTTTTGAAAAAATGCGACCGAACCTGTTTATATTATGACTCAAAATATATAAACAAAGAGTAAGGGTCCGAGGATGGAGCCCTGAGGGACACCACGGGGTATAATAGGGGCCCCCAAGGGGGAGGCATCGACCATGACTTCTGAGAAAGTCCTATTCCATAAGTAGGATTAATTTACATATAACATACCTGTGAGGACTTTACAACCACAAAAGTCAAATAAGTGCCAAATATTTTTTCTTAAAACATTTCTTTTAACAGTGTAAAAACATTCTGGACTAAATTTGTCATTTTATGAAAAATCAATCAATCCCTCCCAAATCAAATATTAAAAGAGAAAAGCGCCTTGTGAGAAGGATAAAAATAAGGGTTAAACCTCCTTAGATAGTTTCTTCACCTTGTTTTGTGCTGAGAGTCTCTTGATGGCGGCCTGAAAACTAGCGGCGGTTGTTTGTGCAGGTGTGTTGTTCCTCAGGTGACAGTCAGCCAATCAAAAAGAAATAGCTTGCCTGCCACGTCAAATATTTGCGTTAGATATCCTAACTTTAACCTTTGATGTAGGGGAAAAAAAAAAAAACCTGCATAGGCAACTATTCCATGTTATGATGTGCCAGACCATAATAACATAAAATAATGTTTTCTCTAAAGAGGAAAGTCATTTAACAAAGAGAGAAAAAATGTGTCTTTCTCAACATGAGCATATTATGTGAAACAATTTCCCTTTTTTAAGCCGGCTATTTCCCAGAAACCCAGTGAGATCCCGTTAAACACAAACATAATGGAGGATTATTCCGGGTGTGTGAGTGAGGAAGAGGTGGCAGGAGGCGGCACCACGAGTGGAGAACTATTCACCGGACTCTCAGAACCGTGATGGATTAAGACTTTAGATAATAAAAGCCTTTACATTCAGAGTGGAGAAGCTACAGAAAGGGGGAAAACGCGCTGCGGCTCCAGTAACATGGACGTCTTCGTCACGTAGAAGACGCATGGAAAACGTGCCGCAAAAGCCACAACACAAAGGAAGTGTTTCCGGGGGACACTTTAAAGTGCTGCACCGCTGGAAGCGCTTTAAATGTATCTTTCAAAGATGATAAAATACACAGGTTTCATTTCTTGTGTTCTTCTTCCCCAACAATCGTTCTGTTGGGGCTATTTATTTAACTTCCGGGTCGTTCGGTCATGTGACTTCTCATCATTCGCGTGTTGATTTTATGTATATAAGATGTTGATTTAGGTTTTGTTCTACGTCACATGATCCCACGAACCGGAAGTACGGTGTCAAAAATATGAAGAAGATGAAAAATGATGAAAAAACTAACTGAAAATTGTGAATTCTTGTTTGTGTATTCTATCTGTCGTATTCTTGAAACACTTCTATCGCGTTGTGGCTTTTACAGCACGTTTTCCTTTGTGTTACGCCGTGAAATTTTGCAGCGTGTTTTTTTTAATGTATTATGTTGTGAATTCTGCAACACAATCTTTGTGGGTGTGACTTCTACTGTGTTCTTTTTAATATGTCGCGTTGTGGCTTCTACAGCAGTTATTTTTCATGTGTTGTGACTTTTGCAGCGTGTTTTTACTTATGTTATGACTTTTGCGGCGTGTTTTTCTTAATGTGTTGACTTTGCCAAACGTTTTTTAATGTGTTGTTTTGTGACTTTTGCAGAAAGTTTGTTTTATGTGTTATGTTGTGACTTTTGCAGAACGTTTTTTTTATGTTATGTTTTGACTTTTGCAGGAGGTTTGTTTTTATGTGCTATGTTTTGACTTTTGCAGGAGTTTTTTTGTATGTGTTGTTGTGACTTTTGCAGAAGGTTTGTTTTATGTGTTATGTTGTGACTTTTGCAGGAGGTTTGTTTTATGTGTTGTTTTGACTTTTGCAGAACGTTTTTTTTTAAGTTATGTGGTGACTTTTGCAGGAGGTTTATTTTTATGTGCTATGTTTTGACTTTTGCAGAAAGTTTGTTTTATGTGTTATGTTGTGACTTTTGCAGTAGTTTTTTTAATGTTTTGTTTTGTGACTTGTGTCTCAATAAGTTGTGGCTTTTGCAGTTCGCTATCCTTCATGATTCTTTATGTCTATTTGCATGTGTTCTCTTAAATTTGCAGCGTGTTTTCCCCTGTGGGCCGGCCATCATGCTGTCAGCTCGTGCGGTGATGCCTCAGAGGCTTTACGGCGGAAACATGATTACAGACTCTGTAAAAACATCAAGAACACAGAAACGATCTGATCGAATCCGAACCAAGAGTCAGGAGAAGAACAACCAGATGTTGTCCCGGTGGAACCTTCAGTCTTCACGTTTGGTAAGTTTTGTTCTGAGGAGCACCCTCATCATTCATCTCCTCCTCCCTCACTCCTCCTCCTCTCCTTTGCCACGCTGCTGAGATGAGCCGTCAGCTCCTGCAGCCCCGCTGTCCTGCCCAGATGATCGTACCTCCTCTTCTCCATGATCACGTCCTCCAGACTTTGAAACTCCAGCACGTGCTCATATTTGTCGGACACCATTATTTTCAACCTGTAGGGTTGTTTGCCTATCCGGATCTCCATACCCATCTTGAACTCCCTCTTGCCGAACCTGCACCAGGCTGCGAAGCTCTCGGAGTTCCTCCAGCTCAGCTCTCGGTCCTTCAAGCCCACCTGCTCCATGGCGTTCTGCACCACCATGTCCGACCCCAGAGCTTTCAGTTGGTAGAAGTCGTTGACGATGCGACCCCTCCTGCCCTGACTCGCATCCGTCAGGAAGCTGTTTTTCACCTCGGCTTGGTGCAGGTGCACCACCTGGAAGTCCCCCACGTACACCGCCCAGTGGGGAAACTGACCCGTGGCCACGAACTCCACCAGGTCTCCAGCTTTGCATTTGTTGAGCAGGTTCTCCGGGGAGTAAGTGTCCAGGCTGGCGGACCTGGCGCTCTTCTCGTAGACGCGCTCCTCTCGGTTGAAGACGGCGCACTCCACCTCGTCCGTCCGGTCGAAGTGCTTCTCTTCCTGATTCGGGTTCCTGAGGGTTCCATCCAGCGCGCCGCCGCCTTCCTCCCGGTCGTCTTCGTCGCTAGAAAATACGTAAGAGACGCCGATCCGTGGACCTTCCTCCGTGTCCACGCCGTTCGGGTCCGCGGTGGGAACTTCAGCGTAACTTAAGTGAGACAGTTTTTCCATCTGGCTCCCCATGTCGCTCACCTGGCGGCAGCCTGAGACACGATCTGAGGCTGAGCGGCTACCGGTTAACCGAACATCACTACCGACTATCGCCCAAAGCATCAAACTTCCTCGTCGATGCCTTCACGCAAGGGGTCTACCCGGATCACGCGTGGGGAGGGGGGGAGGCGGGAGGGGGGTGGAAAAAGATGATGTGGCCATCAACAAGTGGAGATCCAGACGCAGCACAGGTGGAGTCTCCAGACTCTCCTGGTGTCTCCCCGCGTAAAGTTCCGGTTCTCACAGGAGATAGAAAATAAAAATCCGAATCCGCCGTTTGTTTTCACCGTAAGTACTGTCGCCCGGTGCGCCGCTGGTGCAGAAAATGCGCAATGTGCGGCGGTGAGGTGACGGTAGGTCTGTGGCTCAGCGTTTCCTCTCCGGCTTTTAAAGAGGAAGTGCGCGTAATTCATCACCGAGCCAGCGTTACTTCCGCTCCTCCTCTCCAGACTCCAGCAGAGGCTGAAACCAATGTTTGAAATGTCAAACCTTTGTCTGTCTTATAATTACAGTATCTGTGACCAGGGGCGATCCCAGACTCCGAGGGATCCCGAATAACCCCCCCCCCCCACCCACACCTGGCCATCTTCTGACGTCACACAGATGATGTCAGAATTAACATTTCTGACTTCATTGTCACACAAAGGTGGAGTTTAAACTCGGAATCCTGAGTGAGTGGGCTACCCGATAGCTTATTTGGGAGGTCTGAGTTTAAATTTAGAATTCAGAGAGAAAAGTCCGAATTCGGAGTTTGAAGTCAGAATCATTAGAATAAAGTCAGAATTCGGAGTTTAAAGTCAGAATTCTGAGGATAAAGTCAAATTTTTTTTTGAATAAATCAACATAGCCGTATGTGGCCCTAATGCTCTTCCATAATAATTGGCCCCTAGGAGATTAAAAACATACAAATTCACAACTAAGATGCATTTTTGCTGGAACTGCGCTGATTCGGTTGGGAGTAAAATTGGACTTTTCTTTGAATACATAGTTCTATTAAGGAAAGATCATTTTCTTGAATAAATATCAATTTAATAATAATAGGTTTGAAATTGAACAAATCCAACCGTCTTGGGTTTATTATTAATAATATATAGTCCATCATAACTGATTTATTGACTCATGTTTGTTTTCATTTGATTGATAATTTATGTTTTAAATTGTTATATTCATTATATTTTACTCTATTGGCTCACTTGAGTTTTTCATGCGGTAATCAAAGACTAATTGAGCAGAAGAGAAACTGACTGTGCCTTTTAATTGGATATTATGACTGTGAGGGGTCCAATAGCGGCAGAGCTTTTACTGCGGGGACCACCAGTCTCAGTCGTTTGCTGAGTTGACAATGCCCCCCAAGAATGGCACACATTGCCTATGAAAAAAAAGACATTGGGAATGGTATGGCTTCTACACTGTAAAAAAAAAATATATATATATATGTAAAAAATATATATATATATTCTTAAGTCTTATGTCTTTTATGTCTTTTATGATAATAACAATGGATATTACTGCTTATTATATTGTTGTTGCTTAAAATTTGACCGAAAAAATGTAAATTTTCACTGTAAAATTCTCTATTTTCTACTAATTATGACTAATTATGACTAAATATGACTGAATATTAATATTTCTATTGAAACTCTACAACAATATATTGTCACGAATTTTACGGTATTTTACTGTTGCCATTTGACAGTTTTTTACAGTAATCTCTAACTATAGTTTTTACAGTTTAGGTTAAATAAGTTGTATTTTATTGTAATTTTATGTAATATCTATAAAACCGTAAACAGGTTGAGATTAATATTGTTTTCAAATGAGAACTTACTGTAATGTCTTTTACTTGGCAACCACAGCTGCCAGTATCTTACTGTTATTTTCTTTGTTGTTGTTTGTTTTTTTTACAGTGTAGTGAGAGTCAGTGGGAGATGCATGTTGGAAAAGCAGCAGAAGAGGACAAACGTTCATGGCCGTGAGGAAGAGAGGAAACTAGCAGAGAAGGCTAACCTGAGTTTGATTCCTAGCGTGAGCCGCGAACCCACCAGAGGGACGGATCACAAACGGACTGCAGGGTCGTTCCGTACAGTTGGACCTTTCTCAGCAGAAATAAATCCCTTCTTGTGCTTTCATGCGGCTTAAACCTGCAGAATGGCCTCTGTGGAATCAACCGATTAGCAGCGAGGCCTTTGGACGGCACCTTTTTTAAGACTATCAGGTTAATTAAGAGAAAGCTTTCCGAGAGCCCGGCAACGTCCGACCCTGTGTAATCCAGATTAAATGTTTTCCCTGGTTGGTGAGGGTCATCCAGGGTCACAGTATACAGTAGTATACACTGTAAAAAGAGTCATTTTGGTCCGACAGAAGAAATTAAGGCAACAGGTTGCATCAATCTTTTTTTCTTTTTTTGTACCAACACTTCTAATGAAATTTCGCTCAGTCAGCAAACTCCAATGATTAGCGAGAAATAGAAATTTTTTTCTATATAATCAAAACAATGTTTTATTAGCATCTGCTAATTGCTTGGCTGCATCGGCTCAACCTTTTAATCTATGTCAATGTTTGTTTTCTTACACTAATTCTGGCGCCTTTATTTCAATTTCATTTCCCTAATTACCCTGAATATCAACAAGATTTTTAACGTCAAGAAAAAACTGTTTGTTCCAACTGGATGTCATTCAGTCGTGTTTAGCCTATTCACATCATTCGCTTTAAAGACGCGATGATGGACAGAATACAATGCTAAATGTTGATTAGCTACATTTTGCTAACTCAGAGCTTTGAATTCAAACTACACCCAATATTGAGTAGCATAATATTTATTTATTTATTCATTTAGAGTGAAGGTCTGTGCATTTCAGCGCAGGTATAACATGAATAACCATGAAATTATGTGCAGGTATTCACAGTCCCCAGAGGATTAAATCCAATCACATTGTTTTATTTGCCATTTCCTGTATCGTTACCAGCACACAAAGAATATCTGCTGAAATTTGGCAACTCTTCTCCCCTAAAAAATACCTACGCAATTCTGAATGATCTCTGATGGTTGCCAGATATTAAATGGAGTAAGATCTGGGCACCCAGTCGGCGATATAATTACTCGTACGCCGCTCTGCTGTTCTTCCGTATTAATACTCATGAGGAAATGTTAGCGAGGAGTCTGACCAAATGGATGGACATGGTGAACGTACTACCTGTGCCTCACCTGGCGGCTAATATTAAAGACTCTTATTTAGTCCAGTTCAAACAGATCTGTGCTTCCGTGTCGCCATTTCGGTAAAACAAGTAAACGGCGTGTTTGCGTAGCGTCTGTGTGAGTTCCATGACGCCAGGAGGAATAAACATGAGCGTAAAGTGAACTGATAATGACGCAACACAATTGGAAGGAACTTTCGCTAATGGCTTGTGCCTGATTCGAATTGAAATGAGATAAAGATGACGACGCACCGGAAGGCGCTGAGTGGACAATGATGGTGTCGTTTATCCATCCCCTCCTCTGACCTCTCATCAGCTTTTTCCTACATGAACTGTGCGGGCACACGACCTGATTTATTTTATTTTTTCCCTCCCGTTTCCTCTCATTGTAGTTTGAACCCTTGCAGCAGTCCTAGTTCTATAATGGGAGTCAAAAATAACAAATGCGTCTGCAGAATGAATCCAGCAGATGTGTCGGACCGCTCCCCAGCCTCCGTGCAGAACAAGAGGCTGCTGGGGGAGAAATGAGCCGTCAGAGCGATGACATGCAGCCCATCTGACCGCTTCTTGGACCTTCTTATCCTCAGGTGGCATGACCTAGTTTACGCCCCTGGTGACAATCTGTAATTTGCGTGGCTGAGAGATTTACTGGGGCATGGAGGTCTGGGAGACGCAGTCAATTAGGCAGGGCTCCACCTGTCCGGTGGGGGCACAGCCAGCCACGGGGCAAAAATGTAGGTTTTTTTATGATTTTAGAAGGCTGTATGTCCACGAATCAGATGTGGGTTCAGCCGCCGTTTGAATTCAAAGGCTCGGTTAACAAGTGTGTACTTCCAGCAGCATCTTCTGCACCATCTGCTCCACCCGTACAAGTTAACATCCGCTGAAAACGCCTTTAGCACCGAGCCCTCCAGAATCAAACAATGCATTTATTGTCCACGACCGTGATCTTTAATTCAAATAATTCACCAAACTAAACCGTTTACTATTCTGACTTCCTGTTGGACTGGGTTATAAATATGAGGTGACACAGGCCTAATTCTCTTTGACCTTCTTCACAACGGGAAAGACCAGAGAACGCGGCAATGATGTGTGAAGGAAGGTTGTAGAGCTGCACATCTCTGGCCACGGAGACAAGAACAGTGAATGTAAGTCTGAATAGCTTGATCAATTCATCAAGAAGTTTAAAGAGACTGTAGATGTTAAATATCGGCCTGGAAGAGGACGTGTTTGCAAACTGACTACTGAAACCTAAAAACACCAGCTGTTTGGTAGGGTAGTAAGAGAAAAGCCCCTACTGTCTTCGGCACACAAAGTAAGGCTCCTACAGTTTGACAAATACCACTGGGACTCTAAATGGAATAAGGTCAAAGGTCAGATGAGACCCAAGTAGAGCTTCTAGGAAACAAACGTCACAGATGTGTGTGGCGCAGAAAGAAGGAAAGCCATAGAGAAAAGCCTATTATGCCAACTGTGAAGTCTGGTGATGGATCTCTGATGCTGATTTTCTTCTAAACATTGTCGTTGAGTTACAGGCTCGATTTTTCTGAACAATTTCAATAATTATTTTTTTTCCTGAAAACACATATTTTGCACCTCATTTTTTTGGGAGTTGGAATCGGTGATACGAAACAAAAGAGTAAGGATGAGAAAAAGAATCACTGGGAGACATTTTCAGGGAGGAAAAATTTATTACATATTTATTTATATTTTCATATACTTTTTACATATTTATTCGTAATAATCTTATATCTGGAGCAGAGAGGAAATGCAGTAAGGACGAAGGAAGGGCATGATGAAGGAATGTCACTTTTCTTTTTTTTTTCACCCATTTAACTACGAGAGCATCGTCTTTATTAACTCCCTCCATGATTTTCACAGTCCCATCAAACGAGCAACAACAAAGATTTCCTAAAATATAGACTGACATATAAAACTAGCATTTTTTTTCTCAAACACTGTGGAGGAGGAGGATGGGAGAATTCTGGGATGATCAAGGTTCTGCAACTGGATAAAAGTCAGGCAGGTCGGGGGTTTGGACTCTTACTGTGGAGGGTAGAAAGTGTGAGGCGTACAACACGCACGCATATACACAAAACACACACCACAGTTTTGCAAACAGTCATCATGCTTCAACTGGACCTCATGTTAGTCTTCTTTTTTTTTTTGTCTTATTTCAGCATCACGTTATCAGAAACGACAGAATGGAGATTACGTCAGAAGAAAACTCAACAAAAGAAAAACCAGGTTCCTCGCATAAAGGCAATGAAAGATATACTTAGAGTCAAAATGAATGAGGTTCTTCACACGTTTTGGACCCTCACATTTCTGAGACGCCGGACAGAGCGACGGTATTTTTTTCCATCTTACGTGTTTCCGGTATCCCTCGACAGAAAAGCTGTCTTCTCTCTACACGCCATCTTTGTTTTGACCACATTTTCAAAACATGGACTAAAGTGAATCCCGTGGAGTTTCTGTGGGCCGGCCAAGAAAAGCACAGCACATAAACTGGAGTCGATCCAGGGACAGATACTGACTGTGGCCGCAGGCCCGGGTCAAACCCAGACCCTCCAGTGTGTGATTAGGTACACATGGTTAATATTTTTGAATACATGGGTTGGTAGTTTGAGTCTATGTTGTGGCTTTTAAGGATTTTACGGCTAAACTGAAATGCCCAGAAACCATCAATTAGTAAATCTAAAATTGCTAAAAAAGTAAGTAAACAAATGTAAATTCAAATCCGTAGATTGGATCCAAGTCGTTGATTGGCTGGTGGTAATAAGGCAGAGAAATAAAAATGAAAAAGAAAAAAAAAAAAGATTAAAAATGAAATAAGTTATGATACAGGAAATTAAAATGGTCTTTGGTGTCTTCTTGTAATCGAAACAAAAGGATGCTAGGGAAAACTCTTTCAAAATAAAAGCACAGCAGTTTTCTCTGATGCCTGAAGAGAGAAACACTTCCTGTTGGTTAATGTGAGCCCTAAGGTCGTGTGCGCACTAAGACGAATTAAAATCAAAAACAAAAACATTACATGACATTACTTCATTCACAGGTTTGGAGAAATCCTGCACAGTGCAAATAATAAATGCCCCCATATTGATCACAACAGGAACGTATCTCTATGGAATAAGTTGTGCAACGGTAACATGCATCAGATCACTTTAACATGAGACGACACGCAGAGAGGCAGCGGGTCTGTAGGAGGACTTGATCCGAACATATGCATACTGTCAAAGGATTCCCGAAGGCTTTATTTTGTTAAAACATCTATACAGTTTAAACTGCTCTACAGTCTGCTCTCCCAGGGATCACGGAACGCCCTCTGATTTGAAATGTAGAACACCGCTTGTGTTTCCAGTTAAATGGCGTTCCCGGTTCTATGCCGTTCACACCTGCATACATAACTGGCAGAATAGCACCACTCCAACCCATAACACTGCCTTGCAATGGCTACAAGGATTCAAGGAGGGGGAGGGGGGAGGGCAGCTCAGGTGGGGTTGCAGCACTGTCAGAAGGATGAGTCACCATACAGTAGGTAAATGACAAAGTGCTGACAGGGAACATTTTTTCCTTGACTGGACACTGATGAATAAGAGTGTGAGACTTCTGAATGAGTGGTCCGACATGAAGGTACCAAGTCGAACCTCGAATAAGTATTCCTGACAAATCTGGAAGGTTTTGGGGGAGTCGGTGGCAGTTTATGTGTGTTGGTCCTTTTGCAGCGCTGAAATGTCCAGAGGGGGAGGGGCCCGCCCACTCCACTCCTTCAGCTGCCCCTCCTTGAAGAGGAGGTTGAGGGCGGGCAGGGGGACACCGGACTCCGCCTGGGGCTGACTGAGAGGGTTCGACACGCCGCTGTCCAGGTCAGAGGGTAGGATGCCGTCCTGCAAACAGGGGATCGAATGTCACAGATCAGAACACGATGGAAGGCAGATGGGAGACAAAGACACATTCCTCTGAGATTAGAAAGTCTCAGAGAGGTGAGATAGAAAGCCTCCTGTCTGATTTACAGTCTGTAGTTACTTCATAAAACACCCGGAGGCTCACTAACACGGGTGATTTCATGTTGAACACACAGAGGCAGCAGGACAACACATTTGTTTGGTTCCTGCTGCGACTCTCAGTACATTACTGTAAAACTGGATCAGCGTAAATAGGTCTGCACTTGGTGCCTTGCAAAACATTATAACCACCTGACTAATATTGTGTAAGTGTCAACCTTCTTTTGTGGGACTGGCCAACAGAAGGTTAGCCTTAGCTGCTACACAGCGGCGCACTCGCTCAGCGAGTCTATCGGGCTTGCTAAATCTTTAAACTGTGTTTCCTGCTTCCAAAAAAAAATGTTCAGCTGCTGCCTAATATATCCCATCAGCTGCAAGAAACCATTTCCACAAGAAAACTAATGTTATTCAGACACAACCTGTCAGTGGTTTTAATGTTATGGCTGGCACACATACGTATTCTCGCACAAAGAGCACATGCAGATTGTCCTTGAACCACACAAAATCCTTGAAGTTCACCAGAGACAGTGAATCGGTGGAGCCCCGGGTTTATTTTAGAGGGCCGTATTAATGGCCTGTAGGAAACAAGGACCCGACGGAGCAATTTAATGCATTTTTGCTAATTTTAGGATTTCATTCAAACTTGTCTGCCTGTGTTAAATACTGTGATAGTAATTATCCAAAAATTGTTTAGTGCTGGTCTTTTGTGCCGGTCGGTGGCCCAGGGGCCGCAGCCTGAAATTACCGACCTCACGATTCGTGCTTATATTGTAATTCACATCCACGTCTGAAAATCCTCCCAGAGACGTTTGTCGTCTCTACGCTGAATGAATCCAGCAGGATTCTTCATGCAGCTTAAACCGAAACGGTTGAAATAATGATACCTCCATTGCTTTTCCTGTATTTTAATTATTTTTCAGTGAAATCGAACCTATCGCAAAATGTTGTTGATGGACGTTGATAAAATGTAATGATGGGGTGGAGCCAGGGAAGATGATCTTAAAACTAGGCTTATACTGTTGTTATCCAGCGCAAAGGTATCTCCCTGAGAGGCCCTCAACCCCCTGCACCGCACAAGCAATCCCTCTAAAATATGAACTATTAGAGTAAAACGTGATATATACCAGCTAGATGGCCTGGAGTCGATTCATATGCTGCATATTTGGACTAAATCAGACCAACGGTTGAGCCAAAAATGGCCAATGGCCTGAAACCCTTGGAAATAAAGCCGCTAGTTTATTCTGTTTCCTATTGAAACTCAACTTTCCCAAACCTTTGCATGATCTCTGAAATAGTTTTGGGTTGCAGCATTAAAACTAAAGATCTGCAGCAGACGAGGGAACGTCCATATTAGACCAAACATTTTAGGGTCAAATTTGAAATTGAAGGGAGATTCTGATTCTGTGGCACTCTTTCCACTTCCTTTAATATAGTGAGATAACTCTTAATTTGAACATTTGGCCATGACAACTAATAAGAGGTCAGTCAAAATTAAAATATCCAGTCATGGAATTATGAGCTACAGCCCAATCATAATCCAGATCTATAAACCTCTATTTTCTTATGAATAAATCCTTTTTTTGACAGGAAGATGCTTGTTTGTTGTTGTTTTTTACCATTGGTGATATATATGTAATAAACATTTTTGACAGGATATTGTTTTGACAGAGCCTGGAAACTGTTTCTAATAGCACAGGTTCCATTGACTATATTGTTGGTGTGGGTTTTCAGCTCCACGAGTGCTTCTTGTTTTTCTGCGTTCTTATTTTCTACCTACAGTCAGACATGACTGCTGGAGAGCCTGTTCTCCATAGACATTTCTTATTCCATCTAAATACAGGTAATCTAAATACACTGATAGAATATCTGACACTCTTGATGTTGACTGACTCAATCTGTAATATAAGCCTGATATTTTCAAGTTTGCGGCGTTGTAGAGCTGTTTTACCTGGAATGACTGAACGAAGCTCAGCACCTTCAGCGAGAGTTTTCGGCTTGAGTGAAGAAGCTCTTGAAGGCTGAAGGAGAAAAAAAACCACATATCTTAAGTCAAGCACAGCTTCAGCTACAGTTCTTTACACATCTCCCAGGGCTTTAGACCAAAATCAAAATGTTTTGTTGATTCCGAGTGTTCCTTTGAAGTACCTGTCGTTGTTGAACAGTTTGTGCGAGGCGACTTTTCGACACACTTTGCGGTTGAGCTCGGAGCTGAAGAGCGGCATGCCGAAGCACAGTTCGAGTGGGACCCACTCATCCTCGGCTGAAAGGGCTGGAAGACAGGGATCAGAACATAAACTACAACAGGAGATACAATGTGTGGACATGGACAGGCTGCTTTTGAATCTGACCTTCTCACACTTGACCCCTCCCCCCCCCACCTTTGACTCCATTCTTGTCAGTAAAGTTAATTAATTTGTTTAAATGTAAACTTACTTTCTGTCTTCACTTTGCCTTCCCCGTTATTTTCTTCTGTCACAAGCTCAAAGGACTCCGTGCTGCCGTTGGTGTCCAGGCCCCCACCTAAATGGGTGTCCCCTTGAAGGACGACAAAATCTCCATGAGCATCGAGACCGCTCAGAACCAGAACACCGCTTGAAAACGGTTCATGTAAGAAGTTTCATTGAACTAGAATTTCTTTTTTTTGTTTCAATTTACCCAGGAGAGATCATGGATCTTTTTCACGAGGGTGATCTGGCCGAGAAGGCAGCAGCGCACTTCATAAAATTACACTCAGAACTACACGGCGTACAAATACAACAAATACCCACACAAGTGACAATTCAAATGCACAATATTTGAAGTTGCATGAAGATATACTAAACTCAGGTAAACAGGTGAATCAAGTTCAATTGCACTGTCCAACAGTCTCATGTTCAAGTCCCTTAAGAAACCCAGCAAAGCAAGTGAGAGAAATCCACTCAGGCAGTTTGAGGTCTCTCTGTGGAACGACTATCAACCAAGTGTCGATTGAAATTCACTTTACGTGCAGGGATTTACATGGAAAGGAAATCAAGTGAAACTCAAAAAAGGCCAACAGAGTTCGATCCACCTCCTTCAGTAAACGCGGCCACGATGAGGGGCCCGATTAAGCAGACAAACAACATAATTGAAGTGGATTGAGAGCGATCTCTGTGTAATTCACACTTTCCATCAGTGCCGGTCGCCATTAGAGGTGGAACATCTTCCACTAATTCAATTAAATGTCTGTCACATGCTCACATTTGCCAAAGCTCCCCTACCTCTGCACTCAGCGCTGTCACTGGGCCTGCGACGGTGCCTGTTGTTGGAGTTGAGCATGGTGACGTAGCCACACTGGTGCTTCATGTCCACATGCTCCTTCAGCTTCTGCAGCGCCTTGTGCGTACACATGTTGGAAGAGGAGAACTCTGCACCAAACGGAAGAGATGACACAAACTGTTCACATCTGAACATATGCCCTCCAGAGGAGGAGATCTTCTGAAAGCAACCAGGCCCACGCCGTCGTCCCTATGTAGTCAGCAATATGCTCTAAGACCAGATCCCCAAAGTGACTCAGTAATAAAGACATATAGAGTTAAGTTTTGATTCTGATGTCAGTAATAAAACAAGACAGATTTCCCCGTTTCATTTCTTATGAGAACAATTTAGACACGGTTGAAGTTATGGTCGGGATGTTACGAGAATCTGTGTTTCCAACAAAAAAGCTCCTCCTAATGCGTATAATATGAACTATTATTGTGAAATAATTGATATACTCTATACTATATAGATGGATCTCCTCTTGTGGAATAAAACGAGCCAATTTGGAAATAATTATGACATATGGTTGAGAAGTTAACAGCCAAAACACTGTTTTTTGCAACAACCAAAAAACCCTAGTAAGTGACATTTGAACATACAGTAAAATATGATAAATCAAGATCTCCTTGAGCCGTTTTTTTAATAAATTAGGACCAAAAGGGACCAACGGTGAAGAGGGTATGTGTAAAGTACAGTGTTTTCCATAAAATAGCTCCACCCGGTGAGTCAAACATGGACTATTAGAGTAAAATGTAATACATTATATACACAACATAGATCTCCTTGAGTCGACTCATATGCACCAAAATTGGACTAAATCGGATAAAACTGATAAAATTGTGGCCCGAAAACTTTAAGAGATAAAGCTCGCCCAAGTGTAGGAAAAATGCAGCTGACCTTTCCCAAAATGAATCCAGTCCTTCCTCACAGTAAGGTTAATGTGGGTCTAAAATTTGAAATTAATCCATGAAATAGTTTTTGAGTTATTGGGGATATAATAAGGGGGTTAGAGGTGAATGCTGGTCTAGACTTTCAACCATGACATTTTTCACAGATTAATGGATTTCTGAGGAGTCAAAACCTTTGCGAGTCTGAACGTTGAATGTATTTTAATGTTCTTCATTTAAACACAACAAGGCAAAGGACATTTTGAAATGTCAAACAATTGGTTTAAGAAACGCACCGCGGGAAGAGCCTACATTAATTTCAACAGGTCAGAACACACACAAAATGCAGACCAACCTTAATTCTAATGTAATCCTTCAAAATAAGAGAACTTAAATACTTTACTGATTCTTTATAACTTCATTTCCTTAAGAACTCACCTGCTTTCAGATCCTCCTCATCAAAGGGGAATGGGATGTGCACCATTTCTCCGTGGCCGTGCATACCATGACCCTGTGGTGTCCAGAAGTGCACACATACAGTACAGTTTACTATATCCACCCTGTGAGGCTGGGAGCTAAAATACATGCACAGCAGATACATAATAAAAGATGATGCAGTGTTTACCAATAACATTTGAGTCAACAACAACGACAGCTTCTTGAAAGAGCATTTACCTGGATGAGTACAGCAGAGTGTGTGAGGGCATCGTTGAGCATGGTAAGCACGTTGGATGTTGGGACCACTCCAGGGTCGTGACCCCAGGAGGTGATCAACAACCTGTCATAGGCCTGGGCCGAGAAAAGCAGCAGGTCAATAAAGTCACTCATGATTTAACATGTCGTGGCTTTGTACGATTTTACACCAAGTCCAAACAACAATCTCCATGAAATTGTTGTATTTGGATTTTCTGTTATTATTAATTATTTTTCAATTGGAAAGCGGTTAAGGGATGAAAATTCTGTTTTTACTCCCGACAAGCTGCGAATTAACAAGTAAAAAACTATATGCCACTTTATAAGGGGTGTATTTGTAGGATATTTCCAGTCATCCCCTCAAAGTCTAGTGCATTTAACTGGTTCTAGTGCATTTAACTGGTCCTAGTGCATTTAATTGGTTCTAGTGCGTATAACTGATTCTCCTTCCCGAGTCTCACATTCTATGGATAGTTTAGAAATTCCAAGATGTCTGGGAGGCCTTTGAAGTGTAAAATACAGGTGCACGGTCTGGTATGCCTGAGATTGGGATGCAGCAGGTGCTTTGCTGAAAAATCAAGGTGGAAGAGGGATTCAACGAAGCATCCTGGAATTTTCCCTCTTGGGTTCAAATTTCCTCCATCTCTAACTGCATTTATTTCAAGGTCAAAATTTAAGACGTGATGAAAGGGAATGAAAACATGTCCAACCACAAGGGAGTCTTTCCTGATTTCAGTTCCGCTTCCTTGCTTGTCAAGGATCATGAACCTACAATCGCTTCCTCAAAACTGCACCGACACTTGTGTGAGTTTTATAAGGCTGAGTTAACCTGGAAAATGTCCGGGAGCTTGCGGAGCCTGGAGCCTTTGGAGAGCAGCAGAGACGGCGGGCCTTGGCCGGTCACATGGTACAAATATAGCTTGAACCAGATGGAGCTCACCTCAGGGATGGCGGGGCCGATGTGCTGCAGGGAGAAACAAACATGCAGATTTACAGGATCAGAACTACAGCATGCACATTCACACATCCACATTCTTTCAGCATTTCACAAAAATGCACATTTAAAATGAACAGAGGTAAAGAACAATAGTTGTGTTTGTGCTGGTCGTCCGTTGGAGGAGCCAAAGCTGAAGTTGTAAATAGAGATGTGAGCACCAAACAAGAAATGAATTCTCTGAATCCTGAGTCCCAGCAGTGTGAGAATAAACAGTGAGAAAATGGCACAACATGAGTGTAACGACTTTTTTTTCAGTCTCTCTGAGCAACGCCGGATAGATGGACTGTGGCCAGGAAGAAAAACAAGGAGCATCTTGATCCCTCCCTCCTTACCCCTCCCTCCCTGGCTCCCTGTCTTTGCATAGTTTTGTTGTTGGGGGCAACTGTGGGCTGAGTCCCAACTTAGCATTCACACAAGTCCCAACTGACTGGGTGCACAAGCCCGAGTAGACAACAAGAGGGAGAATACAAAACCAACCAAAGGCAGACGCACACACACACACACACACACACACACACACACACACACACACACACACACACACACACACACACACACACACACACACACACACACACACACACACAGCAACTCAAACAGACAATCCAACAACCCTGGCATGCCGCCCTACCCTCCATCCCTCCCTCCAGGCATCATACCTGAGGGGTGCAGCTGCTAATGGGTCTGATCTCATTGCTGAGCGGTGCCATCGAGACCAGAAGCTTATAGTTCTTGTTGAGGACACGGCTGCAGGTGGCCTGGTCCAGACCCAGCAGGCTCTCACAGCGCAACATGTCCAAGGGGAATCCTAGTTGGGGAAAAAGAACAGGATGGGTCACAACTACTGTACTAAACAGTCAGGGAACCAGGATTGGACAGAAGCAGTTTGGCTTTTTGCGTCAACATATGAGAAATTATAGCCCAAAAACTTTTGGAGATAAAGCTCCCTCTTGTGTCAGAAATATACAACTGACCTTTCCCAAAATAAATCCAGTTCACTAAGGTCTATTCCTCTTCGTCTTCTTTAGGCTGTTCCCTTTAGAGGTCGCCACAGAACAACTGTTTACATCTTCACTTGCCTCCTCATTGGTCCTCCCCTTTTTTTGTCCCGCTTGAAAGGTCCAGCTCCTCACACTAAGGTCTATACAGGTATGAAATTTAAAAATGATCCAAGAAACAGTTTTTGAGTAGTCGCGTTAACGCTAAGTATCGGCGGACGCAGTGGCAGCAATAACAATTCCATAATATCTCACATTTTTTAATAACTACATATATGAGAACTGCATCAAAGTTGCATGTGACTCATAAACTTTTACATCTTCTTTAAGTCGGAGGTTACGTTTATCTATTGTTGTTGTGCTGTAATTAAATAAAGAGAAGTTTTTGTTGTAAAGGGTAATGGGTGTGGGAACTGACAAAATTCTAACAATCGCATTGTTTCATTGGGTCGACCTACTTTAGCTACTGGTACACTAAATTTAGATAGTAGAAAGACCAGTTCAACCAGTGTAATAAATTAGTCTGAGGCCTGGCGGACAAATGAAGATCCTGGAAGCTCATCTGGCATGTGAGAGAGACTCGGTAACTTCATGGAGGAGCAGTGGCTCGGATCCAGAGAGGACTGTAAAGATTCTCTTTGTTTAGAGCCATGCTGTTGAAAAGAGTCCCCTTTCAAAAGGTGCCTCATAAAGAATGTCTTCTCAAAGGACATTAGTGACTGAATAATCACTTCTTTTCTCCTAAATATAAATCTAAGAGGCATGTAGACGGCGTCTATGAGCTGCTGAGAGTGATGATTACATAAATCAGTCACAGAGACAATAAGATCTAACTGGACCTCGGCCAAATGGGAAAAGGAAATGAGGTTTGTATTCATTTCACAGCAGATAAGAGGAACATTTCCTTAAATCAATAATTAATAAAAGCAGTAAGGCTGACGCCTCATCTTGGAATGTCTATGGGAGGCTCTAACGACGAAATACTTGGTTACCTCCAAGATTTGATTACTTCTTTCTGGCCAAAAAGATCAGTCAGCTACGAAATTGTCCATCAGAGTTCAGCTTTTTGTTGCTACTTAGTTCTGCACTAAGAAAACACAGCAAAGACCTTAATGAAGAATATGATGCAGGAAGTTCATCACGGACCTCCTGTATCATAGTTTAGCTACTGCCAGCAGGCTGAGGAGGACTAAAACAAAAGAAAATCAGGAGTGAGGCACCCAGCCAAACCACACATACAGCATCTGCATGCCTGACATCAGAAGTTGCATGGAAAGTCAGATTTGCTGTCCCTCACAGGGCGGCTCACTCCCTGGTGCTCCCCCCACAGGCACAAATGGAACAACACAGCTTCATTCTCAGAGTCTGGCTCAGAGAGCTTCATGGCTCAGAGTCCTGGAATATTAGGGTATTTCTGTAAGAAATTTTTAGTTGAGGCTCTTATTTTGAAAGTCTTATTTTGAAAGACTGTTATAGTATAATTATTTCTGGTGCAGAAGTCAAACACCATGTAAATTTGAGATAACTGCTGTATTGTTCATATCTACCTGTATATAAATTAATTGCAGTATTTTGATGATCGTGAGGTTTAATTAGCCTGCTTATTATTAGCCAACGTCGAGCTAACTGACTAGCATAGCTAGCTTGCTTGCTTGTGCTGATGTAATTGTAACACAACATCCTTCACAATCAAAGTAGCGTAAGCTGAATATTAAAAAAAAGTTAAAATACCAAAAGGCACAGAAGGACAGACGGTGAATATCTACCTATATTTGGGATATCGGGTCCCTGGTCCTGAGTGAGCTCTTTGTTATAGCGCAGGAAGAGGATGGTGTTTTTCAGTGTAAGAGCGTGGTCAAAGTAACGCTGGGCCTCACCCTCCGCTGTGCTCTCCACCTGGAAACAGGGACACCGACGTGTTGTGAGTATGAACGCGTCCTATGTCAATGTAGTATCAGCTGCTGTTCCACGACAGAAACTTAACACAATAGCAAATATTCATTCCTTGCCGGTCTCACCTTTTCCAGCTCAGCCAGGAAGCTGTCCAGAGTCTCATCCGACAGCTTACCAACCTCAAACATGGTCACTGCATGACTCTTCAGGTTCTGACAGCGAGACAAGAAAAAGCACAGTTGATGTCAAATGATAAAAAAAACAAAAACTTCTGTTTGATCAAGTCTTTGCATGTGAATGAAAATATTCTCATTTTCTGTCACTGACCGGAGAGAGGTTGCCCATCATGAGGAAGGCTGTGAGGGTGGAGTCGAAGAGGAAGGCGATCCTCTTTGTGGGTGCTGCTGGAATGCTGAGGCTGCTCACGCTGACTGTGTCTGCTAGAGAGAAAAAACAAAGTGAAACTGGAAATGAATAGAAATAAAGAGCGAAATGAAATACTTTTAGACAGAAAAGGTTTTTACACACATTTCTTTCTGAAGAAAGCCCCAATTTGCTGGTTTTGTCATTGCTGTTCTTCTTCTCTGTTAGCGAAGTAATCATGGTCGAATGATGCCTTTGCATCAAAGGCATCACATGTTGTGAAACCAGATGTACGTACAAAGCCGCTGTGTTTATTTCAGGCATGATTGATGAGGGAAGGACATGTTGGCATAAATGACATCACCGCTCTAGTTACTTGAGCGAGTGAAGTCAAATTATCCCACTGTGATATTCTTTCCAGTTAAACAGTGTATATAATATGTATAACATTTGGAAATTCAATTCTTTTGAGGTTCAAGTTCTGGGGAATCTTATTTTGTACAGTTGCTTGGTGTATATACATTTTTTTCTGATGGATATAAAATAATGTTATCGGGATGTATAACACACAGTGAAACAAATATATACAGTATATATATGTGTGTGTGTGTGTGTTGAGATGACTTAGAGAGGTACTGTAGTAACATTCAGGTAACAAGGATTTTCAAAACCCATGATGAAAGTGGATTTATCTGCACACACTGTAAAGTTGGGATAGATGGAATGCGTGTGTGTGTGTGTTCGTACGTAAGTCTTTGTGTGTGCGTGTGTGTTAGTGCAAACGGACCTTGATCTTCTAGACTGGTGGTATCTGTGTCGGTGGCAGAGGAGCCTCCCTCCATGACAGGACTGCCCTGCTCCCAGGACAGCAGCATCTTCTGAGGGTCCATTGTGCTCCTGACACACAGAATGGATTGACAGTCAAGCCAATAAGTTCTGAAGCTGAGTGAATAATAAATAGTCCAGCAAAGAGATGGCTGGTGCTGATGGGGGCTCCCCAGCTGTATTCTCCTCTGACAAAAGAAAAAGGATGAGCACATACCAGCGTATAAAAGAAAAGTTTCCTTTAATGTTTTGACAAGCTTTTAACTAATGTATTGGGCAGGAAAAGCTGCCAGAGGGTTTTCCTTCTCAGCCGGCACATACTTGAGTCTGTTGACAGACGGGGCGTTCTTCCAGGTGTTGTGGAGCTGCTCCGTGCTGAACACCTGACCTTTCTTTACAGCAAAGCCGAGACGGCAGTACATGGAAACGGCATTCTGTAAGCAAACACACATACACATGCATACTTATCATACGTTTAATTACCCGCTTGTTGTTGATTATACTTGATAAAGCTTATAAGGATAAACACTGAACCTAATTGGCTATGTGATACACTCCAGGACCTGATCACCCTAGAGGAACGACTCAGGCGAGGGAATCTTCCAGCAAAAGGCTGAAACACCCGTTGATCCTGAGGCATACAACTGATGATGTATCCAGAAATGTAGGACTTTTAAGCCACTGAATGAAATACTAGAACAACCTGCTGAACTATAATTTCTCTGACATCATCTCCCGTACAGACATCGTACCAATATTTAACAAGATCGGCCTTTTTTTATTTATTTTTTTAAAGAATTGACAGTTGATTTCTTAGACGCTCACATTCTCTGCATGAACTTTTGTGCGAAGTAGACGCCAAAACCTTAAACATATATTTTATTATTATAAATTAATTTATTATTATATCCTTGAACGATAAGGATATTTTGTTCTGTTGTGGAATCATCATTGCCGCCGCTACCGATCCTTCATGTTAACACGATAACTCAAAAATGATTTCATGGATCATTTTAATATTTTACACCAGCATAGACCTTAGTGCGAGTAAGAACTGGATTGATTTTGGGATAGGTCAGTTCTATATTTCCGAAATTAAGGGGAGCTTTATCACAAATTGTTTTCGGCATAATTTCTAATTTGGTGCATAAGAATCGACTCAAGGAGATCTATCTTATCAAATTTACCCTCCGAGTTCATATTTTATTCATTAGTGGAGATTCTTTTAACCAAAAACACTGTTTTTCGGACATAACTTCACATTTAATTTGATTAAACTATTCAAAGAAAGGGAAGAATCATTTCATGGTGTAAAAAGGATTCCAGTGCCATCTCTGCTCTGGGAAAGATGGACGAAGATATTAGTCAAAAACTCTTTCTCCTTCGCTGGTTTTCAGAAGATTCTTAAAATCTTCTGTAAATTCTACAAAAGAATGGGCCTGAAAACACCAAAACCTTTTATTGTGCTAATGAGTAACTACAATGAAAATTCAATGATTCATATATATTGTCTCAAACTAACTAAAAAAACAAAAATGTAATACTTTCAAATAACCTTTGAGCGGCTTTTGAATCATTCCCTCGACTTATGCAGCTGCGGCATGATTTTCATTCAGCCTGAAAAGGCCGATTCAGTTTAGGGTGAGGAGCCTGATGCTCCTCAACTCTTACTCTTCCTCCTAACATCTCTAATGACTCGAACCCAGAGGTAGTCACTGCACAAAGGAGACCTCTGAGTCATCTCAATCATGTCTGACCATACATGACTGTCTCTCGCTTCCTTCAATCAGTCCACATAAGTGCTGCTTTTATGCAGAATACATTTTGAGCCCGTCTCAAACCTATACAAAACTCCCAACAGAACCAGACAAGTTGACCTTCAGGTTTTTCCATCTCAATCCCCAGACCTCCTGGATTTATTCTTTCCTCTTGTGAAAAGCATTGCTTCAGTCTATGCATTACAACTGGACTCTCACAATCTGCAGTGTTACCCACCTTCACTAAGTCCAGGTCAATCTCCAGCACATTGGCCAGCTGGGAGTCACGGGGGAGGATGGAGCAGGAGAAAGAGAAAAGAACTTGGTTGAACATGTGATGGATAAACAGGCAAACACTGGAATATCTAATTCAGCATCTAAAAACTTTTACCTCCGCTACATTTGTCTGCTCATCTATGGACACAAAGATTTTGTAGAGAAGCGTTTCGAAGTAGTCGCCCTGGACGCGGTTCATGACAAAGCCTTCCAGCGGGGGCACTAAAGGACACAGACGGTTAGGAACAACTCCCAAGGCAAATATTACACAGAATTTGTTTTTTAATACCTCATTAATAGATTTTTACGAAGGCACACATTAGCCATCCAGTGAAGAAAAGAAAAAACACAGGAATCACACACACAGATTCATGTACCTGAGATCACACACACACATACACACATTAATGTACCTGAGATCACTCGAGCGCACACACACAGATTCATGTACCTGAGATCACACACACAAACATACACACACATTAATGTACCTGAGATCCCACACTTACACATTAATGTACCTGAGATCACACACACACACACACACACACACACACGCACACACACACACACACACACACACACACACATTGATGTACTTTAGATCTCACATAGACATACATATGCGCACGCACACAAACACACATTAATGTACCTGAGATCACACACACACACACACACACAAACACACATTAATGTACCTGAGATCACAAACACACAGCCACACACAAACGTACCTGAGATGCAGCTGTCATCAGATATGGGAACGTCCAAGTAGATATAGCCCCGGTTGTACAAGCCTGGAGCACAAAAACAAACAGAAATACTCAGAAATACTCAGTCAGACTAACGGACAATGATGTAGTAACAATTGAAATCACTGTAGCCACGTCCTGAGAAACAAATGTTAATGTTTGGTCACAAACTATCTAGTTATTGAATTTCTTCTTGGTAGATCAGTATTTTTTTTTATAAAATAGAGGGGAAAGTCATTTAATCTCATTTGTAAAATGACTTGTAGGCAAATAATCCTGCGTTTAATTGTAGTTGTTCCCTCCCAGCCACCGATACTCAGAGGTTTGTCTGCGTGGACACAAGCTCAGTTCCCGCGCTTCATCTCTGAAATTCACATCGGCCTGCTGATGAAAGACCTTAAACTACAACAACACTATCCGCCTCCGTGTTTCTCCTATTTTATATCAAAATCAGAACAATATACTTAAAGTAAGGCGATAAGAGTGTAGCTCAAGTTTTCTCAGTAAGCAGCTGTAAGGAAACCAACAGAGCCTCAAACATTTCAATGCACTGTTGTGTTAACACTCTCTCTTGAAAACAGTTTTACAGTATTTGACGTTGCTTTGAATAAACCCACAATCTATTCATGCAAATTAGCTCCTTAAGGATACAGCGTTACGGGCTATTAACCTTCGACACTTTTTTTTGAATGTGTAGCCCATCCTTAAATTACACATATAATGAAGACAGACGTTTAACACTTCTACAATATAACAAGCCCAACCAGGCTGCTAAAACCAACATTGAGGTTTTTCTCACGTGAATAAAGAGTACATGTCATTGGAAACAAAAATATAAACTACACATCACACAGACAGCTTTACCAAATAATGAACAGGCCAGTTGCACTAAACGTACGGCTTGTCCACAAGAAAATACATATAAAAAAATTGCTATTCAGAAATCTTCAGGCAGCTTTTGCTCAATAATATAAAAAAGCATAATGGCAGATTCATTCTTAGGATAACAACAAAATTATCAATGGAGCGAACTTAAGATGCGAGAGGTTCTTACTTAATACCACAGTATACTCCATGGATCCAGCCAGCTGAGGGCCAGAATCGATCATCTTATCAATGGATTTCTTCTCTGCTGGAGAACAGATCTGCAATCAGACACAGCAACCAGACGATTTAGAACATTGTGGGTAAGCGTCCATAAATAACTACACAGCAGCAGTGCAGCCAACAGGCGCATGGATACGAGGCAGTGGAACAGCCTGCCTGAAGACCTGAGGGCAGAGGAGACGCTGATGAGACCCATCTTTTCAGTCAGGCTTTTAACTAAATTCTAACCATTTATTTATTGATTTATTGACTATTTCTGATCTGTTTTTAAGTTCGTCTAGACGGTATATCATTTTATTACTATTAACTTATTTCTTTTATCTTTTGTACTGTTCGGTCTTTTATTTTCTATATTTTATTTTATAGAGTTTTTGTTTTTTATTTTAACTTATTGTCCTTAACTTTCTATTTTTATTTACTATCCTCTGGTGTTTCCTCACTCAGGGGCTTCTCAAACAGGGGGGCTGTAACCCTGGCCGTGGGTGTGGGGGCGCCGCTGTGGGGGTCGTTATGTGTGTGTATGCGTGTAGGTGTGTGTGTATTGGTGGGGCAGAGTTATTAGTTTTATTTTGTAAAGCACTTTGTGTTACATTTTATTTGTATTAAACTCCAATAGAATTGACTCTGATTGATTTATTGATTGATTGAAATGCATATTAGAACAATATGGATTTCTGTTTTTCTGTCGAGTCGATTCATTGGCACCAAATGTTTACTAAATCAGTCCAATGGTAGGGAAATTATGGACCCAAAACTTTATGGGGTAAAGGTCCATCTAGTGTCGGAGAATTACTTTCCCAAAACCAATCTAATTCTTTCTCGCTCTATAAAGTTTGTAAATCACCTCTGAAACAGTGTTTTTCATAAAAAGAACTCTCCCCAGTGTCTAAAATATAATCTAGTATTACTAAAATAGTCATAAAATATGATATAAACGAGATAGCTCTAATTGAGTCCATTCAAACGCAGCAAAATGGACTAAATGGGACCAACTGTTCAGAATTTATGGCCCAAAAACATTTGGAGATAAGGCTCCCCCTGGTGGTAAAAGTACGCAAGTGGCCTTTCCCTAAATCCATCCAGATCTTATGGGTTTAAAAAACCCGAACAGAAAACTGAAAAGAAAAAAGCAAAGCTTCCTAACCCGGATGTCATCCTCTGTGATGTAGCCCGTCTGCGCCACCCACCACGGCTCCACGGAGATTTCCACTGGTTTAGATGGTAGAAGATCTCGTGCCGTCTTCCTGCGGAAGAATTTCTGAGAGAGGAGACAAGATGGGAAAGCAGGTGAGGCAAGAAGAGTTGGTATAAGTATTTTGAAGAGAGTGATGGACAAATAGTTGCAGTATCTTTGGATTCATGACACACTTGGATTTAACAGTCAGTATTCCACCTAACACTCCCACACATGACTTTAGTTCATTGATTGATCATTTTATAATTTCCCGTTTGGGGTTAATGAAGTTTTCTTATCTTCTTGATCATTAAACGATTTCCCCCCAGGGGTGAGAAATACTCTGATTCTGATAAATGAAACATGACCTACCTTGGAAGACCTGCACTGGTTCATCAGGTCGATGTACTGGTTTCTTCCGATACCAAGCAGCCGGAGACCTATGGGATATGAAATTAGCCGCGTAACTAAAACATGTGGTAGTAGCTGGTGATGAATAATATTACAGCAAATAAATACGGCTGTCATACACCTGCAAAAGCGGATGGGACGATGCAAGTACACAGAGGGTTAAGTTCACATTGTTGTCCTGTATGTTTGTGTTGTGTTTTACAACAACCTAATATATTATTAGACTATTAGATGGAGTTTCACCGGTGGTAAAAGTGGACCACCCACACAAAAATTGATAACTCTTCTGTGAGGAAATCCCTTCACGCAGACAAAAATGATCCATCTACCAGCAGGGGGGGCACAATGTGCCCTGACAGCTGCCAAACAGGAAACATTAAAGGATGAATTGGTTGCAGTCTGGCCTCATGAAGCAGCAGAACCCTAAACACATATGTTGGTCCAATGAGACACAACACACTAAATACACCCACAGAACGTTCTCCATCACTGCCTTTCCATCCACGCACTTCTGCATGACACACTTCCAGAGATGTGCCATGCTGGCAGCCTAACAGCTGCCTTCTGTTTCCACAGCGTGGGGGTTCTGTGCTGCCAGGACCCGGTCTGGCCAAATCTAAGGTAAAGCTCTGTTTTGCTAAATCGGACAGGCTCTAAGAATTCTTCGACAATTCACTTTGCAATCTTAATCTTGTTTTTCAACCACTTCGGGAAGAACTCAGCTCCTCAGGGATGAGGTTCCACGGCCTCTTCTGTTTTTTGTCAACTGATTTTTCATTCTCCAACAAATTAGAAATTCATCAGTCATTCCTAAAAACTCTGTTGCCATTTCTCAGACTGGGATATGTTTACTGGTAATACACAGGGGGAGAGAGACTTACAGTCAGCAGCAGTGAAGTTGGGCAATGAGTCGTAACTCTTCTCACTGTTCATAATGTCCTGGAGGTACAAAAAAAAAAAAGGGAGGGAGAAGACAAGAAAAAAAAGCAGAATTAAAGTGGATTTTCAACCGTTCCTTCCTATTTCCTCCTTCCTTGATTAATAACAGGATTAACAGATCTGGGGGGCCAGCCTAATTTATACTCCCCATTTTCATTCAGTGCTTATGATGGATTATAAGGACATGACTTAGACTTTGGCGATTTAGTGGCCACAACTAAAGCTCACTCAAGTTTAGCATGCAGAGGGAAGAGGATGAAGCCTTTATAAGTTTGGACATAAATGGATCTTCTTTATTCCTACTTTTAATTTAAGTCACAAATGAAGGGAACTGGACAAAAATGTTCCTGTCTGTTCTCTTAAAATGGGAAGTACGGAATAACCAAATGTGGCAGCTAGCATGTAAAACACCTTCCATATAAACATACAACGTTTGAAAAGTAATTTACAAATATCATAGGGCACTGTGGAAAAAAGATTACACGATAAAACTGTGGTATAAGTTTAAACAGCAATAAAACAGATCACATTCATTACATCCGAATTCTTGGAGGTTGTATGGATGATTTTTCAGAAGAATCATATCCAGCCATGTGTTCAAATGTGCTCGGTACTTTAACTGAGAATAACGGAAGTCAAGGAGGTCCTGGCTGACCCAAGTCTCCTACTGATTTGTTCTCATGTAACACTGCCTCCAAAAACACACAGGTTCATCAGTGACAGTGAGTCATCACGCACACCCATCCCAGACAGCAAAGATGTCCTCTGGGTGAGTTTGCTCTGGGACCGGTGTCTCCCTGAGCTGGTGCACCAGGCTTCACTAGACGCTGACTGACACCTAGTGACAGACTGATGCAAAGTCTATCACCAGAGGAAACAACAGATTTTTTTGTGTCAAATCATAGGAGCTAAATTTAAAGAGTTTGACATTGATTTTTGACAAAAAAAAAAAAAAGCCCTCCCTCTTATTTTGTCCTCAAGCTGTTTTCTTTTTCAGCGGTCACCATAGTGAATCATCCGTTTCTGCTCATATTAGTTTCCGTCCATACCCTACTGGCTAACAGTACCAGTGGCGGTCATTGTTAAACCAAGCAGCAACTGATCCGGTCTGGAAATCAGTTTAATGCTCTGCGTGTTAAGTTTAAAAAAACTCTCCTTAGTGAACCCAATGTGAACTATGAGAGTAGACTATAAAACATGCAAGATAGATTTCCTCCAGTCGATTCACATGCACCGAGTTTGGGCTAAATTGGACCAACAGTGTAGAAATTATATCTTTTTCTGTTAAAGCGCCCCCTAGTGTTCAGCGCACAGTTTGCCTCAGCGTCCGACAGGTTGACGCCGAGCAGCTGATCTGCGTTGGCAATGGAGGCAAAGATGTTTCCATGAAGCCCTCGACTTTTTAAGGATTTAAATACATTTCATCGTCACGTCAGCCAATCCGGCAAACAGGATCTCCTCTATACAAATAGTAAACAACAGAAAAAATGGGGGTTGGGGGGATGACTGTCTTAAAAAGGATATATTTTTGATTGAACTATTCATACATACCTCTGTTAAATCAAAAAAATATAATTACCAGAGTAACAAAGAAAATATCATACATGACAGGTGGGAGCGTGAACGTATAAAATTATCGGATCCTTCTATCGCTGATGTGCGCTCGGCTCCTCGTCTTTTTTCCATACTCTGTCTTTCAGAAATGGTTAAGGAATGATAGATACAATTGAATACATTGTTCAGTTTTTTTTTAATTAAGGTTGGTTGGGTATTTCTAAAGCACTTAGAGAATCTTTGTAGCAGCTAATCAAGAATTCCTGCTTTATGTTTATTTGCTACTGGTTTTCCTGAATATTCATATAAAGCTGTTAAATTGCCATGTTATCGTCTTCACACAGAAGGAATGCTACTCTACTGAATCAGCAAATACTTTTCAGATAGATGACAAAGAGTGTGTGAAGCTGCATATAGACATTACACTGAATGTGGATGAAGTCTTTTAACATCCCTTCTTCCCTATTTTGTTCTGATCTGAAATACAAGAGTTGCAGCTTACCTCCATGATTCCTATGTAATAAGAGAATGGAGTCACGCGCAGCCCTTTGACCATGATGTCCGACAGGTGGTAGGGATACAGCATCAGGTGGTCTCGGCTGTACTTCAGGAGCTCTTCATAATACTTGCGCTCATCCTTCCTCACATGACGGACTGCCCATCAAACACACAGCAGTCATGTTACACCCAGGGTTGAGAGTTCATAAGGTTTAACATTTTCATTCTATACCAGGTCAATCCAGGATTAAAAAAATGGTTAATTGAGTCCAATTGTTTCAATAAGAGCAGAATTTATTGCATAAATATGTTATTATTACATAACTATTTAGGGAGCTGCTTTATTTTATTCTACCAGGATTTAGACTTAGATTAGTCTACATAATGAGATTTGTCCCGACATCCTTACAACGGGATTTATCTAAGGGCTGTCGTGTAAGAATGTATTGTTTTCAGCTCATGTACCTGATAAACTAGAAACTGTGTGATTAGGATGGAAAGATATTGCATAGATATCGATGTTTGCATGTTTTATTTTTAAGCTCTAAAACACAGGGATTTGCCCCTTTCTCTTTTAATAATCAGGATGTGTCCTTCAGTAGCAGGTACATATTCAACACTGGTATGATGAAAACAAAACCTACTCACCTAGGTTATTGCGGAATCGCAGCTGGTTGCGGATGCTGTACAGCAACACATGCTTCTCATACTCGCGCTGAGAGTTCCCCAAACTCTGCAGAGGAAAGAGCACAGCACACAGGTGAGGACTAATCAGCTTAACCCTCTTGTCTCCTACCGTTTCAGCTGTAGAATATTATGAGATCTAAATTTAGTGGCAGGGTAACTGAATCAGGCACATCAATTTGGGAATTTGTAACACACAACAAAACCTGGGATGAAGTCTCTTTGGGCTAGATAATGAACCTGAAATTGCTCCAGATGACATCAGTTTTTTTGTGTTTGATGTAATGCTGATATTGTATCTATCTGTAGAGAAAAGGTTGGTGCAACCTTAGAATTTTCAATCTCTTATCACATGATACACCATAAGTTTGGAGGGCAAAGCTGTTGTCAATCAATAATGTGGTTGTTAACCAACCGTAGGTGAAATTAAGGGTACAGGCAGATGATGCCTGTGGAATGGTGGAAAACTTTACTGGTCCCAATTTTCAAGAATAAGGGTGATGTGCTGAGCTTTAGCAACTACGGAGGTAAAAAGCTGAAGATCCATGCAGGGAGATCTGGGAAAGAGTGGTGGAAGCTAAGTCAAGAAAAGAGGTGAAAATATGTCAGCAGTAGTATGGTTTGGTGCCCAGAAAGAGCATTACAGATGCAATGTTTGCTTGGAGAGTGCTGATGGGGATGCTAGAAATAACTTTGGACTAGCTGTCAGGTTAAGGCAAATCCTTAGTTGGTACTGAACTTGAGGTCTTGGATCACTGACCTGATCCAAGACCTCCCTGCTGAGCAACCAGCATATTTTACTTTGTTTAGCCACACTCGGTAAGAAAATTAAAGATTGTCAAAATATGACAATTAATCTATGCTACTTCCAGGTTGTATGGTCGTAAAGCCATTTCACAAATCCACATACGGATTTGTGAAGACCATCGACATTAAAACATCCTTTATATAGTCTGACAATGCACGTCTATGACAAAATATGCTTAAAGGTTTAGGTGTAGTATGCCATCCGCACGCGAACATCATGTGTATATCTGCAGCGGTCATGTGATGCCTGAGGAGTATGGATGAGTGGAATGACGGTCATCTCTTGGTAACAGTCCGGGCTCCGTCTGAATGCTGGAATCCCTGCAGATGAGGTGAGCGAGTCGCGCGACCCTGACAGCTGCCTGAATGGCTGTGACATTGACCCCAATCCTCCCCTCCGCACGGTGGAAATGTTAACACGCAGTACCTGTTTGACATTGGCTGGGAGCTTGTTCCATGGATAATTCTGCCTGATGTGAAATTCCACGTCCGTGTTCATAGCTAGCTAGCTAGCTGGCTGAAAGCAGAATCCCTGGATCCGATAAGAAACGGGCACGCGGTCCACCGCGACTTTACCCCCCCGGCAACCCAACAACCAAGCAGAGCGACAAACGACAGAGGAGATGTTTGATCCAGTGATTATTTCCTTCACAATAAACGGTCACTTCCTTGTTGTATTTTCGAACAAGCCGTTCGTCATGCTCGTGGTCAACTGCGTCACTTCCTGCCGAGTAGGCGTAACTGTGGATGTGAATGGAGCTCGAAACACGGAGACGAGTAATGGAGTTATTAGTGTAATTAGTATAGTAATTAGTGTTACAACGATATATAGTGTTTCGCTTTAAGTATATTAAATATAAAGGCAAATAAGCAGCTGTAACGCTAAGTGAAAAGGATCGTTATTGGTATTTATCTGCGGGAGATTAAACTGAGGAAACGCACGAGCCTTGGTGCCAGGTGCGTGGATAAGTGGAAAGCCCGCGGGGGGCGCGAGCTCTGACTCGATCACACTTTTTGTGGAATACCTGCTGTGTGCAGTAATTTGCTGCACCATGCATTACACAGCCTCACTTAAAAGAATGTTTCTTCATTATGTAAAATGTAAATCATAACCTTTAGTAAGTATGCTTTCCAGGCAATACAATTTAAAATATATATATATATACTGTACAAATATCAACTAAATAACATTAACAATTTGTCGTCCTGCTCACCTCAAGTACATTTTCAGTATTCCTTTCCTTTTTTTTTTTTTAAATGTGTATCTCTACTACCTAGTTCAGGAATGTTACGCTAAAAGAATTCCTAGAAATCCTAAAAAATTGATGATATCTCGGAAAAGGCAGGAAAATGTCACTACACTTTTTTTTTTTCACATCCCTGATTGGTGAAATTTTCAAAGTAGGGTTTTCACGGAACAGAATTATTGAAATTGATACAATCAAAAAGTTTAATAAGGTTCAAATGATTTTCTCAATAAGCATGCTTTATCTAAGGGTTGAGCCGTGACTTTATAATCAAAGTAACGGTGAGTTAACTAATCTTTATTAAAATGTACTCTTTTCCAAGAACTACAAAATCCCTGATCATTATATACCTTCTTTATGATACACCTAAGGTTTTTTTTTTTATCCCATACACCTGATATCATTTCATGTTAATGAGTTTTTACTATTTAAGAAAATAACGAAAATCATTAAATCTTCTTTTGGAGCAAAATTTGTTTTTTCGTTTTTAGTTTCATTCCATTAAATCCGGTTAACTGAGACAAACTTCAGTGGATTTACAGAAAAGTCTCCGAGGGTTTACATTATTTTTGCTGCTTTGTTTTGTTTTTTCAGCAAGAAACTGTCCCTTGCTTGAAAGTAACTGTGTATAAGATTTTCCTGCCTGAGCAAGCTCACGAAAGCTGTGTGTGTTTGCATGTCACGTCTGACTTACCGACAGGTTACTCACAGCCATGTCATTCAATATGTCCACTTGTAACTCCATTCCTTGCCGTGTGCTTCTAAGCAAACACGGTTATATTTCACTTCACTGTCCCAGAAGCTACAGGAAGTAATAAATCATAAGCCCCAAACTAAGATATAAACTGAGGAAAAGAAGACTTAATTATTTTAGACCCCTGTCGGTATCATGAAAGTGAGAAGGAACGTGACGTCATGTCATTTGAGGATCATATTTTGTTCTCTATTAACCTTGCCGATCATTCTGTCCAGATTAATTATTACATCTTGGTGAGGTATGAGAACTTAATTCCTGTTGCTCTCTGTCACCCCTTCTCAAATTAAATGTGACTCACTCATAATCTCAAACAGTCCATATTGACTCATCCTAACTATTTCTATGAAGTCAACAACATGCTCTAAGATAAGATCCCGTATTGACTCAATAATGAAGATAAACACAGTTAACTACTTTTTTCTGAGCTCAGTAATAAAAGAAGACATAGTTCCTTGAGTCAGTTCATATGAGCTAAATTTAGACACAATTATGTTAGGAAAGTTACTGACAAGAAACTGTGTTTCCCACAAAATGCTCCCCCTAGTGAGTAAAGTATGAACTATTATTGCAAAATCATTTATATACAAGATAAAAAAGGTTAAAAAAAAAACTGTATTTTTGTAAAAAAAAAAAAAAAGTCCCGCCTAGTGAGTGAAACATGAACTATTAGATTTAAATGTTGATCTCCTCAAATGGAGTCACATGCACCAAATTTGTACTAAATCGGACCAGAAGTTCAAAAATGATGGCCCTAAATGTTTGGGGGATAAAGCTCCTTCTGTGGTTGACAATGCAAGCAAACACTTTCAGGTGAAGTGGGCCCGGTTCTTACCGAAGTCTCTGCGGATCAATCTGGCCCATCAGCACGGCTCTATATTTACCTCCATCCAGGGTTGCATACCCAGTGGTGGAGGAGGTCCTTAGCAGCTCATGATGGTTGACAGGAGGTTAGGCGCTCAGGGGCATGTTGATTTAACAACAGCCTGGGTGGGCTCAAAGGCTGAGTCAGGACCCAGTCATGATTCTCCCTCCCATGGTTATCGTAAACACTCTCTCTACTGGACCCCTGGCAGAGCTGCTGATCCGGCAACTGGGTAGCAAACAGCTCTGTCACATGAGAGTCCTGGCTGGAGTCACAGTGGCCTGGGATACTATTCTTAGCAGCGGGAATGTATACAGAGGACTCGTGGAGAGCTCCTCAACAACTAACTGCAGAGCTTCATCGTCTCGGTGGCGTGCTCCTTTCCTCTACCTGACAGAATAGCCCCAAGACCTCTTTGGAGGATTGTTTTGGTTCTTTTTGATGGGAGCTGACGGGATATTCTGACCAGATCAAAACCAGGCATCTTGAATGATTTTCTGATGATAAGAGGTAGGGATTCACTCAAATGCAAATTTGAGTTTTTGTAAGTTTGTAACAGCATTATTATTTTTTTTACTATTATTAATTTTTCATTATGGGTTTTTTCTTTCAGGTTTCAGGGACACATGAAGTAATGATGTGATCAAAATGTGACGTATTTAGGATTTCATATTACTTTCTTATATTCTTATAAATATGCTTTGGCATTTAGATAGAGTATTAGAAAGTCAGATATTTCCACATGCTTTCTGTATTTATTCTAAAATAAACCAAATTTCTCCTGTGTGTATCCTCACATTTAACCAGCGTGGGAGTTTTATAAATTGTTTACTCTAAATACACTAAAATATGTAACCTATAGGTCAAATAAAAATTATTTTGACTAAGTTAGAAGTATGGTAACTCAACTTGTACTTGAAAGCATTCCAACAGTGCCAACCTCCACCAACGCCACTGTGACCAAAACCCAAACAAGAGCATGAACATGATTCTTGCATCATTATTCCTTAGGCATAGGACGCACTATGGTGAAGACATATTATGTAATATCTGCTTATTCTTTGATCCTGGAAATCTGCTTCTAGAATTCAGAATAATGTCTTTATTTTCAGTAGTTTATGAGTTATCAATAATAATATGATTTCCCGATATTGTGTATTTGGATGTTATTTTTTTATTCATTAGATTCACTCTGAATCGGCATTTTCTCACCGTCATACAGTATTTGTGACATTGTCGGGTGTTTTGGATCAGAATACAATTGTGACCATCGTGAAGTGTCAATATTAAGGTATTTTTTGGAATGAGGGTCAGTTGCAGGTAGACAGAACACGAGTGTGTGAATGAAATTGAGGCAGGTGGAACGCTGAGGATGAAGGAGTAGAGGTGGAGAAGGTGCAGGAGTTTAAGGACTTGGGGTTGATGGTTCTGAGCAACGGGGAGTAGGGAGAAGAGGTGAAGGAGTGAGTCTAGGCAATGTGGTGAGTGTTGAGAAGAGTGTCGATAGTTATCTTTGACTGAAGAGTAGCAGCAGGAGTGAATGGAAACGTTTTTCCAAGATGGTGGTTATGAGCAGCTCTGCGGGGGACTTTCAGGGGTATTTACTTTTGCTGTTGGAGAGGACAGCATAGGCTTGTATTGGCAAAATCTAAAAAAAAAAGGATGTAGTTTATGACGGATCATAGAACTATGTAATTACAACGTAATTACATTGTAATAACATTGTAATGGGGAGTTGTTTCGGGCACCCCTATCTTTTTCACTATAGAAATACTGTGATTACAGATTGTCCTTACCGTCTCCACAGAATGGCCTGCAGACCACTAGAGGTTTTCTCTTTCAAAGACTCAGAACTTCCCTTGCACCTCCTTGCCCAGCTCAACATCCTACGGCAGGAGCGCGTCCTGACAGATGTCCTGTTGTGCACAGAGCACCAGGAGATCCCCTGCCACAGGAACGTCCTGGTGTCCAGCAGCCCATACTTCCGTGCAATGTTCTGCAGTAACTTTTTGGAAAGCCGTCTGACCCGCGTGAATCTGAAAGGAATCTCCTCAAGTGTCCTCACTGGTATCATGGACTACGTCTACACAGGCTGCATCACCATCACCATGGAGATTGTGCTGCCCCTCATGCAGGCAGCATCCATGCTTCACTATGGCGGTCTCTTTGAGGCCTGCTCCATGTTCCTGCAGGAGCAGCTTAGTCCGGAGAACTGTCTGAGCATGATACGACTCTCTGAGATCCTTCACTGTGAGACTTTGAGGGACAGGGCAAAGGAGATGGCGGTGAGGTGTTTCTCTGATGTGGCTGCTACAGAAGACTTCTGTGAGCTTTCCCTCCCTGAGCTCCTGTCTTACCTTGAAGATGACAGACTGTGTGCTGAGGAGGAGCAAGTGTTTGAGACCCTGCTAGCATGGATCCACCACGACCCGTTCTCACGACGCGGCGCGATCCATGATCTCTTCAAGAAAGTCCGCCTTCGCTTCATCCATCCGACTTACCTGTTCCAGTTTATCGCCAATGACCCACTGGTGCAGTCCTCCACCCTCTGCACTGAGATCATCGAGTCAATGCGCCGCCTCATGCTCACAGTCAGCACCAAGTGTAGCCGCGAGCTGAAGCCGCTTTGGACCATGCCACGACGTTACACGTACAAAGAAACCCTGGTGGTGGTTGGGGGTCGCAAAAACAATGAGCAGACGTCCCGAGAGGCTCTGCTTTATGACGAAAGGACTCATCGTTGGCAGTGGTTGGCTAAGCTCCCCCTGCGCCTCTACAAAGCTGCGTACGTGTGCATTCATAGCATCCTCTATGTACTCGGCGGGCTCAGCCTCTGCATGACCTCAGGTGACAGCTCAGTCAGCGCCACAGTTTATACACTCTCCCTCAAGACCAACCAGTGGCGGACCGCGGAGCCCATGCTGAAGCCCCGATACGCCCATCAAAGCGTGTCCTATCTACATTTTATCTTTGTGCTAGGAGGCATCGGGGTGGATAAGAAAATCTCCCAGTCCATGGAGAGATACAACAGCATGTTTGATCAATGGGAGACCATGGCGCCCATGCCCACCGCCGTGCTGCATCCAGCGGCGGCAGCCAGTGATCAGAGGATCTACGTTTTTGGAGGGGAGGACGCCATGCAGGATCCAGTCAGGCTGATTCAGGTAGAGAAGACTTCCCATTGTAGCAGTTTAGTAGTCAGTCAACGGTAAAGTTTCTTGCCGCTTACATACAACTGTTGCATGAAACAGAATTGACCGATGAGACGGAGGACGATCCTCTTTGACGCTGCAGAGACACTGTTCCTGTTTGTGCTGTGCCAACAGGTGTATCACATCCCTCGGGATACGTGGGCCAGGCTGGAGACAAGGACGGTGAAAAACGTTTGTGCTCCTGCCGCCGTCATCGAAGACAAGATCTACATCGTAGGAGGTGAGATCAGCGAATAGGTCATACATTACGGTTAATTTGTTTAAAGTTTGAAAGGGTAGAACATTAAATGACAACTAATTAGCATGAATTCATTTTTTTAAACCTAAAAATCATGATTATTTCATAAATATATACAATATTTTTAGCATCCTGTTACTGTAAAAACAACGGTATGCTTTAGTTAAATGATTAAAATAACATGTACTTTCATGCCAGTGGAATTTGTAGTTTGGACAGAATAATACTTTTACGCTATTGACTTTCTTGTGACAGTAATTATTTATAGTTAATTTTACCAAATGATTGTATTTATTTATTTAATATATATATATATATATATATATATACAGATATAGAGGTAAAATCATCTAATATCACCAATTATTTGCAAAGTTTGCCCAACGACGATGTCATTTCCAGGGTACACCAGGCGAATGATTGCCTACGACACCAAGGCCAACAAATTTGTCAAGTGTGAGAACCTGAGGGAGCGGCGGATGCATCACAGCGCTACAGTGATCAACAACAAGCTCTACGTCACGGGCGGACGCGTCCTCAACGCCCATGATGTCATCGAGGACTCCGACTGTTTTGAATGTTATGACCCAAAGACCGACATGTGGTCCTCGAAAGGTTCTTTGCCATACAAGTTGTTCGACCACGGCTCCCTGCCACTGGTTTGTGTTTCCTACAGACCCCACCCTCCGTGACCCTTCCTTCAACAGGCCACTTAGCCCAATGCTTTCGCTAAACGTTCTTCATCTTTCTTCGCCATGATTTATTGGATTCCAACGGGAAACCATTTCAAATTGCCTGCATTCCTTCACGCCGCTCAGTCTCCGCTGTAACTCAGTGGCACGTTAAGCCTTGACGGACTTAAGTCCAAATCAAAGGCGAGCCCACTCGAGAGCGAGGGCATGATGTTGACAACTCAGGGGCGGAACTGACCCGAGAACCCAAGAGATGAAGAGGCTAAAGCACTTACACAACAAGCACCTGCTCAGAAACACGTGTAACGCAATCGACTCTTTCCGGAGATGACGTCAGTCGTTTGATGGGAACTAAAAATGTCTAATGCTTTTCCCATATTTGTACTGGGAATCCTTCGCCTGGCAGCTGCAGTTGGCCTCCCTCTAAGATGTAGATGCACGAGGAAGAAGAGAACGTACATCCACCACACCGATAACCGATTCAGTTTTTTTACCTTATAAAAGGAACGTTTTCTAGATTCACTTTTTTTAGATGTATTATTTGATTTTTATTGTTAATTTGCACCTTGAACTAATTGCACCTTAATTTCTTTATATGTGTAGGATGACAATAAAGATATTTTTATTCTATTCTATTAAAAAATCTCACAATTTAATAAAAACTTATTTAGTAATCTTGGATTTCTACTTTTTTCCAGTTTACATTCTGACCCATCTTTCTATCAAGTTTTGTGGAAATGGATTCGGTACTTTCTACGTAACCCTGCAGACAAACAAACCATCGGACACGAGTGAAAAATGCAACAACTCCCTTGACAGAAGGTAAAAACAGAAAAAACAACATTTGAACATCCTCTGCAATCGAGGAAGTTGGTTGTATATAAAAAGGTATCATCTGCATACAGACGAACTGTACTTTAACATATATACGGGAACATATTGCACATAACTAGGAAGGGAAAGTGGTCGTCCCACAAACGGAAGGTCGACAGTTTAACGCTATTTTGCAATGTTAAGGATGTGAGAAGGTCCTGGAGCTTCGGTAAAATTGTACGTTTTTCGTACCTCCTTCCACACCGCTTCATCGTAATGCGTCAGATAGAATATGCATTATAGATAAAAATGTTTCAACGATCTGCCCCTTTATCCCAACCCATCCCAAAATGGAACAGTCTCTTCCCCGTTACAGGCCCCATCCTTCCGTGAAGTCTCTTAAAAGTCCATCACTTCGAGCGTAACGCTGATAACAGAGAAACACAAAACCTGGCCGAGGTAGTTCCATGTCTGTTCTACAACTTTTCTACAAGGAATGAAAAATGTGAAAATTGAACAGACAGCTGATTAAAGAGCACTTTATTGAAAAGACATTTATTCTTGCTTCCGTCAGAGAGCGCCGTGTGATGAAAGGAAAAGTGACAGAACAAGGACAAGCTCCCCGAGCAAATCAGTCTGTGTCTCTGTGTTGATGACAATTTGATTCAAAAGAAAAGAACGGGCCGACTTTGGCCATGTAACTTAAATTCTGTGCGTTTAAAAAAAAAAAAAAAAAAAACGTAAAATCCAATTCTGCGTTGTTCTATGAATGCTTTCACCTGCATCTTATGACGTGTCTTATGAAGTGATGGGAAGAATAAAAAGATGTTTTGTTTTGAATCATATGTTGACGTAAGGAGACGTGACATTGCTGCCTCTGAGGGAAAGTGCGGCGTCGGCAGGCGGCGACCCACTGAGTGACACTATGACGGATTATTATGGTTTTGGGGAGGGTTTTCGGGCATGTGTGGGTAGTCTCATGTAACTGACAATAAAAACATTGTAGAATCTTTCTTACCGCCATTACTGTTGCTTCTGTCTTGAATTTTTAACCCTCTTGACCCAAACGGAGCACAGCCTCACTCCCGTACTTGTTGACAACGGAACCTAGGCTTTCGTCCCAGACAGTAAGGCGGTGTCTCTGAAAAGCCCTCAATCTCCTGCCTTGTGCAAACAATCCCCCTGATTGCACTCCTCAAATTAAATGTGATATTGTTTCCCAAAAGGAATGTTTTTTCCCCAGTGAGTTGATAGATCTGACAAGATAGATCTCCTTGAAACGATTCATATGACCCCAAATTGGACAGACAATAAAGTCAGAATTCTGACTTTTATTCCAGAATTCTGGCTTTTATCTCAGTATTCTGACTTTAATCTCAGAATTCTGACTAGAATTCTGACTTTGATCTTTGAATTCTGGCTTTAATCTCAGAATTCTGACTTCATTCTCCGAATTGAGATTTTTATCTCAGAATTCTGACTTTACTCTCAGAATTCTTACTTTTATCTAAGAATTCTGACTTTTATCTCGTAATTCTGACTTTTAATCTCAGAATTCTGACTTTAATCTCAGAATTCTGACTTCATTCTCCGATTTGAGATTTTTATCTCAGAATTCTGACTTTACTCTCAGAATTCTTACTTTTATCTAAGAATTCTGACTTTTATCTCATAATTCTGACTTTTAATCTCAGGATTCTGACTTTAATCGCAGAATTCTGACTTTGATCACAGAATCATGACTAGAATTCTGACTTGGATCTCCTAATTCTGACTTCAAATCTTGAGATATAAATCCGAATTAAAAAAGTGATATTCTAAAATGTCTTTTTTAACTAAAGCATGAAAAAAAGTTCCACTCACACAAATGTGTCTCTAAACCTCTTCTGCGGTTTTGAACAGCAGTGCAGACTTTGTAATTGTTTTTGCTGGCCTGTATTTGGTGGCATGTGGTGAAGATTTAAGTGGCTCTCCATTAGTCAGCGGACTGCCTGACTCATGCTTCTTCAAACTCAAGAGAGCATTGTTGATGCAGGCATGGCAAACATGGGCTCATCACTCACTGGCCATCAGGTGACGCATTAGCCGCCCATAAAGCATCAGGCACAACTGCAATATCCTCAGCGCGGATATATACATTTAGTGGATTGTGGAAATTGCTACAGAAAGCAAAAGTACTTGATGTAAGAGTGTGACTGAGGTCGTGACACTTCAGGTCGCCCTCTTTTCATAAAGAGCATTTAGTATCAGGGGCTTCATGCGGGCTCCATATCTGGTTACCAGTTTGAGCCCGAGAGGCTCACACTTCACTTAGAGTGGCTTACTGGTATGCAGCCTCCCACTGGAGCCGACCCTCGTGGGAAGAGACGCAGGATCAGATTTTACTCTTTGATTTGAATTCCTCTACATCAGCGGGTAAACAGTGAAACTGGAGCGCCGACCGAAAGGGAACTTGAGCGCGCTCAACATTGGCAGGGTCCCGACTGTCATTGTGTCCAACGGCTCCTCGTTAGCCCGGTCGCTGAATGCCTCACAATAAGGCTTTATGTACGTGTACGAGTGGATTCAATATCAGATGCCTGATCTAATTACTATCCAGACACAATAACGTCACAAAAACCCAGCAGACTCTCCAGGCTCGAATCCCCAAATCTCACATTCTAGCTGCACTTTTGGCCATTTTGAATAATCTGACATCAGCTGAGTCAGATGTCACGCTTCATCCGGTTAGTCACAGTTGCTCTCCACAGAAACAAACCGTGAGAGTTTTGATTGAGATGTGACTAAATGTTCTGCCGATTCAAACTGTTTGCTGACTGTGTGTTTGTTTGCAGGCGTTCCATAGAAACCAGTGCGCTGTGTGAGAGTCTCTCTCCTCAGGGAGGATTTGACCTGAAGGTTATTTTCAGTATCTGTTACTATCCCATCAAGGGGCAGCATTTCACCGCTGGTCTAATCTGTGTGTGTTTGTGTGTGTGTGTGTGTGTGTATGTGTGTGTGCGCGTGGGTGTGTTACACAACAATTATTGGTACCCTTTAAAGAAAATTATAAAATGAGCTGCAAAAAATAACATCTTAATTGTCTAAACCCATGATCCTTAATTCAAATTATCCACAAAAATCCAACATTTAACTCAAGTAACAAAATTCTAAAAGACTTTACAAACTTACAAAATATATATTTTTCACTAAAAACATGTGACATAATTATGGCCAACACCAGAAAATCCTGGCCAGTCCTGTTTCATATGTTTAGGCTCACCTGTTTGTGTAGGAACTTTAAAGTGGTGATCAATGACTTCCTCTTTTACTGGGGTATTAATATGAGGTGACACAGGCCTAATTCTCTTCGATGTTCTTCACTATGGGAAAGACCGGCGAACACAGCAAGTGTATGTAGAAAAATTGTAATAATAATAATAATATATTTAATTCATGACACACTTTACATTTAGATCACATCTCAAAGTGCTACAAAGTAAAAGCAGATAAAAGCATCAATAAAAAATCTAAATAATAATTATATAAAAATATGACCAAAAAGCAGCAATGTTGATTATAAGTTATAAGTTCTGCTAAAAAGGAACGTTTTAAGTCCTTTTTTTAAATGTGTCAGTCGTCTGTGGAGCCCTCAGATGGTCAGGGAGGGCATTCAACAGACGAGGGGTAGCAGATCAGAAGGACTGATAGCCCACGGTGCTGAGCTTGAGTCTGGGGGAGGAGGCAGTATGAGTGGGTAGAACGGAGGGATCGTGCTGAGGTCAGTGGGGTGAGTAGTTATTTTAGGTAGGGGGCTGCGTTACCATGGATGCACTGGTGAGTGAGGAGAGAGATCTTATAATCAATCCTTTTGGAGATGGGAAGCCAATGAAGGGAATGAAGTAAGGGGGTGATTTTTGCAGCACTGTTTTGAACATACTGAAGTCTTTGAAGACTTTTATCTGGAGGAGACAAACGCGGGAACAAACTTTTCAGCATCACTGAAGGGGAGTGAAGAACGGAGTTTGGAAATATTTCTGAGATGGTGAAAGGAGATCTTGCAGATGTGTTTTTTGTGGGATTCAAAAGTGAGTTGAGGGTTGAATCTTACGCCGAGGTTGGTGACTGATGAAGAGAAAAGATAATAATAATTGTAATATTATAATAATAATTGTACAGCCGCACAAATCTGCTAATAGAAACAAGAACATTTCTCAACAGATCAAAATGTCATTCTCAACAGTTTGATCAATAATTAAGAAGTTTAACAAGAATGGAAATGTTAAAACTCAGCCTGGAAGAGGATGTGTCTGCAAACTGACCCCCACATCGTGACGATGGTTCGACTGGCAAAAGACTCTCTAAGGATTACCGCTAGAGAATTGTAGAGGTGAGTTGAAAGTTGGAGTAAGAAATTCTCCCTAACTACCATCAGATGGCACCAACACCAACACAAGCTGTTTCTGCTGTCGTCCACACTCCCGCTGGAGCTCCTACAGGTCGACAAACATCACTGGAACTTTCACTGGAACAAGGTCAGAGGTCAGATAAGTACAAAATAGAGACTTTTGCTAAGAAATCGTCAAAGATTGGTGTGGTGTAGCAAAAGAAATAACCATCGAGAAAAGCACCTTATATTCACTGTGAAGTCTGGTGGTGGATCTCTGATGCTGTGGGGCTGTTTTTCTTCTAAAGGCCCTGGACAACTTGTTAAAAGACAGGGTTCCATATCCTCCATCAAACACCAGCAGATACTGGATGAAAACCAAAAAGCCTCCGTCAGGAACCTTCAAGTGGGCCGTGGTTGGACCTTCCAGCAGGACAATGTTCTGAAGCTCACCTCAACATCAACCCAATGAAAGTAAAGAAGTCATTTTGTCTAAGTTATGTGAAATGCCTTTGACTTAAGGCATTAAATATAATCTTAAATGAGTTCAAATGAACAACACAGTCAATCCGCCGTTGGCATGATTTCTTCATCAGAAGTTTTTATTACCGGATTTAAAATAAAAATGAAACCAAGTGAAGGAGGGAAAGATAAAATATAACCAGGGAAATTTATTTTAGTACAACTTGCAAGGGAACTTTTCCTAGGAAGACAATGTAAATAATTTAATGCAAATTCACAACTTTTGAAGAACTATCGCAGCCGGTCATTTGCAAAAAACAGCAAATCTTTTTTTTAGAAACTTAAATGCCTGAAATACACCATTTCCATCAGCAGATGTCACCATGACGACAGGATAGTGGGATTCATTGCCCCTCTATCCCCCTCTGCTGTCCTCACAAATAACTGGCACTTTTTCCATTCTGTTATACTAAATGTGACATAAGGCTTTAAATTCTGAAATCAGAAAAATGTGTGGAACTACATAAATCAAAGATTATTTTATTATAATTCCTTCGATTAAGCAAACCGAGCGGAATAGAGCTGCAGTCCTTCCTTCATGTCACCAATCCGACGGCGTTCAACAGGATGGATGATTAGGCTTTGTGTTGGTTTGGCAACACAAAAACACTGAATGAACATGAGTGTGGAATGGGGAAAAAGTTCATGAAGCAGGTTTAATGACAATAAAACATACATTCAATTCAATGAGGTGTTTAGTTTTCGTCATGACTCCATTCTTACAAACGACCCGCAGACATTCACAGAACCCTGGGAGGAGGCACTACGGACCCCCAACCATAGTTGAAAAATGAAGACTTGTTAAGATTTGTTTTTTAAAAACCATATAAATGACAAACTGCTCCAGTAAAGGTGCGACTCGTGATTTGGAGGAGTATATTAACACTGAGGAATTGAGAAAACTATACAATAAAAATGGCATTACATCATACATAAACGTAACACTCATAATAAAACGTTTCGGAGAAGTATCTCACATAAAAGCCACTTTGGATGCGGAAATATTAGAACTTGGTATAATGATATTCCTATTTAGTTTTTAGTTTCTTTTATATTAAATCTGAATTTAGAACAGTTATGATATACAGCATGTACACATTTGCAACCCGACACTTATCGCGTGCCCTTACTGCCCGTCCTGAAACATGGAAGGGCGAGAAATCTGACCTTGGATTACTCTTAATTACGTCTCCCCTCGACTTTATCGCACATATGTACAAAAGGTCCGTCAGTACAAAGGCATTCAAAGAAAGAAAAAACAATTTGGCACATATTTCAATATCTATTATAATTAATATCTAAAACCCCATCCAGAAAAATAATGTTAATATTCTCACCCTTCAATGCGTTGTCCCTACAACGAGAGAGAAGAGTCCTTCATTTACTGGCTAAAAATATTCTGTAACATTTGGCATTATAACTGGTGCTGGAAAGAGAGGGGGGGCAGAAGTGGTACCGATCGACCCTGACGGACCTTACAGCAGGATCTACAGTGCATTCTGTCACCAGACAATCAATGTGATTCTTCCTGAGTGCTAGGAGTAAACAGGAACTAAAAAGCCACGATTAGGGATGAGCCGGTCCCTCATGTACATGACGAGATACGGGCTTTTGGCTTTCTGTGTCATGTGACCCTGCTCTTATGTCAGACATACATTCTCTGGGTTTGTTCATAACGCTGACATCAGCAGTACTTTTCATCAGCTCCACCCACAGCTTCCGGAAACTTGGCTCTCCTTGGTTACCTGGCCGCTACTCTTGAGTCCCTTCCAGTATCGATCAATGGATCACAGCACAGCAACATTTCCTGAGACGGGTCAAGGACCTCGACCGACTTTGGTGGGGGGGGGGTGGAATCGACTGGCTTCATCGTAACAGTCTAAAATAGACTAAGAGGGGAATTTCTTTTTTTTGTCCACTGAACGACTAAGCTCTGGGAGAGGCGTGAACTAAAAAAACACACAAGGCAATTCCACGCCAAAGCCTACACCTCTTTGATGGTGCGCTCAGTGGGCAGGAAGCTCGCCGAGCTAGACGATGACAAGTAGAAGGATTGGGTTTTGCGGTTCAGACGGGCCCGCTTGGTGGTCAAGCTCAGGTTGCGCTTGCTGGAAGTGATGATCTCTGTGATGAACTTTTTGCACTCTACGCAGATCTCCATGGTGACCCAGTCCTCCGTGAGCTCCTTGGGCAGCTCTAGCTCGTCCAGTGAGAGACCCTCTTTGCTGCTGCTGCTTTGAAACGACCTGATATATATGAGAGAGAGAGAGAGAGAGAGAGAGAGAGAGACAGACAGAGACAGAGAGAGAGAGAGAGCGAGAGAGAGAGAGAGAGAGAGAGAGAGAGAGAGAGAGAGAGAGAGAAAGAGAGAGAGAGAGAAAGAGAGAGAGAGAGAGAGACAGACAGAGACAGAGAGAGAGAGAGAGAATCATACAAACTACCAGAACCTGACCGCCTTTCCTCGGTATTCACAGATAAACACCTCGCTAACTTACCTGTGAACACTTCTACGTAGGCTCTGCCGATTATGTGCAGAACCAAATGGGTGCTTTTCCAGCTCAGCAGAAGCGGACGTGCCACTTGTCTCGTCTTTGGCGGGTCCGAGAGAATATATAGGCAGGGTGGAGTAGGGCTTCGATGGCAGTCGCATCTGAGGTAAAATAATACAGAACTTATGAAAACACAGAACATGTCGGTCCCACAAAGTCCAAAAAATGAGTGCTGAATTTCCTAGCTGAATTTAAATCAATAGCCTCCTACCTTTTTAGAGCACTGGGAACACACGGGCCTGGAGAAGATAAAAACATATTGTTAAGTTGAACAACACTGAAGAGATGCAGCTTCCACAAAATGAACTAACAGTTTAAAACAACAAGTTGAAAATCACCGGTTGGCCTTCTTTGGACCACCGTGGTAGAACTTAACTAACCCACACCCGGAACATCCTACAAGTCCTGGGGTTTTTGACTAGCAACACTGCGATCCAAACACAAAATATTATAATATACGCATACGTGACGCTTAAGTCCCGCCCACAGGTTAATTTAATTTTATCGATCTCGGAGGCTTCAGACCCGTCTGGTGGCGACTTGAGTGTCATCACTTGAGCTACTTCATCAGACATGACACAGATACATCGGGAGCCACAAAAGGCTCTACAGGAGAATGTTCCAAAAACAAGCTGCAAACAAAACAAGCTGTTTAACTGGAGGGAGCTCCTCTTGGAATTAAGTCAGGTGAATTCACCTTTTGCAGAACTGGCAGGTGTAGGACCACGTGAAGAGGGAGAACTTCTTGGTCCGACAGCAGAAGCAAAGCTAGAAGGGAGAGAACGAGGAGAGGTGAAACAAAAGTAGATAGAATCTCTTTTATCTAGGGATGACCGGAGGAGGAAAAGTGACGCACCTTTCCTTTCTTCAGGGCAGTGTACAGGTCTTTGTACTGCTGAAACTTCTCCAGCTCCGCCTTGACAAGAACCTGCCTGATGTGCATCACCTCCTCCACCGTGAGGGCCAGACACTCCACTGGGTAAGAGAACTCCTCCTGCAGGGAAAGCACAAGCCACATAAAAAAAGAACTACGACTACACCTTCATGATGGAGACCAAGAGAACGTGATGGATGAGATCTCTGATAAACGCAGCCATGAGGATTTCACCTGAAGACCAAACATGCAATGAGGCGGTGGAGATGAAAACAATGTTTTCCCTGATCCACAGACGGTGTTTCCCATGACATGATGAACTCAAGTAACCTGCTGGTGATCCACAGCTTTTGGATATCAGTTTATTCAATTACTCGATTACTAACTTTATCAGATGATGAATGCAGAATTTAGGAAGGGGGATTTCCTTTTCTGGAATCAATGGTGAAGCTTTAAGAAAAATTGGTAAAAGTAGATGCAAAATGTCTCTATTGTCTGAGCCCAAGATCTTTCATTCAAATTATTCACAAACATCTAAATAATTTACCGCAATAATACCGCAATAACAGCCCCGAGTCTCCTTCTGTAGTCTGTGATGATGTTTGAGAACACATGAAGAAGATCTGAGATCTTTCCTCCATACAGAAACTCTCCAGGTTCTTCAAGTTCTGAGGTCCACGCTTGTGGACTTCTCTGCAGCACATCCAATAGAAGTTCTGTGAGGTTTAGGTCAGGTGACTGGGATGGTCATGGCAAAATCTTTACTTTGTGATCTCTGAACCATTCTTGGGGTGATGTTGGTGCGGCGCCATCTGATGGTGGTTAGGGAGACCTTTTTGACCTCCAGATCCATCTGACCTCTGCAATTCTCCAACTGTAATCCTTAGAGAGTCTTTTCCCCATCAAACCATCCCCGTCACAGTGTGTGGGGTCAGTTTGCAGAATGATCCTCTTCCCAGGCTGATTTTTAACATCTCCAGTCTCTTTAAACTTGTTTAAATTATTGATCAAACTACTGTAACTGATATTTGTAACCGTCGAGAGATTTCCTTCCATCCATTGTCAGATTTGTGCAGCTCTATAACTTTTCTTCACACATCATTGCTGTGTTCTCTGGCTTTTCCCAATGTGAGGAACATCAAAGAGAATCAGGCCTGTGTCGCCTCATATTTATACCCCGGTAAAACAGGAAGTCATTGTTCACCAACTCAGAGTTCCGAAGCTAAAAATATAAAACAGGACTGAAAATATGCTTCAGTTAAATTTTAATCCCAGGATTGTCTCAAAGATGCTTTAGAGAAAAATATTTGTTTCATGTGAGGAAAGTAATGTTTGTTTGTTCTTTGATTTTGTTCTTTGAATGAAAGGGAGCGATTTTCTGTGAATCTTTTGAATTAAAGATTATAGGTATAACAATAAAGACATTTTGTAAACATAAAGACAGTATTTATAAAACATTTATCGATCCTAAAACCCGTTCATCTTCCCTAAGGAACGCCCGTTCTCAGTTTGCCAGAGTCTCCATTCATCTTCCATCCCATCTTTTTAATGAAGTGTACAGAAGAACAATTTATGGGATGGATTCCAAACACAGTTTGATGCGTGGACAATGAGTATTAAAGGGGACATACCGTGACCTGAGCGCCACTGACAACCTCCATCTGATCAGCAGACTGAGATAAAGAACAGTCACAGAGAGGTTGTGTTTTTCAATGAAACCAAGCCCATCACATACAAAAAGTTTGATTCAATTTAAACCAAGAATGAAGCTAATAGAGGATACTTGGAAAGCAAACTTTGATAAAGGTATCTGACAAAAAGCATTCATGTAAGCGAAAGCTTTTCAGTCCATTCTTACATTATTTGGAATTTCTCTCCTAACACGATTATCATCACATTCAAGCTCATTTAATCTCACGTGGCGTGAAATTCAATTTCATAACGGCAGGACTTCCTTCCAGACTGTCTTATGACTGAAAAACATCCGACAACATTCATCTCAGAGGAGCGTCATGATTTCATTCCGTCTGCTCGGTCATAGACACCAAGTGGCCCCATCGGTTTTGACTAATGGAGCGGACCGAGACCATAAACGCCCATCCTGTGTCGCCACTAATCTGTGCCACGCTCAGGTTTCCCAACACAGAAAATTAGCTATAAGCAAAATAGTGCCGTTAAATAACAAATGTGTTGATGGTGATGGATGGACAGTACGTTGGCCAAGTTACCTTGGTGGTGCGGTCCGCCATCAGCTGCAGAATTACATAAAATATAATAAATGACTGCACGTTTACGCAATAGGACCAGTGCAAACATGATAATGAGACACCACGTGAATACCAGAGAGGGAGGGAAAGTAAAACAGAGATCTCATTGTTTTGCATCGACTAGAAAAGTGTTTACATCTGTGTAAAAGCCTAAGAATGTCTGAGCATGTGCTTGAATCAAGAATGAAAAGAACGAGTCTCATCTGAAGATGACATCATTTTTTTTCTGTCAGGGCGATAAATTTCGCCTGGTAAAATGATTATAATTTATGATTTGTGTTGATCTTTAAAAGAGAATGAGAAAACTGTAAATCTGTTGTTTTTGTTTACGTCAATGCGGCTGAAAGAAGTTTAATCATCGTCGTTGTTAAGAGATAGACAGGAAGTTATCGCCAACATGAAAGGCAGGAGAGAGAGAAAATATAGAAATTATATAATTTAGTACAGAAAAAAAATACTGCTATCAGCCATAACATTAAAACCAATAACAGGAGAAGTCGGGGTAACTTTGATCATCTCAAAAAGTAAATGCTGGGTCTGACAAAAACGGGTCACAACCCCTCAGGGCATTGCAGAGCTATAATTCTGGAAAAGAAAAACAAAATTAAGCAGGTGGTTTTAATGTTATGGCTGACCAGTGTTATTCTATTTCTTTATATAAAAAACAAAAAAAATAGGCACCATCGGTAAGAGAGGTGGTCACTAATTTTAAAAAGTTCATACGTTGGAAGTGTAGCGTAAATCTTTAAAAATAATAATAATAATAAGGCCTCTTGTAAAATCGTCCCCACCATATTAATAAAAACAGATTTTTGTTGATTTGATGATCTTCAAGTGGTTAAATATAAATTCCGACTGTGGTCTTAAGCCATTTAAAGTGGCGATTGACGAGGATGACCCAATTCACTAAAGCCACTTGTCCTGTGGTTTCAATTATGTCCATCAACCTCAGCGGGATTGTTCAACAACGCTGTCACCCAGAGAACCAATGACCTCATGGAAAACAACCCACTAGTCACATGATGGGACTGGTTGAGTCTTCTACGCCCAGGATTGCTGCTGGATTTAGCAAGACTCCATTCAAATCTTAATGTCCACGCAAAATACTTCTTGTTCTACAAAGTCTGGATTTCTAGCATCTGCTTGTATTTAACCACTTTTTTACTCTTTGAGCATATTATCCTCTCAATTCAATTATATGTTATCATAATGCAGAGAAATTTACATTTGTCAGTGGACGTTTAAGGAGATTGATCTGACATACATACAAATGTATAATTACGCCCCCCGAAAAGTCGGGGATATTATGGAGTCGCCATCACCGCCGCCGCAGATCATTTCTGTTAACGCAATATCTCAAATATGGTTTGATGGATCGTTTTCATATTTCATATCCAGATAGACTTCAGTGTGATGAAGACCTGGATTGATTTTGAGAAAGGTTGGTTGGATATTTCCCGCACTAGGTTGAGCTTCATCTCCAAAAGTTTTAACGCCTCATTTGAGCCTACGTACCAAAGACTTGGAGTTCTGTCTTGATGGAGGTGCGAAGGAGCGGACGTTGGTCGGGGCCTCCTTCTGGAGAGAGTGCCTCCTCTGTGGGGGAAGATATTTTTCTGGCTGTTGGGTGGCAGGGACGGACAGGAACTTTGCTGGAGCTGGAGATAAAAGAAGAAAAAACGTGAGGAAAAAGGTCCACCACATGAAAAGACAGTTATAGAGTAAACATTATAAAGATCTGTCAACTAAGACTAAGTTTGAACAACTCTGATATGTATGTAGTGGTGACAGGACGGAATCAAATATATCACAACAGGTTTCTAGGTGAGCTCTTACCCTTCTTCCGAGACGGGTCCTCCATCAAAGACCCGGACGTACTTGAGCTGCTCCGGGTGGCGTCCTCCTGTCAAACAGAACACGTATTTGGTCATGTGATGTCGGTGGCTTTAAATCACTGTGAAAACATAAAAGTTCTCCATCGTCCCTGAGAACTGTTGAACATGCTGATTGTCTATGAGATCATTTCAGCAACGCATTTATCAAATCTGATAAAAGGAGGATTATTTATGCACGTATGAATTCTGACCTTCAATCTCAGAATTCTGACTTTAATCTCAGAATTCTGACTTTATTCTCAGAATTCTGACTATTAATCTCCGAATTCTGATCTTGAAACTCGGAATTCTGATTTTTAGCTCATATTTCTTACTTTAATCCCACTATTATATCTTTCAAATTCAGAATTCCGACTTTAATCTCAGAATTCTAACTTTAAATCTCAGAATTCCGACTTTTAATCTCGGAATTCTGACTTTTAATCTCGGAATTCTGACTTTTAATCTCGGAATTCTGACCTTATTCTCAGAATTCTTACTTTAATCTCAGAATTCGGACTTTATCCTAAAAATTCTGACTTAAATCTAAGAATTCGGACTTAAGTCTCACGTGATCACCTTTTTTTTTTGAGTTCTGAGTCTAAAGTCAGAATTCCGAGACTAAAGTCAAAATTCCAAAAGGCAAAAAATGTCACATAGCCGTATGTGGCCCTAATCCTCTTCCGTAGTTCTCGGTTGCGAGACGCAGTATGGATATTTATTCTTGTGAGCACAGCCAGGATATGTCAGAAATCTTACATCAGAATCCGAGCTGTCCAGCTCAGCCAGCGTTGGAGCTCTGAGCAGTCTCTTTCTCTGGCTTAGGGGCTGCACTCCACCCTGACTGGACCCCATGGTGCCACTAGCCAGCGACTGGGTGCTGACGGTCAACTTCTTGACTGCATCAGGAGTGTCTATGGGGGGAAATGTTTGGTAATGGACAGTGTTAGAGAAGTAGAAGTAGAAATTCTCATGAGCTATTCTTTTAGCTCCTTTGTTTCTGTGTTGTGCAACAGGGTCATTATATGCAGACATCAGGAAAAGTCGGACCAAACTCTTCATCAAACCATCTAAATGAAGGAGGCTGGAATAAGAATTCTTGAAAAATGTTTTGTGACAAAAGCCACAAAAAGGCAAGATTACATCGCAGATATGATAATAATAATAATAATAATAATAATACATTTAATTGATGTGCTTAGACCCATGAGAAATCTAAGAGTGCTTTACCTGAGCTGCGGAACAAATCCTGAGGGGTGCTGATACTTTTCCCTGCGCCTGCAGAGGAATAAAAACCCTTCAGTCGTGTCATCAACATTAACATTTATAGCCTGAAATCAGACTTTTACCACCTGAGGGACTTGACAGACACAAACATCAAGATCTGGTGCAAATTCAGGGGATGCTGTTGGATAAATGGTTCATTCAATACAAACTGGGCTGGAGAGTGGAGGGGAGGGTCAGGGAAGAAGAGGAGGATAAATAGTGTAGCCAGACTCCTGTCCATTCGTCTGAATGACGGTAAATCTGTGTGCTACATTCAGACACTCGTCTGTTGGCTGATGCCCGTGTTGCATAACTTTTCACATTCAACAGTCAGAGGGGATTATGGTGACAAGAGGGACAGACTGATGATCTGTAATCTCACCCTACTGATTGCACACACCTCCTACAGACCAGAACCAGGGTTCTCTGTAAATCACCATCAACCCGTCTAAAATGTAGAATCACTGCTGTGATGATGTGTTTGGACTTTTGGAGATCATGCCCTTGTCATCAAGGTGACAGTTTACACAGCGTGAGATTAAGCTGCGCCGTGATCCTGTCTAGACTTGGTTTGTAAATAAGTTTTGGGCGATCGGATCACCTCTGGAAAGCGAGACACTTCGCTAAATACAAGTAAAAACGACCACCAAGACCAGACGCGCTGCGATCCGATCAATCAAACCCCTTGGCGAGGTGGTCTGGAACGCGTTTGACCACATATCGTTTGTAGTGCAAATGTTAATGCGTCCTGGTGTGTGTGCTTGCCTGTTACGTCCTTTGCGCCATCGTGGAATTTGGTTTTGTGGCTAAAGCAAAAGTCGCTGCTTTTCAGACTTTCTTCGATTTTCTTGTCCTGCGCTCTTTTAGCAAGTCGCTAATTACTTTGCCCCGTCAGTCTCAGCGGTTGGAATAGTCCGTACGTCTTTATTAGCTCCTGAAACATCTTCTAGCTGTGAGGTAGCCCGTGCTAGCAAACTAAACAAATCTGTGACTGATAACCACGCATGACGCCCTCTGACCTTGTCGCAGCAACGAAATCTGAACACAAGATGTCAGCTGGACACATTTGGGGACGCATGATAGACGCAGGTGTAAACGGCGGTGTGTCCCGCTGTACGCTTGTGATCCAATCGCCTGAAGTCTAAACAGGGTCTTGTGTGAGTGACAGCCGTGCGTCACAGGCATGAAGCAGCAACAGAGGGGGTGAGAGTGTTTCGATCGGGAAGAAACCCTGAAATAGGCTGGAATCAGAGGTGGAAGAAAAGGAACAGGACAGGTGACGACAAACTTTACCTGCGGAGTCAAAACTGTAAGACATGCTCAGAGGTCGCATGACTGACAGATATCGGAAAAGAAAGGAAGCAAATAGGAGAAGAAAAAAAAAATCCATCAGAGTTAACAAAAAAAAAGAAAAGAATAATGTGAGACTTTATAGACTTTCTGTTAAAAATGTGTCCGGTGTGAACAGCAGGGAAACACTGAAGGGTTAAAGATTTCTAAAGACAATTATTTCCCCTCCGTGAATCATTGTATGCAGTCGGCCTGGCTTGCATACCAATGGGAATTATTCAAACCATTTATTGAACTGACTAACCTCCATGGACTCAAGCACATCCAGGAAGTGGATTGAGAGGAATGTCACTTGAGTTTAATCCAACAAATTTATCGGTTACAACAACAGTCTCTTCACTGCTTTAGTTCCAGCAAACATTCGAGCACGCGGCTGCGGCGGAACCGATCCTTCTTTAAACACGGTGGCGCCTCTGATGAAGCGAACGGCTCCGTGCAGGAGGTTTGTTGGAGTCGTCATGATCGATGGTGGTTAATGGTTTTTGTCCAGAGTGGAGGAGTTAGGCTCATGCAGAGCAGCCATGCAGTGAGCGGAAAATCAAAGGACTCCTTCCAAAGTTGGAGCAGTATTAATTCTGTGGGTTAAGCCCTCGTTCACATCTCTCAGCAACCTACCCAGACGGCTCCTGCGGATCATGTCCGGCGAGACCGGCCTGAGCTTCCTTTCAGCTTTGATGCCCTCCAGCAGTCTTTCGTGGAGGCTCCGCGGACGAGGCTGGTGGGGCTTGAGTTTACGGGCCGAGACCTGATATGAGAAACACATAGGTGAGCGACAGACGCCGTATTGCCATAGGAACCAAAAATAAAGAGCGATTTCCCACATAACCCACCAGAAACACTGTGATCAAACAATTCTGTTTGTTTTCACATAATGGGTGTGTATGTGTTCGTGTGTGTGACAGTGTGTGTGCATGTAAAATTGTGTTTCCAGCATTCACACCAAATCATTTGGCATCAACTGTGAATGCCAGTGACTGATTGATAAACTAAATAATGTCTGAGACTTTGCTCTGATGGAAACTTACAAGCGATCAGTATCAAAAGTGTGACGCCTAAACCCATAAAATTATATCTGCACAAACTGTTCCCTTTAGCGGTCACCGCAGCCCATCATCTTTTTCCATCTTATTCTGAACAACCAACCAACTGCATGTCCTCTCTCACCACATCCAGAAACCTTCTCTTTGGTCTTCCCCTCTTTCCCCTGCCTGGCAGCACCATCTCCAGTATCCTTCTACCCATAGATCCACTATCCCTCCTCTTCACGTATCCAAACCATCTCAGTCTGTCCTCTCTTAGTTTGACTCCAAGACGTCTAACCTGGACTGTCCCTCTGATGTCCTCTTATCTAATCCTGTCCGTCCTCCTCACTCCCGAAGAACATCTGAACATCTCCAGCTCTGCCTCCTGTCTTCTGGTCAGAGCCGCCATCTCTGAACCATCCAGCAGAGCTGCTCTCATCACCATCTTGTAAACCTCTCCCTTCACTCCTGCTTCTACTCTAGTGTCACAGATAACTCCTGACACTCACTTCTTTCCACATACATCATTACTCTGAACAGTTGGCCCCCTTACTTGAACTCCTGCACCTTCTCCATCTCTACTCCTTCATCCTCATCGTTCCTCCTGCCTCCCTTTCACTACACACGTGTTTTGTCTTGATGCAACTAAACTTCACTCCTCTCTCCAGCGCATACCTCCATCTCTCCAGGTTTTGTTTCATCTGTTCCCTGCTCCCACTACCAATCACAATGTCATCTATGACCCATCATAGTCCACAAAGACTCCCGTCTGACCTCATTTGTCAGGCTGTCAATCACCGTGGCAAACAAGAAGGGACTCAGAGCCGATCTTTGCTGCAGTCCCACTTATAGCTTTAAGGTTTGATTGTGCAATGATGGGGGGGAAAAAGCTCTGACATATGAATGATCTCTTCTACTCACAGGGTTGAGGGGGGGTCGCGACCTGATGAATTCAAGGATGATTTCATGAGCACTCTTCTTTAACCTCGGTGGGATGTTTCCGTTCACCTTGAACAAAATGATCAAACATGATGACGTTATGTTGGCAGGAAGCTACTGTGACACAGCCATCAACATTCAGATGACAATGAAGACACATAGCTTCAATTTTATTTATTCCACTCCTTTTTAATTTATACAAAACATTTTATTTTTGCTTTATTATATCAAAATATTTTTTTTTAAAACGTGCCTAACATTGTGACAAACACAGAAGAAAATGGCTAAATCAGAAATATATGACTTTTATGAGCCTGTTCAGTTAAGTTAAAATAAGTTTAATGCTCACCATGACCTTTCGCAGCTTATAGCGTTTGGAGCGGATGTCGTCCATCAGCATCTCGTACGGCGTGAGCTGGTATTCAATAGGCAGCGGGTTGTACTGCCGCTCCTGAACCTTCTTCAACTTCACACCATCCCGAAGATCTCGCATCACCTGCACCCAGAACCGAGCCTGGAGGAGAACAAAACAAATAGGTCATGTAATTATACAACACATGATCACAGAGCTGGATCCAGTTGAGTCATTATATAGATATTGTTCTTACCCAATCGGAATTTTGTAACTCGTCCAGGTCTTTCACGGGTTCTCGAGCCTCACCCTCCATTTTCCGGAGGTTCTGTTCACGGAAAAAGCCACACAAGCCATTAAATAGTGGAGGAGACTGATTGAAGGCCTCACAAGTGTTTTTCTAACATCGTAATATTCGGTGGTACCACTGCATTCGCAGCACTGTCTTTCAGACAGTATTGAGGACATGGCAAACTGCCCATATTGTCAGAGGCTTTGTGTTAATCTGTCAGAGGAGGTTGTTTCACATGAGTTGTCGGCATTTGTCTCTTCCTGTATTGACAGGGTTGCAGAGAGAAATAAAGAAGCGCATGGTCAGCAAAATGCTGCCGTTTCTCCCTGCCAGCCGAGTCCTCGTTCGACTCATAATACACACAAATCTAGGAGTTTGGTTCCGGCTTTTAAACATTGTTTCAGGACAGGTGCATCGATCGTGATCTATAATTTGACTATTTGATCGAGGAAAGAAAGCTTGAACAGCTTGAACCCTCTCTGATTACAGCGAAACCTTGGGTACATTCTTTACTGGCTTTCTGACTCCCCTCTTCCAAAGTCTGATTAAAAAAAATAAATCTATTGCTACTACGGACTCCTTCCCTTTTTAAACCCTGACAACATTTAGCTGATGTATTTTTAAAGACAAATGAGGATTTTTCAGTTTTTTCTCCACGGTCAGAAGAAGATTTGCACAGCAACAAAACAGAGGAAAGAAGAAAAAAACAGGGAGAGAAACGGAAAGTGCCCTCGCTGACTAACTTCTTAATCTGCAAGAATGTGTGCTGCTGTTTATGGTTACTCATTAGCAATTATCCATTACAGTCAGTGCTACAGGAAAAGCAAAGCGGCGCCTATAGCCTGGTGCCACTCCCCCCCCCGTGTAAGCTGCTTAAATTATTCCAATAAAGTTAAACTTGATTCTTTAACAATATTACATAAGACCGTCTGCATGAATCACGCCTCCCGCAGAAGTCTCAGTTCGCTCCTATTGCACAACTGTACTGACTGTACTGTTATGCTCTGCTGGTCGATAAGCTGTGGGATAAGTCATCGGGCTGCACCTTCACTAAAACTTCAATTCAATCAGGGAACAGAGAAATGTGCTAAAATAGTACAGAACACAGCTTCTTTTCTGCCTGGAATTCTTTGAATGCGTTATGGGTTGAACGCTTTCCCCCCGCTGTATACTAAACTTCACAAATGTTCTCAATCAAAGTTCGTGCATTCATCATTAGGGTCAGGTTAAAATATTTTGTTCAACAGGGTTAAAAGAATAAAGTCTCTCGTTTGTTCTTGTAATGGCAGAAGCAAATAGTGATGTTAGCGGTATCTTCATTGTTCTGTCAAGTCTGGGTCGGCTCAAGCTGCATTTAACATCTTTTTTAATGGTATCTTTATTGCTAAAAAACAACAACTGTGATCGACAGAGTCAGTTCATTCCTTTACAAAAGCTAAGAAGCACAATCGCCGTCACTAATACGAAACTAAGCCTACGCTGTTTTCCTGTAACCAGGGTAAATATCCGAAAAACCTTGTATCCACTGCGTTGTACAAGCTATTCCTCTGACTCAACTTTTCAAATAGGAATTTATGTAGAAAGGAAAGTTCCGCTGGTGACTAAATTGTGAAATATCAGAGTAAAACATGATATATAAAATATAGATCTCTTCAAGTCCATTCATATGCACCAAATCTGGACTAAATCGGACCAACGGTTGAGAAAATATTTCCTATAAACGTTTGGAGATAAATGTCCCCCTAGTGGCGGAAATGTGCAACTGCCCTTTCCTAAAATCAATCCAGCACTTCCCCGCACTAAGGTCTATCTCTGGGGAAGACAGATCACATCGAGTTCAATTCAAGCCACGCATTGTGGCTTGGGGTGGGGGTTTTGTTCTGACACCTTTCTTTCAGGACCAGCATGAACTTTTTCAGCAAATTATGCCACGTTAGGTTTTTAGCGGGGTCGAACAACGCCGACTAGTCGTGTCGCCACATGAGCACGAGTTGTCCTTTCATGGACCCCTTTGGTAGGTACTAACTATTGCAGATGGGGAAAACCCAACGAGACGAGGCAGTTGTTAGCCATCACCATTTGGCTGTTTTCGCTCAGATACTTGCATTTTCCCTTTTTCCTATCTTCAAACATGTCAAATTTAGGGAGAAAATGTTTACTTGTTGCTTAATATATTCCACCTACTGAAAGGTGCCATTGTACCAAGATAACCATTCTTCTGAATTCACCTGTGTAATGCCGGATCGGTTTAAGTCAACATACCAAAGCAGAAGGGAGGGGGAGAGAGAGAGGAGAGAGAGAGAGAGAGTTAGGTATTTTCTGTTATCTGTTTCTATGATTCCATGCAGGATGTTTCATAGGTGTTTGTGTTTCTTTCACATTTTGATTGGTTTGTTCAATGGAATCCGATGTTTCGGGCGTGACTCTGGAAAAATAAAATGCTAAAATGTGTTCCTCATTAGCTCCGAAACAGGTTTCGATGACTCACTTCATACCAATGTGTTACAGATTCATCAAGAACTCACTGATGTCATGTGTTTCAGGTTCATACCTCCTTGGCACTCTTGATCTTCTCCAGAAAAGTACGGAGCTCCCTGGCCTCGGCGTAGAGAGCCCGGCACACCGCCTGGTAATGATTGGGAGCATCTGATGGGCTGGGCAGGTGGGATGAGCACAGCTGTCGAGGATAAGAGGGATTATTTTCCCCGGAGCATGTGCTTATCGAGGAATCACGGACAGACAATTACTTCTTAAAAACAAATGAAAGGGAACAAAATTATTTATTACAATTTAATTTGGAAGAGTTGGGAGGAGGTTATTGTCGTAGCTGCTGTTTGAGTGTGTGTGTGTGTGTGTGTGTGCGCGTGTGTGTGTGTGTGTGTGTGTGTGTGTGTGTGTGTGTGTGTGTGTGTGTGTGTGTGTGTGTGTGTGTGTGTGTGTGTGTGCGTGTGTGTGTGTGGGTGTGTGTGCGTTTTCCCACAGCCGCAAAGGTTTTTCCACACCCAAAAAGGTTTTTCCCCACAAAGTTGATTAAATACCCGATTGACGGATGCAACACAATGGTACCGATACCGAGCTTGTGTACTCTCTATACTCGGATAGAACCCCACCCAATATCAGTTTACCCCGTAACATTAAACCCTGTTGGTTGAGCTTGCAGGCACGAGGAAAAGTACTTCCTGAAACCCTGTCAAGGAAAAATGAAAAAGTAACTCCTTTAATACCAACAATACCTGAAGAACCGGCACAGCCCAGAGTTTGAAAATGTCCAAACACGACCTACAGTCTGTAAACAAAACAATAACTCGTGACGATCAGCTGTAATCTTCTTACTGTGGCTTGAGGCCAAATTTAATAGTGCGAGCTGTCAGTACATCACAGACATTGTTCTACCAGAGTTAGACCACTCACAGCTTCAGAGTAAGGAGTTTCTGGTGAAAATGTAACATTTGTCCAACGCAAACTTGGTTAAAAGTAAAAGTAATCAAATATAAGGTCTTTGTAGTCCCTAACAGCGATGAAGGTCAGTCAGTTGACCTTTCCCACTTTTACTATTAATATTATTGTCATATCCTTTATTTAACCCGGTAAAATCCTCATTGGGATTAAAAGCTCTTTTCCAAAAGCCACCTGGCCAAGAGAGAAGCAGAGAAATTGTTGCAATAGAGAAACGTTGTACAACATATATATACACAACTGTCATTCATGCTCTTCAGGTAATAAAGTACAGAGATTACATAGATACCAGAATGGTTATAGCGTAAGTTCGGAAACGATCACACTGACCACGAATAGTATTTTAGATATATATGGTAGATTTATAGTCCCCTAAAGTAACAAGTTCAGACAGTCTCAGTTCCATCGGTAGATTATTCCAGGAAAAAATGAACATCATATATGAAATGGATTCAGGCTGTCTCTCAATCCATCAATCAATTTTATTCTGGACCAAAGTTGCGATCTAACAATGAGGACGTGACTTTCCAAAGAGCCCTGGCTAAAAAAAACCTGACACTGTGTTTACCGCAACGATAAGCTGCATAAACCTGATTGTCCAGATGAAGCAACATCGCCTGACTAGCATCACTCTATTTAAAGATCTGACTCCTCTGGCATTGTAATGACAAAAGCTTGCTGCCGGAGTGAGGGCTACGTAGTCAAATTACCTCCATTGAAAGGCGAAACCAGACCAATGACATATTTCTTGTTCTTCTGAACATGCTGGAATGTGTAGCAAAGCGCAAAACTTCTGCTTTCTTCTCCACCGAAGGGAAATTCGAGACAAACAACAACTGAGCACTGTGGATTATTATCCTTAAAAAGCTGCTGCATCAGTAGTTTCCACTAAAATCAAATGATCTATACCACAGAATGAAATCCTACACTGGTCTTTGGAATAACAGACTCCAGAAACCCACTGACAAGAAAGTCTTGTTTTTTAACCTTCCAGTCTCACTCAGCCTGACCGAAGAACTTTTAAAGTAGGGAGGTCAGTCAGGGCTGTATGTGTGTGTGTGTGTGTGTGTGTGTGTGTGTGTGTGTGTGTGTGTGTGTCTCCATGTCACAGCAACATATTGCACTTCACAATCAAGGGAATGATTGTTGGTGGGATTAGGACCCAGACCCGACACAGCGAACAGACCCGACATTTGCGTTCGATACCAGATTCTTTATATAACGGCTGTAAAAGCCTGTAAACATATACCCCAAACGGCAGTGTGTTTGCATAGCTGTAATTACTAGTCCGCTATTCAGAAGCTGCGTGGGGAAATTTACAAGAACGTGAGGCGTCCCGTCGAGAGAATGTGCGCGGGGCTGGAGTGGTAATGATGGGTTGACGCGGCGGTTAAACGGACCTCATTAAAATGAAGTGGGGAAAAAAAGAATCACATGCAAACCTTAAACGCAGAATGAAAAAAATAAAATACGCAAGGTCAGAAAACTGCACATTTTACAGGCCGCTGATGGATTATTATCAAACTGATGCCTCAAACCATGACGGAAAATACCCCGAAATGAGGGGTATGCCCGGGCAAAGCCCCCAGTCCCCTGCGTTGTACTTAAGCAATCCCCCTGATCGATCGCCACAAATTAAAACGTGACTCATTAATCACTTCCGACAGTACATGTTGACTCAACCGAACTCTTTCTATGAAGACTAATATATGCTGTAAGATCAGATCCTGCAGTGACTCAATGATGAAGATAAAAACAGTCAACTACTTTTTCTGGGCTCAGTAATAAAACTAATTTCCATTGTGTCGATTCATATAAGCCAAATTTAGACGCAATTAGAATTATTGTTGATGACAAACTGTGTTGTCCACAAAAACGCTCGCCCTAACGTATAAAATATGAACTATTATAGTGAAATATTATATATAGAAGGTAGATTTGACGTGAGCCAGTTTGGACATAATCAGAAATATGGTTGGAAAGTAACGATCAAAAACCTTGGGGAGTGAAAGATGAACAATTACATTAAAATGTGACAAATATAAGTAAGAGGTTCATATAGGGTAAATCTGGATTAAATCGGACCAACGCTTAGGAACTTGTGTTTGAAGAACGTTGTTTCGGTGAAAAAGCTCCCCATAGCAAAATATAAACTATTAGGGTAAACAACATAGATCTCCCCGTAGTGTCTGAAATAAACAACCTACCTTTCCCCTAATCAATCCTCACACAAAGGTCTTAAACAGCTTCATCCAAGCATTGATGAAGAGCTCCGAATCGCCACATTAACCTACCGTGATGATGTCTCGGTAGCTGCGAGTGCTGCTGTTGGTAGTAGCCGAAACGGGCTCCTCCTCCTGTTCCTCATCTTCCTCCTCCTCCTCCTCCTCCGTGGCTTCGTAGCCCTCGTCGGGACAGGGGTCACTCTCAGTGTCTACTGCGTTAGTCATAACGTCAATCAGGTGTTCGAGTGGCGGGCTCAGTTCCCGTTCCTCATTTTCTTTGAGGCCGTAGTCCAGAGCTTTGTAGATCATGACACCCAGAGAGTCGATGACCTGCGAGGCAGAGCATAAACAAGATGTTACAGATTATTATTTCCTTTTGGCCATAAAATCTGGATTCTGAAGAGCCCGTTTAAAGTATGATTCCTAAGGAGCGTCTAGAGCTTTCACTTTGTAGTGAGTTATTATACGTTCTGGTATCCAGGGCTTTGCTTGTCCATAAACGTCAAGCTGATTAGTAACAGAGAAATAGATAGAAAACTTTTTTTTAAATTTAGGGAATAATAATATAATGAAATAATAAAAGCAATGATAAATCATTTGGTTAGTAGGCACATTTCCTTCAGGACTAAAACTCATCTCTAAGCTTGAACTTGAAGCGACTCCAGCTTCTTTTCAGCACCAACGCTTTAACCCCACCCAGCACTCCAATTTCTGTCGGCGCTCACTTCGAGCCGCTGCTTCAACAACGCCGTCTTTCAGCATCTCAACTATGCAAAAGCTTCATATGTAAATTCTTACACACATTCTTCCAAAGAAGATTTACTATACAAATCTGACATTTTCATTTACACTGACCCTTCTTGGTCATCCGTCATTGTCTAATCACTGGTGACATCATAATAACTATGTAATAATAAAGCTATAACAAGTGTTTTTCGCCTTTGACCCCAACATTAGCTATGTGATATACAGCATGTCCCAATACTTATAATATTTGTATTTTTCCTGCGTTACGTGCTGCAGCCTAACATTCCACTGTCAACCTGCAGTTAATGAAACATTTCCAGTGGTTTTATTGAACTGTTCTTCATTGTTTTCTGTAATATCAAGGAAAGAAACTTGTGGCAGTAGTTTGTAGTGGACTAAGTTCCACTAAGGAAGTTCCTTAATGGAGACAAGTCCTTAATGAAACTTAATCCACTTTAGTAGTGGACTAAGTACCATTAAGGAACTTAGTCCACTTTAGTAGTGGACTAAGTGTCCAAATGAAGTCTGTGGATGTGGGTGAAGCTTGAGTCGATGTTGCCGGGGAACAGCACCGGGGTGGGTTTCGGCGCTACTGGGCACGTTAGGACTCGGTGGCTTTAGCAACTGGACTGAGAAATCATTGTCATGACAATCTCGTTAAACTCAAGTCAGCCAAATATCTTTTGATTAGCTCAAAACATTTTTGGTAGTAACATTTCTATGTGACATTTTCACGACCATCACCAAATTCATGACAAACCATCATTCATCAATGTCACCACTCAGTAAGAATTAAATGGCACTAAATTTGAAATGAAACTCAGTAACTCGCACAATTTGGGGCCTGTTTGATTTATTGGACATTTATTAGCATTCCGAATTGAAGTTATTACTGTAACAAAAAACTCAAGTACTCCTGAAGTACCCAAGTGAACCTCTAGGAGTAGGCATGAGAAACATTGGACCAGTCCTGTTAGGTACTGTTGGACAAGTGGTACAGGCTGTTAACCATTAACCATTTATGCCTCATTTGGGGATGACATTAAAAGCCTTTCACTAGATAAAACATTGCAATTTTTAGATGGATTTTCAAACGCTTACATTGTTTTCTCTAAAAAGTGAAAATGTGTGGCTCTTCCATTTTAATGATCCCATGTTCCTATTTGTGGATCCGGGTCAGTGTGACTCAGCTACAATGCCATCCCATTAGAACACATAACACCAACATAATAAAGAAAGTACTAACAGCATCCCATTCTGAATTTATCAATATTGACCTGGAGAAAACAGCCGTTGTGAACTGCTGAAGCTGTAGCACCATCATTTATCAACCATCTCTTGGGTGCAGCAGATAATCCTGCTCCACGGCTGAAATTAATACCCTTTTCCTTAGTGTCTTATTATGTAAGCTTATAATCCATCTCCAGGAAAACATGCGTTGCAGCGGGCGGTGATTGAAGGGAATGGTGGATTGACAGACAAGACTGAGGACTTCATTCATGACACACAGGGACACAAACATCAGCATTTGAACACGCATAGTAGTCGAAAATCTTTTTAGGGAAAATCTTTTTTGCTTCATTGTAATGTTATAAAGTCGACCCCAGCCAACCTGTATGCATGTATAATTTCAACCAAAGATTTACTAGAGCGACCAATGAGGGAAATTTGTCATACCAGCAAGGCAGGAGAATATTTTAGCAATCAGTTACTATTTAAATCCAATTTTCCCACCAACATAAAATGACTTGTAAAAACAAATAATTCAAGATAAGCTCACAGAGAAAGTCTTAATGTTCTGTACATCATTGGCATTTAGGTCTACCAAAGTATGTATTAGGCCTACGCTGTCGTCCCTGACGACAACCGCATACGCCCGAAAAGTCCCCCAGTCCCCTGCGTTGTTCCTTCTGATTGAACTTTTAGAGTTGAATACTATGTATACAAGAGAGATATCCATGAGTTTATTGATATATACCAAATTTGGACTAATTCGGACCAACGGTTAGGAATTTATGTCTGAATAACAGTGATTCCAGTAAGAAAAATACCCCTAGTGAGTAAAATCGGAACTATTAAGAAAAACATGATATAGGTAAGAAATTAGGACCCAATAAGTTTGGTAGATAAATCTCCCTTTAGTGGATATATAAAACCCAGCTTTCCCAAAATCAACGCAGTTTTTCCTCGTATTAAGTTCTGCATGGGTACAATTGGAAAATGATCCATGAAAAAGTGTTTGAATTATTGCGTTGGCACGTCGGATCTGTGGCGGCAGCGATGAAAATTCCATTATATCCCCGACTTTTTTTGGATATATTAAAGGCATCTTGGACCAATGGCCAAAGTCCGGCATTATTAGATGGAAAACCGTACAAAAGAAGACAGGAGGAAATGGATGTCAGATGAAATAAGAAAAGTTAATTTCAAGTAAGGCTAGTGCCAAAGGTTGGCGAGGAGCAGAACAGGAAAGATGACCACGACACATCGTTATCTGATTTGAAGACTTGTGACTTAGAAGAGTGAGTCAAGGATGCCAAACAGAGGAGCCGGAATGAGAAAGGTGGGGGGGGGGGCCGAGTATACAGATAAAGTGCTGTAAAAGATGACCTGAGAATCCTCATCATGGTTTCAATCATGAGCAGAAAGGATTGGAACCTGACAACAAAATGAAAAGAGCTCCAACCAGGATATGTGGTAGCCTGACATGGTGGGCGAAACACGCATAGGTTCTCATCCCTGCAGTCTCAGCCAACCACGGGTGTCGTCGGAAACTGCCTACACTTTCCAATGCTTCTTGGGAAAACAGCAGGATGAGTCACCCGGTTGTCAACGAATAAAGACCGTGAGACAAGCTTACTCCACAGTAACACACACAAATATCACAACTGGTGCGTGACATTAAAATCCATTCATAAAACACTCCTCTCACTTCAGAATCAACTTCTCTCATGCCCCACAAACAAACAGGGATACTAGACTCTTGCATGGTGTTATTGCCCGGGCTAAAAGGAGCTTCAGGCTTATGTTCTACAACAATCAGTCGTTTTATACTCAAGAGGCTCCTTCTCTAATTACGGTCTTGAGAATGGATGACAAATACCAAGTGAATTTTTCCTTCGTGAATAACCCTTGTTTCCTGAGGGAATGCTGTGTTTCATATCAAACTGTGAACGTCACAGACTGCACTAGTGCCAAATAAGCGTAACGATTCATCAAATAGAAAAATTAAATCGGAAAATTGTTGTTATTTTTTCCTCAAACATGACCCTGTTAATGGTTCGTGGTTCCCTCAGCAAGAGTGGATAACCAGTTTGTTGGGCAAGACATACCCTTAACACCAGGCCTTTTGATAAAGGACCCACTCCCCTTGTTGGTGGAAAAACTCAATGTTTTTATGCTGTAGATAATCCGCATCACAGGTGAACCGACTGACTGACATGAATAGCGCATCAGTATGGGTAAAGGGGCCGTCTCTCACTGGATATGAAGGATATGAAGGTAGCCGATTCGAACCCCGGCTAGTCTACAAGTCGGAGGACCCTTGAGCAAGACTCTGAACCCAGTATACTCAGCGGGCTCTCAAATAAATAAAGTATCACTTATTAGTATTAATTATTATTTTCAAATGTAGCTGAAAAACTTAAAGTAAATCTAAAAAAACAGTTGTGAGATGCATTCCATTGTGTTCGTTTATGAAGCAAACTGGACGCCAATAAAGTTTGTTTGAACGCTTTCGTTTATGACGTGTTGTACAAAAGAGGCCAGAAAACTGAAAAATCTGAAAAAATGAGTCAAAAGCGTATCAGCTGCAGCTTTGTGATCAATATTGATGGAAGATGACGTCAAAGTCGCATGAATTCCAATCTGACGGTTCAGACTGAGGTCACATTGACAAAAAAATTCTACCTGTGTCTGATTTAGGACCAAATGGATTGGAAGTTGCCCAAATCTGAACTGGAAAAGAAAAGAAAATCAGATTCCACGTGGTTCTTGCTGTTCACACTCCCATGAAAAAGTCACATATGAGCAAAAATAAATCAGACGTTGGCCACAATTGTCCTGCAGTGTGAATGTCGTCAAACAGCACACAAGTGTGCGTAGAATGTCCGAATTGTGTTAAAGAGAAGCAACTAAAAGGACATGAAAGGAAAAAGTCAGGCTTCCACTGCAGTAAAATTTTCCATAAATGAACGACCAACTCTTCATGAATCAAAAGTATCAGGCCTTATTATTTGTCTAGTTGACACACATGGTAACGCCTCTGTCAAATAAAGTCCATGAACTTTAACACTTTCTGATCTACCTTTAATAAAACAGGCCAATATGAAACACCCCAGCAGATGGTGCGACACGTCGACTCCTCTGCCCTGTAGGTCCAGTCTGAAGCATAATCATCTCTAAAGCAGCTAGGCAGCATTCTGCATTTGCTGCAGTAGATGAGCACTGTCATCACAACACAAACAGTTACGTAACAAGAGCTCAAAATCTCAAAGTCTTCCCCTGCAGGGTAGAGGGGCAGATCCAGTCCGTGGCATAACCACCACAGTTCAGAGAGGGATGGAACACTATGCCGCTCTTTTGTAGCTCCAGGTCTAAGGTTGTCAAAGGCGCATTCAACTGTGAAGTCGGTTGGAAGATGCTGAAGACTGAAAAGATGTCCTTCTGGATAAAAAAGCCATCACTGACATAAAAGATGACGATGTAGATTCAGGTTAGCTTGGTTTCCTGCGTCCATTATTCATCAGCTGCAAAATAAGGACATTTGTTTGACCCCACATAATCTCTACAGCGCTGTAAACACCACACACGTTTGTCCGGGGGAGGCAAAAACATGCATCTTCACACGATACTCTTTCATTTTATTCAAACACACAAGCATTTACATACAGGATCCGATCAGCTTCCATTAAAAAAAAAAAAGTGAAATAAGTTGCAAAAATGTCTTTGTCTGTTTATGTTTTCTTATTCACAAAAATCTAACCTCTATCTCAAACAAACACATTTTAAAGAGAGTGCCTTTGAAGGAAAAACAGCCCCAAAGCATCAGCTATCCACCACCAGACTTCACAGTGGGTATGGGGTGCTTTTCTTGATGGCTTTCTGGCTACAGCGTATTTGAGAGAGAGAATTCTTCTGGAGTTGTTGGTAGATTAACAGGCTGGCGATACCTCATACATTAATGGATGAGTCTGCATGAAATGTTCATACATAATGCCGTCTAATTGATTCTCATCACAATAACGTCTACCTAGAGTACCGCTGGGCCTTGGCGGAGGTTTGCGCTCTCGGAGTGGCTTTTCTAGTTATTGATCTAACTGTTAAAACTGACGGTTTGGTCAATACAATAATATATCTTTGAAAACACAAATATGTATTCTTAGACAACACAGCAGTTGGAGTGACATATTTTTGTTGTATCCATTGACATATTTGCGCAGCTTTACAACTTTTCTTTGCATGTCATTGCTGCGTTCTCCGGTCTTTAACATTGTGAAGTATGTCAAACAACATCAAAGAGAATAAGGCCTCTGTCACGTCCTATTTATAACCCAGTGAAACAGAATGTCACTTGTCACCACTTCAGTAATTGCCGCACACAGGGTTTAGAGAAAAATGTTTGTTTAAATTAATAAATGTAATCTAACTTGATTAAAGCCGTTTAGCCTTGAATAAAAGGTTAGAATCTTGTGAATAATTTGAATTAAAGATCATGGGCCTAGACAATAAAGATATTTTTTTGAATCTCATTTGACTTATTTCTTTTAAAGCTCGCAAATACTTCTAGATGACAGTGTATATACTTCGAGAACTTTCTAGTAGCTCCTGGAATCTGCGACTGTAAAGGATTAGATAATCATTTCTGTCTGGACTGACAGGACCAGAAAAATAAGAAATAGATCCATAGATTTTTATTTGTGCCCTTAAATAGAACACCCGGACTCAAATAGCTCATGCTACCCAATAAATTGCAAACCTGAGCCTTTATGCTTTCTGTCAGACTCCCTGAAGAGGCAGAAATTTAACATTGAGGCCAGTAACATGAGCTGCAGGAGCTGTGTGTCTTTAAAATTAGCCTTCACTCTCACAAAAAACAACAACTATTGAATTAGATAAAAGCAGGAAGTAACAATTAATTACTGGTCAACTGGAGGCCCTTGGGGTGCCGCGTCTCAACTCATCAAAGAGGAGTCTGAGCTGACCCAAAAACACACTTTATTATCTGATACACACAAACTGTACTTATTGATAGCAGCTTGGCAGGGACCATCAAAGGTCATTGCTCAGAAATTCAGCAGCAAATAATTAGAGATTAAAACATGACGCTTCTCCTGCCTGACACGAAAAACGAAACATGGTTTCGGGGCTGGGGGGGGGGGACACAGCCCCCGTACAAATACACACTCAAAAACCGAATCCACACGCAAAAATACGAATCTACTGATCAACCAGCCCAGAATGGAAGTGAATACAACACTCTGCTAAGATGTGAAAATATGCGCCACTCCAATGAATCCGAGCCAAATATGTGCCAGCTGATATTTGAGAATCTGAATCTGTAATACAATCAATTAAAAAAAAAAAGTTAATCCAATCTGTGAGAGAATAAAGCTTCAAACTTTATTTTATTGCATATGATACGTTCATTTCATTGGAAAATAATGCATTTGCTGACTAACGCGGCGACAACTAAAATCCAGGCCATTAGGATCCATTTCAAAGTCCAAGCCTTTACCTCTTGCACCCTGACAAACTGAAGAACCACTAATAGCAGACACCAACTAATCTCACCTTAATCTTCAGACAAAGGCCGAAGTGGGTCAGGCTTTCCTGAAGGCTACAACAGAACCAGCAGATTTCACAGACATACAGATACAAGTACTACCAAATCTGTGGATGAGGGGGGGAAAAAATCTGCAAAAGTTGAGCTGAGTCATGGTCAGTTTTAGGGAAAAGTAAGAAATCAATGTCTTGTGCGACTTCATTGAGCTGTGGTGCAAAACAAGGAAAGAGGGACAACTGAACGGAAGCTAGTGATTAACGCCACAGGATTCAATTGGTTACTCGGGTGACTCACTTACACAAGGCTACGAGACAACACGCATACACAGACACACAAGGCCAGAACATGAGGCGCATAGGATTATGGCCCAAAACTGTGTAATTCAATTACAAGTGCAATAATATGTTTGAGTTGCTGCATTCCCAAAATAAAAAAAGTAATTTGAGAGGATCTGAGGATGAAACGAGGAGAAGCAGCAGGTCAAATCTTTATTTCCAGCTAATATTAACAGTCTCCCAGAACACAAAATCAGATTAGGTACAGAGAAATACTCTCAATAATCAGAAAGGACAACTGAAGAAAGAAGATAAAGCTCTTTTAGACTCTTAATTTAGACTCTAGACTTTAATTTCTATTTTACTTTTATTCGCTAAAATCTCAAATTTGCACACAATACAAGATTTTAAAACAATGGCGGACTACAGGATATATCTAGGCCCATGATGTTGTCATTAAGAGCAATGGGTAAAGCCCTGAAGAGCCCCCTGCGTTGTACAAGAAATCCTTCGGATTGAAATCCTCAAATTCAATCTGACCCATCAACCTAACTATTTCTATGAAGTCAGTAATATGAAGATAAATACAGGTTTTCTGAGCGTCGTAATAAAACACAGATTTCCTTCGTCGCAATTCATGAGCTAAATGTAGAAAAATATAGGGACTTCTAGGTGTGAAGTTTCAGTTACTGTTCAAAATGACAAACATATGACAAATATAAGTTGGATAAATTGGACTAACGAGGGGAAGTTATTTCAGAAAAAAACACTTTGTCCGTGAAAAATTAATAAATAAAACTCCCCCTAGTGGGTAAAATGTGAACTATTGCAGACACCGACAGTGTTGCTTTAAAAATAAATGAGCCACTTGCTCCGACAGGGAGCTCAACAACGTGATAAGTGATACTCGTCAATTAATGACCAAAAAAAAATTAATTCTTCATAATAACAAGGTGTGACCTGAAGGTTTAGGCGTGGCAAGTACACAGTGTCAACTTGTATGTTATTACAAAACAACCAGCAGGATACACACACCCTGTGTGAGAACAGGCTCAGAGTCCGGCCCCCACGGCCAACTGCTGTTCAACCATACCAGCTGAGGCGGAGGAATTCAATCTCCAACCAAGCCATGCAAAAACACACATACGGTGCACGCCTGCCATCACATGCAGTACAAGACAAACAAAACATTAAGGACGACGGGAGTGCTGGGAGTTGACAGCGGACTCTCTGTGGGATCAGTCTGTGTACATAAACCGAAGCTTTGAGGAAGACCTCTCACAGTGTAATTGCGTAATGTCCTTGGCTTGATCCGACACTTACTGTTCCCATGTCTTCTGCGCGTGATTCTGGTGAGGATGTTTGCGTGCATGATAAAAAAAAATAATGCATATATGAACAAAAAGAGTAGAAGAACAAAGATGTGCTCTCTTGATCTGCGCTCGCCTGTATTATCGTACAGCAGCATATCAATAACTACATCATTTTATTACTTGGCTTTTAATCCAGGATGAGTTGTTGGGACTTTTCATTCTTTCTGGTCTCACTGCTTTTATTTGATGTAACATTATGTTGTCATCATGTGTCTGTGTTGTAATTGACCGTAGAGCAACTCTGTTGTCTTTTAAATGTGCTTATAAATAAAGTTGAGCTGAGTTGAGATAGTAAAGTAAAGCACGCAATTTGTACTGAGCTCATTCCCTCCCTGTCAGATTGAATGAATCATCGCTTAGGGACATTTATGGAACAGACTAGGCCTACGCTGTCGTCCCAGACAGCAAGTGTATATACCACCGAAAAGTCCACAAACCCCTGCATTGTATGAACCAGCACCCTGACTGAACTCCTCAAAACTGTCAGACAAACAGTATTTTTCAATAAAAAGTTCCGCCCAGTAACTAAAACATGAAAAACGTTAACTTGAATGAACCTTTCAAAAATATGACCCAGTTGCAACACGTGTGTGTGTCAAGAGTAAGGGAGCGAGGATGAAGCCCTGTGGGACACCACGAGTCCGAGGGACCACTGAGGGGGGGGACAATAACTGTGGCGATTGAGAATGCACTTTTCCATAAGTAGCATTTGTGGAATATTAAAGCATGTGAGGTCATACATAACAGAACTAAGTCACTTGAAACAACCAATAAAGTCTAACAGGTCTCAAGTCATTTTTTGAAAAACATGCATTACCAAAATTGAGCTAGTACAGTTGAAATTGAACAGAATTTCATCAATAACTCTGATTTTGTTTTTACAGTATAAACACATGCAAACCATTTGTCATTTATTGGTACATTTAGAGTGACTAGGGTATTAAATTAATAAATGCTCCAACGAAATAAAATATGCAAAGAAAAAAACAGTTTTCTTGGTGATGACATCAAAGGGTTAATATCTTTGTAACCAGGTTAATATAATATGATATAATAGCATGTCTTTTTTCTCTCGCTATTGTACATTAAAGTTCTGGCGATCACCACTGCCGGTATTGTACTAAATATGTTCTTTACAGTGTACATGCAGAAACTCCAACCACATACTGCTGAATTGACAGATCAAGCAGATTCCTCACCAGTTCTACTCAAAAAAAATAAAAGCCCAGCATATTCTTTCTCCAGGTCCTGCTGCAACATGGAGCGAATACAGGGAATGTCAGACTCACCTCAAAGGACGTGGGCGCTGAACTGTATTTATCTGTAATGACATAACAGAGTCAGAGTTATTCAAACCCAAGTACAGAGTTTTGCTGATTTACACACAACTCGCCACATAGTTAAATTAACAAGCTGAACACAGCTCTGAATTATTCATCTGTCTCCACGGTACACTTATGCAAGACACCTTAAAAATCAAAAGGACAGAAAACGGATGCATCATCTTGTTACAAAATATGAAAGTACGTGTGCTGGGAGGGGGAATGGAGAGCAGCTAACATGAGTGTTAAACTATCGAGTGAATAAATAATTATGTTTTCTCAGCAGCCGCTGCCTGAGGCCAAATGAGCCGTCAGAACCAGCCGCTGGGGTCTGGTTGTAATGGATGACTGTTCTGTTCATTCACACTTGGAGCAGAAACATCTAAACCCTGGCCCGGATCACTTCCCTCGAAACCCCCCCTGAAAATAGACAGTTTCATTGAAGAATGCTACCCTTTGGCTTTGATTGTGACCAACTGATCTTAATCTTGACTCAACAATAAACCAAATCACTGGAACGTAAGAAATTGCAAAAATCCGAACATTCTCTTTCTCTTCTAAGACAAAAGACAAAGATAAGATTTAAGGGTCTTATCTTCCTCATACTTGCTCTCCTACCCGCCTCCACTTCAGGATTAAAAGCACATACTCTCTCTCCCACAATAAAAAATATTTTACTGTTATGGCTTACCGTAGCATTGGATAGCTAATTGCTTCTGATTAGTAACTGCCACATAGCTAAATGCTGTGATATCAGGGGTGAAAGTTCACAAAACGTCTTAAACGTCAGTCCAGTCGGTAATATTAGCTCACTGCATATGCACTGACATTAGATGCTTAACCAACAGCTAAACCTTACAGATGAGATGCCCACACTACTGCTACGGAAACCGGCACCTAAACAAAACTGGGATGAGACCTCGAATCCTCAGGGATTCTACCGGGCCACCATAGAACCTCTGCTGACAGGTAGCCTGGACACCTGGAACATCGACAGGGTGCTGAAACGGGTTGTCTGCACTTCATCTGATGTGAGTGACAAAAGCTGCCCGTGGAAGTCCCTGAGGAAAGTCCCTCCTCTTTTCATTGCATTTCATTTCATTGCAGCCAAATTATTTCACGTGAGTGAAAATAAGATATTATGATATTATGGAATCGTCGTCGAAGGCACTGATTCTTCGTGTTGACGTGGTAACGCAAAAGCTAATTCATCGCTCATTTCGGACTTGACTGTGAGGAAGAACTGGACTAATTTGGTGAAAGGTCGTTGCATATGAATAGACTTACGGATATTTACCTCATATATGTCATATTGTACTCAAACATATATATTCATATTTCACTAACTACGGGGAGATTCTTTTTTTTTTTAAACATTGTTTTTGGGACATAACTTCTCAACCATTTGTCCGATTTAGTCTAAATTTGGTAATATAAATCGACAGGAGAAAAACCCTCCTGAATATTTCATATTTTCCTCAATAGGGGGAGGTTTTCTACGAAAGACACTGTCATTTTGACCTAATTTCACATTTAAGTAGAGGTCTTCATTCAGGGGGATAGCTTGTATAATGCAGGGGAGTGGAGGCTTTTCTGGAATACGCCCATGCTCGTAGAATTGACAGCGTAGGCCTAGTTTTAGTTTGAATTCCATCAGTCGGCATAATAAACTTCCACTGGCATTCCTCTGACAGCCATAGCTGCATGTGGTGGCATTGGGTTTATGGAAAGTTTAAAAAGACATTGGCAGAAAATACTTGTTTCACTGAGTAGCTCAGGTCACCATGAATCACAGCTGACAGAGGAAAGGAAAACGGATAAAACATCCATCCCCCAACGATCGTCTGAGAAACACTGCGTCCTCTGTTTGTCCCGGCCAAGAAGGAGAGGCGGTTTAACCCGGGCGCTGTGTCTCCCAGCAAAAGCAAACCACCGAGAGAAAATTTGAAGCAGGATGCTCCGTCACCCACACGGTCCTATTCACAGACACCTCAAACATCTGTCCTGCTAAAAACGGTTTCATAGAGAGCAGAACGGGTGGGTGGGAGTTTTTTTTCATCCAGAATATTGGTTTTTAAAAATGTTTTCTTTGACCCGCGGCCAGCCTCCGAGTTGGTGAAGCAAAACGAAACTCCGTGTCACATCCTTATACCAACCCAATCAATAACACGTCAAGTGCGTGAATAAAACACCCGTCTTAAACACACCGAAGCACATTGCCGTGTACTGCATGGCAGCTGCGGATCAATGAGACTCTTGCAGTAAACCAGTGTTTAATCTTGATACAGCATTCGGGCTCGGCTCTCCTCTCCCGGTAAACGCAGAGGGGGAGTGAAATTATTGTTCCTCGTGCTCCACGTGAACTAATCTGATGACAGCAGGAGCAGAACGCACCTAAAAAATACTTGGCTAAGACTCCATTCTGCTTAGAACTCTGTTGCTACGCATGCTATGCTAGTTGACTCTATATCTTGACTTCATATGAGCCGTTCAGATGCGCATCTGCAGATATTTTCTGTTTATTGGCTTTGTGAGTGCACGCATTCGCCAAAGCTTATTATCTCAAAATGCCATATATCGGCCGGATGCCACCTCTACATCAGACCAGACGCCGACGTGTAACTTCTTAAACTAGCTGCAGAGCCACCAAAAGCTCCAGAGCTCTCACAACTTTCTGATCAGCAGGACTAATGAGAATAAGTACAGTGGTCCCAAAATAAGTTAAACCATCAGCCAGAGGAGCAGCACTCTCCTCATCATCTCCAAAGTCATCTGCACTTCCACATTCTGACTCTTTGCATCTAATAAACACATTTAGTCTATTTCTGGTGGTGCCAGATTTGTCAGCATCACGAGCTGAAAGCGTTTTATACAGAGTGAGTCGTTTCCACACAGCGGCAAACACACCATTCTGGTTAAAGGATGCGTTTGAGGAGGAGCTTTAGGGTTTGCAGAAGGACGAGGGCAAAAATAGAGAAGAGGAAAATATCAAAAAACGTGGTTAACAAGTTCAGAGCAGAGACGGGACGTGACCTTGGCGCATGGGGAGTGTCAACATCCACACCTCCTCAAAAAAACGAATTTCTCTGACATTGGTGGAATTCACGTTAAAGGTTATAAGTTTTGATACTGACTCAAACTTGCGTGCTACAACAAGTCTTGCTAGAAGGCCACCCAAGTCCAAATAAGAGCTTCCATTTATTGAGATCTTTCACATTAAAATATTTTTTCTTTTCTGTGACACTTTACATTGATAGAGAAAACTACGGACACTCCTGAATCCTAAATATCCTAAATAGAACGAATAAGCCAATAACTTTTTTTGTCAGTCACATCTGAATACAACTACTGATAATAATGAAAAACCTACATCCAACAAAACAAGGCTCGTCTGAAAAATGCCACACGCTCCCGACATCTCCAAAAATATAGTGCAACAAAAGCATCGTATGACATCTTCATCTGTCAGCCTGTTCTCTTTAGGGGTCGCCACAGCAGATTATCTGTTTCCATCTTGCCCTGTCCTCTGCATCATCCTCTGTCACATCAAGCAACTGCATGTCCTTTCTCCAGAAACCTCCTATTTGGTCTTCTCCTTTTTCTCCTGCCAGGCAGCTCCATCTCCAGCAACCTTCTAACAATAGATCCACTTTCCCTCCTCTTCAGGGGCCCAAACCATCTCAATCTGCCCTCTCTGACTTTGCCACCAAGACGTCTAACGTGGTCTGTCCTCTGGTGTGTTCCTGTCTAATCCTGTTCATCATCCTCACTCCCAAAGAACATGTTCAAGTCTGCCACCTCCAGCTCTGCCTCCTGTTACCACCATCTCAAAGCCGTCAACAGCAGAGCTGCTCTAACTACTGTCTTGGAAACCTTTGCCTTCACATCTTTTGCTACTTTTCTGTCACAGACAACTTTTTACACTCTTCTCCACCCACTCCTCCCGGTCTGCGCTCCCTTCTGAACCTCTTTTCCACACTCCCTGTGGCTCTGAACAGTTGACCAAGTATCTAAACTCCTACGACTTCTTCACCTCTACTCCTTCATCCTCAACATTTCACCTGCCTCCCTTTCATTCACACACATATTCTTTCTTAGTGCAACTGACCTTCGTACCTCCTCCTCCCCAGGATTAGGGAGGTGGAGGTATGCTCAGGATTGTTTGGGTCATCAGCTGTTTACCTCTGTAGCTGCTACAGCTCTGCATCCTCCCACTCTCCAAGATCTCGTTAAATACTCCACTACCCTCTCCATGAAGCGCTCGGCGAAAGTTTGGTGAAACTATAATGTATAGTTTGTGAGGTATGCTCCCAGCTATAAATGATTACAGATGGACCGACATGACAACTAAATCCCCATGTCACATTTTTGTGATGATTCTTTTGCATAATATGCATTTTAGGTTTCGCCTTCAAATATAAGCAAAATGGTTTCAATCAATTTGGTCTAAATGAACTAGTTCAGCTCTCAACAAATAAAGGGCCTGTTAACAGCAGTGAGTCATCTGTGTACAGATTTTTGCCACGCCGCAGCTGTAATTCCGGAGCCCTGCGCTGCAGTTTGAATGCATCACGTGGTTCATTGTTTACCGAGGCTAACTGACCACTGCAGCAACCTTCTCCAGCTGCCCGGCCAGCACAGGGAGCAGGAATATGAATGAAAATATTAAGACGACGCCGTTATAACACGACATCACTGAAATGTAGCATCGCCCGCAGCTATGCGGTGGTGTGTGATGTATTATTAATAAACGTATAGGGCGTCTTTAAACAGATTCGCCACATGGCTGGAAGCAGAAAGCCACAACAACATGGCCTCTGTAGGGATGCTCCTTTTAGTTCATCCTGGGGGAGATTTGAAGGAAAAACGCTTCTTGGCATCCAGCTGAAATATCAGTCTTTGCTGTCTAATTTTGCTGAGCAGGTACCCAAACATGATGTCTGAGGTGTGGGTTCGTTTACCTGTGCTGCCTTCAAAGTGCAATTCGACAGTCCCGTCTCTCCAGATGCTCACATTCCCGGCTCCCTGAATCCTCCTCGGGTAGTCAGCAGGGGAACATCCCGCAGACTTGGAGCTTTTCCTCCGGTGTTTCTGCGCTAAAGTCCGACAGCACTGATAACACACGGCCCAAGCCTGCTCCTCGTTTATCGGCTGGTTGTACAGTTTCAGGATTTCTTCCAAGGAAACCTCCGCAGCTCCATCGCTGGAGTCCATGTTCACGTCTGCCGCGTTCACGTCTTCTGCGAAATCCCGGAGAATAGTCGGTGAAGACACCATCTCGTCCTCGGCCCCCGGTCGTTTCGCCATCCTCACCTCATTATAAGAACGTAATGTAAAGAGAGAGAAAAAAAATAGACGTGTCAGCTAATGTTATGGGTTCCTCCCGAACAGACGTTACGCTTCCAGTCAACTGTTGGATCTCCGGTGAAAACCGTCAGAGTCAACAGCAGACAGCGGCTTCCACCTGGCAGGACGCCCCGCGCGGTCCCTATGCCCGCCGGATTACAGCCACGGCTTCAATTACCGAATCAGCCAGGCAAACATGCTCATTTATTATTACTTCCACCATGGAGGTTATAGTTTTATATCGTTGGCTTTCTGTCTGACTGTCTTGTTGTATCATTTCCTTTATTTTTCAAAATGTAATGTTTGTGTAAATAAATGCGTAACTAATTGATGTGGACACGGATCGTTGACGTCACTTCGTGGCGAAAGTGCCGCCTGTTGGTTTGATACTGACGGAATTTAAACCGGAGATGAAATAATTTTTTTTTTTTAAAGGGTCGATCAAAAATCTTCCATTGGAATTATATCTTTATTATTTTTTATCATATGAAGAAACGGAAAAGAGGATGGGTGTGGAAAGTAAGTGACAAATACTGAGAGAGTTTGTTGGAGTTTGTAGTAGAATTATAGGCTGGCAATGACTCATAAATTAAGAGAACGAATCTGCATGAAATGTTTCATAAATAAAGCGATCTAATTGATTCACATCAAAATAATGTCTACCTTGGGCCCAGTTGTGCCTTGGCGGAGGACTGCCCTCTCCGGGTGCTTTTTCTAGTAGTAAATTCCACAGAACTTCACCCATTAGGTGTGCAGCCAAACGTCACACAAATACATAATAGCGTTACGTCACAAATGAAGTTGCGTACAACTAAGGAAGGTAGCGCAACTTATCATTTTAATCCAAGTGTTTTTGAGACAATTACAAAAGATAAGACCGACTATTTATTTTATGAATTATTTTAAAAGAAAGTGAAAAACAATTAATGATGTAAACAAAATCTAAATTTTGTTTCTTTCCAAATCTTTTTTTGACATACACATCAAAATATTCTCGGTGTGTTTGGTATTCCGGCGGATGCTGTTCCCATAATTTTCTCTTAAAAAATTATGATTGCCATGAAGACATTAGAGTAAATTACCATGAAAAACAGATGACAACAATGACAGAATCCGAAATGACAGTAAATTACAATAAATCCAGATCTTTTTATTTATTAACCTTGAAATCAATATTATTTTACAAATATATACCATATTCTTTTTTTTACCAATATCTTTACTGGTATGCTTTTGCTAAATTCTTGAGGTTAATTTATATAAATGTAAAGGTACATTAGCAAAATCTGATATTTAGCCAGAATAGTACTTTTACAGTAATGACTTGCTTATAAACGCATAATTCTCCGTTAATTTTTACCAAAAGGTTGTATAATCAGTTAGATTCAGTTTTCTTCGTATTCTGACTGTAAAAAAAGGTTATTCACTATTTCTTGATTTAAGATAATTCATTGCTTGTACTTTGTTTACATATTGTTTTGAATTTTTTACAGTATTTTACTGATGCCCTTTGACTGACTTTTTTACCTTTATTTCTAAGGACTTTTTTTGTGTGTAGCAATCACCCCATAAGAAATGATTGCTGAAATGTAAATTGATCTTGCGTATGGATGTTGGACATATGGGACCCATCTGTGTGAAATCAGGTGCCTCTATGAACCCGAATCTAGGAAAAACCCAGATCCACCTCTCACAAGAAATCTTATATTTTTGGTCAAATTAATAACCTATGTCTGGAGAAAAACCCACAAGTCTACAGTCTCCTTACCTTCGCAGACATAAGACACGGATCATTTTTTCTGGATTCATCACCATCCTTTACAGAGCCTCAGGCTTTACAGGTTTACTCAGGTAAGATTGAAAGTATTCCACCGTGTTAGCAATTGGCTTTTTAACTCAGTAATAACTAATGACATGATGTATGATTTACTTCCAGAGCTTCACACCTTAAGAATTTGAGAACAATTTTAATTCAAACAAGAAAAAACGAAAGTAGATTCTGTGCGGTGCTCACATGATTGTGTTTTCTATCATGTGAGTTGATCTGTAATACACTCAAACTCTTGATAAGCAACCATTAACACAAACATAAAATTATAACGTAGATTGTGAATTTTCTATACCTTTTTTTTTTTATTCCTCTGGATGATGTTTTTTTCTTCAAGTGGTTTCTGCCTCTGACAATAAGCCTATAAATATGAAGACCCAAGCTGGTCAACAGCGCCGTCTGCTGGCCAGACGTCCTTTTGAATACAGGTTTTATATTTTTCATAAGTAGCAGAAAGGCTAAATGATTTATTTAAAACAGGCTGACTTTCATTAAGTCTGGCTGGATTGTCAAAAATGTGAAAATAAACTTCGAGTGAATTAAACATGCAGATAATTGTAATCTACACAAATGGCACGTCATAATAACAACATAGAACATGAAATAATTTGGAAAACACATTTCAGGAACCATAGAACACATAATATTGACCAAAGTTTAAAAAAAAAAGAAACAAAGTGAGAACAGGAGCAGTTTGGATCAAGGTGGACTTTAGGCACATGCGGGTGTTTGTTTCTTTTTCTTGCAAAAGCTGGAAAAGACAGTCTTCAGCCTTCGAGCTTCACATCTCAGTCTCTAAACAGCACTTCAGGGTCTTCTTTAAATTAAAATGATTACAGCATTGACTGAGGTTCCACCGCATCATCATGGGTTCCCACGGCATTGTTCTTCTTTCACAACAATGAGAGAAATATACTTGCACAAAGAACTGAAGCAGACTCTTAATGAAGGCCCCACACTCACAACATTTGATGTGCAGATTGTGATTATCATGTGCATATGGCATGGTCTGCTCTTGCTTTCATCAACTGGCTACACACAGTGTCTCATTCCCTGACTGGCACCAAACGCATGGGAGAAAAGCATGGTAGAGCGTGTGGACATTGTGTAGGATCCACCCTCTGCTTCGCACATGCATTTGCAATGGCACAAAAAAAAAGACGCAGCATCCCCAGGTTATCGGACGCTGCAGTTCCAGCCATGTCGCTCTTCTTCACTAAGTTATGGCTTATCATTGTCCTTCATCAGATACATTCCACTGGTTCGGCGTCTCCTCCGCTGCTGATGCTGCCAGGTTGCCCGTCCTTAGTCAGAGCGCCGGCCTCCTTTGATGCCCTCCGTTTTGAGTCGCGGGTGGTTTGCTGCGGAGAGATGTGAGATTTCTGAATGTCACGTCACTTAATGTCACCACGCTGCGGGGGAAAAGACGTCCCAGCGACTCCTGATTTACTGACCAAAAACGGAAGGTTAATCTGCAGTATCACTGAAAATGTAATGTCATCATTTTTCATTCAAAGTACAGCTTTGGTCTCACACCCAACTAAGATGGGTGTGGCATAGCAAGACAGAAGGCCATAGAGAAAAGCCATTCATACCCACTGTGAAGTTTGGTGATGGATCCAAAAGCCCTGGACATCTTGTTTAAAGACATGTTTTCATGGACTCCCTCAAATACCAGCAAATACTGGATGAACACCTAAAAGCATCTGTCAGGAAACTTAAAGTGGGTCGTGATTGGACCTTCAAGCAGAACAACAACTTTGAGATTTGATCCAAATGTAAAGTGCGTTATAAATTACATTTATTATTATTATTATTATTAATGATCTGAAGCTCAACTCAACATCAACCCAAGAATGGTTCAGAGATCACAAAATAAAGGTTCTGCCATGGCCATCCCAGTCACCTGACCTAAACCTCACAGAACATCTATGGGATGTGCTGCAGAGGAGAGTCCACAAGTATGGACCTCAGTACCTGAAAAAGTTGGAGTGTTTCTGTGTGGAGGAATGATCTCAGATCTTCTCCATATGTTCTCTGACATCATCACAGACTACAGAAGGAGACTCGGGGGTTTCATTGTGTCAAAAGTGAATATGATAATCATGGCTAACATGTTTTAGAGAAAAATATCTCTTTTATGTTACATACTCCTTAGCAATTTATTATCCATCGTTCTAGAGTTTCATTTAATTCAGTCATTCTAATAATTATTCTTTAGATTCTTGTCAAATATGACAGAGAAAAGCAGAATCTCTGCACAAAAATCTGCACATTAAACCAAAATGTTTGGCAACTTAATACATATTATGCAGCAGGTCATTTGGTATACATTGGCATTGACCAATTATTTCTTTTTAGTTTAGCCATTGTTTGTTGAAAGATCTGTCATAGATATTCCAATCATTGTTTCTTCCCTAAAGCCTTTTTGTTCTATGCTCCTGTCAAATGTTGTTTTTAATGCTGCCAGATTTTTCTTCAAATTTCACAACATCCATGGGTCTGGTAAATTAATACATAAATTAACAAATAAACCATGTTTTGCATATCCTAATTTCACAGCCCAATCCAGAATTTTAAGTACATTTTAGGAACAAGAAGAAAAAAAGAATAGGTTGATTTTTTTTATATTGAACGTTTTAATGTCATAGAAAACACTTCAAATTTAACATTATCAGCATGTTCTGTTCTTACTACTTTCAGGTTCCAAATATGTATTATGTAAAACAACGCTCCTAGAGAAAAAATTCCTTATCCTGGAATGCTATCTCAAATAAACCTTTTATAATGACCCAGAATAAAGAATAACCAGAAAATAATGAAGAATCCTTAAAAGTATTAGGATCATTTGACTCTCTTACTCATCATCAACTCTGTTATTATTAAACTTTTTAAAACCAGCAAAATAAATTGACATTTTCCACAATTTTTGGCCATAGCTAAAGTTGCTAACCTCAAATCAGATACCACGTGGGATTGTCTAAAAATCATTTAAAATATTTAATTAAAGATTTCTGCAATATTCTGATAACAGAATTAACAAATAATCAAATTTTGGTTGTTTTCTCATCATCTTTTACAAAAAATTTGGAGGAAAAAAAAGCATGATATACACCGCGATTTCAGAGTTTTACCGCCACGGGAAATGACGTCATTGAGCGCCGGTCACATGATTCATGTGAGAATTTGTAGCTGCTTTTAATGTGGTTTTCTAACGGAGATAATATATATATATATATATTTATACTATGACTATTTCATGTTTCATGTTAATTCAAGATGAGAATATGAATCAGGAGCTGACCACTCTCTTATGTGTGGGGTGGAAGACTATGAATTCATATTTTGTGCATGAATTTTGCATAAAAATTGAATCTACTATTAAATTATAAGTGAAATTTTCATTTAATATGATATAAGAAAAACTGATTCAATCAAACTTTTTTTTTAAACAATACTTAAAACGAGAGGCTTATCTACGACACGTGAAATTCAAGAATAACATGTATGTCAGAAATTGTGTTTCTGATTCTACAGGGCAAAAAAGCTTATGATGATTCTATGTGATGCACATGATGTTGCAAGATACAACAGCTGCAGATGTTTATATTTAGCCGTCAGATGTGTGGATACCTGCTACCTGTGACACCTACATCACTCAGAGAGCGTCTGGGTCTCCTCTGATGGTTGGACCCAGAGGATGTGAGGGCCTGTTTTCCACACTGGGTGCCTGTGTTCACCATCCTCTTCTCCCTCAGACTGGCCTCCAGAGCTTTACCTTTGGACAGCAGTGAGATGTTTTTAGTAAACACCTGAAACATCCATCCACGTTCTTGTCCTGATTCATTTTGCATTAAGACAATGATGGTAGAAAAACTGCTGCGTCAGGGAGTTGACAGCTGCTACTAGTGTTGTGATTGGTTTCTTTGAGCCACATAGGTACTATTTTATCTTCATCCTGACGAAGAGCGCGCGCGTTTGGAGCTAAAAGACGCATTAGCTGCACGGAATAATGAGTGTTCTTTCATTTGTCATTTTTGGCGGAGACGATTCTTACTGTTTGCGACCGGCAGAGAGGTCTCTACGTCCGTGTTGGTGAGCCACGTCGATTCCGTTTCTCTAGTCCAGCTCTCATGGTACCTGGGCTCGATGATCGCGTCCGCCCGACTTCCTCCACAACCCATCGGGAAGATCATCCACGTCAGGTGCGGCTGACACGGGCAAACCACGGCTGGGTTTGTCTCACGACAGCAGCAGCAGCATCTCCGACTCGCTACAGCAGCCTGATCCGCGGCTCTGCTTCCATCCTCCTTCTACACTGATGCTGATGCTGATGCTGATTTTGCTGCTGATGAGGATGAGGATGGTGGTGGTGGTGCTGCTGCCTGCGCTGGTGGCGAATGCTGCTCCGCACAGACAGCAGATGACCAGAATCAACACACACCGATGACACCCTAACTGTGTCATCCAAAGAGGAGGGGGTGAATTCCGCATCCACGGAGTGACGGATCTGTCACCATCATCAAGAGGCTTCCTAAACACTTTTTTTTTTTTTAAATCAACGAAAATGCTTAAAGTTAAAGTAGCTGCATCTATTTGATTAAAATCTAAATTATATTGTATGTATTCAAAAAAAATCATAAAACCAGCGTATTTCTGTTAATTAATAATTTAATCAGTTTAAAAAATATGAACAAAGTTTAAATATGTCTTAGTACAGGAGAATAACAATTAAATTGGCTGAAATCTACGAAATCGTTTTACATATACTTTTTCTGGAAAATACATTATGACCAGGAAATGTATTTGAAACACATAAGGTTTGTTTGAACAATTAAATAAATCAAATTTTTACTTAATTCATGTTTTAATGACAAATATGCATCAATAGTCTGTTTATGTTCAAATTGTGCAATCCAAATGCATGGGAATTTTGGATGTAATTAAAACACTTCAATCTTAAATATTAGGCATAAATCTTTTTTCGAATGGATCCCTGAAGAGTTTGATCATTCAAACACTGTAAAAATGCAATATCGGCCTTTTTGATTTGATTTTTGATTTTATTGAGTTACTTATTTGTTCGATGACCGGAGCACATAAAGAAGAGACGGTTCTGACTTTCATGATTTGTTGAATTTGGATTGGGCACCAATTTCCATCAAGTTTTTCATTAGAAACAACTTAAAAACCTAATTAAAAGTCTGAACCATTTAAAAAATAACAGAATTTTTTAATTTTTTCTTTATTGAACTGGAGTCTTTATTTGAAAATTCTAATGAATTACAAAATAATTCAAATACTTTTTTGGATATATGAGGGTGCTTTTTATCATATATGATACAGTATTTTTTTACATTAGGTTATTTTTAGTTGTTTTGCTAGCACATAAAATAATTTGTCCCAGAATAGTTCGATTTAAGCGAAGGTCTGTGTGAAAGACAATTATTAGTAAGTAAACCGGCAACCTCAAAAAACACATAGATCAACATAAGACATGTTGCACATAAAATACACAATATAGGCTACAAATATCTAATTATCTACTCATATCTTTAACATTCAAAACTGTGGTTGCTTAATTTAAAAAAGCAACAGTGTATTTTGTTCAATACAATGCATGAAGCACGAAAAGCCACGAAAACCCACTAAAAAGGTATAACAAGTCGTTTTAGGAAGTGTCAGATGGAGAAATACAGAGTTATACAGAATAATGAACATATTCAAATAAAGCCAGTGAGTCATATTCAAGTATATATTTCACATAGAATATTTATTTCCACATTTATTTTAAATATGTTATTCAATTTCTCAGGCATACTGACAGTACAGTATTCGCACATTGAGCCACCATCATTTGCCTCTGACTTATATCTAGGAGCATACAATCAGCAATCCACATATTGCTTCTTTCCACTGTAACGTGACTTTTCCCCTCAGTGTTTCACAGGATCACAGCTTGAGTGGGAGAACAGATGGATCTACTCTTAAACAAACATTTCTAATATGGAGCTAAAAACACGTCACATTCAAAAACGAAATTCACTGATTTTATAGGCTTCAAATAAATACTATATTCAATATACATTTATTTTATGGTTTTATGTGTTCCGCCCTCCTGTGTACGATTTTAAGGAAAGAAAAATGTAAGAAATGTCCCTGTATTCCATGAGGGAACATGGTCCAAATGGGTGGGAAGCCATATACCTTTATATCATCGAACAAGAGGTTGTGTTGACAAAGAAAAGGGCCAATAGTTGTAACCATGGATCAGCCATAACATTAAAACCACCTGCCTGTTAACTGTTAAGTTCCGCTCCTGCAGTTCAGAAGAGGATCGAACACAATTTTCTATCCATCGCAAATTGGTCGTTGTCAAAGCGGCAACAATGCTTTTCTGGTTTCAACTCTATTACGTAAAGGATAACATGTTCTCCCGCCTAAAATATATCGCACCCACCTGATATATGTCCATTACACTTATATGTCCACAGTGTCCGTTACTTTGGACACTGTGGTCCTGACTTCACCCGTCCGTGGTGGTAATGTTATGCTGATTGTTGTTAGTGCATCACATTATAAATGTAACAACATATACAGTCCGGACCCAGGAATGTATATGAGCAGAGAAAAGACAAAAAACAACGACGACAATGGGAGATAAATCAAGCTTGCGCATGAGAACATGCCACATGACCCGAAATGAATGAGATGATGATGATGATGGTGGTGATGGGTCTACACTTTGAAGTCCAGCAGGTTGCAATCAATCTTGTAGTAAACATAGGGGTAGTACTCCTGCTGGCTCAAGTTCAGGCCTGGGATGTCCATAGTGGCCTGCAGGCACAACATAGCACAGAATTATACACAAATCCATATTTCAATATCATATAAAAGATTCACAGCGCTTATTTAGTTTGGATTGCTGATGGGGTACTTCTGGAATTCTGCAGGAAAACTCTTCTTTCAAAATGCATTGATATTTGTTAACAAGCGGAAAGAACCAAAATATGAAATAACAACAAGAACTGTTTGAGAAAAAATAAATAAATCTAAATCAGCATTACTTGTTACCTTCGATTTGAAGCCAGGTGGTTTAATATAACATCCAAAATCTACATTCACCGTCTAAATTGTATTTTTCAAAGTATCTATGGAAACATAACTTTTAAGTGGGGTCTGATGAAAGGAGGATGGTCCTCCTCTGTTTTTGGGAGACCGACACGAGAAAGAGTAAAACATAAAAAAGAGTAATTGGTTGAAAAAAAAAAAACATTATCAAATCTCATTATTATTTCTAAAAATAACTGATATCTTCTTTGGAAAAATCTGTTATTTATATCCAGATTTGGCTTCAGCAGCGACACCTGCAGTGCAGACAAGGTGCTAATTTGAATTTGTGTCGTTTCCATGGAAATATGTTGGTTTAACTTCAAGGGCTCTGCATTTTTTCCGGGCAAACCATAAAATTACTACTTTTACGGAACGTAGACCAAAAGTAGTGATGATTAAATTTATAGTTGGATGATTTCATCTTATCTAACGTGATCTACATAATCGACGCTCTTTCTGCCGCTGCGTCCTCCTCGGGGAGTCATGTGATATACCGATGAATGTGAGCTGAATGAGCATCAATCATTTAAGACTCACATCAATGATGGCGGCGCTGCTGTCCAGGTGTTTGTACAGGTCGTACAGAACCTCCCTCAGCTTCTTCATGTTCTTCTTGTTGGGCTGAAGGAGCATAGCCTGGAAGTTCACTGGCAGCCCATATCTATAGAATACAACAAGTCTGTCAGACCCACTTTAAAACTTAATTCACGTACTTTAAAAAGGTATGGATGGACGGATGGAAAAAATGTATATATATATATATATATGGAAGGGTCTCACCTCAACACCGACTCCACAAACACACGCAGGGCTTTTATGTGAATCCATGCGATGAACGCTTCACTGAAATTGACTTTCAGCCATCGCACCAAAGGTCCCTGCATGCAGGGAAAAAGCATTTTAATAACAACAAACAACAGAAAAGGATACCTGTCAATGTGCTGAAATGGAGTTTTTTCATCATGTGTTACAAATCGCATAATGAAAGGAATATGTCTATGATTTCAGTCTTTAAGCCATCATTAAACGCATCTCCTGCCAAATATTTTCTAAGCGTACCATCGTTAGCTTTTAACCCCATCCCCGTTTGGTCAGCCAGTATAAGTATTTGCGGAGAAAGAAAAAAAACAGCACTCATACAAACTGTTTCTTCTTGTCAGTGGACAAACGTGTCATCTCCTCTTTGTCTGCCCTCATCTCCTCCTCGTTGTACTGGAACTCCCGCACTGTAAATCTATGTGAGGAGACAAAGCAGAGATCCGGCCCTCAGCTCGGCTGTGCAGGAACACACAACCAAACATTCCTTAAAGAGGCGTTCGCTCGGTCAAACAGACATGAACACTGACACCCACTATTACACATTTACAACTAGGCATACAAGGGTATATGCCTGAAAATCCCCTAGTCTCCTGCGTTGTACAAGCAATCCCCCTGATTGAACTCCTCAAATTAAATGCGACCCCTTAATAATCTAAAAACAGTCCATATTGACTCATATATTAATACAATCTAAATCTCCTTCTGTAGATACATTTGAATCATTTTGGACATAATTGGACTTGCGTTTGGGAAGTTATGATCAAAATCCCTTTTTTTCTCTTTACAAGAAACAAACTAAAAAGTAGTGAGTGAAATATTATTAATTATAGTGAAATGAAGATTTCCTTGTGGCTATAAATCCCCTTGGGAAATTAGTCCAAGGGGTTGAGAAATTATGTCCAGAAAGGTGTTATTATGGCGGTACAGCTCCGTCTCGTGTCAGAAATATGCAATGGATCTCTCCCACAATCAATCCAGTTCTTCCTTGCACTGTGATCTACAGAGGCGGACACAGCTGATGACTTTTTCAGGGGATATAAATAGGATGCTAACTTCAATCATGAACTTTCATCACTACCACAATGTATCTGAGGCTGATATCCCATAAAAAGATAAACAGGCATGATCCCTGGGATGAACTTTGCACAACCATTACTTTGGACAGCCCATCATAAAACTGATAAAACGTACTTGTTTTCTCTGGCCTTGTGCTTGAAGTCATCTATGGCCTTCCTGAAGAGAGTGACGCTGAACAGGCCGCTGTCGTTGTCCTCAAACAGCAGCCTGGGTGAGAGGACACAAGACGGCAGGTCAGCAGGAGAGCGGGAAACACGCATCTCATCAACATGTTTCAGCAGATTCTTACAGACGGGAAAACATCCTGAAGAAAACAACAGTCCTCTGGAGATGAAATATCAGAGCAAAAACAGGTGCATCAGCACACGACGTCTCCTCAGGTCCATAAATGAGCACAGAGTCGTGTACTAGATGGCCCTCGTTCCCAACAGCATGGGTATAGCCCCAAAAAGCCACCAATTCCCTGCGTTGTACAAGCTGTCTCCCGAATAGAAGTCCTCAGATTTAATGTGAAGTTATGTCCACAGGAGAGTGTTTTCGTAAAATACAATACAAACAAGTTAGATCATCTCAAGTCCATTACTATGCAGCAAATTTGGACTATATTGGGCCAACGCTTCAGGACTCATGGCCCGGTAACTTCATCAATCGAGTTCTTACTTCACAAGCAAGAGCCACGATACAGGGGGAAAAAAAGGGGGATAATACGTCGCCCAGGAAGTCTATCAAATTGTTGTTACAAACAAGAAACTGTTTTCCGAAAAACGATTCATGCAATTTATGTATCTCAAATATATCAGAAATCAAGGTTCAAGTCTACATGATCAAAGCATTGGACCCGTTCCGTCTTTAAATCCAACCATTTGACAACAAAGTGTAAAATAAAAGAGAAATAGATAAATGATAAATTCCCAGTCATAAATCCCTCGCTCAGCCTTTCTCTCGCAGGAAGCTGCCCACACAGATCCATAGATGGACACTGTTTCCTGCTTCCAGGTCACATGGGCGGGTCGTGCTCCATCTCTGTTCTGGACGTACGGGGCGCTGCGGTACCACGTGATGAGGCATGCCTGTCCAAAGGTCTGAGCGTCACGCCTCAAATCATCTGGCCTCATTTGCCAAAAGGTCAGTGAATCTGAAGCAGGGTTTTATATTCTAATATTAGTCAGGTGCTTTTTACAGGTCAACCATGAAATCTCTCCACTCGTGATCGGAACCAAGGCTCAACGGAGACATTTTCCGATCCATTACACCGCGGTCCACAGGATGAAATGACCTGATTTACTGATTCATTTTTTTTGTCCTTCGGTTTACGATAATTTCACTTACATAAACTCTGTATCAACAGACAACAAACTTATTAATGACATTGAAACAGATCAAAACCCCCCAGTTTGGACCTCCCAGTCCTCTCACCTCACCAGAGGGAATACGCTTTTCCCTACAAATACCATTCTATTCAAATCTGTCATCCAGTTGGGAAAAACCATAATGGAGTCATTATTTTATCCCTGAATGCGTTCGGGATGTTATGGAATCATCAACCGCAGATCTTTAGCGTTAACGCGACATCTCCTAAACTGTTACATGGATCATTTTCAGATTTTGTACCCAAACAGATCTGAGGGCGAGGAAGAACTGGATTGATTTTGGGAGAGGTAAGTTTCATATTGCCAACACTAGGTGGAGCTTTATCTCCAAAAGTCACAGTTTTCTGGCCATAATTTCTCAACCGATGGTGCGATACTTCCTACCCGTTGGTTTGATTTAGTCGAAATGATCCTTATTTGAGCCGCCTCAGTGAGATCTAACATATATTTTGTCTTCTGCTATGGAACTGTTCATATTTCACTCACTCGGGGGCTTTTTTTTCTAAGTTTTTTGACCGTTACTTCTCAACCGACTATGTCCAAAATTTGCTCATAGGAATCTACACATCTATCTTATATATTAATCTAAGTATGTACATATAGTTTCACTATAATAGTTTGTATTTTACTTGGGGTAGCTTGCTGCGGAAAACCCAGTTTATTGTCCGTTACCTCCAAACCATAAGTCCAGTTGGCGTCTAAAATAAGCTGATATGAATTGACATAATGAAATCTGTCTTGTTTTTATCTTCATTATTGAGTTGCAATGGGATCTATGATAAAATGTTAGTCAGAAAATTGGAATTAATCTGGACTCTCTGAGATTACAGATGAGTCATTTAATTTGAGGAGATCAGTCAGTTGGTTGCACTGTAAGCATTAGTGAACAATAAGATTAGCTTTTAAAGCGACACACCTGCTAAATTTGTAATAAATCACTTTCTAAAACTGAAAAGTATGAAACACATCCAAAAATAGAGGGTGGTCTTCTCCAACACCTACTGTCACCAAATAAGGTTTTTGAGGAAGCATTAGAAGGTTTTGTAAGGTGCAAATGAACGCATGTCTATTTATAGACGTACTGTATGCCGACACTGGTTCTGTATGTCGCACACTGCATGACGTTAACTGGGCCAATGCCAGCAAGGGTATATCCCTGAAAAGTCCCTAATGCCCTGCGTTGTACAAGCAACCCCCCTGACTGACCTACTCAAATTAAACATGTTATATCCACAGTATTTTTCACACAAAACCTTCCCCTGGGTAGTAAAGTAGGAACTATTAGAGTAAAATATGATTAATGCTGACAGATGAATCAATAGATATGCACAAATTTGGAATAGTTTTGTGCCAATGGTAAGAAATTATGTCCGAAAAACACTGTTTTTGACCTAATGAGTAAAATATGAAGTATTGCAGAAAGACACAACGATTCGTATGCGTTACGTTTGGACTAAATTGGAACAACGGTTGCCAAATCACTCAAGGACCGAAACTCTTTGGAGTCAAAAATACCCCAAGTGTTATAAAATCCAAAAGCCAACCTTCCTCAAAATCAATCCACTTCCTCCTCACACTAAGGTCCATGTGGGTATAAAATTTGAAAACCATCTACGACATAATTTTTGAGTTATCGCATAAACACGGAGAATGTGCGGCGGCGGCGGAGGACCCAGCGGTTGCGATGTTGATTCGATAACATCCACTAACTTTTCAGGGATATAAATGACTCCATACAGAACAGAGCTGTCTGCTTCCTACAGCTGATCATTCTCCCTACACTCAACAACGACATGCCGTGAATCATCTGGTGATGCTTACTTAGTGGAGCGCGGCACCACCATCTCTGCCAGTGTTTCGTACGTCTTCTGCCATTCTGCATAGCTTGTCCTGGTGGGAGCAAATGGGAAAGATAACATTGACGTTTTTTACTACGAATATTCTGAAATACATAATTCACTCACATTTCATTTTACTACTGAAAATGAACGAGGGAAATAAGCCTTAAAGGCAGCGTTCCTACAATGACATGAGAAGGCCTACCTCAGCACATATTGGATAAGAGATAGCGATGAATATTTTCTTACTTTGGGACAACCACCAGCATTGTAATCAGATACTCTGAGTCCAGTACAAAGTCCTCTTTCTTCACTATGTCAGCCAAACTCCTGGTCATCAGGCTCCCCCTAGTGGATAAGGTGAGCAAATGAATCACAGACAGAGAAATGATCCGAGAGAGGCTGCAGAAGGACACGCATCTTCAATTTGTTGAGAAGAACTACCGTCAAAACTCCACTGCAACAAATCAGGGAGAGTGTGGCGTGAAAAATGCGTATGATTTGATCAACATTGTAAGGAAATAACAAAGACAAAGATAAAATACACAGCAGTCTTGTGTGAGTCAAACAGAGTAACAAACAGACAGAGAGAGTAAAATGATATTATGATTATGCGACTTACGCATTCTTCCTCTCCAGGTTCTGCAGGTTTCCCTTCAGGTTGTTGTACGCCGACGCTCTGGCCTTCAGGTCATTGTCTATCTGAGATGCTTGCTACAAATCAAATAACAGAGATGTAACTATGCGTTCATTGATGAAGCCGTTTTTGTTAGTTGGTTTGTTTGTTTTTTTTTAAGTCGCCATATATTCCGAATACCTTGGAGATGATCTCAGAGATGTTTTTCAGCGACTGCTTAATCGGATACTTAGCCATGTCCCACTGGAATCTTGTGATGTATGTGACAAGGTCAACTGTGAACAGCAAGAGAAAAAGAAAAAAAAGGTGAAAGTCATCATCATCATCATCATCATCTATCACCTCCATTTGAGTCAGCCTTGTATCATGATTAAATACCTTCATCATGTCCTGCATTAGACTCTTATTACCGACATCATGTCGGCTTTTATGTTCTACAACTTCCTTAACCTCCCACCTCACCTCCTTCCACTATGAGAGAGGCTAAATGCTTGAAAACGAACAGCGATTACCTCCATTGGCGAGTAGGTTCTCCTGGACTTTGTCTCGACTGTCTTCCAGAACATCAGCCATGTACTGAGCGACCTTCTTCACGACACTGAAGAACACCAAAGTGTGAGGAGAGGAGATAGTCAGGAATGTACTAAGAATTACAATTTTCATGTCAAAACTGAGCTTGTGAGGAAAAAACAAATAACATGTAGATCTCGGTAGTGTTAAAGTTTACCTTTCCACAAAAGTGTCCAGTTTAGCCAGTTCATCCGACAGACCCACCAGGACATCAAGTGTTCCGACCTGTTCAGGGTCAAAACAGCAAAAATATTAATAAGACGGCCAGAACACAAACTTCGATCCAGATCAAACAATCCCAAAGATCTTTCTAGCTCCGACCGCATCACTGCGTACATTTCAGATTACTTCCTGTGGATACATGTCTCGATCCATTTCTGCACAGCTTTACACAAACTCATAAAGATCCACAACATACTGTGACTGTCATTTTTTTACATCACGATTCATGCATTAGTATGTGTGCTAGACATAAGCGAGCAAAAAGCCTCCTTCCCCTGAGCTAAATTTAGACACAATTGGACTTGAAGCTATGGAATAGAAACTTATTTCCACCCAAAACATCCTCTAACGAGTAAAATATGAGCTACTATGGTGAAATAATAATTATACAAGATAGATCTCCATGTGTAGATTCATGAAAGTGAATTTGTACATAATTGGACATATGGTTGGGAGGCAACGGTCAAAAAACTGCTTTATGCACAAAAGTCCAATTTGTGAGTGTAAGATGAACAATTACAGTTAAATATGACACAAAACAAGTTAGATCTACTCGGAGCGACTCAAATGAGGCAAATTTGAACTAAATCAGATCAACGGTTAGGAAGTTCAGTTTTATAAATAGAGGATTTTGTAAAATAAAAGAGAAAAAAAGAAGAAGCTCCCCTTTGTGAGTTAAATATGAACCATAATAGTAAAATATCATATATGCAAGATAGATCTCCTGAAGTCGATTCCGGGCACCAAATTTGGACTAAATCCATGTAAATGTTGAAGAATTAGGGCTTGGAAACTGTAGTTTTGGTGGAAAAACGCATCTGACTTCCCCAAAATCATTCAAGTTCTTCCACAATTCCATTTCCTGGCTGCTTTATGGAAAGCCATAAAGTAGTTTTGCATAATTCTGCTTAAAAAAACAAAAAAACAATACAACCCCCACACATGAATATATGTATATTCCATCCTGGCAGGGTGTATTAGTCACTACAACTACTTGTGGGTGGAGTCCGGTTTTCAACAGAATATAGATGACGTTTTAACCTTGAGATCAGGGATGTTGAATTTGTTGTTAGCGGACAGGTTGTTGGTGCGTGCTGTGGCAACCATCAGCTTATCCCAGGTCTGCTGGCAGGTCTTCTCCCCCGGAGCCGAAATCAACCAGAATTCACTCATGGCTGCTGGTCAGAGGTTTTTCCACCAGGCCTTTGTGGTGAGAAGTCACTGAAGGGGAAGTAAGAGAGCGAGAGCATCAAAAGAGAACTGTTGTCACATTTTCGGTTCCAGGTCTGCTACTCTCATTACATACCCTGTGAAGTAGAAAGAGAAGATATTTATTCTAGAATTATTAGTGGCGGGTGAAGACGATTTATTTATTTTGAGAATACAATGTTAATTTGCTGCCTGATAAAATCCCATCCACTGACAGGTTCAAATGTAACAAATCAAGAAAATGTTATTTACTTCAGCTGTCAGAGGTTACAATGTTATGGAAAATTAAAAGATTTTAAAAAAACGTATGTAATTTTATCCTGTATTAACTTAATGGACTTTTGAATGAACTTTATAATCACGGCTCAGAAAGTGCTGTCAGTACACAAAAAACTATGTCACCGTTTGCACTTCATGTTTATCTATGTTTTGATGTAACAAAACTTGTAGAGCTGTCGAAATTTGTCGATGGATACAAGAAAATCTCATAATTTTTTAATCTATAACAGCTAAAAATGTCAGTTTCAACAGATCAATAACGAAGAAGTTTAAAGAAACTGGAGATTTTCACAGCCACATAGTGGTCAGGTGCCCAAAAAAATGGGTAGGGTTAAGTCACGAAGGGCGTCCGAAGATAAACCAATCCCAAATCAATATGCAGAACGAGGTAGTACACACCCTGTGTGGGAAGAGCCAATGGGAAGAGCCAAAAGTGAAAAAGAAAATGTTAAAATACGCCTGGAATAGGACGTTTCTACAAACTGACCCCACACGCTTGGGGAGTCAGTATACAGCTAGATAATTGCAGAAGTCAGTTGAATCTTGGGGTCAGAAAGTCTCCCTAACCACCATCAGGTGACACCTACACCAACACAAGCTGTTTGTGAGGCAAAAAAAGACTCTACGAATATACACACACACAAAGTAAAACGCCCTATGGTTTGACAAACACCACTGAGCTTTCAACGGAACGAGGTCAAAGGTCAGATGAAATTAAAGTAGTAACATGTCAAAGATGGATGAGGCATAGCAAAAAGCAAAGCTATGAAGAAAAGCACCTTATGCCCACTATGAAGTCTGGTGGTGGAAATCTGATGCTGGGAGGTCGTTTTTTGCCCCAAAGGTCCCTGACATCCTGTTCAAAGACATGGTTCCATGGACTCCATCAGATACCGGCAGATATTACATGAAAACATCAACGCTTGTGTCAGGAAACTTAAAGTGGGTCCTGGTTGGACATTCCAGCAGCACAATGGTCTGAAGGTCACCTCAACATCAACCCAAGAATCGAGGAGAGTCCACAAGCGTGGACCTCAGAACCTGAAATAGCTGGAGAGTTTATCCATGAAGGAATGGTCTCAGACCTTCTCCATATGTTCTCATATCTCATCACACACTACAGAAGGAGACTCGGGCCGTTATTGTGGTCAAATAGGGCTGCATAAAATACTAAATACAGTGGGCCAATAAAGTTTTAGACGAAAGACTATATTTTATCTTTAGAATGTATTGTTTGTTTTCTATTTTACTAAATAAGTCAGAGGTTAGATTGTTGGGAATTTGTTGTTTATGGTTGTTTATAATTTGCATCTCATTTTATGAAGGGTTCAAATAATGGTTGAGGGTTTTTAGAGAAAAAAAAATGTAACTGGTTGCTATTCGGTTATTATTCCACATAACGATATTACATTTAGTGGGGGGCTGAATACCTTTCCTTCTAACTGTATACGCTGCACGCGCGCACGAGACGGATCGCCTGCATAAAGGCGAAGTAGAGACAGCAGATCATCGCGTGTCCTGATTGACTGTCATATGATCCGTTCCTTCCTTCCCTTTAATCAAGCCGTGAACATTGCATGTGTGCCAGCCGCTGCCCTTCTGGTTTATCTGGTCTTAATAAACAACGATATACCACATAAATAAACCTGTGTTGTTGATTGGTTCATTTTACTTTGGTGCTGACATGAGCTTGTTTGTATTGCAGTCTCGCGCTGTCACGACGTGTATGTATATCATCGTGTGTCTTCGTACTTACCGATGTACTTGAAGCCTTTTAGGTTTGATCCACACGGCGCAAATCAGTTAAATAGCCACAGGTTTCCATACATCGCGCAGATTATTGCAGGTTTTCAATTCAATGGTCTTCCTCAGAAATCTCACTAAGAGTCAGCTGATCAAGGCTGGAGTTGTGGGCCTGCGCACTGGAGACTGCGCACGACGCTACCGTCACGTGACGGAGAAGTCGATAGATTCACTTTCCACATTATAGTAGGAAATTGCGGGACTAAGTGCTCGGAAGTAGTTTAAAAACATTTTCTTCACATATTAAGGCATATGTAACTACATTTTGTATCCACTAAAATACCTGAAGACCACATGTTTTATAGTAAAACTTTGAGGCAAGCACAGTCAGCTAAGCCATGTGAGGCAGCATTGACGGACAAAATAAATGAGTAATCGATTAATTGTCAGCCTCAAAGGAACATTTTCAGACCGCATTATAATTTTATCTATATGCAAAGGATGGAAACTAAAAAATATAAAAATATTATTAAGGTTGGAGATTGATTGCGCATTGAAGTGATGTCGGAATCATTGTAATGTAGATTCCCGCGATGGACAATCACGTGAACGCATCAGGTCCGAGCAGAGTTGCCACACAGCGGTGGCGTCCACTCGGAGAGTACTTTATAGGTACTCGCACACCACATGCACCATTAATTAGTCCATAAAAACCCTTACCAACGTCTCTTCAAAGGAACTTTATGGCATATATAGAATGTACCAAATGAAAAGTAAAAACATTAAGAAATTCATTTTGAAATGCTGCCTATTCCAAAATATGTAATAGCATATATATTACACTATGGTTTAATAATAAATTTTCAGGGCTACACGTGTTTTGTTTTAGATATACGTATATACAACGTACAACTGGTTTTTAATACTGATGTTTTTAAAAAATATGTGGCAAATACTGAATAATTGAAAACCTTTATTAACAAAAAAAACAATTTCAAAATTAGTTGAAAATCAAAGACAAAGTGATGGAACTTTCCAAGGCCTTGCAATGGTTTGTGACACTCTTGTATCAGGTTATTATAGCATCAATAAATCACCAAGTCCATTAGATTGGATAGATTGTGATTCTGTAATCTTTTGAAATACAGATATCCACAGTCCTAGTCTGCCCTGAAAGGTGAAATATAAATCTGTTCAGACATATCTACAATGAACATACATTTTACGTACTACTATTACTAAGTTATCACTCATAAACCGGTTACCCTAACATGTTGTCTTGTAGCTCCTCATATTGGAGTTGTGAGAATGCTGTTATTATTGACGATCATTTCATGTTGTAAGTATAAATCTTTATTTCTTGTTTCAAATTTAATCTCAGTTTTTTTGAACAATTAAGAACTGACTGAAGTATAAAATCAGATTTACTCACATCCTCATTGACCCCAAACCTTGAGAAACTCGCTTTCATTTTTGCTTAAGTTGAATCTTCAAACTTTTTTGGATTGTTGGAAAAAAAAAAACATTAAATAATGGCAACATATATATTTAAAATAATTATCAAAGTTTTAATTTACACTTTAACATCTTAATTAAGGTATACCTATCAAATAAAACTTAAGAGAAAAGAAAATGAATTATCTTAACAATATCAGTAACATATCATTATGCTATAATAAAATTATTGTTAAAAAATGTTTTTATTTGTCATCTGCTCGTGGATTCCGGCACTTTGTCCTGAATCTTATATTGCGCACATATTACTTCACAAATAAACATTGCCAGCAACTAGTCTCAAATAATATAGAAGTCAGCTGTACCTATAAATATCTTCTTTCTCAGAAATGAGGAGTGTACGGCCCAATCTGACTTGTGGTCCCTACCTTGGGCTTGATACGAAACCCTAAATTGCTCCCGATGGTTGTTCCATTCATGTGTGGGTGTTTATATAGCATAGACATGTTGTGTACGTAGTTCTAGTAATTTTTGCTGTATTTACTTTACTTTTGTATGGAATCCAATGTTTTTCTAAGCCACATGGTTTTTTCGAAAACAGTGTGGTTTGGCGTAACTATAACAACGATAAGGCCAACAGGACAGCCAGACTATGAGAACACAAATGAAACCATGCAGCCTGTTCCTCCAACATCAGTCACACCACTAGGTTGGCTGCAGGCTGAGATTCCGGCCTCGCTTTGTTCCGTTTCGACAGCCTTACCAAATGAGATGGATTCAGCTTGATTATTTTGTCCAATCGCCAGAGTTGAAACAAGGCGAGAAGTGAGACGTCCATGAGAAACGAATCAACAAAATATTCAAAAAGCCCTTGAAACTTCATAATAAATAGTTTCCTTGTCACAGAAGCAGGAACTCAATGATAATCAAAAGATCCACTAAAAGGCAGAAATAATGAATGTTTGGGTTTTTTTTCAGTTGGTGAGGGTTGATTTGTGTTACATTAATGTTTCAAAAATATTTCCAATGTTGAGTTTAGTAGAGGGAGGTTGTGTAAACAACAACAATAATAATAATAATTGTCAAAATATCCACTTTAGACAGGGGCATAGTTTGTATGTTTGGATTTTCAAGCTTGTGAGATTTGATTTCTTCTACATTAAGGTTAAAAAAATATCGAGTGTTGAATTTAGTAGTAATAATAACAATTGTCTTGTCAAAATATAAACTTTAGCCAAAGGTATACGTTTTGTGTTTGGTTTTTACAGTTTGTGAGAGTTCATTTGTGCTAGACTAATTAAAAAAAATATATCGAGTGTTGAGTTACGTAGAGAGAGGCTGTGTAAACAACAACAGCAACAACATCAACAATTAGACTAGTATTGTACCTGACTGGAGACTTTCCCAGCCTTAAGCTAACCCTGTACTCCTACAAGTCTTCAATGGCCATGAATGCTAATGAAAGAACGAAAATGATGGAAATGCTGGCATGTTAATGTAAGTATCCTAAGCCTCACGTGTTTTAAATTTGAATCGGAATAAGCTTTAATAGCCAAATATTTGCACACATACAAGGAATAAAACCCAGTTTTTTCCTTCCGCTCCTCTGGCATTGGAATAGACATTCAACAACAAGATAGATCTTTAATCTTTACCGGAGAGCATATGTCATAAGGGATGCAAATAGTTCAAAGAATGCTAATATGGCAAATAGAAATAGTTATTGATTGACGTTTGTACAGCCTGCAGGGTTTTTATTGACGATGAAAGTGACAGTGTGTGACGTGTGTATTTTACATCTGTGTAATTAACCTGTGATAAATATAGTCTGTGGTGGAAGTAAACAGGTGTTAGTTTCCTCATGATTAGTGAGTAACTATGACTGATTTAAGCCTTCAGTATGAAGTTGAATGGACATATGTGTAAGAGCAGGCTTTATATAACTAATAAAATATGGTATATACAGCAGAAATCTCCTCAAGCTGATATATATGCACCAGATTTTGGCGAAATCGGATCAACGGTTTGGAAATTAAGGCCATAAAAACTTTTACAGACATCCACCCACACACAAATAAATCCAGCTCTTCCTCACGCTAAGGTCTATCTGTGTATAAAATCTGAAAATGATCCATAAAATATTTTTTGCGTTATTGCGTTAACATGAAGGATCTGAGGATGCGGTGGCGTAAACGACGCTTTCATAATATGCCCGACTTATCCGGGATATAAAAATATATAGTATGAAAATTTAACACGATGATACGTTAAACTTTCGTTAAATGAAAGTAGAAACTCAATCACTCAAAGAATCAGACTTTATTCATACAGCTATTTCCATACAAACAAAATGTACCAAAAAGCGCTTCACACAAGCTATCGATAAAACAATAACCCTCACCTGCCAACACTCACACACATAGCACTGTAATTAAATATAGCATAAAAATTATAATGCTATAATTTTAATGGCCAATGACGTGATACACTATTTTACTATTTACAAAAATCTATAAGTCTTTCATAGAATCTAATACATTTATTTGAATTATTCACAATAAATGTAACCTCTATCTCAAGTAAAATAATCAAAAAAACATTACATCTTTAAAATAAAGCGGCCAAACATCCTCCTCACAGGGTGTGAGTACAGTTTGCAGACATGTCCTCTTTCAGGCTGATATATAACATCCCCAATCTCTTTAAAGTTCTTGATTATTTATCTAAGTGTTGAAACTGATGATATTTTATATTGTGAAAAATGTCAAGAAGAGATAGGCCTGTGTTACTTTATATCTATTCCCCAGTAAAACAGGAAGTAATTGTTCACCACCAAAGCGATCCTCCCCAAACAGTTGAATCTAAAAATCTAAAATAGGACTGGAAATATACTTCAGTTACCTTTTAAACGCAGGATTTCCAAATGGGTGCCAATAGTTGTTTTAGAGATTTAGATTTTTGTGAATATTTTCAATCAAAGATCATTGATACAGACAGTAAACATTTTTTGTATCTCATTTTACTGATTTCTTCAAAAATGGCGATCATTCAGGATGGCGCTGTAAATAGACATATAAAGAACTTTGCCTTTGCGATTATATAAATAATTGCATGTATAAAAAAAAAAAAAAGATCAAATAAACATTAAAGTAATTATCAATTACTTTTAATTTCAATTATCAAAATATGCATGGCACCCCTTACACACACTAATTAAAGCAGGTAGATTTGTTCAATTACAAGCATGTCATTATTGTTACATACACAAACACAAAAACTGTTGAGGTCTTGGACTCCATGACTCAAACGAACGGCCATCTAAGGAAAGTTTATGGTTATGTAATGTCACGGCTATTCGGAAATCCATATTTGGTATGTTCTCAAGCATACTGAAATGTCATTGGTGGAGATTAACTCTTGGCCCCGCCCATGGACCGTTGATTACACTTTCTTCTTCCGCTGCTCAGCTCCAGTAACTCTCCACCCATCAGCCGAGAGAGTGAAGACCCTACGGAGAATCACCTTTTCTGAACATATGGCAAAACGGGCCTCTTTCTTTCTTTTGTCGTTGTGCCCACCACTCTTTAAAAATTCCGCCGAAAAAGAGAAGACGATTTTCCAAAACGTACTGGCCGTTATCTCACGTAAGTAAAAGGAAATACGTAGAGTGGTAGCCTTGGCTCGAGCTGGCGGCGGACGGAACATGGCGGGCTAGTCTTCCTACCGTCTTGCCGCACATGACAGACCGATTCATTGGATTCTATACCTGTGATACATCTACGTGTTAACTCTTCAGGCGTTATTAAGCAATTATCAGGCCTGAGACTTGTGTTAATTCCTCTGTAGAGCCAACGTTGAGGTTTGTGTAAGGGCTAGTGAGGGAGTAGCGTGCTAAAGTGACGTTAAGCGGCCAGGTCAACGATAGCAGCTCCGTCCTCCACGGACTGCCCTCAGCTTAATGCAGCTGCTCACACGTTTAAACCCAGGAGCTCATTAATTACATCTGTCAACCTGTGATTTCATCCGCCAGACCATAATAGATCATACAAACCTGGGCAATCGTTGCCCCAAGTGGACTATTGGTGTTTAAAGCTGCCATGTTATTCAAGTATGTTTATTGTTGATATTCATTATTTGCTATACCTGGTGTTGACTGGGTTATAGAACTTAAACCTAATGATCTGGGCAGGACTTGCTAAACATTGATTGTCTGTGAATTTTTCAACACAGTGACGACAAATAAAGGAAGGTTTAAAGGATTTAAAACTTTCCTTTTTTAGCAGGACCTATAACTTTAATTAACATTGCTGCTTTTTGGTCAGGTTTTTATATAGTTGTTATATTATTTTTTTATTGATGCTTTTATCTGCTTTTACTTTGTAGCAATTTCAGATTTGATCCAATTGTAAAGTGCATTATAAATTAAATGTATTATTATTATTAAATGTGAGTCTATAGCAGTGGTTGTCAAAACTTTTTTCAATGAAGTACTAATTTTAGATTACTTATTTTATTGAATTACACCCTGATCGTTGATAAAGGATTTGTTGGGTGAAAATGCTTTATGAAGATATGCAGCGTTCTACCACCAGTTTGGATTTAGTTAAAAAACAAACTTGTTACTGAATATAACTTTCATGCTAAATTTCATATATTTGAATTCACCAAATGTATTGTATTTTAACCAGGAATTAATGTGGATTTGTGTCTGTTATATCCAGTATCCATGTTTGTTGTTCGCTGTGCATGGCAGTTATAATTGGATTTTAAATATGAGTACCAAATAAAAATATGAATACCGAGTTTGAAATGTTTTATTGGACTTAAATTTGCTTCTTTTTTCTCTCAATTTCAGCTTATTATAAAGAAAATATTTTAGAAATTGCACCTGATTGATATTTTTCTACATAAAACTTCCGAAATCACATGTCCTCTGTAGTATCCCTGTAGTAATCCCAACGAGACATACCCCAATTGAGAAACATGATAAGTAAAGGTAAAGTTTTAGATTTTGGTCACATGATACACAAACAGTGTTTGTGTTATTGGCAGTGCCTGTTGTTTCATTAATCATGTATTATAGTTAATGGAGACAGACTTGGTTTCAGATTCTCTTAATGTAAGACAGAACGCTAGCCTGGACTCGGTCCACAGAATACTTGCATCGACACTAAAATTAGTATCGTTAGGTCAGTGTTGTTTTCCTGCCTTAACTTTTGTAAACCACTGTTGTGGTAGGTTTATATATGTATATAGCTCAACAAAACGCTTACACCATCACATATTATTGTTTATTACCCGTGGATTTCTGTACTTTTGGAATGATTTCTCAAAGTTTGAAAATTACATTTAATCCCTCCAATGTTGACCACCTCTAGTTTTATATATCCCCCAGATGATTTGCACCATAAATCTAAATAGCTAGAGTTTAACACATTAAAACTGTTATAAATTTTACGCTGTCATACAGTGGGCACAATGAGCTAATCAACTTTTAATGAAGATTCACTCAACTTTTGTGGGTTTAACTCTCCGATTGTGTTCTTGTGATCATGATGGTAAAGAAGGCCATTCCTATACGTTAAAGGGAAAGTAGTAGTAAAAAAGTAAATTCAAATAGAAGAACGATGACAGACAAGGCTTTAAATACCAATTTCCAATGAATTTCATTTTCATAAATACGTGGTTTCTGTCTTATTTTTATTAATGTCTGACATTGCATGTGTCCATCAGGGCTCCCCAGTCTCTGCACAGGTGTATGAGCGCTACCCAGAGGGCCTAGGGGCGGCTCTCTACCGGGAGCAGTTTGACTTCAACGCTGAGCCACCTTGGGATCCTAGCTGATAGCGGGACTGGTCCATCTCCTGACTTGTCCATGTGAGTGACTTGGTGTCTCTTGTGTACACAGAAATATGCATGCTCACTGACACAAACCCTGGTAGCAAAGTCCAGGAGCCCTGTGCTCTGGATGGACAGGTAGATATACACACACAATTCTATGATTAAACATACTTGGGCTGTTTTGGGGTGATTTTTAGCTTTAAAAAGGCCAATACATTTAAATAAAAAGTCAATATGATGCTTGAAGTTACAACTTGAACAAGAACGACATTTTTTTGATTTCTGTTGGAAAGATATTATGAGGGATCATGAATGAATGAATGCAGGCACTTCAGGTCTTAGGCTTGTTTGCCCAAAGAGACTAATTAGATTCCAAAAAGCTGAGCTGCTATTTAAAATCTAAGTGAAAATGGAATGCAATAATCTGAGTAAGAGTTCATCAACCCTATGGTTGCTCGGTTGAATGGTTGTGTAAAGGTTCTTTGCAGCCGTACTGACAATTGTTTGTTTTTTTCGTCTCTTTTTTTCCAGTTTGTTGCAAACCGGCAGGACCCCATTGGCTCAGTCGTGACCCCTTTTGACTTACTTATCTATTCTTTATGATTGTCGGCATAGCAGACTACGGTTGAGATGAAAGGACTCGCTGACAACCCCAGCTACGTTATAGAACTCCTTGATGGTGGAGCAACCCTCGAAGATGTCATTGACGGACACATCTGCGAGCAAGCTTTGGTCAGTTCAGCCCGAAGACCTTTTATTAGCTTCAGGTTGCGTTGGAAGAAATTCCCAGTGCTTCAAATGGTTTTCATAACTTTTTTTAAAACCAATTCTCAGTTTGATGTCATCTAGTGGTTTGACATGTTGTTTTCTGTACGTGGGTGCGGCGTTCGCCTCCTTGTCTTCACAGGTGCAGAAAAGTGCGTTTGTGGTGGGTGACCTCGGTGTCTTGATGCGTCAGCATGTCCAGTGGCAGAGCATCGTTCCACAGCTGCAGCCCTACTACCCAGTAAAGTACAACAGCAGCCCTGCAGTGATTGAGGTGTTGGCCTCCTTAGGTCTGGGCTTCGTTTGTGCTAACAAGGTAAGCTTTAAACGTAACACAATCATGTTCACACAGATATGTCTTTAGTGTTGTCGCTCTTTACAGTAGTGTCTATGATATTAATCTATTGCACGATGCAGGCTCCTCATCAAAGTACTCACACAAACAAGCATTCAATTGATCTCTTGTCAGCTGATGACCGTTCCCCTTTTAACTTATGCCACACCTTTGATACATTTTTTGATTGTTTTGATAGGGCTATTATCGGATTGTTTTTTCTAATGTGTGTGTCTCCTCTCCCCAAGGCCGAAGTCAACTTGGTGCTGGAGCATGGCGTTCCATCAGAAAACATCATTTTGTCTGGTTTTTGCAAGCAGCAAGCATACATCAAGCACGCTGCCAAGAACAACATCCAGCATCTTGTGTGCGAAAATGAGGCAGAGTTGTTGAAGATTTCCCGCCTGCACCCTAAGGCAAAGTAAGAGAGTATTCAAAGCATCTTAAAATTCCCTTTCTACTTGTATTTCTCAAGACGGACTCAATGTCGTCATTGTTATGCTAGGGGGTGTACATCGTTTTTGTCTTGGGCGTGGATAGTAGACTATTGGGATGCCATTAATCTTAAAGGAGATAAAGCTTGTTTTCTCTTCAATTCCTTATTCTAGATTGCTGCTACAGTTGACCACCCAGGATCACGCAGCTGAGACCAGCATGACCTTCGGCTTCTCTCTGAAGAGCTGTCGGCACCTGCTGGAAGCAGCCAAGGAGCTGGGAGTCCAGGTGGTGGGGGTGACTTTCCACATCCCAAACTCCTGCCAGGACTTGCTCGAGGCCTATGCCCATGCACTGTCAGACGCACGCAACGTGTTTGATATGGGGGTAGGAATGCATTTTAAATAAAAAGCGATGAATCATTTTGACTTTAGTAGACGTAGTTCAACTCTAGAATTTTTTTTTTCTATTTTGCTTGTCTGAATTTCTTCCATCTGAAACACTCTTTGACCATTTGGTGTTTCCCGTCAGATTGATCTGGGCTTCAACATGAACATCCTGGACATTGGTGGTGGATTTACTGGCTCAGAGTTTCAGCTCAAAAAAGTAAGTGGTTGATGACTCAACAGCTTAAAACGTATAACTATCAGGCCTGTACCCAAAGCTTTTGTCAAATATTAAACCAACACTATTTTATTCCAACTCTTATGGAAGAGAGATGGAGAAATATCCATCAGTATGTCCATCAGCTCATCCCATTTTTTTCCTTAAGCCTCTCTTGCCCACTATACATACCAGTTACAGCCACCTTTTAAGCATTGTTTGACCATGTTATGCCTATTGACATTTGTATCTTCCTGCGAACTGTACTGTCTTTTCCTTTAGAAGAGTCATAATTATAATATGTGTCACAAAACCTTTAACATATATTTACCAAATTATGTAGTTTTGATTTTTGACTCTTTAGTGAAGAAATTATTTTAGAACATCTCTCAGTTTTATACTTTTGATCAGATGACTCTGGTCAAAAGTATAAAACAACAGACATTACTTTGTGTCACGATGTATTGTCAAACTTATTTCATGTCACAAAGTCTACACCATAGCACACTTCTTCCCTTTCAGCCATATGGAGATTACTGAAGACATTCCTGGATTAATCAAACTAGATTTCACACTCTAATGATGCAAAATGTCAACGTATGTGCAGATCTTCTGACCCAAATGTCAAAATCAGTTTCCTCTAATAGCATGCATTAAATAACGGATCTCATCTCTGGATAATTGAATGCCTTAACCCAAGGTTCTTGTACACATTGTTTTAAGAGTCACCCTCTGAATGTATTTGTTTATTTTTTTCATTTATTGTCTGTAGGTTGAGTCTGCAGTCAGGCCAGTGCTGGATGCTTACTTCAGCCCACTGTCCGGTGTGCAAGTGTTGGCCCAGCCAGGCAGCTTCTATGTAGCCTCAGCTTTCAACCTGGCTGTCAGTGTGATTGGAAAAAAGGTCATGACCCACCACTGGGACAACCTAGCTCAAGGTATGCAACTTCGATAACATAAACATAAATGCTGTTCATGTTATGCAACACTGACAGCCCTGTTTCTGTAGTTTGCGTTTATTTCTTTGCTTGTGAAAGGTACAGGTTTATGTCTGTTTACTGGAACCTCATTTAAACCTGCAGCCTGGTTTATCATGCATGGTCAATAAGATATGATAAGATAAGATAAACCTTCATTAGTTCCACATCAGGGAAATTGCAGTGTTACAGCAGCAAGAGCATGTTACAGAATAACATTATGTACAATTAAATTAAATTAAATGTGCTTGTAGATACAATGCTTGTATCTACCAAGTTCCTTCATAAGGATAGACTCGAATGACGCCACACACCTAGATATTTGACCTCACCCGTCATGTTGAGGTTGGGGCAATTTTCAATAAAGAAAAGTTGATTGTCCGTTTCAATCGTCACACCGCAGTTATAAATTATTTTGTCAAGTAGTAAATCTCCATGCCGTCACAGCCCTACATGGAGGTCACCTTTATCCACGGCAAAGCAGATGAATCTGACAGTAGCACTTTTCTCTCTGCATCCTGAAAGTGAACGTGTGAAGATAGTTGTATTCAGTCTCAGAAAAGACGGAGAATTTCCGCCGGATGTTGCACAATCATAATAAAAAGATCGGATGACACAGGACATCCCCAATTAGTACACAATGGATCTGGTTCCATGTTTCTGACAAGGTCACCTGCTATATTTTCACAGTTGAGAACAATGAAGAGACGGAGTTCCTCTACTACATCAGTGAGGGAGTTTATGGCCCGTTCAGCTGCAAGCTGCTTGGAAACTCAATCACCGCCCCGTCAGTGCACAAGGTTAGTAGGCCCCCGCCCATGAGAGTCAGCCTCAGTCAGAACTGAAAGAAAAATCTGGTAGCGGATTTACTTCAATTGGGATATAAGGTTATGGATTATGGGTAACAAAGGCATGTCAGGATTGCTCCACATAGTGAATTAAATTGTGTCATATAGAGAGACCCGTATTCCCTGGGGTCTTTCGTTCAGGGTCGAGGTACTAAAGCATTGAGTGCATTGTACCAGTCATAAAGGTAGATGGAAATCCAAAAAGTCTTCTTTTTTTTCTACTGCTTTGCTATGCATACCTCACAGTTAAAAATGTAACCAAAATCGACACAAACTAGACGGCACACACAACTACAGCTGTTGTTAATTAATGTAACAATCGATTACAGGAAATCAGGATAAAGTGTACAAAGAATGCCATTGATGGGGAAATTTTGTTCCGGGGCTTCGGGGCTGTTATAATCCATTCCACACACAGATTTCATACTAACGAGCCAACGTTTGGAGGCCGTGACCTTTTTAAATTTAGTTTTTAGGATGTTTGTGGGAAATAAGCAAATAGAGATGTTGATGTAACAATTCCAACATTTTTAGCCACCATTGGAGAAGTTTGTGGCGGTCACATCTATTACTTTAAGTGAACATCTTGCGTCTTGCATCTTAGTACCATTTCTGACTATTGTTTGCTCTCTCCAGCATGTGCTCTGTGCTGAGGAGGCGGTGTATCCCAGCAGCCTGTGGGGTCCGTCGCTGGACCAACTGGACCGTGTTGTGGAGCGCTGTCTGCTACCTGAACTCAGCGTGGGAGACTGGCTTCTCTTCTCCAACATGGGAGCATGTGGCCTGGAGGAGTTCAGCTCCCTCAAGCTGCCAGTCTACTACACGATCTCCACCTCTGACTGGTGAGTAAAGTGTGAGTTTGCGTGTCTCTATTTGCCTCACATACAGATAAGAAGGCGATACATGTAGAGAGGACTGACTCTGACTTGTTGTTGCACACAGGTTTGAAATGCAGGAGGCCGGCGTGGCACTGGACAGCGCCATTAAGAATTTCACCATGGTCCAATACAGTGCGTAACTACCCTCTGTCCCTGTCCCATGTTGTTCTGCACCGATCCTCCTGCTTTCATTGTGTGAGAGAAGGGGGTTAGCGAGTAATTTGGGACAAGGGTCTATGTGTAGTCAACATTCCAGACAACTTTGATAATGCAAGGTCCTAACGTTTCTTCCAAAAAATGTTTTTCTTTTTTTTTTTACATTTTGAAATTGGAAATGCTTGTTTATACCTCAGTTGTATACAAGTTTATCTGGAAAATCTTCATATCTGTTCCTCTCTGATGGACTGTAAAACTGTCAGCTAAAACAAGTCCTGCCAAAGCCCAAATTACAGTATGCAACAAAATGGACAACTCTTTGCAGATGGGGACTCTCCCAGCACCACCTGTTTTTTTAGGGTGGTTCGTTTCCTAAAATTAGATCAAGTTTACGAAATGTAAATGCAATTGATTTAAATCAAGCTCTCTATTAATTACCTGTTGACAGTCTTGTAAATCTCCTGTCTGTTCAACACCAATGCATTTTGTCTGTAGATAATTTTTGAAGTGTGTAAAAGAACCAATGCCTCATGTGTATTCTGTACTTCAGACCCCTCAATAAGTCACAGTTGAAATTAATTTATGACAATGATGTAACCTCATTTCTTCCTACAGCTCACCTCAATGCATTTTATATTTATCGGATTCATATATTATTAGTAAGCGTATTTAAAGCTTCATCTTTCGGTGTGTTTTACCCAGGTATTATGCTGTAGCCCATCGAACAGTGTTTTCCTGATAGGATATTGATGTGTTTTGTAACACTACGTGGATTAAGTGTGCCGTTTTTGACCGGAGTGGTTTTCCTTTACTCAAAAGGCATGTCAAACCCGAATGCACTCCTTGCCTTTAATAGAAAGAGGTGACTGGGTTAAGATGCACAATCTGTTGTGGATATATAGAAGAAGAAGAAAAAAAAATACTGTGACATGTAACACTGCAGTTGTGATTTTTCAGATCTGTGTCAGTGTCTTGCCAAGTGATTGGTCCTTGTCCCTCTGGGATCTGAAAAACCAGCAAATGAGCTGTTTTGGAAGAGAGCTTAAATATCTTTAATCTGTATTTGGACTTTTATGTCTATTTTTCTCCACTGAAAGACATGCTAGCTGTACGCAGACCTCACTGAGGCGGTGCAGACGACAAATGGCATACCAGGCTTCTCCTCAAGCCTTTTTCATAAAAGCTGATGGGAAAAAATGCACACTCATGTACGGCTAAATGTCTCGGATCTAATATTGAAATGACCTGACTTGATTATAGTTTTTAAAGAATCCAGCCCTTGTGTGTTAAAACATGACTAATGTATTAATGACTTGCTTGTCTAAGGCACTAATGGACCATAGCCTGTCTTTGACTGTAAATTGTGCTTGTTAAAGTAATGAAGTAATGAAAGTGTTTAATTAATTTAATACATTTTCTGACTGAAACCATCTCTTGTGTGTGCGGTTTTCTTTTCGATTACCACGCGTTGTTGATTAAAACCTTTTTTGCTTGTCAATTATTATTATTATTCAATAGCAGTTTTTTTTTTAATTCACTATTGGTCTAGTCACTAGACCAGGTGACTAGACCAATAGACTCTAGTGTGTGTGGTTTTGGTTAAGCATTAGTTAAAATAGTGCAGCAAACAATCTTAATAATGAATAGAATTTAAGGCGGCGAGGATTGAGATCCTGCTTCTTGCTGTGTCCACAAAGTTAGTATCTTGTGTGCAAATCTTGGCAAACTATCAATATAAACTTCACATAGCCAATACAGTTGGGTTATATTATTTCTGTATACGCCTCATCTGCATACTTGATAAACAACAAAAAATCATAGCTATCTATGATGGTTCATGCTGGATAAACTTAATATTTCTTATGTGAATACAGCTTTAGTGGCTTTTTCATGTGGTCATTATAGCCTAATATTTGTCTGTTGATTATAATATTTATAATATCAACAAATCCAAACTAAGGGCCAACAGTTGAGATATGCCGACAGAAAGTAGAGCAATGGAGCGGCATCTCATGCCAGAAAAGGGTGGGATTGGTTGCTGTGTTTTGTTTAATGAACCTCAGCAACCTCATGGTTTGATGACATGCGCAATATATACCAAACACTTTCATTACGTTTAATTATTAATGAACTCCGTTTCTACGTCATACTCTCTTTGGTTCTTGATGCCGTACACACTAGTGTCCTTTTATTATACCATAAACGATCCCGAGGCTCTTTTGCCTGAGTAGTGTGGACGATAGAAGGTTTAATTGGCATGTTTGATAATTAAACAAATGGAAATCACAATTTACGTAAATCCATTAATCCCCAGCAAGACAGTCAGCTCTATGATGTTTAGGTAGCACCAATGGGATCCTTGCCCATTTCTTCACAAAATATGATTTAGTACTGACTTATGTAATAATTGCCAATGCAAAGCCATTTATGTCCTCTGCAAAAATCTTCTTCTTAAGCGGTAACAGCCACTGACACATCTCGCTTTATGTGAAAGCATGCAGAAAATGGGGGAAGGGAGGGAAGAAATTCTCCAAGGGGAGTCATTATATCTCCAACCTAAGTCTCTCATGTTAAATTGTTTATATGAGGTGAGGCATGTTAATTAAATCCAAAATATGAATGATAGACCAGTGGAGCTTCACGGATGTTCATTTACCCAAGCTTGTTAGCATCGTCAGAAGTTCTGAAAAATACTGTTAATCCAAGAAATGGTCATATTGTACCTGACAGTGGAAGTAATGATGACATCATGCTAGGAAATGTATTACTCTGTCAAGCACAAAACTACAAACTGTTGAACACGCAGGTAGATGTAGCAATTAAGTCACAGAGGTGATTGATGTGAAAAGACTTAATCGAAGAATACCTCTTTATTCACAGTGTGACTGAATTAACACAAATGAAAGTTAGTTTAATTTGTGTTAAATTTGTGTTAAAAGTTAGTTTCGAGATTGCATTTAATTGGCAGTTAGGGATGTGATCTTATGAAAAATCCCTCCCCTCTCTATTTTGGGTTTAGTGATGATGTCATTAACTCTTGACCTTCACCAGTCTTGCGTTTGGGATGTGACTTGCTCCACTTTGGTAAGAAATGCTGCAGTGCAAAGAGCTGCAGCCTTGACATTGTTGACATTGACGCTGTTGCTCCACTGTTTGTTCTAAAACTATATTATACAGTTGTGTATTGTTTAACCAGAGGGCACAATGGTAAATGTGATTGTGTTATTGTATATTTTTATATAAATGTTACACGAGGTTGTTACAGCTCTCTAACACGTAACTATGTAATGCCACAGAATTTCAAAAAACCGTGGGACAGCTCCGAGCTGGCAGGTGAGGAAAGCGTTATAAGCGAGGCAATTATAGTGGCCAATTTCAAGATGTAATTGTGTGGATTTGAGTATGTATTAAAAACTGGGCCGTTCAGCTATAGGTAAAATCGTTTAGTCTATTGGTAATGAAAAAAAGTATTTAGACTGAAGTAACGTCAAACCGACATCTAGTTGAATTGTCGATTACAAAACAGACAGGTCTTTGTATGTAAAGGTTACAGACAAGAAAATAATTTAGACAGGTGGCTTGGGTTTCACTGAACTTGTCGGAGAAACAACAACTTGCGGGTTGCCAGGGTGGGTAGGCCATGGGTCACAAAAACAAATATATAAATGATTCAGGGTCAGCTCTTACGAATAGGTGTCATTTCTAATTTCGCTATTTGCATGAATTGGTTTATGGTGCTAGCTAGCTACTCTGTCTTTCGTAATTGATACATAAACATATGAAAAACTTTTGTAACTGCATGTAAAGCTAGCTAAAAGACATTCAAACCAACAATCTCACTCCTTCTCCTATCAAAAAGAGGTTTCAATTTGATTGGATAAAAAAAGTAGCATGATATGATGTCATAGTAGAAGGACCACCCATTTAGCTCATTTTCTCGACAGCCCATTGGTTACCCTTAGTCATGTACCACGTGACTGTCAGTGGGGGGTCTTAGTAGCCACGCCCCCAGACCTAGCTATCTGTGGTAGAATATAAAATTACAACCAAGAAGTCATTTTTTACTGAAAACTGAAAACATTATTATAACATTTATCACATGTACACTCTGGAAAAGTGTATAGCAGTTATGGTAAAAAGGAATAAAAACTTTTTCAGGATTTAGGCTAGGAAGCGTCCTATTGGTCAGTTTGTGCAGTATGCAAATTGAGCTAGCTACGTCAGATCCTGGACTTGAGCGCCATTTTTTCCTCAATAGGGGAAGAAAGGGACAAAAGCTGGACCAAAAAATAACTTATCATCGCAGGGGGTTTGCCAACACCACCGTTGACATTTGAGAACATTGTTGATACAGCGGTGTGTGTGGACGGAGGATGCTGCTCGCGTGAGTGTGTGGAACACCGTGAGCAGGCGCAGCCTACCGACACAGTTGAGGGCCAGTGGAAGAGGAAAACGTTCCCCTGTCGGGGGGTGGCTCAACGGCAGCTAAAGTAAACCAGCGCTCAACATTGGCCGAGGTAAATATGTCAGAGGAAGCTAGGGGCACCATTAAGTAGGAAGAAGCGGCGTGGCCACATTAATGACCCGGCTTATCGGTGTCAGTCTGCTGTACAGAGCTTTTAATGTCTCAGCGTGGGCAGCATATACAGTGAGGATGACTGCTGAGTGAAGGAGCAGGGATTAGTTTGTAGGTGATTGAAATAAAGAACACGCACTTTTATCCAAGGCTTGTTTTTGTGAACAATTTTTTAGTTGCCAATGATCATAAACGTAGAACTACAGTGTGAGGTAGCTCAAGTGTTGCAGACTACCTGTTATGCGCAGGTAAACACTGACATGCTGTTTTCATTCCAAATATTTATGCTGCATACTACTGTGGTACTACGTCTTTCTTAGTAAAGTATCTCCATTATATTTAAGTTCAGGTTTAATCATATATCAACTGACAACGGTAGAGTTCAATATTTGTGGTTATCTTCACCATTTTGTGCTATTTTCTTCATATTGTCTCCCTTTTCGAAACAACTGTATTTAAGGCTACAGTGAAATTAAAACCTTGCAAATTGATTTGCATCATAAGCTCTATGACATCCTTGGATCTCTTCATCATACGCATTCTGTAATAACCTGAAGAACTAGGTGTATACAATGTGGCACATGTTAACTGCCCTCTAGCGGAGAGTCAGTGCAATAGAGGAGGCAGTCTCAAATTCAAAATGGCTGCTTGCTCGTTGACGCTCACGTGACCTGCCAATATCCTTCTACCTGTCGATTTATTTTTTTCTAGATTGGAGTAGGTCAGGATTGGGGGAAAATTTGCAGTGTCAAGAACCTCTGCCATCGGTGCGTTTCGTTGGAGACATAAGTTATTTTAGTTGTACCTTACACCGATCAGCCATAACATTAAAATCACTGACAATTGCAAATTGTCAAGTGTAAGGTTCTAAGCGACATTGATATTGGTCATTAGCTGGGTTTACATGGGACACTTTTCTCTTTTCCGAATTAAACCTTTCCAAATTGCAATACCGGTTGGCTGTTTACATGACCTGTGATCTTTTACGACCCGGTGCTAACATGCATCAACTCATCTAATCGGAAATGCTTTCAGACATGCGCAGATAATAATAACGATAATGTTACGACGAGCTGGGTGTCAACCGCAAATATCCGCCCAGAAGAGGAATACGACAAAGAGGGCATGCGCGGAAGTGACTTTTTGCCCATCTAACTGACCAAATATGTTAAACTAGTTCAAATTTGCAATGAATAAATCACTCTCCGATTTAGACCAGTACTGTTTTGAAGTCGCCATGGGTTGCGGCGCTGAAAGAACTCGGTGCATTACATCATGACGCCGTGCAAGCGCAGGTACAACTCAAACAGAAGGCTTTCCGATATAGCGTTTATATTCAGCGACTGGCAATCGGAAAGGCCTCCGAAAAGATTTAGACTACATCCTTGCAAAGGAATGAAATCTAGTTCGGAGAGATTTCTTTCCGATCTGGACATGATTTTTCCGATCATGTCCAGACCTGCAATTCTTGTTGGGTGTTCCCTGTCTGCAGAAGTTGGACCCTACCAAAATTTGTATCACAAAAGATGGCAGCTGAACCAGCTACAGATTCATGGCCACCCAAGGCCCATTATTTGCATAGGCAGAGAAATTTTACTTGTATTGTCTGATTCTACAGAAGATGTAGCATAGCAAATATGAAGCCTGTTCTGATAGAACAGTGTCAGAACACACTGCAAGACAGAACTGTTTCTATTTAAGAAAAAAGGATTTCGAGCTTAAATATGTACAATTCTGAAAATGTCTAATCTCTATAGTCCTTATGATGTTTGCATTTTCATGGAACAATATTGAGCACTGAGCCAACGTACAGATGACAGTTTATAACACTGGAGACAGAGAAGTACAACAAATTTAACTATGGGAATGATTGATTGATTGATTGATGTCGACTGATTATTCATATCCTGTAAAAATAATAAAAACTATTACCACAGCGTTTGACTTCTGCCTGTGGTTTGGGCCCAGTAATGTTTACCACTGTACTTTTATATGTGATAACCGTAACTGCTAGCTTAATTTAAAACAAATTTGACCGTAGCTATGAAAAACTGAGGAAAGCTAGCATGGCGTTGCGGAAATGTCTTATTCACCTTATTTCCAGCAACAGGAGACGAGAGTGAAGAGTGCTCCACTCTGACAGCTGTAAGTTTGACAGTATTGTTTGGCCACTAACATAATGTTTCTTAATTGTTGTCAGGGGTGAGCGGACTTCCTCAGCATTTGAGGCTTTTATCCCAAAACTGCCAACCACATTTATTGCTTACAATACTGATAGACAAAACTCTGTTTCCTTGTCGCTCCAGAAGTCTTTCGTTGATGCCACCACTGAGTGATAATATATCTATTGCGTCACTCGGAGCCTCTGCAGTGATGAAAAGCTTTCAGAAACCACGATAGGACGAATGAGGCAATCGGCCCAGCAGCCTAACTCAGCCGGTTAGACACATGCGCCGTACAGACACTAACCATGAGTTCCAGACATATCACAAAATAAACCAGAAAACACACAGTTCTTTAAATTTAAAGTAAGGATAAAATAAGCTGTTGAAGAATAACCCCGAAACTTTCTTACCAACAAACTAAGTCACACACTTTGATTTTATTACCCCTGAGGAACATAGCAAGTTTCAAGAAGCTAATGTTAGCAGAGCAGCTAAAGCCTCACGTGTCACTGGTTGTAATATTATGGCTGATCTAACTATAATAGTTTGTAAAGTTATTTAGTGGAGGGACAGTCTTTATCAGAAAATATAAGTGAATAAATTAATGTCTTAATGGATTCAAATCCCGTAGTACAAAATGTAAATAAGCACATTACTGTAAATATGTATCAAAACTAAAGAATTAAAAAAAGATGACAATGCATATTTGATTATTAAAAAATCTATTGAAATAAATTGCTGTTGGGCCAGATGTATCACTTGTAATACACAAAAAAATATACATACTAAATAAAATCAGGTCAGTCCAAAAGTTAATAAGAACGTCAAATTTAGAAATATAATTTATGTTTCAAGGTCATGTCTGGGTCATGTTGTGATACCAGTGTGAAGGACATTTGAGGGTACTATCACTTATATTGGTGTGTGAATGATTGTGTTCATTCTCCATAACATTAGAACCTGTTTTTTCTCGTTCAAGGCTTCCAAGCTTCCGAGGAATAATGTATCAGGTTCCAGTTGGGAATATTGAGAAGATCCGAAAGGCACGTAAGGCGGTGAAAAACATCTTAAGTGAGATTGGCCTGGAGGACTGCCAAAACTTCCTGAAGGTACGCTTTATTTTGAAAACTAATTAAAAATGTCTCCAAGAGTTGGGCCTAAGCAAAACTGATTATGTAGGCCTAATTAAGACTTCTTATGAGAAACGTCAGTGAGCCATGGACTATATTATCTGTATCTTCAAATTCAGTGATGAATTACAAACATGCTCCCTTTGTGTCTTAAGCAAAGGTTTCATCATGGTCAATGCATCAAACATGTGTTTCTGATTCTGTGCTTGCAGATCAGTTAATTATTGGTGGTTTAAAGTTGGAGAATAAGAAAAAACATCACATGGAAAGCAAAACAAATTCTTAAAAGGGTTAAGAATTCCATCAGAGTTTAATATGGTGTAGAAATGAATCACTGACGTGACGGACAGATGAAGGACATTCAGAGGTCATTTTCTCTGGTTGTTACCTAACAAGTGGGATTGGAGTGTTTCAGTTATCAGTCTGTTCCTGCTTTATGGTCAAGTTAAATTAAGGTTTATTTTTCCCATCCATAACTTAAGCTGATGTTTTAATTTATTTGGATATATTCACTATTAATCAATCTGACCACCCCCAGCAACAAGTTGGCAAACAGGACGCTAAATGATATACCTTCAAAGTCCGATGTTGAATGAATCGTCAGGCTTTTGTGTCCACTCCAGATCGTTCTATCTCATAACTCCAGATCGTTTTAAGGGAATACCTCAAAAACTATTTCATGGATAATTTTTTTAAATTATATACTCCTATAGAACTCATATGAGATAGAACTGGATTTTTGGGGAAGGTCAGTTGCATATATATGCCACTAAGGGAACTTTAAGGTATTGGGCCATGATCTCTTAACAATTAGTCTGATTTAGTCAAAATTTGGTGCATATGACTCAATTGTGATATTGACTCAAGGAGATTTATTTTGTAAATATATATATATATACAGTGTTTCCCCTACCATTATGTTAGGAAGGACGCCCCAACGGCCCCTCCGCTTGAAGGTCAAGTTCATTTAATTTAATTTAATTTTCTCACAACACAACTCATTTAAGGATACTTTTTCTGTAGAACAGGTCTATACCTTTACCATGTCTACAGGGTCGCGCTTCTACAATTCTCCATTGTTGTCTGTATTGCGCAAGGCGGAGTTCCGCCCCAAATGGGGTTGCCCGCGCACACCACACACACACACACACACACACACACGCAGACAGACAGGTGAGCACAATCCCACCAGCAGACAGAGTGCCCCCCTGACAAGCAGAGATAAATATCTGTGTTGTTGAAACGCTCCCAGGGTGGTGAAAGACATCCTGCAAGGAGATCATCTTGCAGACTGCATGAGGATCCCGATAAATGGGCCACACGATTCTGACTTCCCATATATCAAGAGGGTCTGAAAATGTTCTTCCAGAAGCCCAGAAAGATCAGAAAAATACACTGCAGTGACAAAAGCTGCACACTTTGTGTATACTGGTCATGAAAAAAATGTTCCGATTTTTTTTTTTTTTTTGTACAGTTCAAATAATTGGTCAGTTGTTATATTGACTGCTGTCATTTAAAGAAACGCATGACCACCATTATTCCTTTAAGTGTCGGTGTCCGTATGCTGCCGCAACACCCCCTCCCCCCAGCAACAAAAAAAGAAGTTGTAAACCTAGGGGAAACACTGATCTTGTACTCTAGTAGTTCATATTATTATTTTCTTGACAATTTACCGTTGGTCAGATTGTGTCGAAGTTTAGCTAATAAACCTGAGTTTCTTGCCTGTAACTTTCCAACTATAACTCCAATTGGCTTTAGATTTAGCTCATGAATTAACACAAGGAAATATGTTTTGTTTTAATACTGAGCCCAGAAAACTAGTTTACTGTGTTTATCGTCATTATTGAGTCACTCTGGGATCTTATCTTAGTGCATATTGCTGATGTCATTGAAATAGTTAGATTTAGTCAATAAGGATTGTTTGAGATTATTAATGAGTCCCATTTAATTAGAGGAGCTCAATCAGGAGTACTATTTGTACAAAGCAGTGGATTGGGGGCTTTTTTCCAAATATAACCTTGAGGTTTGGGGCGACAGCACAAGCCCAGTTGATCAAACTTTGTGTATTTTACTATAGGTGCACAGATTGATCGGCGCGGGGCGGCCTAGTTTGATGAAATCGGCAGAGCGGCCTCACTTGAGGCCGGTTGTCACGCATCCGCCGTACACGCACACCAAGCATAAGCTACCACGGCTCCAAACATCTCACAAGTAATAATAATCTTTCCTTTATTTATCGCATGTTACACCGTACATACATACAGTACAACATTGTGAAATCTATCTCTACATTTAACCCATCCCCGAGGGAGCAGTGAGCAAATCCCATGAAACGCCCAGGGAGCTGAGGTTCCGGGGTCTTGTTCAAGTATCCATGGCATGTTGCATAGAGGCCGGGCTCGAACCCTCTCCCGGTTTAGGGACGACCGCTCTACCCACTGAGCAAAAGCCGCAAAGTAAATCAGAAAATGCAACGCTCACAATTTGTATTGCGAGCTGAACGAGGCTTACAAAGTTTTATTTTCATTTTGATATGTCATGCAATTGGTTAAAGAATCGCACAGCGGGGAGGATAGAGCGTACATTCATTTCATCAGGTAAGGAAACGTACAGATAACACAAGGCCGACCATCCTTGTTACTTCCAATCCTTTAAAACAAGAGCACTTAAAATTCATTACTCCTTAAATTGAGATCGGTAAAAATTGGCCGGTCAGACTTAATGAAAATCGTTGATCGCCAAAGAATATTGCAATCAGTGCATCTCCGGTGATTTCTAGAGCGGTGACCTGATTGATCACTGCAGCGCTTCGTTTCACCAAATGGCATACCTCGCTAAACTGGATTTGTTTTGATTGAGATGTGACCTTGACTGTGGACACCTCAAGATTAAAATGTCTTTGTCAAATATTTCAAAATGATTTTATTGTGTGTTGTTTACCGTGTAGGACCTCAATGAGAAGTCTGAGAAAAACCCTGAGGAAGACGCAGCCTTTGAGGACACTGACTGGTATGACCTCACCAATAGATTCCATGGCCGGCTGCAGAAAAAGGTAAACATGACGCCTAACTACTTTCTGACTACTTTTGATCATTAACACCTGTGAACTGAAAAGAGGTGTGTTTGTTGAACATGGTAACTGATTTCTTGACTCTCTTTTTATCCAGTGGCTCTACAGGTCACGGTCTCTGTGCTGTACCGTGTGCAAGTACTCCTCACAAAACATCTACAACTTCAGGAGCCACGTCTCTCGCTGCCATTCATACGTCCAGTCGATGTGTGCGCTGGCCTCCTGTACTCGGTGTCTATTCATTGGCCACCCCAAGGCTGTCAGGAAGCACATGCTTTTCTTCCATGCCAAACTCGCCATCCATTCACAACCGCCAAAGGACGTGACTGTTGCCACCCATCGCGGAAACGAGCGGTATCACTGTCGAAGATGCGGATTCCCGAGTTCGTCTATCTTCGCCATGAAAAAGCACATCATTCTCAAGCACCTGGACAGTTTGGCAGAACAATACATTGGTTATCGATTAACCCTTCAAGGCACCACATCTGTAAAGGTCTACTGCTGCAAGGTGTGTCGAGTGAACACCGGGAACCTAGACCAAATGTTGCATCACATGCTGGTTGAGCCGGCACACTATTCAGTCAGCACACAAGTTCAGAGTTTGATTTACGAGAACAAGAACTTTACCATTAAGTCAACGCCCAATGGGAACGGCCTTTTTGTGACATTTCCAAGTATTGCTCCCAAACCTCCACAGGCTCAACTGTTCAACAGTAAGTCCTTAGTTATGCCAAATAATGGCCAACCTGCTGGGACTGTTTTGGCATTACAGCAAGTACAAGGACATGCAAACAGTACTACTCTGATTTGTGCCCCCGGAACCAACCAGGCTTTTCTTCCACCTCAAGCGTCAGCACTAGTGCAGCTAGCTAGTGCTGAAGCTAAGGGTTTGCTCCAGCCTGGTGCTACGATAGCTCTCCGAAGTGCTTTGCCCCAAGGACCGTCTATGATGCAGATTCCCATGGTGTCTAATGTACCGCTGAAACAGGCACCACTGGCTCTAACTCCTGCCTCAGCACAACCACAGACTACACAAGGCAAGCAAATTATTCTTCCATCAGGATTGCAGGCCAATATGGCAGCCGGACCTGTAGCTGTTTCTAAGCCTGGTTTGGTTACACAAACTGCGTCAATCAAACAAATGGCCCAACAAGGTACCATGCTGACATCACAGTCTCTGTTGAGTCACCTCATCCCAACTGGGAACAAGGTAAACGGCTTGCCAACTTACACATTTGCTCCAATGCAAGTAGCGATGCCTTCCTCTCAGAGCACCAGTACCCCTCTGAAGGCTGTCGAGCAAACGAGTAACACCTCACCACAAACTAAGAAATGGATTACCTGTCCGCTCTGCAATGAACTTTTCCCTTCCAATGTCTTCGACATGCATACAGAGGTTGCTCACCAGACAAAGTTAAACTCAAACAAGTCAGAAAGTGTAGCAGCAAGAGCAGCATTTTTGAAGAAAATGCCTGACAAAACTGTCAAATGTCTAACGTGCAAAATTCTACTCTCCGAAAAAAGCGTCTTCCAGCACCTGCTGCATGGCCTGAGTTGTTTGTACTGCTCAGCTATGTTTTTCTCAATCAGACAGCTTGTTGAGCATGTGAAACACCACAATCCCACAAGCAAGGCATACTGTGACTTTCTGAGGCAGAAGTACAGAGTCTACTCTAAAGGTGCTGGAGGAATCCTGTTCCCCTACTTTGATGTTCACACCACCGCACCAAGAGAGGTTCTGGGAGAAAGCGAGGTCAATCTTGCCCTTGTCACAAATTCCCTGGATCTGATCTTCTTTAAGTTGCATCCCACAAGCCAACCGGAAATCTGCCCGGCACCTGTGAAAATCAACACTTCATATTGTCCCTTCTGTAACGAAAAGTTTCAGAATGAATTCAATCACCTTGAACACCTGAGACAAAAACACTTTGTCGCTCCCACTATACATGCCATCCTCAAGACCGAGGCTTTCAAGTGCATATACTGCAACGGTGTGTACACAGGAAAGGTCACGCAGCAGGCAGTGATGCTCCACATTCAGCGATGCAGGTGTTCGCCAAAACCACCACAGCCCCCCAAACCTGCAGCAGCACCCCTGCAGGCACCAAAACCCTTGAAGCAGCTCACTCAGCCCCCCGGACTGTACTTTCTTCAAGTGCCACAAGGGCTGACAATGAAACAGGCTTTAGCTCCGGCCCGCGTGATTCCAGCCGCACCAACCTCAAAGCCTCCAGAAAGTGAAGCAGAGCAGCTGTCCAAGAAGAGGCTAGAGACAGCATGGAGGGAGGTCATAGAGGCCAACACACGAGAGCGGGAACACAAGGCGGCCTTGCGCAAGAAGCGGGAGAAGGATAAGTTGTCGCCCCCGCCGGAGCCCGTTATTCTGAGCGACCCCGCGGTGAAGCTGGTGATGGAGCCCAACCCAGTCGATTGCCGTTCCAGTGAAGAACGGAGAGACTTCATAGCCAAATACTTCAACCTGAATCCCTACGCTACCAAAGGCGAGACCGAGGAGCTGTGCAGGAGGCTCTGCCTCACCAAAGCAGAGTTGGCGGCCCTGTTTGGCACCAAGCGCAGCAAGTGCATGAAGAGTCTCAAAAGGAGCACTATAGCCGTGCTCCTCGGATTCAACATGACCCAACTGAGCAAAGTAAAGCACAATCTACTCATCCCAGAATATCAGTCGGCAGAACCCACAGAGCAGCCGCCGGCTAACCCAATAGCGCCGATGGCAAATAGTGAGGACGGACCAGAGCCGATGGATGAAAGTGGAAATGAGAAGGCCACGGAGAGAAATCAGGTGGAGACGACGGAATGTACCGATATGGAACAATCTGAAACCAGAGCAACTGAATGTGCAGTTGTCCCCAATTAAAAACTGAAAATAACAAACCCAGATCCTTCAATGATGGCCTTTTCTGTTAACAGTTATTAGAGACGTTCATGCATTTACTCAGATGTAGTTTCTGACCTGCAAGTGAGGGCCACCTTTTCACGTAGACTTCATCGATGCTGCTTAGTTTCACTTCAGTTTTTTTTTGCCAGCGTTCCATGTCCTTTTTCAACATCCATGCAGAGCCATGCTTTGGAGCTCCTTTAGAGCATAGTAAGAAGCTGCAGATGTTTTGTCTGTGAGGTATTCTGGTGTCGCTAACATTTGACTCATTTTCAGCCGTGGCTGCTGACCTCACGTTAGGCACTAAGCTGGTTTCTCGCTCCTGCACCCTTAATTTAAGCCCTTTTGTACAAAATTGTGATCTCCACATTCTTGCTTTCTTAGTAAAAACCAATTCATGAGCGCACACCCCCACCATAGATTGATTAATTATTAATATATTATGATTTATAAGTTAATGTTTAACATATTCAGACCTATATGTCATGTCACCGCTTTATTTTCATTGCACATTTGTCCACTTCTCAACTCGCCCATCTATATTTCAATAGTTTAAAGGGAAAAAAGGTGTTCGTTCATCACCTTTTACTGACAGTTTGTCAATATTCATGTTTGAAGCCAAATTCCAACATAAGTTGTCAGTCAGTGAACGCCTGGTTACTTCTATAACTGCATGAGCTTTTTGATTTACTGCCAGATAACACTGATTTTTGCCATTGTGAAGTCCACATACTGTATTTGCATAGTCGTGGAAAGTTACCTCGAGATTCAATACCTGAACATGTTATTGGGTGTAACAACATAATGTATATTCTCTGTTCTCCTGACAGCTGTTTTTTTTTTTTTTTTAGTACTATACATGTATTTTCTATATTCCCAGACGAACAACGTTGTTGGGAGGTACAAAACCTCATTGTGTCCAAGGCCACTGTTGTTGCAAAAAAATAAAGTGGTTTCTTTTACACTCATGATTCATAATTCTTTTTTATTTTTCACTTTGCATGAAAGAGAAAAAGCCAAATACTTTTAAAATCAGAATGTGTGAAACACCCCGCGCTGTGCTTCCTTCATGTAGAACTGAGTGACATAGAAAACCAGTCAAAACACCAGAGGCCACATTGTTCCTTCATTTATCAGAAGGTAACAAACGTAAAGCTCATGTCATAAAGCAGGCAGTGAAATGAAAGAAGCGTTAAGCATTCCCCTGAGAAAAGATGTGATGTTCTGTCTGCCACAGGGTGAACATTTCAGTCCTGTGTTGGAACGGTTCCGTAATCAAATGCGTTTGTCAACATACATCCTAAACTAAATGTCTTCAGATGACAGAATAAAGTATTTATTGGCCCCAGCCAAGTGCGTTAGATCAGACAGTTCAGCTTCTGTAGCGGAATATATCAGTCCATTTAACGTTCTGCTTCTTGACACGTTTCATTCTATTTGTTGGCAAATAGTTGTAAAGGCTTTTTTTTTGAAACCGTGGTTTGGATCGTTGATCAGGAGTTGATAAGACTTCAAAGAGGATTGGATTGGGATTAGGGCTGCATGAAAATTGTTTAAGAATCTGTCTTTTCCCCCTGTATTCTGATGTAAATCTCAGAATAGGGCAGATTTTTTAAATTTAAAAAAATAAAATAATATTGCACCTATCCATATATGGCCCTAATCCTCTTCTGTAGATACGGGTTCCACTTTGATGTGTGTGTGTGTTTGTTTACCTGAGGTAATGCAGATTCATAGTTATTCAAATTATTTTGAAGTACAGCCTGTGAAAAGCTGTACTGGAAACATTTTGTTGATTAAAATCGATATTACCACGGTCTGAATATAGTGACATCATCATGTGACATCACAGTTTGTGCTGAGCGCCGGTTGCAATGATGAACAAACAACTCGTGATAGAAATGGAGTACGAGAGTTGTGCACACTGCAGTGTTCTTTTCCGTTTCACGAAGGCCGACAGAAATTGCCAAAAGGGTTCTGATTGAACTATTTTCCAGTTGAAGCAGTTTCAGTAACGTTTAGGTGGTTTGATTAATGATTACAGTTCAGTGTGCCCTAGAAACTTTCCCTACATGAACCTTGTGGTGAGGCCACCTTTGTCAACTGATGTTTCCAAAATGAAGAACGTGAAGTCTGATCTCTACTTTGAAACTGTTTTGATTTGATCAAGGATCGAGGGGCCGCTGTAGTTGTTGGTCTGGACGGCCTCCAGCCTCTTGACGTACTCCACAGGTAGTCCATTCTTCTCTGCTCCCAGACAGACGACCTTTGAAAAACACAGAGAGAAACTCAGAGGAATGGGAAAAGCAAATAAGGTAAAAGTGAATTTTTCTGCATCCGTGTTTGGAGACACACCTGTTTGTACTGAGGAGACGGAGGACAGGCGTGGAAGTTGTTCATCTCATAAGTCCTGCAGAGCACCTGCCCTTGTTCGGTCTCCACGAATACCTCCAGAGGAGAGTATTTTCCCTCGTGTACCCCTTCCTGCCTGAAGACCGAGGAAGACGAGTGTGATGCTCGGTTGATCAAAGTAACCAATAAACTGACGAATATTTGTTTGACTCACATGTCGAGGCTTTTGAGGTTTTCTTTGCTCAAAGTCCAGATCACTCCCCAAACGTCTGTCCCCGGTTGAGACTGGATGGTGGCCACTCCACCGTGCCAGACGGTGTCCACATGTTTCTCCCAAAGGCCAAAGTTCAGCTCATAGTCCTGCGTGCTCACAAACAGTGGCGAGGATTGTTGTGCGGGACAAAAGGCTGGTGAGGCATTATACATTTGAAAACAAATGCTGCCTTCTATCTCACTGTGATATAAAGAGGGGTGTTATTATGTTTGTGTTTTCAGCGCCGGCCCCAGTGAACCGGTTTGCTGTCGGTCATCACAGCCAGACAGAACCACAGCCCCACACTGTTGTTGCAGCGGATTCTTTAATGGGCGGGATGGGGGGGCACTCGTATGTTAACATAATGGATGAGGCTGCTAACATTGAGTCAGGTGCGGGTATTATAATAATCTATCCTTTATTTATCACATGTTACACAGTACAACGTCGTGACATGTATATCTGCATTCGGCCCATCCCTGAAGGAGCAGCATTGAAATGTTTGTTTAGAAAGAGCTCTCTTTGATCTGCAGAGGGATCCTGTATTTCAAGTAACAGCCAAGTTATTCCAGTATTTTGAAATATTTACCTTATTTATTAAATAAATAATAAATGGGCCCAGCTTTGTGCTTTACTATGATAAGATTTTCCTTTCAGATGCAGGATCCACTGGCAGCCTCCTTCAAGTCGACACATATAACAGAATTTGGACTAAATTGGACCATAGGTGATAAAAATCATGGCCCCAAAACTTTTGGAGACAAATCTTCCTCTGGTGGCGTAAAAATATGACCAACATTTCCCAAAATACATCAGTTCGTCCTTGCAGCGGAGGTCTGTGGGGGTGTAAAATTTGAAAATGATCCATTGAAGAGTTTAGGAATTATCGCACTACCACGAAGAATAGGAGGGTTTGTTGGCTGCAATTTTAATAAACGCCTAAATTTCGAGGATAAAACAATTTATGGACACTTAAAAAACAACAACTTTAGATTCCTTTATAGAACACAGTAAACATATACATAGTTTCGCAACAGCAGTCTTCTATTTCTAACACTTATCACCCCATGAATAACGAACATTCGAACTAATCCTCGTTAGTCACCGCTGGTGTTCATGAAAAGTGACACAACCTTCTGTCTGACCTGAAAGGTTGGATTGATTCATTAACAGTCTCCTCCGTTATGCGCCAAAGTTCGGCTTCTGCAGCCGACCGATGTCGTGAACGGAACACACATCAAAAGTACTGGATTACCTTCAACCGGCCGGTGGTGCAGAATTTCGCTGAGGGGTTCGACAGTAGGAGCCGTTCCAGTAACAAGTTGCTTCCGAAAGCGAAATACATGAAGGTACCGGTGGCGTTGGCAAACATATTCTGATGTTTCTTACTTCCTGCTGGACGAGTAACGACACCGAAATGGACCTCACCACTTCACGTGTGTAGTAGTTGAAGAGACCGGCGACGAACGTTTATACAAGGACGTTCGTTACGTCACTGGGTGGAGCGTATACGTCATGAATGTGTATCAAAGTCAGTACTGTCAATTTACAAGACGGGATGTCCCGCCCTCCTCTGCCTGTTATTGGCTGCATGTGCTGATGGACACTCCAACGTTGGGCTTCGGAACGATTGCGTTCACTTGTACCTTATTATACAGCAGCCAACAAAATAATTATCCAGATGGTGGCGCTATTGATCCTCGATTACTTCCACTATTTAATTTAAAGGACTTTCATTAAATGGATTTTCTCCCAGAACCTAAACAATGTCAACTCCCCTTGTCGTTTTGCATCTGAATTCTCTCCAACTACTAGATTGTTTTGATCTCAGGCTACTTGTTGATTGTTATCCCCACCCACACCATGGGTCACTCTCGATCATGTCATCACTGACTCTGCTCCTCTCAATAATCGTCTTGTGTACCTTTGGGTGTGTCCGACCACAAGGCCGTCTCCATGGAATTGTCACTTGTGTCCCCCCTCACCAAGCCCAAATGTCAAATCTACTTCAGGAATTTGAAACACATCAATCCAAATACCATGAGAGTCGACCTCCAGCATGTTCTTTCTGTAAACTTTGTATCAGCCAGTGACTCAGTGGATTTCTACAATAAATCCCTGAGTAGCATCCTGGATCGATACGCCCCTGTAAAAACCAGAACAGCCACCTTCCCCCCCGCAGCCCCCTGGTTCACCAGCGAGCTACGAAACATGAAGGCAGCTGGGCGTGTCCTTGAGCGGCGTTACAAGGCTTCAGGTCTCTGTCCACAAGCTAGCCTTTCGTTAAACGAAAGGCCTTCTCAAAGTCCCATACAGAGGCCCGGTCACTGTTCTACTCGAACATTATCAAAACCAGTCCTGGAAATTCTACGCTGCTGTTTTCCACTATCAATCATCTTCTTAAACAACAAACTCTCCCACTTACAGAAATTACAGAAGAGCACTGTAATAATTTCATGGGTTTCTTCAAATCGACTCAATCCGTTGTCCTTTCTGGTTCCTCCTCTCTACCTATCCAGTCTGCTTACTCACAGTTTGAGATCTCCCAGCCTCTAAAATGCTTCCCAGAAATTTCACAGCAGAAGGTTGAGTTTATCAACAGGACGATGAAACCCTCCACCTGTACCCTTGACCTCTTTCCTACAGCCCTGAAAACTAACATCTTTTCCACCAGTCCCCTGATCACCGCTGTAATTAACCAATCCGTCCTGGCTGGCTTTGTTCCTTCTGCCCTAAAAACCGCCATAATCAGATACAATACAAAAAAATCAGAATATACGAGCCTACGGGTTGATGTTTAATGAATGGCTCATTAATTTTTTATTTTAGCCTAGGCCTTGTGTTCAACTTAATTATATATAGTTCTTTGTAAAGTATTCTGATCTACTGGGGTCAACACTCCTTTCTACATTAGGGAGACCCTGGATTGATTACCGAGTTGATAACAACATTAATGTGACAGTAAACCATTTACACTTGTAGAATCTGCATCTCCATATAAAGTTACGAATAAACTCTGTTAACAAAGCATCAATAACACAATGAAATGCTTCATCTTCATGAAGATTTTATTGTACAAAATAAGGAAAAGCAAAACTTGGGGACAAAAACGAATGAAATTTCACAAAATGTTTCCTTAGAAAAAAAAAGGTCCTGTACAAACAGTGGGGAGGTGGGCCGCAAATGTGCAGCCAGGTGATCATCTCCTAGGGCCACCCCGGCCTCTTCCTCTTCCCCTGCCACGACCACGTCCTCTGCCACGTCCCCGTCCGGCCACTGAGAAGAAGCACACAGATGATGGTTAGCAACATGTTACACACTCATCAGGAAGTTAAAAATGTATCCTCTAATCTCAGACCAGTTTAATCACAAATACTCTATCAATCCCCCAAGTTATCAATAATGTTGCTTTAAAAGTAATAAGGCTGAGGAGACAGTCTGCATGAGACAAGCAGATCAAAATACCAACAGGTGTGTTGGATATATAGGCAGCTTTTACTTCTTTTTTTTATCCAACTCCCTAGAAAGAAATATATGTTTTGTATATTGTACATTTGCCTCGCCAATTAATCCAAGTTATTCTGCATCATTCCATACGTTTTACTTTACTCATGCCCTTTTGTCATCAATCATCATCGTATCTGAGCCCACAACAATATGCAGAGTTGTTCAAACAGCTCTAGGAATTCACAGAAAATTGTCCTCATCTTTCAAATCAATGTCCTAATCACGTTCCCCAGGTAAGTTGGACTCGACTGTAATACAAATAGTTCAATTTCTCGGGTGCAGAAACATTTATGCCATGACTGGTTTTCATGACGTCTTGGTTACTCGGTCTGCACGGTAAGTTGATAAAATATGCTTTAATATTTCCTCTAATGGAAACCTAGTACGTTCTCATTGGGCCCTGCTGTTGCTTCATGAAAGTTACATTTGATTCCCATTTAAGTTTATGCAGTTTGTAGTAGGATGTTGTTTTTTTAAATTAAACTACATATTTAGGATGTAAAACACAATTTTAACTATTATTTAGTTATAGGAATTTAGTGAACGCCTGTGTGCCTTATTTATGCATTTGGGGTTTCAGTTTTGCCATGAAAAAAAAAAAAAAAAGGAAGCAGAAAACGCATGTCATGAAAATTTCTCCTAACAAACTAAGCACTGTTCCCTTGACTTGAAATGAAAGCTACACTTAAAGCTAACCAGTCCCGAACCGGTTCTCCTAATAAAATATGTACTTTTCATTACAGCAAGACGACGACACACGTCATGACTCGTGTGTTTTGTTGCATTTTTCTGTATATCCTTTCTTTTTGCTCAAAACATTCAATGATTCAAAATCACTCACCTGCTTCCCTCTTCTTGGACTTGATCTTTGGCTCAATGTCAACCAGCAAAGTGTCCAGTGGAAGGCTGTCGGGAAGAATAAAGTAGCGAATATTGTTGCCACGGATGCTCAGAGATTCCAGCTGAGTTGGCTCCCTATTTTTTAGGGTCATTTTCACCGCCTTCAGGTGGGTGTTCATGCTCACATCGACACCTACAGGAGGAAAGAAAGAGGAGGGAAACACTTCAGAATGAGCAGAGACTAACTTGCATACATTCTGATTTGAAATGCTGGCTGGGAGTGATACCTGAGAGTGACATATATCCTCACTCTTCTAGATTAGAATCTACACTCTCCAGTTTGACACTTTTGTTTGAGTTGATAAAACTAAAGACAAAAATTGCAACTTACTTGATGCATTTGATTGCATCAATAGTACTAGTCTATAGTAAAACGTATCTATTTGAACATGTCATTTGTAGGCTTTTTTCAGAGCTTGTGGCTGGCTCTGTGCTGTTGTTAGCTTTAGCTGCTCTGCCTACGTTAGCTGCTCTGCCAAACGTTAAGAGTATTGAAACTTGCCATGTTCCTCGGGCTGATTAATTTTGTAGTGTCTAATTTTGTAGTTTCGGATTAACTTTGTAGTGTCTGATTAACTTTGTAGTGTCTGAATGTTTCTTGGGTGGTCCCGCCCCAGCTTCTTTAGTCCTTACTGGTGTTACAAATAGCGAGCTATGGGTTTTTTGGTTTTTACTCGCAAGATGTTTGAAGCCACGGTGGCTCATACTTGATGTGCGTGAACAGTGCATGCATCTTCACTATCGCTAGCTTCTTGTGATGTTCCTCGGGGAGATTCAATATAAAGTTTGTTGTATCGAACATTTTATCCTTACTATTCCTCCACAGAATATTTTGTATATATAGATTTGTGTGTGTATATATAGATTTGTGTGTGTATATATAGATTTGTGTATATATATATATATATGTATATATATATAAATAAATACATATATGATAAAATACTTTTATATACAAGGATGAAGGCTTCCATATTGCCGGTCAAATGAAAACAAAAAAACAACAGCCAAGATGGTTCAAGTGCTAAACAAAGGGAGCAGATTAAGTTCAAGAGTTTCTCTGTCTTCGGTGACGCCACAAATGGGGAGAATGGATCCCGTGGCTTATATCAAGCATGTACAATCAGCCACAAGTTATGGCCTTTTTGACAGCATTATTCAGCGTCTCTTTTCAGCCCACTGAGCCCCCGGCTCCATCCCCTTATGTAGATTTTTAATTTCTATGATATGCCAAAATCTATCTCTGGGTAAAAATCCATGCATTTGAGACTATCAAAGCTATATCAATGGATTGAATTTGTCGTAGGACAGAGTTTCAGGAAAACGCTGCCCAACAATATTATGTCAACGCTCGACACTGCTTGTTATTTTATTTCTAATTCGGTAACACATGTAACGTCACCAAAACCGAATAACCTCTGGGATATGCCAAAACCTACATCTCGCGAAATGTTCATGCAAACCCATTGGGTAATTAGTTAACGCAGGAGTGAAAACATAACCTCCTTGGCAGAGGTAAATGAATCCAACTAGGACTAGGGCTGCAATGAATAATCGACAAAAATCGCTAATAAAATTAGTTGTTGACAAATTCATTAGTTGATTAGTCGGTGACGTCATTGGACACCGCCTAATAAGAAGGAAGTAAACATTAGCACAATGACAACACCATTGCAACAGAAAACATCCAAGGTGTGGGTGCAGTTCTCCCTCAACACAGGCAACAAGTGTTTTGTGTTACCGAGTTGGAGCATTTGAACCGGAGACATGTTGACTATAGAAGATGAAGACTAGTCTCTGTAAGCTAGTTATCCAGCTCAGTGTTGAAAAGCATGTATCACGCGTCTGTTGGGTTTTACGCAACTTTTGAAATGTAGTGAATTGTTGAGCTGGAGAGTACCAAATTAACCAATCACGATTAACCAATCACGATGATACTCTTCACTTTACATGTGCCCCTACTTCAAAATCCTACACATGCACTGCTCATGGAAACCTGTCAAATTACTGCTGAAAGTCAGTTGCTGCCTGCGGAGTTGGCCCAATCCAACTGTTTTTTCCCCCTACCCTTGTTTATTTTCCTGTGCTGTTGATTTGATTACGGAGAAACTGGCTGTATCTTGTTTTTATATATTTATTCATTTTATTTACCTTTGTATCAGCAGTAATGTGACGCAACATGAAAGGTCGAAATAACCGTTCAGCAAATAAACCAAACAGGTTGCTACACCAACATTGTTACACTCTGTTATAAAAGCTTAATAGTTTATCAAAAGACATTTTTGAAAGAAAAATTTAAGATTCTAGATTCAAAAACTGAATTCATTTTTACTTAACCTTTATCTAACCAGGAGAAAAGTAATCTGATTAATCGACTATCAAAATAGTCGTTAGTTTCGGCCTTACCTTGGACCATGATTCTTAAATTTGAAATACACCTGATTGTAGTAGGCTAGAATGGAGGCAACCCTAAATGTTTTACTGATGCAGTGGATGCCTCTCACCTGTGATGGTGCCATGGACCTGGGTGCCATTCTTGAGTTCAATCGTTACAGTCTCATGGCTGAGCTTCATCAAAAACCTGGAAAATCAAACAACGTTAACACATCGATATATGCGTCCCACCGTAAATAAAACTACAAGAACACATTTCCATTGGTATCTGTACACTTCTAGGTGTAGAAACGAGATTAGCCTGAAGGTAGCTACTTAGCTAACATGGCCGGTAAACCAGCTTTGACGGTTACAGCCTCCAGCACCAAAACAAACGCAGAAATAGGGGGGCTGAATATAGGAAACCCATCATCACGTTAAACGGAAATACAGTAGTCATGTTCTTACAGTGACTACTTCAATGTGACTGAAAACTAATGAAAACGTGACTTTAGAGAGAATACGGAAAACTGACCGGGCCTACGACCAAGCTAACCTCCTGACTCTATTTGTTATGGCGACATTGGACAAAAACCGCCGTTACAATACGGACAAAACCTTACAGCTAAATCAAATGTTCGCCAGCTCAGAAACCAGCATGTTCGGAAACATGTTCAGAAACTTGTATTGGGTTCTTCCTAGGCCTGTCCGTTCATTGTTAGCGCCTCCATTCATTCCCCATTGCTTCCCGCCTCTTCCCGTACATCTACTTCCATCCTCAAACAGGGTGTTATTTAGATCATCTCACCTGACGACACACAATAATCGGTACGTTTTCACGACCACTTACCTGACTAGTTTCATGGTGGTGATGGACTGAAGAGATTAATCCTCCAGCAGAGAAAAAAATTACAGCGCTCTAGTGAGACCAAAGGCCGCTATCGTAAGTTTGACGTCGGAGTCGCGTTGATCTGACGTCACAAAGAGGGCGACGCAAACACAGACCAGCAATATCGCCTCCCAGTGGTGAAGTGAGGTATCGCGCTCTTTTTTTTTTTTAAGATCAGACTGTATTTAAATATGGACTTGATTTAAAAGTCCTAATACCAAAGGCCATTGTGACAGAGGTTAAAATGAAATTGTACCTTCAATCATTGTATAAAACCTTAAACCAACTTAAAGAAAAATAGACCTGCTATACAAATTACATAATTTGAATTTAGATTTTTATTCAGGTGAAGATTATACATTTTAGGACTTTGGCGCTAATACATGCTAACTTACCGTAGCAAGTTATTATGTATCAACAATGCACTGATATAACTGAAGCAACTAAATTAATTTTTAAATTTTAACAATTTAAACCTAAGAATGTCCCAATGACATAAAAAATGACAGTTGATTCGTTAGATTTAAGAAATACCTATTTACCTGGGAGTCAATAAAAGTTCAGAAGTAATGTTGGTTATAAATTTGCAGTGAAAATGTTGTTCTGTATATCCTGTTTTTATAATTCTTGCTTTGCTTCTCGTCTTGGCGTCAGATTTTTGTCTTGTTTGGGCAGTACGGGGCTAATGGGAAATAGTTTTTATCCTGTAAAGCACTTTGTGTCACTTTCTTATGTGGGAAAAGTCCTTTATAAATAAAGTTTGATTTATTTGTGGTGGTTTATTCCAGGATGCTACTGAAGATCACCGTGAAGATGTAGAAACAGTGGCTGCAGCGTTGTAGGAACTCAGGTGCCATGAATGATATCTTATAAGGGAAACCCTGAAACAAAATTTGCTTTAATGCTGGTGTTGTTTTAAGTTCCACTGGCCAAAAGCATTTTAATAGCATTTGAGTGGATTGGTACCGTATATGTTACAATTTTTGTTGAGATGGCTTTGGGAATTAAAGAGAACTCATTCAAAAATCTCACAGAAACACACTATCAGCTCTTTTTTATTGAGAGTAAACTTTGCAATGACACTTTCATTTACAGTTTTAGCCACACGTCAAACTTCTCTTATGGATAGACCGGGAATGTATCAAGTATCAACTATGAGAGTGCAATTTCATTTTTTTGAATTATGGAGTGGTTGGCTGAGGGAAAGTTCATATATAAATATTAGGGTTATAAAATGGCATAGGATGATTCCTTTCACACCATAAATCAAATTCTAAATCAGGAAACAAAGACAATAATAATAATAATAATACGAATAATAATAATAATAATAAAAATAGAAGACACACTCATGAGTTCTTTTGCATCTCACTGACAGCACTAGATCAGCACATTAACAGCATGATGGTGCAAATTAAAAGCTTCCATTACATTGCAACCACTCAACCTAAAACAAATGTGGCGCCGTGTTGAACGAGGCATTCCTCAGGAAACATTGTGAATATCATGAGCACCACCGGAAATCCTCACATCTAAGTCGCCTTTATGAAATGTCTCGGTCAGCACCTACAGTCTGTCCAGCATCTTCACAGTTTCATGATCACAGAAGAAAATGTGTTATATTAGGGCTTTAAAAATCAAGATCACTCCAGTGCAGCACTCCAGGCCTCACCCTTGAGACAAGCGTGGAACCTTAAAACTATCAATCACATCATTAATCTCTGATTGCATACTGAGTTCTGTATTATTGGCTGCTTTTGGAAAGTAGGAGAAATTTCAGAAAGGATTTGTTTACAGTTGTTTGGCTTGACATTAGAATATGAGTTTAACACTCCATCACTATCAACACAACGGGCAGTGTTTAAATCTTCTGTAAACAAAACGGTTGACCAATAAAGGTTCAAGATAAAGGTCGAATTGGAAGCCGCCATCATGATAACATCCTTGAAAAAGAAAAAAAAATCAAAATGACAAACACATTTCAACAACTTTCAGATAAACTGGTTGCTAAAGTGAAAACTCATACATCGATCATCCAGCAATTTCATCGGAGTTAAATGATAAAAGTGTGGGCATTACTTCTCTGGGGAAAAGGCAGACACCATCAGGACAAACAATACCAATGTACATATAGAACGAGAGGATCCATCCCATTTCCCACCCACTACCAGTCACCATTACTGGAACATGATTAAACCACTTAAATCTAAGTTTTTCAGAATTATCCTGTTGCTTTGGCTCAGTTTTCACATCAATCTCTATGTGTGAAGAGACAAGGTGCAAAGTCAAACACCTTATAATATAATGCGTTTCTAATTCTATAGAAACTCGGTCACAAAAATAGTCACAAAGATTACTGGAAAAATTACACTCATCTTTGCGAACATTTCATCTCTCTGGAATGTGGGGGGAGGAGGAATTTTAACCTTTAAAATGTTTCAGTATATTGACTTCAAGTAGTGTTAACTGTTTTTTTTCATGTGTTTATGCTTTCAAAAAACTTGATTTAACAAGTCAGACTATAAACATTAAACCAGCTTATTTATTTTTTACTGCTTCTAGCTTCCATCTTTGTAGGTAAAGTGATCAGTTATATAAAAAAAAACAATCCTTTTAGATATTGTTCATCTTAATTCTTAAAAACGTTTAAATTAAGACAGTATTTGATTCTGTATAAACAGTTTTAACTTAAAAATAGCATCACGCATCAGAACAAACACAACATAATGTTACCTGACATCGTCATAGAGACGAATCAAAAACTTTTTAGTACAGCATCTTTTTTTTTTTTTTTAAAGAGACTTTGTAGCGAAAATTGAGCCAAAGCAATTGCAAAATACCGTAATATAATTGACAGCTCATCACTTATGAGGAGAATTATTCGGATTAGGTCATAGGGTGTCGCAGTGAGCTGGAAACAGAGAAATCAAATGCTCTGTAGCTGTGTGATTGACCTCAGTTATACAAAATAATCATATATGTCACACGATCCAGATAAATATGTTGCACTGGCTCAACTTGACGTTTACTGATGAAGCCTACCGAAGGGAAAGAGGCCTCGTGTGTCGGACTCTAACAAAGCAGGCACGTCGTGCACGAAGGTCCAAAAATCTGAATTAGGCCCTCTGATTGTACAGTACGCTAGACGGGCTTCAAGGTCACACTTATTATCATATTTGGCTCCTGGTGCACTGAACAGGCTTGTGGTTTGGTCAGTGTGTTGATAACGTGGCAAATCTGGATTTCAGTATGATCAGCACCAAAACCCCCTCCCCGAAAAACATGGTAAGGAAAATACAGGAGCCAGGGAATAAATTAAATAAGAAAAGTGCGGTATTTTATGCGTCACAAGTTCAGTAGCTTTCTAACAACGCGCTGTTTCACACACTCGTTTGTTTCAAAGTTAATGCCGTCTTGCAAAAACGCGCATGACATCATCTAGACAAATTCCACAGGGCCTTTTTGTCCTCTCCACATACAGTATAATACACACAGTAAACACTCAGCTCCCAAAGACCTACAACTTTTCATGGAGGAATCACTAAAATATCTTCTATATCCGTCCTTCTTGCTACTGCCCCCAGTCTTCTCTTCGTTCACATCTCTCTCTCCTCTCTCTCTTCCTCTCTCCGTCTCCAGATACCCACCGTTACACCAGGTGCACTTGTTCCTCCCACTCCTCAGGAGACTCCTCCACCTCTAACTGATGGATGATGTCCAAGTCTCTATCTGTGACCAGGGCTGTATGTGCGGGACTGCGTTCACTCTGGGAGTGTGAGCACGAGTGTGTGTGTTCTTCGTCCAGAGTCAGATCGGCCACAAACCCCGTGTCCAAGCTCTCCTCACAAACCTCTCTGCTTTCCAGGTCCAGACTGCTAGGCCTGGATGCCTTCGGTCTCTCCGTGCCCACAGCACCAAGATGGGGACTTGTTGACCCTCTATCTACCTCTGGCCTGCCCTCCAGGGGCTGCCAGATAGGTGCGGGGGTCACATCCCTGGAGGTCTGGCTCTCTGACTCGGTCTCGGTGTGAGTGTCGGGTGAGGAGTCAGTGTCTGTGGTAGGTGGGGAGGGGATGAGGGCCAGACTCTGTGGGTTGTTCTGGGGGTTGATGTTATTGTTAAACCAGGCCATGATGTTGTCCAGCAGCTGGGCACTGGTTGTAGGGTCCAGGGGTTCCAGACTCTCAGGGTCATTGGGGGTGAAGGGGGGCCCAGGGGGAATCACCGGTGACAACAGCAGCTCTGGCTCGAGCTCTGGAGACAGGAGGCACAACTGGGCGGGGGGCTGGTGGTGTGATTTGTGTGGCCTTTCAAGAGCATGGGCAGCAGGATGCTCCTGAGTGTAGGAGCTACTGTGTTCTGGGCAGGAGCTGTGGGAACCGTCTGATTTTGGGGTGCTGTCGTACATAGATCCATTCCTCTGGTTATACGAACTAGCATGGGCCAGATTGTGACTGTGTTCAAGTTTGCAGGAGGCAGTGCGTTCAGTCTCAGCCATACAACCGCTGGTGAGGCAGTAACTCTGTTCTTTCCTGTCAGAGCTGGGGTCTGTGGTGGCAATATGGTCAAGTGAATATGGGATGGTGAGTACATTCTGGTCCGGTCTATGGCTGCAGTTATTGTAAGGAGGTTGAGTGGTGAACGGAGCAGTGAGTGTATTGTGGTTGTATGCATGGCGTGAGCGGAGCTGCTCCTGTGTGTGTGTGTCCAGGTCATAAGGAGTGTTAATGTTCCCCAGTTTCATAAGGCTGTCTCCCAGCTCCAGCAGCTCTGCACTGAGAGAAGGAGGTGGGGGAGGGAGCGGGAGGGAGTTAGACCTGGGAGGCTGGGAGCTTGAGTCTGTCCTGTTTGGGGGGCGGGGAGGATCCAGGAGAGAAATGGGGAAGGGGGAGCTTCTGGTTCCAGGAGGACCGTCAGTGGTGATAGAGTGCAAAGCTACATCACCCAGGTCTCCCATGAGACCCGGCCTCCTTTCCTGTCCCCGATCTAGTCCACACTCCAGCTCACCTCTCCCCTCCATCCCTCTCTCCAGGTCTCCATCCACGCCCCGATCTCTGCGGGACTCTTGTAGGGACAGCTGGATGGCCAGCAGGATGTTTGGGTCATCTTCATCCAAAGAACCAAGCGTCTTTCTGCTGCCCTCACTCATCTCTGAAGCTTCTGGAAGAGAGAATGTTGCATTAAACCCAGGATTGATTTGAATAGTTTGACCACTTCAAATCTAATTTTGTAGTTGTAAATTGCATTAATAAGTCAAAATTCATTGTTGGAGAAAGAGTGAAGCTGGATGAAGATCCCCAGATTCTGCCAATATTGATTTAAAATATGTTGCTTAAAGATTTATTGTATATGGTTCACAGGTGCACAAGCAAAATGATGTATGTAAAGCACAAAACTCAATTAATCTCCAAACTTCCCCAAACTGTGTGCACATCATTTTGTCTTTTGTGGCCTTAAGACGGTGCAATGGCTTCCACACCTGTGTTGTCGCTCCTCCTGCTGGTCTCTGGTGTGTTGCTGCTGCTCCTAAGATTGTGCAGACTCAGCATATCTCCTCTGCGCCGTGGCCTATGTCTGCGACGGTACTGTATGTCAGCATAATCCTGAAAAGGGATAGTCAAGTGGGTTACATTACGTAACAGATTGTGAAAGCCGTTTTGAGTCCGGTTTGTATCAAGCAGCTTCACAGTCTTACGGACACAGAAAACAGAATAGTTTCAATGTATTTTCCACAATATTCCAGTAAATATGGAATATTACCTGTGACTGTCTCTCTCGCTCTCCTGCTGCGAGTACAGAGTGTCGACTGCCCATCTTAACACACACAAAGAAACCCGGTCAGACGTAGCCAAAGTCATAGAAGTCACAAAGTACAGGTTTAAGGAGAAGCATTGTAGTTGTGGTCAGAAGTTTAACAAGTACATCCTGGCAGTTCCAGTGCTCTCTGTAACTCCAATTGTTTCAGAAATGGAATGAATGTGGCACATACTACTTTGCCAGATCTCCATGAACGTACATGCATGATGAAAAAAGTTGTGTCAATCAATTTTCTGCCCTTTTCTGCCTTGCAACTAACCGATTATCGTTCATGATGACGGTGAACTTTCTGCATCTTATTTGATACTATCATTAAACTTAGATACAAAAAAACTACAATGCAAAAGTTTAAGGAGCTCAGTGTTGAACTGAAAACGTGCATCATTGATTTGAAAAAGTAGGAAAGTCACTTGGAGATATTTCACAGTTTCAGGTACCGAGTTAGACTGTCGGCAAAACTGTAAATTAATAGTGCGTGGCACAGTTGTGTCACTGCCACCATCAGCAAGAAAACACAAATTATCATCTGCTGCTGGGAGAAAATTGGTCAGGGTGGTCATGACTCAACAAAGAACCACGAAGAAATTGCTGGGACACGGGTGTCAGTGTTCACAGTTTGGTGTGTCTTACATCACCACTGGGCTGCTGTGCAAGAAAGAGCCGCCTGCTCCAGACACAACACCTACAATTCTGAGCTAAGCTTGCTGCTTAGTGCTTTGACAAGAAAAGAAAATTCCTTGCGAAAGAAAGTTCTGTGGTCACATGAGCTGCCTTTAACCACGTAACTCGTACCAGATGCCATGTGGCTTTGCTGCTGCGGATGGAACTGCTGCTTTAGACAAAGTAAATAGAATAATGACAAAGGAAAACCTAGGGTCATTAGCTGGAAGCACTGGTTTGGGGGGAGGCGGGTGTTCCAACAGGAAAATGCTCCCGAACAAATTTAGAAAGAAGAAATGGTGGCACTAACCAAAAACACAGCTACCAAACAACCACTTGCTCTGAAGAGGGCCAACAGCCAAAACTGGAGCAGGCGTTGGAAATAAATACCTAATGAAGTGGTGAAAATGAGATTAGTCAACCTGCACCGTTTTTTTTAATAGTTTCACCGTTTTTTCCTTCTATGTTCATCGGGATTACAGGTTTTGCTTGAGCACAACAAACTAACACACCAGGGAAGAAATGTCCACTTCTAATATCCTACTAGTAATCTCTAACACATCTGATGTGGAAATGGACAGGCTGCTTCAGGCTGGAGATCGGGTGATGGAACGGCCTTCTTAAAGTCCCGACGTCCACCCCATCAAGAACCTTTGGGCGGAAGTCAGGAAGCCGATGTATGTCCTTGAGCTGAACCGTGTCATGACATACATGTTCTTAATGAGTTCCTGTAAGCGCTAGACGATGACTTCAGCAGGAAATTAACTAAAAAGTTTCCGTGTTTGGTGTTGTGAATAGAGTTTTTGTTTACCTCAGGGGATGCAAAACCAAGGTATTCCCAATCCCATGATCCTCCAGGGTAACTGAGATGAATACAAACACAGAAATGATTGTTGTGACTTCACTTCTAAATATGGTTTTGGTTTATAAATAATGACTTTTCTTTCAGAAAAAGAACAGAAAACTTTAAACTGTGAGAGTGTTTGTTCTTACTTCCTGCGAGGAGGATCAGGAGAATCATTGGGAGCAACGCCACGCGCCACCGATGCGAGGAATTCTTGCCTCTTCTGCTGCACCAGACGAGCGGCACTGATTATTTTGTGGCAGGGTGTCCTCAGATACGGTCGGTTGACCTTCTGAGCCAGATCCTCCACCGCCATCTCTAGGTCAGTCTGGGAAGAAACCGTAGACATGTTAAAGCATGAACACGAAGGATCTCCGGAGGTGGCAGACGTGATAACGTTTCCACAATATCTTAGAGTAATGGTTATATAATGAAACACAGGCCCGGGACACTCACATTGCATTAGAAGGTATGTTTTTCTATTATAGAAAACTAACTAAACGTTTTAAGACTTTATGATCTTAGAACAATAGTAAGGGGTCCCTGTTTATTGCAACTACATTTAGGTTAAGTGAACAAACAATCCCTGGGTTATTCCAAGAAACCCCTCATTTTGACCATCTGAGGGCTCCACAGACGACTGAGACTTTTAAAAAAAGTACTTAAACTTTCCTTTTTAGCAGAACCTATAACTTATAATCAACATTGCTGCTTTTTGGTCATATTTTTATATTATTATTATTATATATTTTTTTATTATTAATGCTTTTATCAGCTTTGACCTTGTAGCACTTTGAGATTTGATCCAAATTTAAAGTGCATTACAAATAAAATGTATTATTATTATCATTATTATGATAATAATAATGATAATGGTACATGTTCCCGGTCCTCAGACGAGGACCATGATTTTATAAATACAAATCCTAAGTGTTAGATGCACCAATAGTTGTTTGATGTGATCAGTTTCACCCTTTTCGGTCTGTAGGAACCACAGGTGAAGCTTTATATTTGTTAGTCTTGTACCTGCATGAGCTCAAATATCTCTTTCTGAGTGCTGCCCTGCTGCAGGAAGAAACCATACGGGTAGGAGCACTTGAGGACACGTCTTGTCTTCAGCAGCTCACACACACCATCCTCAATGAACCGTGTGTCTGGAGGAGTGCCTTCACCTAGACCAAACAGAAAAGAGCCAACAACAAAAAAACAGAGTTAGAGGAGCAAAGATTGGCTATACAATCTCAATGTCAACATTGGTGTACATCTGACTTACGGCAAATGAAGGCTCTGCTCAACTGCTCCATCTTCTCTTTAGCAGTTTTCAGCAGTTTCTGCTCCAACTAATACGAGAGAAGAGAGTACCCATGATTCTCTGTTTGCCACAAATGCAGTAAGTAGCAGTTTAGCCATTCTGGGCACAACTGTTATAAGAGTGTGTGTTTTGAGGGTGTGCTACCTCATAACTGTGTTCATGGTTCTTGAAGCGAGTATAATAGTGCATGAAACGATCAAGCTCCTGAAAGCTTTTGTGCTTCTTTTCTGCCTGTAACAAAATACAACTCCTTCAGCTTCATTCAAATGTAAACACAAACATATATAATACGGCGTGTAAATTTTCATATCAATGAGAGTTGGTGTGCCACCGACTGGGTGTGTATCCTTTCTTTTACCAGTATTTCTATGTGTATACCTCTACAGTCATCTCTTTGGACTGCTCCTCTAGCTGCTGGATGACCTCGTAGCGAGTACAGCGATAGTAGCCTCCTGTAGATGAGCTGTGCTTCTTCCACTCCTCCAGACAGATCCAGCAGAAGTCATATTTACACTATAATACAAGATAGAGGCAGGAGGGGTTCCACGGTAAATAATGAAAAACAAATTCACACGTCACAAAACCCATTATCTGTACAAATGATACCTTGGCACACTGCATATGGTTGCAGCCCTCATTCTTCTGAATGGGTGACTTGCAGTTGGCACATGGTTTGGAGTTGGTCAGAAGCCACAGGCAGTTCGCTGCATCCTCATAGGCATCACTCACACCTGCCACTGTTAAAAGCGCACACACACAGCCACACATGTATCCCATTGGTCCAGCAACTGCGTGGCAGATGCACCCTTTGGCAAATATCAAAGACCTGGACACCTGCCATTAAATTACAAAATACACAAAACATTTCCTGGTACAAACAGCTGCGCCTCACTAGCTTGCTCTGCTGGACAGTGCCCTCTAGAATTACTGGTAACCTTGAAAAAGAAGAGTAAAATGAGATGCAAAAATGTCTTTTTGTAAATTCATGATTTAAAAATCAAATCATTCACAAAAATCTAACCTTTGACTCAAGCAACACTATTAAAAGAAACATTGAATTCTAACACAGAACAAATATTTTTATCAATCAATCATCAATCATGTGCAATAAAAGTCCGACGGCTGCACAAATCTGGTAGGGGATACAAGATAATCTCTCAGCAGTTCAAAATTACAGTTTGATAATTATTTTAGAGGGTGCCAATAGTTCAGGAGGGCACTGTGACTAAAATGATCCCAATAACACTGAATACAAAATTGGGAACACTAACGACAGAGGAGCGGACTTACACTCCTCAGGCTTCATCTCTGTGACTTTCTGAAGCCAGTTCCTCCACACCCGACAGTCACATGGCTCGTGGGCCTCACCAAGGCACTCCCTGAGGACAAGGAGTGGTTAAGGTGGCTTCGGAGACTGGGACAGCATACAAACTTATTATTAATTCTGAGATGGAGTAGCAATAGTGAGATGTTTCTGATAATAAATATTTTGCTGACCCAGCAAAAAAAAAAAATACTTTTCTGTGTGCTGTAATAAAAGAATGATATTTACTTCAATAAAAAAAAAACCCTGATTAATGCAGTCATAGCCGGAGTGAACAATAATCTTCTTAAACTCTGAAGGCATCATGTGTGGTCAAACTTTTTTAAGTGTTCGTATTTATGACTGTGAGAGGTGCATGATTGGATTTGTGTATAAGACAAAAATGAATAATGTGAACTGTACCAGCAGAAGAGATGACCCTTGCCACAATCGACAGCTGGGGAGGGCAGCAGGGGGAAACTCTGTGGGTCACGGTCACCAGGGCCTGGTCTGGTTAGACGCACTGCCCGTTCACAATGAGCAGCAGGGCACCAGCGGATGGCAGGGTTGTTCTCTACAAATGCCTGTAGAGGGGAAAATGAAGAAATAACAAAAAGGAATAAATATTTTTCCTACAAATGTGCAGCAACAAAAAGGACAAAGACCTATAACATAAATATACAGTTGGAGGAAAGGCATTCTTTCAGCTGAATAGATCCAAAATTGAGTACATATTTTTTCTAACCTTGATGTCGAACTGTAAATATCGCTGGTCCATCTCTCTGGAAACCACACTCTCGATCACGTGCACAGGCACCAACTGGTAGCACTCATAGGCTGGGCAGAAGATATTATGTGCGTCACCCTCCTGAATCTTTACATTGAGGAACCTGAGAAAAAAAAAGGATTGGTTATGTTAAAAAAGAATGCTCCAACACACTAAAGAAAGCATCTAGACAAATAAAACAGGTTCCTACCCTTCCCAGCATGCTTTGCAGAACTCGTGTCCACAGGACACGTCCACTGGATCCTCAAAGACTGAGATAGAACAAAGACAGATTCCACACTACAAGGAGACAGGAGACAAATTTGAATATGATGATACATAGCAATAACCATATATCACATTGACTTAAAGGTTAAAAGTTTTGTTGATGTCTGTTCAAGAGAGTTGACCCCATTTCTTTTCGGTTGAATCCTTTTATGAGATTATGAGATTTAATTATTTTATGATAAACCTCAGTCAGGATTTGTGAGCAGAGAAGAACATCTGATTATATCTGCCTCGACTCTGACAGCAACCAGAGGCCGATGCTTATGTGCAACCACACAGAATAGAGAGAAGCGTCGTTGCTAGAAGATAGTCCTTTGACCTCATGATAAGACATGAGCCTGCCACAATCAAAGAGCTGTTTCCTCTCCTGTTCGGTTCATAGAAATCGGGAAATTTCTGCGATTGTTTTGACAACTTCAGCCTCGGAGAGCGGCTTCGTCTTTCACTCAGAATCCATTTCTGGTCATAAGTATCGACACATTTTCACAGGAAGCTTAATAGATCCAGGAGGTGAATTGTGCAGCACACATTGACCATGTTTGGCTTCACATAAACCTGTTGATCAGCCTCTTGAGAATTGGCATTATTAAAACCAAATACAAATGAAGAATAATTAATGAACATTCACAGGTCTGCAGGAAGAATGCACTGATTCCATTCCTGCCATGGTTCAAAATACAAGCAGGAGATGATAAAGTCTCTCTTCTTCACTGAGTGTTGGAAGAAACGATGAAAAGCATGCGAATAAACATAAGCAAGTGAGTTGTTGCGCTAATTTTTATTTTATTTGTTATGAACTTTGTGATTCCATTTTAAGCTCAGGATCAGCTTTAAAAACATTATATTTAGTTCTGCTTTGGAAATGTTTTTATGGGCTGAAAAGTATTTACAGCGTAAATTTACAGATGTGATGATATGTGTATTTTATCACTGTATTGTTTATTGCATGCTTTGGTTTAGTAAAAATGCAAATTGAACTTAATTTATCCAGTCCAGCAAAAAGGATGAACCCAGATGAGGAGTGATGAGTTATTAGACCTATTGATTTTTAATCCACTAACCTCTGTGATAAAGCAAACATCGATCAAACCTATCACATTTGAAGGTAACTCTGTATTTCCTCTCTTGGGCATAAAAACTTGTTTGCTACATCTCCAAGAGTTAATTAAGGGAAAAACTTAAGTCATCCCTGGCGTCTCACCATAGACAGGCCCTCCTCTCCAGGTGTGAGGCAGCTGTCCGCCGGGGAGTTGAGGGTCAGAGTGAGAGGTGAGCGCGGGGTCCTGGGGGTGCGAGGTGAAGGTAGGGTGTCCCAGGCGTTGTACCCACTGGGTGGTGGGGTGGGCATGGACACACCCGAGCGCTGACAACAGTCATCAGCATCCGACATCCAGGCTTCCAAAAGCTTCTCCCTGTCCCAGTCTGAGAGAGATTTGACAAGTTCATAGCAAGCATATGCATATTATTCATGAATATTGAAATTTCACTGGCAGTGTTTGTGAAGGTGTCATGAATATCAAGTTTGTCTGTCAGGCAAACACTCACCATGCGCGCGGAGCAGGGCCTCAGCTGTGAAGAGGGGGGCTTGCAGCATGTCTGCTGTCTCCACGATCAGCATGTCCTTCAGTCTTCGCAGGTCCTGAAGCTTCAGTCCTTCATAAGGCTGAAAGGACAGGGAGGGAGAAATGTTAAACAGGTGAAAAGAGAGACAAAGGAAGAAGAGGAAATGAAAGATGGCGAATGGAAGCAATGGGGAGAAAAGGAAAGTGAAGGCAAAACGGGTTTGCAATAGAAGCAAAAAGAGCAGAAAGTCAATAAAAAACAAAACAAAACCAGTTTGAGACTGATATGTGTTAAAGGAGGATGAGAACCACAATGTGCAAAGAAAGTCAAAAGGTAGGGTAAGGATATTACTCAGTGGGGAGTGTGGTGAAGGAAAATGAAAGATAGTGGAAAAGGAAAGTATTAGTATTCATTTAATTGAAAACGAGAAGATCAAAACTGTAAGACTGTGTTGGTCCTCTGTTAAGATAGAATCCTGATGTATATTAAGCAAGGTGGGTGCAAGTGTATACTTGTGCAAGACTGGCAAACACATCATGGCTGAAGGCAGCAAAAGTAAATCCTCGGTTGGCTGAACATGAATGAGTAACGCACAACTTCACTGCACAGTTAGTCTCATTTGTTTTAATGTAGACAGATTTGCAGTCCTAATCCCGTATGTCATGACCTTTGAACCTTTCATTAAGTTAAAACCCAGTCAGTATTTGTATGGGGAAGTTCAAACATCAACCTGTATTGCTTAAATTATTATTCCTTTTTCTATTTCCTTTGTAAACACGAAAGCAATAAACTTTATTAATATAGCACTTTCTAAACACTTGGTTACAAAGTGCTTCACTGGCACAGAGATTAAAAATTCAATAAAAGTATTAACACACTCACAGGCAGCACAAAACCAGTGTAGGAACGGAAAGGGAAAGAGAATTACATGAATGCTTTTCTGTACAGGTGAGTACAGAAAGTAGTTGATAGTTGTGTGAATGGTATTTCTATATCAAATTTCCCTCTAAAGAATCTAGACAACCTTGAAAGTCAAATTTCATTGGAACTGCAAGAAGCCGATTGTTTTAAGTTTATATGACTTTAATCACGGTCTTTTGAACGCAGGACTGCTGTGCCTTTATTGCACCACATCTTTTATGCACAAGGCGTAATTGGGGTCGTTGTTGTTCTGCCTCTGAGCAGACAGCGAAGGAAGTAACAGCTAAGAATCAACATCTCCGTTAAAAAAAGAAGAAGCAGCAACACAAAAGGGCACAGGTCTGATAATTTAATCCTTGAGTAGTCGCAAAACGAGGAGATTTCAAATCACAAAGTAGTAGCTGGCATTTAGTTCAAAGAAGAAGAAGAAAGAGCTCAATCTGAAAATATTCTCAGATTGGGGAGTCGGCACGAGGCCGGAGAGATCCTTCACCTTCAAGAACAGGAAAAGATCCACCGCCTCGGGTGTTTTTAAGTTAACCTTCTAGTTAAAGGGAAGATTAACCTAAATAAGTGATTTTGCCATGTTATTTCATTGGTCACAAAGCACTGCTCAATGCAAATGTAAAACGCCACACTGCAAGCCTCTTTTCTTCGCAGAGCACCAGCATGCCATCACATTATAATGCCGCAAAGGCATTTCTAGGCATAAAGAAAGAATTTGTTACAGCGCTATTGCACAATCTCTGAATTAAAAGGAGCAGCGGGGGTAATTTACAGACATGACCCCAAAATGTCAATGCTGACACAGTTAAGTCCTTGATGTAAATGGAATAAAGATGTGAGAGTCTGCAGGACCAAATTACATCCTATTACTTGCAAATCCAAAACATAAATACCTCAGTTAACACTTTAAAAACAGTTCCACATCAAACTGCTGAAACCAAACCATTAAAATGTTATGAACTGGAAAACACATGACGGCAAAGCTGCAGCAAATGCTTACAACCCTGACCTTGAAAATCATAAAAATATACCATTTTAATGAATCAGCAGGAAATCCCAAAGCTCGTGATTTGGCTCTCACCTCCTTGTATTGCAGCAGGCTGGTTTCACCATGTGCGTCTGTGTTTGACTGCTGAGTTAAGGAGGAGGAGAAAACCATCTGTGACTCCAGGCTAAGGGCCAACTCGGTGTGATGATGGCGCTCCGCGTGGTCACATGGCGTCAGCTTGTCCTCATCCTCCGCAAAAAGGTCCGCTTCACACTGGATTAGCAGCTAGAGGGAAGGGTGAGGAAGGAGAAAAGACAAGAAACAGAAAAATTGGGAGGAGAGGGAGAGAAGTAGAAAACACATTGAAAGAAGAAATTAAAGACACTTGCAAAAAAAAAAGCAAGAACATAACAAGAAGGTGGTGACATAAAGGTGGGCGGAAAGAGGAGGAAGGAGGGAGAGAAAGAGGAAAAATAGATGTGATTGTAGACAACAGAGAAGAAAAAGGAATATGAGACATAAGAGGACAGGGAAAGCACACTGTGAACGAGAGCACTTTGTGACTGAAGTAAATAAAAATGGAAAAGAAATGGTGAATTTAGAGCTGAAGGAAAATGAGTACACACGCCTTCCTTGACAGAGTATATCTGGTTTATTTTCCCCCAGGCTGCGAAGAATAACAGAATTGAGCTTCAGACCTTGAATTTTTGTTCTTAATTCAAACGCTGTACAATTTTGAGAAAACAATGAAGGGACCATTACTTGGCTACGACAGTAAACAATCACATAGCAGACACTCCTGATGCAAGGACCGGCATAATGCAGACTTTACTGACCATAAAATCGTGGCAGAATCAATCACACGGAGCTCAGACAGATTTTCTGTGCAGAACTAAAGCTCATTGTAATGTGAGCTTGGTGGCTCTTACTCTGTTTCTTACCTCCACACAGTTCTTCATGCCTGCAGCAGCAGAATAGTGCAGACAGGTGCTGTGGTGATTGTCGGTGGCGTTGACATTGGCCTTCTCGTACTGGCCTCCGTCCAGTCTGGCCCCAGTCCAGCTTAAGATCATCTGGCAGGGAGGAAAACGTCAAACTTATCACACAAAAGTTTGCTGCGGCATAATCCTCCGTTGATGAAAGCGTGACTTTTAAATATACTACACCCGCAAGAAATTGAATACACTTGAATATACTTTCCTCATCTGTTTATACCTGTAGGCAATCTGCCCGGCGCTGTTGGTCCCTCTGGGGTCGGGCCAGTCGGGGTGACAGAGCTCCATCTGACAGCAGCAGAATCTGTGGACCTTGGCAAAGCACGTGGAGGCATGTCTCATTGTGCACATTACGCTTGTTGGGGTTTCCCTCTTTACTGAACAGGAAGGACCTGTGTAGGCAAAAAAAAGAGGGAATTAAATAAAAAAGCAGGAAACTCGGAAGGTGTTCAGAAGTAAAGAGTGAAGAAAAGACAGCGAATCACACCAGGAGAAGAAGGGAAAGGCTGAAGGGACAGGAGAAGTCAGAGAGAGACAGATCTGGTGGGGGGTTTGGATGGAGGAATGAGTGGACATGAAGTAAAGATAAGTTATGATTGTGAGATAAAGTTGTGAGATCATCGTTGGTGGGCGATAACAGCGGCAGATTATAAGCATTGCGTCTCTCAGATAACAGACACGCTGGTTAGCAGATGCACACAGACACAGTGTTTGAAGCGGGTGAATTTTGGCAGGTAGGGGGACCCTAATTGTCGGTGTAGCGGCAGAACCAGATTTTGTTAAATAGAAAATATACACCAATCAATATTCTACTAAATACTTGAGATATGCCCAATCTCATCTCATCATTTCCAGTTTTTATGACCGATACCCTCACTGACAGTAAAGTCATGTGATTATATGCTGCAAAGACTAAAAAATATTGAGTGCTACAAATCAAAAGACACTTTAAACGACACATGTGAAATCAAGTTCTGGTCAGTTAGTTTATACATGTTTGAGTTATCACATATACTGCTGTTCCCATGCAGTTACAATTAATCCAGACAAACAACATGAAGTCCCACGCACACACCAAACTACCCATTGACCTGAACATACATCGGCCACACTAAATTTGAATACAATGATCCATCAGAAACAATAACTGAGGAATGCAGCGCTGACGTCCATAATCAAACACACAGACGCACGAGGCAGCCCTCTGCCTTCTACTGGTGTCATAATGTCTCATGAACACAATTAAGGTACACCCATGTCCAAAACCAAAACTCACGCAACATTGGCAACTGACTTTTGAATGCATCCTTCTGTCCAACGCTCATGTGGTGCAAGCATAATAGGTCTGCATCAATAAATCAGTAACTTCCTCCATGTCTGGCCCTACAGTTACGTGTCTTCCTCCTTGTTTCATGTGTGGCAGCGGCCTTGGCTGGACTAGTAAATGCGGGGGCTACGATACCACCTTCCTATGACCTGTTTGGTCCAGCATTATTCCGTTTCTTTTTCATGTTTAGATCATTAGCTGACGTTCTATTCTCAGCTTTCTGCACTGAAACTTCAGGATCACAGGCTGACTAACAGCAGCTGGATGGTTTCAAGTCTTAATAGTAAAGAGTTACTGCCGCGTCATAAAACTCAGAGGGTAAAACACACCCCTAACTAGATAAAGCAATTACAGATTGCGAACCTCTGCCAAAGCATAACTGTAGCGCAGGTAGACATACTTGTGATTTGAATCTATCAGACCACTTTATTTAGGATACTTTTTAATTACTGAACTGAACGGAACTCAATAATGTGGTCCGTCAGTTGCAACGCCAGTGAATGAATAAGAATGAAGGAATAGTGGCTGCAATTCCAGCATTGAGAACACAGAGGGTCATTGAACATAACATGGTATCTCTGTAGCATTGGGCCATTTGAAGCTGATCCCTAGGATCATATCGGGAAGGTGTGTGGTCTGTTTTAATAATGCTCCAATCAGGGTCCTCTGAACTGATTTGGACTTGAATTGTGCGTCTCTTCCACGTTGCTCGCTCATTGAAGGGAACAATCAGGACGAGTAAGCGCACAGGTGGAAGAACTTAGGGGACTGTTTTCGTCGACTTATCGGTTGTATAGGGTGAGGGAATTTCTGTTCATGTTATTGTAGACAACTTTACTTCCGAACATTTTTCAGATTCATTCATTAAACTGATACATTTTTCAGCCTCTAAATCGAACTTACACTCCAACAAACTCTCTCGGTATTCATGAGTGTGCATCACCAAAACGCGCCGTCAACGCTCCAAACAGATTTCTTGTTTTATTTTATTTTAAATACTGCGACACACGTAACATCCATAGAATTTAGACATCTCTCGGATATGCCAAAACCTACATCTGGGTAAACTTTCATGCAAATTTGTCCCGCAGATTTTTCCTAATACCTGCTCACAAACAAACAGACAAACTAACGCACAGAGGCGAAAACATAACCTCCTCCATGGTGGAAGTAACAATGATGAAGAGATGACAGAAGACTAAAAACAAAACAAAAATAGGAATTAAAGAAAGATACATTTCCGGGTTAAAAACAGAGCGGATGCTGGTTTCTCATAGGTGGGCCCTTGGATGAGAGTTGTTTATGTTTAACTTCTATTAATCATCTCTCCCGGTTTACTCTATATTTCATAATTCTTTCCTCATCTGCAGTTCTTACTTCAATCTGAATTCCACATCTACGTTATCCTTTAGCAGCTGCGTGCTACAAGATAATCAATAAGCAACAACCGCCATTGAATATGTGTTTGGAAGTTTCCTTATTGTGCAGCTTTTCAGCCGTTTCTTCCATTCCTACCCAGCTCTTCCAATTTTGACCTACTTATCCTGTCAGCCACGGGCGCCTGTAGCCTCCACCTAAAGTCAGCGCACTGCCACTTCACTCACAAAGCAATAAGCACTAATTATTCTTCTCTCTAAATTACAACCCCCCCCCCCCCCCCCCAATCCCTCCTTCTACACCATATACACACACATAGCCTTGTCTTCAGGTCGAATTGCCCTTATATCAGCCTAATCGTGAAACAACAGTCAAGAGGAAGTCACATGTTTTACAGCATTTTTTCGAGAATGAAATCGGGTTAGGACATACAACAATTGGATGAAGGCAGGAAACTCAGGGGGGGGGGAATCTCACAAAACAATTAGTTTGTTTTGTGAGATCAACGACAAAAACATAAAACAGACCAAAGACATACAGAAATAAAGAAATATAGTGATTACTGTCCCGACTCATTTCAAAAATAAATTGAATCATCCGTCCACCAAGTGTAAACAAGTCACACGGGTGATTTACGCGTTTCTAAGACGGTTCTCAGTTGTTGGGGAGGAAGGATTACATTTCCTGAGCTACATCCCTCTTTCAGTAATATGTGTACTTGTGATTATCCATTTTTCAAATCTCAAGGGATTTTTGTACGCCAATCTGACAACGGAGACAACAAAAAGAAAGGGAATAAACACTGACACGACGAGGCCAACCCACACTCCAGTCCTCTGTGGGTCTAAATTCTGTCCGAGGTTTTCCAGCCATCTATCAAGCTGCATCTGCCCGTCTGGAAAAAAGGAGTGTTTCCTCTGATACTTATCACGGGGCATGGAGCTGTGTTCAGCATGCCTCTCTGGACCATTATAGGTTAGTAGGAAGGAACACAAATAGCACACCATGATTCACTGTGTTATATTCCCGGACGTGAACACGTTAAGCAGCTGTGGAGTCACAGTTCCCCCCTTAAAACACACGCAGATGCAGATAATTAGCTGTCCTTTTCAAATTTCTTCCTCTGACCCTTCCCCCTCTGTAATCATGGAAAGAAAGGCAAAGGAGAGGAGGAGTAGAAGAAGATTGAGGTAAGAAAGCGTTTGAGACACTTGAATCAGCCGTTTAAGTCATGACCAGCAGCACGAGCATCCTTTTGTGTTTGACCTCTTCTACAAGGGTTTGTTAGACTAAAAGACATCCCTTTATTGTTGCACTTAAGACTGTATCCAACTGATGGTAAACTGCTGTCTGTGCTTGTTATCCTTGTATCCATAAAAGAACTAACTCAATAAGTTAAATCTATTTGCACATACACGCCGCGGCGGTTTAGTATCTCAGTATTATTAAGCTGGGCGACTCACAACAAAGAAATGAAGTAGAATGGTAAATATGTTCATAGCAAAACAAAACCGGTTTTTCGTTGAGATTCTGATGGTGGCAAGGAATGCACCGCCCCACATGATTCCATAATATCAAAGACTTTCCAGGGATATAACAATTTGTAGTAGCGATCCGGCTACTATTCAGGAAAAAAGGAGTGTGGACGTGGAAATTGTTAGGATGACGTGGTCAACACGTGCTGTCTAACACTCATTGAGAACCTGAGATGAGAGTTTAGCCATCAGTTCGGTATCTATCATCATTAGCTTGCTTGCTAACATTAGCCTAAAAGAATAAAGTGTTAGTTTCTTGGCAGCAATCAGCTCAATCAACCAGGATGTTTCTCTCATTGGATAATGTGGCCTTCTTGTGAGAGTTATCACAAGTGAAAGCAGGAAAACATTGATGATCTCAGTGTTTTTCTCAACTTTATCCACCTGTCAGTGGGTGAGGCAGCAAGTGAACACTTTGTCCTCAAAGTCGATGTGTTTAATCCAGGAAAAAAGGGACCGGGTTAAGATCTGAGCGACTCCGACAAGGGCCAATTGTGATGGCTAGACAACAAGGTAAGAGCATCTTTAGAAGTGAAAGTATCATTGAAGTGGAAGTATCATTGGGTGGTCCAATCTACAGCGTTCAGTACCTACCAAAGTGGTCTAAGGACAGACAACTGGTGAACCACAGACAGCGCCATGGGTAGCCATTGCTCATTAGTGCATGTGGAGAGGGTAAACTGGGTGAATCCCATAAGTGTTACTGTAGCACAGATTGCTGAACTAGTTAGTTTGATAGAAAGGTGTCTTAACACAAAGTGCATCGCATAGCAGTTTTGGGGGTAAAGGAGGGAAACCACATTATGAAGTTGGTTTTAATCTTTTCGACTGATGTTATCCATTTTCCCCAAGCAAATCAGGGAGTGTACCACCTGTTTGGTAAAATGCCTCACAGGACCAGATAGTCTGAGCCAAACATAATGACGGACCGAAATTCCGGAATAATATTTTATCCATCGATGTGAAATCAGCTTGACTCACCTTTAGAGTGAGCCTGTCTTTAGGGACAAACTACAATGCAAACTACAATCCATGTTGGTCTTATTGGGTCTGACTGCTAACACTCCTCATAACTTTGTGATGGTCCTTTTTGGACTTCTATACAAGCAGATGTCTTCCTCGCCTTAAAAAACCCCGATCATGGGAAATGTGCCCAAGAAATCGATTCAAGTGGACATACTGTTAATTATTCTTCAATTTAAAGGGGACACACTTGCCTAAGCGGATTTATTGGATAACTGCTTCACAACATTACAAGCCATAACCTCAACAATGATAAAATTCCACCAACTTTTGTAATTCACACCCAAATCTAGAACAAAGAAACAAAAAGTATTTTACCTGAGGAGACGTGTCATGGCATGGCGGCAGACGTAGTGCAGTGGCGTGTTGTGCTGGTACTGCTCTCCATAAGATGCGTTCGGGTCCAGGCCATCTCTGAACTGAGGGTTTCCCTCATAAAGCTGCCAGGCCAGGGCCTCGTCGCCACCCACCAGGGCCTTACGGAACTTGGTGGCTGTGTTGCCCATGGCTTCAAGCTTGCTAAAAGTCGCCTACAGGGTGCCGCAGAAGATGTCCTTTTAACTTCCAAGCCGATGCCTCCCTCCTCCTGCTCCTCCTCCTCCACCTTTTATTGCAGGTCACAACTTAGAGCAACATGGTTCAGTGTTTCCCTGGCCTGCAGGTAGAAGAGAGCCTGATTAGAGGAATAGGGTGGACATTAAATCAGAGAAGATTTAGAATGGGAGTGGAGAAACACCTGTGAAGGTGAGAATACCAACATAAAATTCATGAAGCATGGGGACAGATGGAAAGGAAGAGGTAGAGAAAGCAGCCCAATCAATCAGTCAATCTGACGTGCTACGGGGAGGATCCTATCTTGACGGAAATGGAAGTACAGAAGAAAGATGCTAGACAGTCCAAGAGATAATTAAGAGGAGTGTAGACGTGTGGGGAAGGTTAATGATATCCAAAACCATTGATTTGTTAGTCAGTTGTTAAGAGGCAGGGTCAATATTGCCACAGGTGGCCTCTGCGAGTCCAGTTAGCTTACGTTTGTGAGGAATGTGCATATTTTAACCAGTTTCCACACTTGTCTGCCACTGGAGATAAGAGCGTCTAAGTGAGTGTTAAACCATCCAACAGTGATAGGCTGAGCCATAACTAGTTTATCTCTGCCCCTCAGGAACAAACTCAAAGAATCAAAGCTCTGCCTGCTTTAGCTGAGTTTACTTTACCAAAAAATGCTTCTAAACCTCCTGCCGACTCTCAAGTTATCCTGACCTTTTTGTTCTCTTCCCATTAGCGTTGAATTTGCTTTGGTGGTGTGAAAGACATTTTCACGATTACAAAAATATTGTCAACTGATAAACCCATGTTATAAAAGTGTGATGAAAAGGAACTGATAAGAAACACAAACGCTTTTCCTTGCAACACATCGTACATTATCACAATCTTATCAGTTACTTTTATTTTATCTCCACCTCTACTACAGACACACAAAAGCACAGACCAGTACATCCTATAATAATGAGTGGAGTCTGTATGTGAGTGTGTTGGGCCGGTGAGGGTATCATTACAGTCTGTATTCTATGGCCATCTGTCTGGCTCTCACAAAGAGCCTCTTTTAGCTGCGCTACAGTTGGCCATGGGTTGGCCAGGCACTGGAACATTTGAATAACGTAGGTTGCTGCCTGCCCTCCTCTGCCTCCAAATTCTATGCAGTGATAGACAAGGAAACAGTCAGGGAAAACACACAGTGACAGACGGAGCCATACAGGCTACACAGAAGCCTCAACCACTGCCAATCATAGCCAGCATCTTGTACATTCTGCTGATGCGATTTATTCAGATGTCTGGACCTTGTGTCTCTTTGTGAGTATATCTGGAGGGGAGGTGGTGGCGGAGAAGGGGAGTAACTATAGTTAATAGGTCAGTCTGTGAGCTTAGCCCTCTGTTTTATGCTCACTGGTTTATTTCCAGTTCACTTCACTCCTCTGTGTATCTCCGCCAATCTCTCTCTCATACTAAATAAGGACACAAATTCCGGACATGGAGGAACTTTGGAATTCCAGTGATCGCAAGTCTTGCCATTCCCATTTTGCAGTGACAGTTCAATAATGCCTTCTTACGCAAGTTATTTATTGTTTTCTTAAGCAAGTTATTTAGTGAATCAACTAGACCCCTGTGAGGATGTTTTTCACTCCATGCGGACACTAACTTTGATAGCCTTAAATTTATCCCGGGAACTAAAGGCATGTTTTTAATTATGTCTGAAAATTAATAGCTCTGACCACAGGTCTGCACAGAACAGTATGTGTATCCACTATTGAGCTAATTGGAGGCTTAATGACTCATGAGCTCAAGAATTTGGAACACATGAATGTTGTCTGATAAACCCTGCTGACTCAAGTACCGGCCCTCTTGGTTTTAGGAAAATCCAGCCAGAAATAGACAAATTTGAAAATTTAAATATCTTTTAAGTTTTAAAACCACTATCACATCTGCGGTTATATTTTTTGTGTAATAATCATAGTACTTGTGATACGCACAAATGGCTTTAGCTTAAATGGGTAATCAATACAGATATCAACACAAAACTGTAATACAAATATCAAATAACTTTCTGAGTTAAAAAATAATAATAATAATGTATCCTTTATTAATCACACATAGTGAAATTATTTCTCTGAATTTGAACCATCCCTGAGAAAGCAGTGGGCGGCCCCTTTGGTTTCATGGTCTTGCTCAAGAACCCTACGACATGTAGACTTGCTGGGTCTTGAATCAGCTACCTTCCGATCGGGAGACGGCCACTCTATCCACAACAAACAACACATATTCCCTGTTCCTAATATATAACTCTGCTTTCTAAAGCTACCCTATGTTGCATAGCATTTAAAATTGATCCGTTGACATCAGACTTCTTGTTGGAAAAAAACAAGACAATTTACTGCAGCAAATTGTACAACATAGTAGCAGCAAATTGCTTAAGGCAAGATTTTCTGACATTCTGCTATTTTCCTAAGTATCCATTTAGTTGTTTGGTCAATAAACCAGAAAATGGATAATGATTTCCCGCAGCTACATGTGACCTTTAAAAGGTCTTATTATGTCAGACCAACAGATGAAACAGAGTTAATGACAAAATGTGAAAACAGGGAAATGGCAAATGCAGATTTGGGACTGAAAAAGCAAATTTCTGATTATAGAAAATAATACAATTTAAAAAAAAAAGCCCTTTAATGTCACACGTATTTAATTTCTCTGGGAGACTTATTTTACTATAAGTAAAATAAGATCCGGTTTGAGAATTTTCTATATAATAACACATTTTTTTGGTCAAGCACAATCTGAGACAGAAAAAAAAAAATCAGACTTGAATAATTATTTCATGATACAATTTTGTATTTCATGGGAAATTTAAAAGAGATCAGGTTGACCTTTTGGTAAATCATGTTGTTGTTTTTTTTAAATCAAGTTACATAATTCTGTTTAGTGAGTCTTCAAATGTTTTAAAATACCAAAAGAAAACTTTTGTACCTATCGACCTATGCCTCCTCCTCAGCTGATGACCCTTTGACCTATGATGTCACACAGGGCTCCATCCTTGGTACCTTACTCTTTAGCATATTAATGTTGCCACTGGGCCATATTTTAAACGGCTTCAGTCAAGCAGCATACATTTTTTTCATTAAGAAATGGTGATTCAAAATGTGATCAACAGTTGAGCAGGACATTAAAGGGTTGATGATAGCTTTTGGGTCTATAAACTGACTAAAGTGCATAATTTAAAATCATGCACAATGAAAGAAGATATTCTTTCCAACAAGGGAAGCGGGCTCTGTGAGAAAGATATGAATATCTTAATGCAATGTGAATCAGCTCTGTAGTATGTTCTAACCAGTTCTGCTATGATCAGCAAGAACTATGTAATTATAAAATAAATCCAAACAATGCCATGGAACCTCAGCCCTAGCTACCAGCACTTGGAAAGCAAATTTACTGTGTCCACACTCTCATGTCTTTAGATAAAAACAACAATCATTGTATCTAATGAAACTTGCTGACAACTGCCATGCATCAACTCAAACTCACAAATATTAAAGTCTGTGTGGAACAAGTTGCTGTGTAAACAAACACCAGCTTCTCTAAGGACAACTTAACGAGGGAGCCAAAGTCAAGCAGGAGTTATGAGAAATACAGCCTTAAACAACTTCAACAGCAGCTCGACATTTACCCAAAGTAGCCAGCTCGCCGCGTATCAGCTCAATAATCGGGTCAGACCTCGTGTGTTTAGTCTGAAGAAGTGTGTCAGCATGAAATGGAGAACAAAACAAACAGCAGCAGACTTCTCTCTGCATGTTTTCTGCTCACGCGGCCCCTCGGTTAAAGCTCCTTTGTTCAACACGCTGACACTTTGTGTCCATTACTCACGCGAACTAGAACGCAAGTATTAGCAGTACGTTTCCCGAGTAATAATGAAAAAACGCGTTGCCTTTGTTGTCATATTTTTTCCGTGGCTGCCAGTGAAAACAGTGTAAAAGCAGCGAAGCTAGCCGAGCCCTCTCTCGGGTTTACATTAGCGCCTTATGTTAGCCTCCACTGCCTCCCCTCCAGCAGGGTGACATCAAACCTCTGCCGCTTTACTCACTCGGACGGTTCACTCGGTCACTTGTCGCACATTTGGAAACCTCCGTGAATCAAGGGCCATTATCTTCTCACTGTCATTCGCATCCCTGGCTCCTTATCCGCTGAAACATCCTCTCTGCCACCGGACCCGGCAGAGTGATGCTGCTGAGAGCAGAGGGGCGAGACTAGTGACTGGATGGCTTCGGTGTGTTGTTGTGGCTGCCAAAGAGAAAAACGCACTGCGCATGCTCCATAGCAGCTATCACGTGGAGCGCTATCACCTGATTGGTCCGTCGTTCTGATTCTGGATTTATTTTGTTAGCTGTTTTATATTTTTATATCAAATTTGTTTTCAACTTCTATCTCAGTTTAGTTCTAATGTCCATGTAGGCGTGCGTGGAGACGAACTGGAGAAATAGATAAATGGCTTTTTTATCTATCCTCTTAGCGAGCAGGCAGTTAATGAATGTTCATCTATAACTCCCAGAGTGTAACTTTTAGTGGCATCTAGCGGCGAACTTCCAGATTGCAACTTATTTTAGTCATTCGGCACACCAGTTGCCATCCAAGAGCCTACAGTGGCCCTCAGGAGAGAAAGATGTTATTCAGTTCCTATTTAGAGTTGAGGTTCCATTTGATAAAAAAAAAATCTAATTGTAAATTTAAAACGATGGGCTTAAATTTAGGTGTAAGAAAACAAATATTCTTATTTGTTCAGAAGAGTAACAGCAAGAGTGAAGGAAAAGTTTTACAAGATGGTAGTGAGAGCCGCTCTACTGTATGGTTTAGAGATGCCGGCACTGAACAAAGGATAGGAGGCAGAGCTGGAGATAGATGGCAGAGTTAAAGACAATATGTTTTTCTTTGACAGTGACAAGGATGGACAGGATTAGAAAGGAGCACATGAGAGGGAGAGCCCAGATGAGACGTCTTGAAGCTAAAGTAAGAAAGGCCAGACTGAAAAAGCTTGTTAGTCTGCAATAGAGGGATTATGGATCTACTGGTAGAAGGATTGTGGAGATGGAGCTGCCAGGAAGGGGAAAGAGGGGAAGACCAGAGAGAAGGTTTCTGGATGTGGTGAGAGGACATGCAGTTGGTTTGTGTGACAGTATATTAGAACGATGTTACTGAGTTTTGTTTCCAATAAAAACTTCCCTTAAGAGCCCGTTGGGATTTCTTGAATTTGGTGACCTGGCAGGGTTATATAAACAATTTTAAAATAGAAAAAATGTTGGAGCCAGGTTCAGATGTTTTCTGTTTTGAAGGGGAATTTCTAAATAGATAATTATAGATAATAAGATCTCAATTGCATCTCCAAGGTGTAGAAGATGAAGTAGTTGTAAATGAAAATAAGTATTTGAAGACAAAGATAATCTCATAAAATAATCATTACTTTAAGAAACCCCAAAAAACAGATGTGGTGAATTTCACGCTTTATTTGTAGACACAAAAAACACAACTCCTTGGTTTGTAAGGAAACATTGAAGATTCCCCATATCAAAGATGGCAGAAAATTGAGTTCAAATGTTCATGGAAATACAATATTAATAGCAATAATAATAACAACAATAACCAAACCTGATAAGTGTGCAAAGTTTCATGATTTTTCAGGCATGGGAAATCCGCCAAAAAGGCGATTCTTTTCCAGAAAATGAATAAAAATAAGGATAAGAACTCCTTGCAATACAATAGGATCTTCGCACTGCTAGCGTTCAGGCCTTGATAATAGCGAGCCCTATTATGTAAGTGTGAAATTTTTGCAACTCTGTCCAGCAGCTTTTGAGAGTGAGCATAAACTACTCCTCGTAAACACGCCCATACCTCTCCTCATCACCCTTATCGCAAATTCCCATACTGCAGGCCTCACACAGTGAAGACGCATGTGGTTTTTCCGCTTTGGAGATTTTTTTTGATTCCATGGCTCCACCGTAATCAACTTCGCCGTAGCAATTCTTTCGGATTTTCCTGTACAGCCCGAGCAAGGTGTCCTTCACCTCTTTCTTGTAAAAACCAGGGCGCACAAACACATTTTTACACCGGAGGCAGGCCTGTCCAAAGGGCCGCATGATCACTGTTCCTCGGTCTCCCCGCAGCCGATAGCGGAACAACAGCAACACCAGTCCTGAGGACCAGGTCTTCTTACATGATTCACACTGGAACCTGTTAGAAGGGTGAGAAGACAACATTTCCATTGAGAGGAAGAAATATTTCAATAACTTTGTCATATCAATCTAGTGGTGGAATATGACTGAGTACATTTACCTGATCACTGTCATTCAGTACAATTTTGAGGTACTCAACCTGAGTATTTCCATTATATACTGTATATTCTCTGCTTTTTTGCTCACATCGGTTATTTGACAGCCTCAATTATTTTGCAGATTTTTATTATTAATATAAAAAAGGTGAATTCATCTTGATAAATTTATAGATGGATTAAGCAAGTGGGCAACACATGAGTTTCAGAGACAACCTTTAATAGGGCTGGTAGACATTAATCTGACAAACGGCAAAAATAATTTTAATGCATACAGTATTTAAAGTTGAGTACTTTAATGAAGCTCTGTGTCACAGAAATTCATTAATTTGCAACATTTTGCAGACACTAATTAATCACAATATAACGCAATCCCTAATTGAGATTCAGTCTAACCACATTATTTAACATACACTATATTTGACAGACACATTATAGTGTTGCAAAATACTTTGACAAAATAATAGCCTAACCAGAATACTGTACATGCAATATAGTTTTAGAAAATACTAGTAAAGCTTTATAAAATATTAATATTACATATATTATAAAATATTGTAAAGAACAGAATGTGAAATAAAAGACAAAAGTAACACTTAACAGTAAAGTAGTTCTGATTAGTTATAGTAAGAACTAGGTCTTCGCTGTTGCCCCCGACAGTGCATATCCCCGAAAAGTCCCCAATCCCCTGCGTTGTACAATCGTAGAAAATATTCTCCTAGTGAGTAGAAAGTGATATATATAAGACAGATCTCTCCGAGTTGATTCATATGCAGCACAGTTGGACTAATCAGACCAACTGTTGAGAAATTATTTATCAAAAACCTTTGGACGTAAAGCTCCCCCTAGTGTTAGAAATATGCAACCAAGAGTTATCCGCAGATGAAGGATCTGCGGATGTGGCGGTTGATGACGATTCTATAATATACCTGACTTTTAAAGAATATAATTAAGGATAATAGCCTTTTAGTGAAGGATTTAATGACTTGGGGGATTAATTTCATCTTTAAAAAAAAATATGAATACCGAAATACAGTTTCTTTCACTGAATGTGATCAACTTATTAAACGTGATGTATAGTTTAAAAGATCCCACATGCCCTCGTAGGTGTTTCTGCTACATACTTTGCATAAGCTGAGCGGGTGTGGACCTTCCAGCCCCTCTTCTGCTCCTCCTTGGAGACCGTTTCACTTTGGCTGTAGTTAAATTTGAGACTCCACTGGTCTTCATATTCCAGCTCATCGCTCAGAAGCTTATCAAATGTGTCCGTCCACAGAGAAGGAATCCACTCTGCTCAAGAAGACAAAATAACAGTCAAGATGGACATTTCACTCCAGGGACAATAAAATGTAGGACGAGCTAACGTACAAAACGCATATAAAACAGAACAAGAAAAGTGCCATGTGTGTTTCAGAATTTACGATCACATCAAATGCTAGGATTTGAACTTCCTGGATCAATAATTTACTAGGTGAATGGTTGTCGAAACAAAAACTACACCATTTTTGTATCGTATTAAGGTAAGTGACGAGCGATAAACCCATCTGTCCCATCAGACATATATATATATATATAAAATCAAAAATACCCCAAGTTTTATATATATATATATATATATATATATATATATATATATATATATATATATATATATATATATATATATATATATATATTTCATATATATATATTTATATATATATATATATATATATATATTTCAGATATATATATTTATATATATATATATATATCAGACAAAAGACTTTTGAAGCTTAAGCTCTCCCTAGTGTCAGAAATATGAAAGAGACCTTTTTTCCAAAATGGATCCAGTTTAAGAAGCGGACTTAACATTCTCTGAACCTGATCACAGCATGTCTTGGGAAACTGGGGATTTCCGGTTTGAGAACAGCTGATATGAATTGGTTCAATCAACTCAGAGTTGGTCAACACTGAGTTGAATACGTGCGCGCGGACCATAAAAAGCCATCACCAATGGAGCTCAGATAATGTTATTCACCATGGCAACCAGTGAGACATGCTTCACGCTGATTGAGCAAGACGTTTTAACGCGCTCACGAAATTATATCTATTAAAAAAAGAGACGCGTGGAACCCAGACACGAAGGGGTCAAAGGGCACTGTGTACTTCTCTTGGATCAGGTGGGGCTTAGGTTAACAAGTGTCAGAACTGGTACCGTTAGTCAGAAGCGTACCAGCGGTAACTATCCATGGAAACAGACGATGGTGTCTCCGAAAGGGAACAGCTGCATTTAGAAAAGCTGAATAAAGAAAAAAAGAAGTGGTTTCACCCAAGATGGAGAGGAAACTTGCGTGGGAGGGAGTTGCTGCCGAGTGATATTTAATCTGAGAAGGCCTTCAAAACATATTTTTTTTCTTGCCATTGTCGCCAAGTGCTTGCTCAAGGAGGAATTTGTAGGGTCCTGTAGATAATTATACAAAGAGTCTGGTCAAAGAGTCACCTGGAGACAACTGTTGTTGTGAATTGGCGCTATATAAATAAAGATTGATTAATTCAGGATCCAACCCGTGATGAGCCGGAGAGGATTGCGTGACGTCAGCGGACTGTATACGAATAAAATTGATGGATGGCTAATAGTTTCATCATTTTATCCCACTTTGATTTTTAAACATTTATAATACCAGTCACTGGATTTTTTGTCAGTACCTTTAATATAAAATCAAAAATCGTGGAATAAAAGCAGGTTCAATCAGAGTCTCTCAACTTATCCCGCTTTATGAAATGGAAAACCCAGAGTTTTCCCTCATCTAAGGCTTAACAAACTCTTAGTTTCCTTTAAACCCGCTTCATGAAAAAGCCCCGAGGACATCATGGGTTCATTTCATTTATACGTATTGTTGTGTCACCATCAGATTTACATCAACAACAACTGCTGACAATCAGCCATTAGGGGATGTATATTATTTAACATGATTGTCAGAAATATTGGGGGGAGAAATACCCTCAATATATTCATTTTACATATATTTTTCTACATTTAGGATAGGGTTGCTCTCCAATCCTTTCGAATGATACCTTTTTGGATCAAATAAAAATGACATGGCACAAATTAAACATCACATTTACGCAGTCAAATAAAGTAAGAGTTTGTTACCTGGGCAGGTGTTCATGTTGTTGGCGGATCTGAAACCTTCTGAGCCTCAAGTAGATGAGATGAGATGACTTGTTGTGGTGAATGTTGCCCTGCTGTCTCTTATTTATAGTCCTCTTTAGGAAAACGAAACTTAACATTTGCCGATCCCCTCTCTCTTTCCCTACGAAAGGGTTCAGTTTCGTTTTCTATATCCCTGATAAGCTGATGCAACATTGAGCAGCGGGCAAAGGACAGTTCAGGTCATGGGCACCGAGACCAAAGCCTGATGAAACAAGTTTAATCTGCGTCGCAGTTGATTTCATGTCATTTTTGGTAATTATGTTGGTGTTAATTAATGTTCTGTTCACTACCCAAGAAATTGTTTGTTGTATTTATTGCGCTATAATAAAATATATATGACTAAATTTCCCCGTTGGTGATTAATAAAGTTTATATCTATCTATGTCTCTCTTTTCAAATAAAGTTTATTAGAAAACTACTCCTCAGTCCAGTAGGGGGCAGCATAATAAAGCCTGTCACGCGTGCGCAGACCACTCGCTGAAATTCATTTCATTTCAATGGATTTGAATTTAAAGAGTTCACCTCTTCTGGTGCACGAGAAACGCGTACACGTTTTTTTTTTAACAAATGGCCTTATAGTAGCTCTTCTGCGGGATCAAACAACCTAATCTAGCCACTCACCATGGGTATCGATGAGCCTTGGGGGCCCATCACCTTGTCGCCACTCCTCTGGCTGTCCTCCCTTAGACCACATTGGTAGGTATTAACCCCTCATATTCAATATTTTTTCCCGGTTGCCACAAATCAACTAATAACTGTTCACTTGCTACCAAACATATCCCATCCACTAATAATACCCAAGCTATTCATTTTTTTTAACATGTATTTATTGATTTTTGATTTTCCACAAACGAAAGTAAAAAGCCACAAAAACAATCTTCTTCCTTGTATTTCGGCTGCTCCCTTTTTGGGGTCTCCACAGCAGATCATCTGTTTCCATCCATAGTTTCTATTCTGGCTAGCAGTACCATTGACGGTATTTGTTGACCAAAGCACCTAGAGGGTGCAAAGACCACAGACCATAGGTGACACTTCCGGTTTCTTGTTTGTATTTGGGCCATAGTGGAGAAGAGTCAACATTGAACTTATGACATTGAGAGGGGGATACATGAACCCTGTGAAGAACCTTGAGTATAATTCTTCCTCCTTTTGACCGACAGGTTTTTTTTTGCCCAACTGAGGTCTAAAAAGCAGCTTCTCAGAGTTATTGATATTTTGGTTATCTATGAGTGATGTGTCCCACTTTAAACCCCTTGATGTCCTTCTTGACTATTTCGTATTAAAAAAAATATATAAAAAAATAATAAAAGTGTGTGCCACCTGACTGAATCTGTTTAAAATATTAATCTAGAGGCAGCATGAATATGCGGAAGCGTAAGTGAGGGGCCAAGGATTGAGCAGTGGATGGCGCCACAGATCAGAGGGGCCAACAAGTAGGAGGTATTATCCATGGCTATTGAGACAGTCCTATTCGATCGGTAGGATTTTTGGGTGGAGTATTGTAACATGTAACACGTGAGGACTTACTAAATTATGTAATTTGGTAAAACCAAAAAAAGTCTGATAAGGGTAAAATGGTTTTCTAAAATCATGCTTTCACAAATGTGAGCTAATGTAATTAAAATAGACTATTTCCCACGAATTAAAACATTTCATCATGAAATAATTTAAGTTAGATTTTTTTATGCTGTTTATATATAAGAAATACGAAGATAATTTTCGGTGAAGTGAGGACATTAGAAGGTTACTGTAGCCTCCCACTTGTAAATGACAGAAAAAGTCCTGGTTTTGGATCGTTTAGTAGTTTTTTTTGATTAGTTTAATAAATGACATCAAAGAGGACCCCTCCGGTCATTCACAGAGATTTGAGACCACTTAAGTTTCCCAAACCCGGAATCCATTATCTGTTATTCCAAGTGAGAAGTCAGGATTGGCACGTATTGTGGAGACGACAGAGGTTGTGCCTTTGAATAGTCGGCCATGTTTTAATAAAGGAGATTATAATTTGGTTATTCCAGACTGGTTTCAAGGATTTAAGATTTTCCATGAATAATAATTTAAATTTTAAGGGAAAATTTGACATGGCGCTGTCTATGTCAAACCACAGTTATGTATTCTTATCAATCCTGTCATCTATAATATGCAAGTGGGCACTGAGCAGATTTTGTTTCTTAAATCAGGGAGGTCGAGACCACCCTCTTTGGATTTTAAGGCGCTGCTTCCCCTGGGCCCATATGAACACGCAAAACCAGCTGTTCAGGTTTTTTGGGATGGTCATGATAAATGCTAATCAGAATTCACCTGTCAGTGTTTATGATATTAAGGCTGTTTGTAATATGGCTGTCAGTGTTTATGATATTAAGGCTGTTCAGTGAATTCTGAACACTGGTAAAACATCAGCCAGTCAAAATGGGATCTTTATTTTATGCCTATACCCCAGAGAACTAATGATGTCATGTGATAAAAAGTATGAAAGATAACACAACTATAGTGATGTCATAATTGGGATGTTGCTTTTCTCGGATCTGCCTCATGCCGAATTAAGTAATACCCCCCGAATCCTTTACGCTGGAAACCTACTCCTAGAATTGGGAATGAGTTCATCATCAGTAGTAAATGAAACAAACTACTGATGATGTATTAGTAATAATAATAATAATAATAGTTTATGAATCATCACAAAATGTGATTTCCCATAATGGCAGATCAACATTTTTCATTGATGAAGATAACACTTCTTACGTTTTCACACCTCCAAATCTGTTATCCTACTCAGATAATCGTAGCGATGCCATGACTCGACCTCGTCTCTGTAACTGACGATTATTTTTCACGACACTGAAAAACAAACAAATATCTTCTTTGAAAGAGAGACGAAAGGTGATACTGAATATGCATACAAACCTGGATCAACATGATAATTAAATCAACCCTGCCTTTAGCCAAGATCAATACTCACAAAAAAAATGCAATCAAAATCTGTTGTGAACTTCAAACAAACAACCCAACAACCATGGTTGACCAGATAACCTCACGATTTTCCATTGGTGGAGGTAATAACCGTCAGACAGTTAAGCAAAACATTGAAGTTCAAATAAAGCTGTTACTCTATTTACACCCCCCCCACACACACACACACACACACACACACACACACACACAAAAAGAGAAGATATCCACCCTGCCGTGAGTTTTAACTGCTCTGTCAGCTGCTCTGAGATCTGTTGATCTCCTGTTCGGTCTTGCAGCCTGCATGTCTGCATGTGATGTTCTCAGAAATGTACCTAGCAGTTATTAGTGTAAACACTTCTGTGTTTCACCAAACTACTTTGAGCAAAGGACAAACTGTTTTAAATATCTAGCTGTCTTCACATTCTGTACCTGTTCTGAAGTTCTTTCCTCACCTGGACCTGCATCACACATTTTTGTTGTTACGCCAACCTAAACCGAATTTCTGACGAGATGTCCTTCCTGTTGACCTTTAAAATAAAGTTCCGTATAAATTAAAGCAGGTGGGAGCTACGAATTCTTTGAATGTTTCTTGTCTTATTCAGATATTGTAGTAAGACTCTATAGGTTTTATCAGGTGCCTTTATACAATCCCCGATTTTGCATTAATTTTAAATTATTAACTGTGTTAAAAAAGGACGTAAACACCGCCGTAAGAATGTGACCAACTGGTTTCCTGAATAATCTTCATCATTGCCTCCTAGCAGTCGTAATAACTTCATCAGACTGACAACACCTGTCACTGGTATATCTGGATGCTCTGTCACACTCACACACACACACACACACACACACACACACACACACACACACACACACACACACACACACACACTCGATAACATTCACACAGCTTTGATATGCTCATAAAACAGGCATCATTTTGAGATACTCATTGACGATCTAAGCATTAAAGTGTAATATGTTATTACGATTCTTTGTTATACACATATGCACATACACACTCACACTCTCACACACATTCACATGCATTCCAGCATTACTGTCGTTGGTGTTACTGGTGTGCTTGTTAAAAGCTAGACAAATTATTACAAAATTTTATACAAAGGGCCTACATTGTAAAAAGGACAACTTTATTTAGTCGAATCATAAATGTGTTGCTTTAACTGTCATTATTGAGTTTCTTGGTTAACATTGGCCTAAATAGATTATTTATTTTTGACAAAACAAAATCATTTCTCACGTAACTCATGTAATGCACAGAGATCAAAGCCTACGGAACATTTTTGCAGGGACTTTCATCGACTACGACCAGTGGCGAGCCATTTCCTCCGTTTCCCTTCAAGTAAGTTGGGACGTCTTTGACGAGCAGACAAGTTGTTATTTCGTGTCTCTCTGTTATGGATCAGACACTTATGGATAACTGCAAGATGGTAAACCACCAGATGCTATTCTGACAATTGGCTGAGTCTGAATTGTTGTTGCTTTAATGAAAATGTGCGGCAACAGAGGAGAACTGTCCACTTTATTGTCTTTATTGTCTAAGGTTTTTAAATAAACATATTAATTGAACTTTTTTTGTTTTTCGTTCTACAAAAAAAAAAAAATTCTTAGGTCGCGTGTAGCTCATAATTTGGAACAGTTGACCACTTATCAGAATGTCAGGGGTTTGACCCCAATTTGCTCCATATTGTTGAGGCGCCGCTGTTTGAACGTGTGGGAAAGTTCTCTGAGTGGTTGAGCAGGATGCTGTTTCGGAAAAATCCATTTGGTTATTAAAACTCAAAATTCTACGTTTGAATGCTCATGAAAGATAAATTATCTGGACAAAGATTAAATGGCTGCAATGAAATTTATTGCTTGAAATGATTCCTGTATAATATCCATCATTTTTAGTTTTTGGAACAGAAAAGAAAAATGATCTGAACAGAACAAAGTGAGTCGGCTTCAAAACTTAGAGGTTTTTTTACTGTGTAGTTATGTTTAGTAAAGGGAACATTCTGTATTATCGTCTCATTAGTATGTTCCCCCACCCCTCTATCCAACACAATCCCACCACACCCACCCACAGAAACCCCTATACTGTATAGTGTTGATGTGCACCTCTCCTCCCGGCACAGTGGTGTAAAAATGACCCCAAAGCCCCCGGGCTCTAGAGAGTCACCTTATACTCGGGTGTGACATTACAGCATAAGAAAAGCATGCTGGGTAAGCTTCCAGGGCTACAGAGGTGCAGGGCACAGACAAAAAGAGACAAAGAGAGACGGGGGGAAACTCATGGAGTAACTTCTTTGTATCATCTTTCTACAGAGTGGAGATAAAGTTCTGCTGAACCAAGGAAATGGTTGTTGGGGAGACATCACATTTAACTAAGTGCATTCTAGTCACAAATAGCTTTAAATATTAATCTGACACTAACTGCGTTCCGTTTCTTACAGCGTCATTGTCCTTTTGCCTAAAACCTCTCATCTGATAAGTAAGTGTCATGTTATAATACATGGTAAACAAGTTCCCAGCTTATTTTTTTTAATAGATTTTTGAATCAATTATTTAGCCATTTAATAATAAACTATTATGACTTAACAGATAGTTGGGTATTTTGAAAAATACACCTATTCACTTTCACTGCCCAAAACTTTTGATAAGAAGGTCCTACAAGTCATGTCTGTGTAATAATCACACAAACTGCAACCAGTAGTTGGTTAGCTTAGCGGCTAAAGCCTTAGCCAAAGGAAAACTAGCTCCCGTCAAAGGTAACACCTCGCTACATGCACTTCTAAAGATCTCAGGTAGAATTATGATTATGTGTCCTTTACTTGATTTGATTGAACAGAAGTGTCAAAAGGCCACATTGTTGTTTTAGGAATCTTGTAATGGTTTGTTTTGGATTAAAAGTGTGTTCAATAGAGATTATTAGCAGTCACCTTATTTAGCTGCGTTGAATAGAATGCTTTATTATCTGACTAAGTATATAGACCGATCGGCCATAAAACTTAAAACATGTGCCGAATGTTGTTGTGGTTTCTTTCTATCAAAAGCAGCAGTGAAATTTATAGTCATTTGTGCAACAGTAGCTTTTCTTTAAGATCGGACATCAAGAGCAAGTCTTCACCAGGTGCATTAATGACCCTTTAGCGGCCATGACCCTGTCATTGGATCATCAGTTGTTTTTGTTTTATTCACCATTTTGGTAAGCACTAACTAATCTCTGCAGACCAGCAACACCCACTCAGAAGAGGAGTTCTGTTGATACTGTGGCTCAGTCCACAAGCCATTGCAACTTGATCCCTGTCAAAGTCACTCACAACCTTAGGCTTGTTCTCTGTTTTATATATATCTCACCGATTGTCAGGTGTAATTGTAACTAGATAATTAGTGTTATTCTGACCTCATCTGTCAGTGGTTATACATTTAGGGCTAATTCGTGCATATATATATATGTGTATATATATATATATATATATATATATGTGTGTATATATATATATATATATATATGTATATATATATATATATATATATATATATATATATATATATATATATATATATATATATATGTGTATATATATATATACATATATATATATATTGATCTTGGAAAAGCTCCCCCTTTTGAGTAAAATATAAACTATTAGAGTATAAAATATGATATTTGTACAAGAAGGATCTCCTCAAGTCGACTAATATCCACCAAATTTGGACTAAATTGAACAGTTAGGAAGTAATGTCCAATAAACAGTGTTTTTTGCACACAAAAAAAGGAAAAAATAATATGTATATATATATATATATGTATATACACCAAATTTGGACTAAATCGGACGAATGGTTAGGATGTTATTGTTTGAAAATAGTGTTTTTGTAAAGAAGCTCTCCCTGGTGAGTAAAACATGAATTATTAGAGTAAAACATGATTTTTAAAAGATAAATTTCCCCACGTTGATTCTTTGCACTAAATTTGCACTAAACTATTGAAAAATTATGACTCAAAATCTTTTGGAGATAAAGCTCCCCCTAGTTTCAGAAATATAATACCAACCTGTCCCGAAATCAATATAGTTATTTCTCGTACTAAGGCCTACGTGGGTATAAATTTGAATTTGAAAATAATCCGTGAAATGGTTTAGGAGTTATTGCATTAACTCGAAGGATCTGGTGGACGCTTTCACCATTCAATAATATCCCTGAATTTTCGTGTCTATAACTACAGGATAATTGAATCATTGCGTAAGAGCCCTTGAGCCGCTTTATAGACTTATCGTGGACAAACATTTTAGTAATAAACATTATGGCCGCTACAGTTTTTCCTCTACTATATTACTACAATGTCAATACTAAACTCCAACAGACATTCAAGTGAATTTGTTTGAATTCAAATTGTACCACCTAACACGAAACTCCTCCTCCAGTCATGCTGAGATGCAGGCCAGGATTTAGCGGTTGCCCAAACCCTGCCTGGACCTGTACCAGCTTTCAGGTATCTCAGGGGCGGAGGAGTATGACTAGGGAGATGCCATGCAAGGCAGGAAGAGTTGGTGAAAGGGAGGGAGAAAGACATAGGGTGTGGTAACATGCCTTTAGCACATTCTTTGGAGCAACCGCACCCTACATTTCAGCCGCTGTATACCTGCTAACATTTACCATCAGATTTGGTTCATTTGAGCAAACACCTGTCTCTCTTTCCCTTAACGCCCAGAATTCTTCAATGTAATATAATTTTCAGAAAACAGTATGGTCCGTCTTTCTTGTTTAACCCAGTCACAGTTTATATGCAAAACTACTGCAGTATGCAATCACTCACGTCTTATTTGTTGTCTCCGTCATTGTGAGAGGTTTAACTTTGAATGATTTTGAAAGATTACAAGGGCAAAGTGAGAGTTGATAAACACGAGGCACTCCCTTTGGAGCAGAGCTGATCACACAATCATACTCATGAGTTAGTGTGGATGTGTGCTGCTATCTGAAGACCATAAAATTAGGTGTGTTCTCTATGATAGACATGCTTCTGGACAAAGGACATTCCATGTATCGTGCACTCACAAACACACACACACACACACACACACACACACATGTGTCCAAGTGTGTCACTAGAGTGGCATACCTCGAACATTGCTCAAAAGCCCTGTTGATTTAATAAAGACCACCTCAGCTTTTATGAAATCATATTTTAGTAGGAACGGACTTTTCTTTGGTTCCACACTAAAGTGTACATTCATAGATTCTCCTTCTTTGTCTTTCGGCTGTTCCGTTTCAAGATCGCCACATTCATAGATACACACCCCCTAAATATGTATATGTCTGATTGTTTTCATAAAGATCCATGAAATCCTCGGTGAGGGATTCACGAAGAACAACAGATCCTGCAATGTTAAAGAAAGAGATCTTTTAAAAATCAAGTAAAACATTCTCATAGGGAGTAAGCCCCCTCCTCCCACTAAGTTTCATGGAAACTCCTCCTGAAAGTGTTTATCTTGCTGGGAAACCAACAAACAGGCAAAGGTGAAAACTAAACCGCCTGAGTGGAGATACAAAAAAAGAAGAAAAGAAGATAGTGAAAAAGATTATGGAATGAGATTGAATGATATTACACAATCAATCAAAAAAATGTGATTATGATATGCTAAGTCCGCTAAAACATGCAAATGACAGTTTACATAAACGCAAGGAAAACTATCACTGCGTACGATTGCCTTCACTCAACCTGCGCTGAGCCTATTTGGTCTCCAGAAAAACAGGCACTGCCAAATCCAGCCCTAATTACAGCAGGAAGAACAGGATGGCAGCATGGAGATTAAATAGAAGAAAGGGGAACTGTTGGAAACCTGCTGATTCAGCTGAAGTGTTTTGCCGTTTCCAAAGAAACCAAAGTAGCTCATGTAAATAATTTCTATTATATAAAAACCATTAACAAGATACACAAGTAGCATCACACCGAGTGAGGCTGCAGCAGCAAATACCCTCAATGTATTGAATTCAGAAGAATGTTTCGAATGACTGTTAAGTCAAGTTGTTTTATTTCCGTATGACCAGGCAGACTAAGCTATTTATTCTTCACAAATTATATGGTGAAGTCTCAAACTGGTTTGACATACTGTCAGTCCTCCAACAGCAGAACTTCATTTTCCTCCCGTCCAATAATTTCTTCATTGACACATGATGCAATTTTTAATATCCAGGCAGCATTATCAAGGCAGTAAACAAAGAGGGCAGGAAGTTCTCTTATGAAAGATGACCTCGTCTCTCACAATAATGACTTAATATATCACAAGGAGGACTTACTATCTCACCATAATGACTTAATATCTCATAAGATTTATCAAATATCCCGATATAATGACTATCTCAAAAAAAAAATCCCTTAATATCTCAAAAAAAATCCTTAATATCTCACAATTATGATCTACTATCAGAACATAAGGACTTACTATCTCAGAATGACTTACTATATAACAATTGTGACTAATATCTAAAAATTATTCCGATCTCTCCTACTATCTGACAAAAATCTCCCTATAATGACTTAACATGGAACAATGATGACTTATCATATCACAATGAGTCATTAATATCAACAATATTAGTACTTTTTTTATCTCAATATAATATCTCATCTATATATGAATATATATCTCACTCTGACTTACTATCTCACAAAGATGACTTACTATCTCAATACAATGACTTACTATCTCCCAAAAATGACTTACTATCTCAATACAATGACTTAATATATCACAATAATCCCTAACTATAGCACTATAAGGACTAACTATCTCAATATAGTGACATACTGTATGACAATAATGGCATATCTAAAAAATGTTTTTATCCATTATCCGTAACCACTTATCCTTTGGCGGTGGCTGGAGCCTATCCCTGCTGACAACCATCAACACTCAATGCAATGGGCAATTAGAGTCACCAATCCATCTATTGCCTGTTTTTGGACTATGAGAGGGATGATGACTATGAAAACTCCAAACCGGTGCATTTGAACACGTTAATCTTCTTTCTGTGTGGGTACAGTGCTAACCACGGTGCAACCTTGCCATCCCATTTCAAAAATAATAACTTATAATATTTTAAAAAACGACTTACTTCCTTAAAATGATAACTTAAACAATCTCAAAATAATGATTCTGTATCTAACAATGACTTACTGTATCATAATGGTGACATAGTATGTCAAAGTAATTACTTAGTATCTCATAATGACTTACTGTATCATAATGGTGACATAGTATGTCAAAGTAATGACTTAGTATCTCATAATGACTTACTGTATCATAATGGTGACATAGTATGTCAAAGTAATGACTTAGTATCTCATAATGACTTACTGTATCATAATGGTGACATAGTATGTCAAAGTAATGACTTAGTATCTCATAATGACTTACTGTATCATAATGGTGACATAGTATCTCAAAGTAATGACTTAGTATCTCATAATGACTTACTGTATCATAATGTTGACATAGTATCTCAAAGCCAACACTTATTATCTCCCAGTGACTTACTGTTTCAAAGAAAATGACATAGTATCTCAAACTAAAGACGTAATATCACAAGATAATGACTATCTCACAGTAATGACTTAGTATCTCCCAATGACTTACTGCCCCAAAAGAGTGACATGGCATCTTAAAATAATGAGTTACTATGTCACGACAATGACTCTTCTATCTCAGAAGAATGACGAGTTAGCTCATTATTTTGAGATACAAAATCATTATCGATAGTTTGTCGTTATAATGACTTACGTCATGTAGCTGATTTTACTTCCACCCATTGGTGGAAATGTGTTTCCATGCATTTGAAATGCGCCATTGGCATTGAACTTCCAACCGTTGTTTCTTCCTGGTGATCACCGGGAGTGGGAGGAGTCACGGTCACGGGGAACCCCTCCCCTGCAGAAGTTGCTTGCGCTCTTTTTTTCCTTCCACCGATCCGCGCTGACTTGCAGAGGAGCCCCGGCTCCGGAGTCTGACCCGCCGCGAAGTGAAACTCTCAGCCCGGGCCTGGCGTCACCTAGTCCCATCTGTCTTTGCTGATCGCCACTGGAGGGTTCGAGCCGGGGGTTGGCGTGGAGCTTTTGTCCGATCTGAGGAATGTGATGCACCAACTCTTAGGAGAGGAACGTCGGATATTCCACCGTCGGCAGGAAAACCAGACGGGAGACGACCTCTGAAGAAAAGTTAGTTGTTCTTATTCTTCTCTATTCTACTCCAATCCAACAGAAATCATTTATTGTGGTCGGTTCCATCCACACTCACTTTGAAAATGCACTCTGCTTTGTCACCTGTTGTTTTGTACTCTAGCACGTTCTTCATTAAATAGCTAATCTCATAGTTATGACTAATCAATTCAATGCAGTCCTGTTCTATTCTCCTCTATTCTCCAGTTACTGCGAGTGGAATAAGAAAGTGAAATGTTGGCTTCTGTCCTCATCAGGAGGTTTCTAGAGGATTAAGTCATCCAGGTAGCTGCTCTGCATTGCAAAACCAGATCTGTATTGTTATTATAGGCTGAGCACACACAAGGCTTCTAGTTCACTTGCATTGATAAACTGTTGACAACCTTTTTCACAGAGATAAAAATAAAAAAATAGAATAAAAGTACTGAACTCTGCTGTAGGGGAGTTACAGTTAATATGTGCCTGAGGGGGTAGAGATGCTTTAACAAGCAGCCTAATGCCTTGGTTACACAATTCATGCATGTATTACAAGACCTGTTATTCGGTTAACTTGGGATCCCGTTCATATAAAGATAAATGGTACATTAAAACAGGGTCCTCGCCTTCTAATTATGCAGCCTTGTCTGCTGCACTAGACCCACCATATGTCCTCTTCCACAGAGTTATACCTCTATTCTCCCATAGTGTCTTTAGTGCAGGCAGATTGACTTTGTTTGGAGCATTGTCCTAAGAAAGAAAAGTATTGATTTAAAGTTAATGTTTGTGGGTTTTGTCTGGAAATATTCAAAGTGACTAACAGGATAGAAATAGTCCAGCATGTGGTGGATAGTCTGTGGGGAAAAAGTAGGTATTGCCAGTTTCCCTGTGGCGTTTGTGCCTAGGTTCTTCTCATTATAGAATCTCGTCACACGATCCATATGGCAGATGCCGCATCCCATTCATAGCTTTGTTTGCTTTGATGTCTCATTGTAAAATGCTTGTAATTCGTGTATGAACAATATTGGTCTTTTGGGGCAAAGAGGAAGCAAAGTAGAATTTTTCATGCATTTGGGTTTTCCACTGAAGGTGACCACAAGCTTGAAGGCAGACGGAACACATGACGAGGACCTGTTTTTCTTGCAGTGCTGCTGTGTGAAACAAGTTTAGAAAAAGAGAGGTCTAGTTGCAGCATTTGCTCTCCCATATAGTTTTATGGTATCTTTTTTGTGACGCAAACTCAATGTTTGTGCTGAGGTGTGATGATACACAGGGCGACATGTTGTGCCCTGTGTTTGTTTTGATCCGAGTGATCGTTAATCTGACATGAGTAACACTGAAAGGATGTGACAGGAGGATCAGCAGATTACTGGCTCTTCCATCCAAACTCGTTTTCAGGTATATTTTTCTCACTCCTTTGACACCAAATTATCACATAAATTGAAATGACCGAGGATCAATCATAGCGTTTGTTTAGTGAGGCGCGGTCATACGTGTCCTAGATAACTGAGCGTACACGTTTTTAGTTTGCACTCTATAGTTTATCTCCTCAGGCTTATTCCTCTGATTTTCATGTTAAGACAGATAGACGTTTTCCCTCCCTCACTCAGCCAGTTCCCTTTTCTCGTGTCATTGTTCCTGCGGGAATGTAGACAATGAGCCATTTATGCTTGTGGAGCTGCCAACGGCAATATCTGACTGTTCAACAGCCTAGCAGTTGGTTGCTAGCTACCTTCCCCGCAGCGGTTTCGTATTTCAAAATTCGTTTAACTGTAAAATCTGGACACGCTTGTCCATGTGTGTGCAACCAAAAGCTCTATTACGGAGCTAGGAACCGATAGAGGGAGAGCAACAAAAGAGGGCAAAGGATCTGTTTCTACATGTGGTTCTAAACTCACTACGGTTGCTACACCAAACAAAGCTGCAGTATTTATTTGAACATCCTACCCGTCATACAGTTGAGCTGACTCAGCAGTTTGATAGTGTTTATAGATAGAGTATTTATCAGAATATTTTTGCCTGGTAATGTTGCATTAAAAAACAGATTTGAATTATATCCCTGAGAAGTCTAGGATATTATGGAATCATCATTGCCACTGCAGCATTCGCCGCAGATTGGTAATGTTAATGCAATAACTCAAAAACCATTTCATGGAACATTTTCAAATTTTATACCCCGATAGATCTAAGTGCGAGGAAGAACTGGACTGTATTTCCAACGCTAGAAGGACATTTATCGAAAGACGTTTTCGGGCCTTAATAACTGTTGGTCCAATTAATTATGAGTGGACTTGAGCGGCTCTATCGTATATAAGTTTTTTTTTTCATATTTTACTTACTAGGGGGAGCTTTTATGAAAAACACAGTTTTTCGGACATAACTGTTTCTTAGAAAGTTGTGATGATAACATGTTGACTATGTTATGTATTTGTGCTATCTTAAATTTGTTCTGTAATTGAAAATAAGTGTGAAGTTTACTAATATGCATATTTATACCTGCAGTGTTTTAGAGCCCACTCTGTCATAATATCAGAGATGACAGAGTGGGCCTACTTATTAAAAGGGTTGTGCCATTCCTGCTTCAATGAAACGTCTGCACCCAAGGAGAGGTTTAGTGTTTGTTTTATGAAAATTAAATACACAGGGAATACTACGCACATGCGGATTCACCTCAGACACAAGAAGCCAGAGATAGCATTGGAAAAGGAAAGAGAACATAGTGTAAGAATTACATGTGCAAAGAGCTACTTTCATACAACATATTGGAACATTCAGCCTTTTTCATTTATCTGCTCAAGACACTGATGCCAAGGTATTAGTATTTTTTGTTGGACTCCTACCCGTATGTCTATCCAACAGTCAGTCTTCATTCTGCAGGGACTCAGGGACTCAGGTCAGGAGGTTGAATAATAAAGTCCAGGCTCATATCAATCTCAAGGTGGATTTCTCAACATTTGAATTATCTGCAAATTTGAGATAGAAAAAAGCAAAAAATGATACTAATACTATTACTTCTTGTTTATCACTACTATTATACTATTTATAATTTTACTTGTTCGAGGTGGTTTATTCAGCATCTTTGTCTTCTGGCGTGTAACTCTGAGAGGTTAACTTGATGGGCAGTCTTCACTTTATTCTGACATTTTTCGGAAATAATTTATGAAGATATTATGCATAATCAGTAATGGCACTAAACAATGTCACAAACCTCCGCTAAGGCAGCTCAGTTTCCCCCTTTATAACAATGAGCCTTAAAGTCATTTAACCATGATTGTTTGACCCTTGTAATATGACCCCTTCAATATTTAGTGCATTCTGAAGGTCATCCTGCTGGGCATTCTTGCCTGCTGCACCTTCACAGGTACAAAAGTGATCCTCCACACCACTAGTGTAAGGGACCACCAGTCATCGATGTTTGGCTCCTGTCACCTGTTGATGACTTAGGTGTTACTAACCCCCAACTCTTGATCTTCAATTTCAGCAAAGAGCTAAAAAGTACCTTTTCCCTCAAGTTCTGTCGGGTTTTTCAAAAATGTATTTACAATTTCTGTAATGCTGGTTTTCATAAGGATTTAGCCCAGTAACTTCATATGTGACAACTTTGGGTCAGCATATCTGCGATCCAGATCCTCCTATGATTAGTGGGAGATCTTAAAGGGATGTCCTCGTGCAATTTTTGTCCAAGGACTGAAGGCATTATCAATGACAAAAATCCTTTAATTGCTGCTGTCAAGTGGTAACGAATAATTTAAAAATCCTTGAAAAAATGGGATCCCGGTGATGATTCCGATCAGAACCAAAATTGAATTGATTATTGGGTCATTCCCCTCCTCTCAAAAAAAATCTAATCAAATCATTTCATAACTTCTGAGTGACCTGAAATGACGTCCTTAGTAGAGGTCATGTTAGTTGAAGCCTTCTCATTTTTGTAACAGAAAACCGATGGTGGTAAAGAATAATTTCACAATTTGAAAGGAACATTGTTCTGATCCTCTGACACAAAAATGATATGGCAACGTAGTTGTGGATTTATCCATTAGTTTGCCTGCCCATCTATATCCTTTTTTATCTACTGCATATATTGCGAAATCACAGAGTGAGGTTCAAACTTAAGAGAAAAAAAAAGGCAGGTACTCTACCCTCGATTTATACCTGCCTGCTTTGAGGTCTCCAATCCCTACTGCCTGAGAAACATTCACTTTGGAACACGTCAAGCCGTAGGCTACTAGATTTGAGAAAAAAGAACCAAGCAAAAAAAGTTCCTATGATTCTTCCATTCTAGAAACTTGGCTGCAGTAAACATATTCCATGCTGGAGGTACTTGCACTTAAAATGCCTCTCTGGCACCACCAAATTGGAAATTGGAAAGGAACAACCACAAAGGGCCATTCTATGGCTAGGAGTAAGTAAACAGGACGTCAGCCATTTTGTCAGCAGATGACTCACCTCGGTCTAATGTAAGTTATCTGAGGGCAGGACCAAGCTGGGTCAGCCGGTGACTCATCGGGCTTTTGAGAGAACCAGCTTCTTCTTGTGATTGTAGGTTAGAATTTGGACCCTTTGTTATCACCAACGACGTCTAAGTGTGGAAATATGCAAAAAACATAACACACGTTCTGAAGCAGGTCTAACCTTGTGGAACACACACTCTACGTCGCGCGCGCACTAATCATGCCGACAGACTGTCAGTCACCCGTAGCAGCAGAGGATGGTCATTAACAACGAGACGTCTCCAGTCAAATGTGGTTTGTTTGAACATAGACATAATCTGCAGACGGAACCAATCTCTACTCCTGAGACTTGAGATATTGTTTGGTGTTTGTTAATCAATGTACACAAACACAACCACATGACCCAACCAGCTTGCAGCCACCAGGACCACATTTAAAGCCAATGAGGGAACTTTCTATTTGGCTCACTTGGTGGCGCATAGCACATACATTTGTTGTGGGTCAGAAACCAGCTTTGACACATATTATCCAAAGTTTCTCTTCTTGTTTCTAGACGTGGCAGTGACTTTCTGTTTCAACTTATGCACCACGATACAGAAAAAAAACACAAATAAATAACAGATGCCAAATAAAGATTGCCCATAACTGTAGTTAACTCAGTGTAAATGTAGCTTCACTTTTAACATACTAATTGTTTGAGACAAAAAGCCAGTCAGCATCCAGTTTCTGCCTCTCCATTTTGCCTTTTTCTTTTCTGTTTCTTTCTTAAGTGACCATAAACTGAGCATCCGTAGGTTTGAAAGAGGTTGGACAAAACAATTTGATCTCATCAGCTCGCACTTTAGCGAAAAAGGTTTTTATTATATCACAGAAAAGTCGGGGCTAAAATGGAATCGTCTGCGCTGAAGATCCTCTGTGTTTATAAGAATAAGATCACTTTCCTGTGCATCTGCAAAGTAGATCCACCATTTCTTCCACATTTAAACAAGGGAACATTTGTAAACTGCTATGCAACAATGTTCCTTTTACTGCCTCAAATTAGATTGAGTCCGTTCATGTTGGAGCATGACATAGCTAGCAACTTGCTCTTGAGGCTTCTCTAAATCAATTTGACTGAGACAGATTTTTTCAGGAGAAATTCAACGCAGCAACTTGAAGCATGACACACCAGCATAAGTAGAGATATGACAGAACCTGTCTGTACACCTCTTCGGGCCCTTCCCCGACTCCTTCTTACGCCTCCCTTTTCTCACACATAACCTCCATCTTTTGAAAATCAAGTTTTTTTTCTTCTTCTTTTTTGTCATTATATCTTCTTCTAGTTTTCCCACAAGACAACTGGAATTATTCATTAGCGCTTGTGCAAGCAGGAAATCTCATTACTCAATTGTACATTAAAACAAACACACAATTAATGAGGAATATGTCAACTTTCAATCTAAGTCCAACGACAGTTCCAACTACCTGCAGACAGGTAGAGTGTACCGATGCCCCGAGGGCAGCAGAGAGAATTCTGAACATGCTAAGAAGAAGCCAGAATACACATTGCTTTCCGAATTATTTGTTGTTTACATAAGGGATTCAGGTCTCGTTGTTTCACTCCTATAATTTTGGAGCAGAGGTTTACAATATCGCTCAGGCTGTTTCTGTGCTTAACTGTCAGGCTGTGAAACCAGCTACAGAATGACAGTAAAGTTAATCTTGAATCTTAATGATGATTAAGATTGCATTAACAGACGTCACACAACTTAAAATGATTCGCATAGCGATCTGCATCTTTCCTAAAATGGAATCATTTGTCTTGTATATGTATAAAATTGTCAAAATAAATCTGCGTGTATGTGACATTTGGTATTGTCTGCTTGAGTATAAGCCCAAGGCATTGTTTGCTGGAAACGGTGTGGAAACATCAGAGATGGATTTGTTTGATTAACTATACAGGCTTTGAATCAGCAACAATTGACCCATTGTGTCACGTAATTTGTCCTCTCGTATATCCTGTCACAAAGTTTTTCTTCCTTTCACCCCTCAGAGGAATATTTGGTTGAATTTGCAAGTCTTTTCTATCACAGATGGAGGAGTGGTATATAAATTATTTGGTAATATCAATGTTCATTTAACTCTAAAGAAATAATTCAAAACTCACATTCAAGCACATCCATATACAAACTGATAAGAAGACTAGACAATTAAATAAAAGGTAACAAAGATGTGATAAAAGTGGATATAAAATTCATACAAGAGAGAAATAAACCCTCCCCACCACCTCCATTTACTTATGTTTCCAACGACGTTCAAACAACAAAAATACATATTTTCATTTGAGGTAATAGTGTACCTGTCATAATAACTGCTCAAGGGTTGGAGAATGAGGAATTCAGCTGTTATCTTGTCTTTCGACGATGATTCCAAAGTATCCGTGCACAAGGTGTGACAACAGGAGTTTCCAAATTCTATTGTATTTCTGTATTGTTGGTTTCTGTTCTTTAAATATATATCTATATATAGTTTTTTTGAAGTGTACTGTAAGCGCGAATCACCTGGTCACGCATTGAAAGTTGGAACCGGAAGCGTGGTTGCTTTTATAAAGATTTGTCATCGTTTTAAATTCAGCGCTTTGGCCTCAGATTTTTAGATTAAAATATGTTGTCGCCTTTTTTAGAAGGTTGCTTTTTTAAATTAAGTTTTTTATAGTTATTTGCCTCTTTCCATGATAGAAGTAGCAGTTTCTTTAGTTTGCTATGATGTATCAGTCTTCTCAAACTATATAATTATGGAAGTCTCTGTTTCTACTGAAGTATTAATCATTTCTGAGACGTTCCTCAGGCATAATATAAAATAATGCGTAATATTTACCTGAAAAACTCATAATATAAATTATTATTATTATTATTATTATTATTATTATATGAATAATATTTATTTTTTTGTATTTTTCAATCAAAATGCATTGTTTTTTTCACAAGCAAGTATTTTTCTGATGATACGGAACAATTTTTCTGACGATACGGAAAAATTTCTACTCTCCCACAAGGTTCCTACGCAATTGAAGTGTTATTCACTACTTCAGTAAATAGGATGAACCTTTGGTAGGACTTGGCAAAAGGACATATTTCTAGTAAAAGAGAGTGCAAGAAAGTCAGCAAGTTAATTTTATGCCATTGGAATAGAAAAATAAATTATCCAGTTCTTCAATCATGTGGTTGTCCCCAGATCTAAATCAAGACCTTTACCAACACGGTATTGTTGGCCTGAAGTAGTGAGATGAATAGCGAACGGGATATGTGATACAAAAATCAGTGTTTAGGTTGTTTGCTTTAGTTGTGTTACCGTCACAAGGATGATGCAACAACTACTAAAACAATTTGACCAAATGTGGAAGAATTAGTATGTGCCAGCAAAAGAACCCATTAAATATTGAGTGGTTCCATGTTTTTTTTCTTCTTATAACATTCCTTAACATGGAAAGACGGAGCTTTTTTCCCCCTTAACTATGTAAAAATACTGAACCGATTGCTATGAAATTTTTTTTTTTTTTTACTATACTTGATATGACTAAACCCTATACTGGGCTCCAAAATTGTCTTTTCATGTGTTTCCCTCTTTTCCCCCCATTTGTGTTATTCTGACTTCACCAGTCAGTGGTATTAATGTCATCACTAATCATAACCATAGATTTTTTTCTTTTTCCTTGGAAACATCATTTTTACTGTCTGAGTGTGAAAGGTGTTTTTTTCTTTCTTAACTTCACAATAAAACAATAATAAATAAACACAAAGTCATGACAGTTGGGTGTTTTAACAATTTGAATTTTCCTAAAAGTACTTGTTTCCCGTGGAAATGTTGTTTTGAAGTTAGTCTTGGCTTTTTGCATATATATAAAACAACATCGATGACTCTGGGCTCACCAAAGGAATGACAGATTACAATATTTGGAATGATTAATTTGATTGAGAGGGAGCAGAAGTACAGCTTCAGTGGAATAGAAATGGAAATCTTTCTGTTTTATTTTTAATATGTTTCCAGCCCAAATACATAGACCATAATGGCTAACATCCAGTAGTATAACTTGCAATTTTTGAAGAACTAGTCTCCTGTTACATTTGAATATGTTAAAAAATGTTTCTACTTATCTTTTGAGTTTTTTGATTCTCTAAGATATACATTATTAAGGAATCTATTCAGTAAGATAAACGTTATTAAGGAATGTGACCTAAAATGAATGTCCAGAAAATAGAAATGTTATGAATTAGGTATAATATTTTAAGGTTAAGATCATCTTAAGGGAGTTCACGCTGGTGACGGTGGTCAGAGGTAATGTTGTGTTGATATAATAATTGGAAAGTCTCTAAGGGAAAAAATTTGAGGGAAAAAATGCTCCGGTGTAAATTTTCTTTTAATCATCATTAATACTGTATCCCAGTAATGTACCGAATAAGAGTCTTGATTGTTCTTTTTTTGGTTTTGTTGTTTCTTTTGTGTCATACCCACATTTGGGAATTGTGCAATATTTTTCTTGAAAATGCAAATATTAATGTATATAAATGTCAGCTGTATCTCATCCCTCTGAGTAATTTAGGGGATTCTCATTTGATGGCAGAGGTGGGCGCTCATGCTGGTTGGGAGCCGCATTTGCATCTTTGGACAAAAAAGATCTTGTACAGAGCAGCGCTCACAGAACTGATATCAAACTGACAAAAACAACAGTGTTGATCAAATATGAATCAAGATTCTGTTTTTAAAAGCTTATTAGTTTACTGTTTAGTTGTGTGTCATATGAGCCAGCTGCCAAACCAAAGAAGAGTGAGGCTCATGTTACAACTCATGTAAAAGGAGTGTGACTTTAATTTGTGAAATCCTTCCTGAGCAAAAGTCAATTGCAATAGTAACCAAGCTTCTATGTTAATATTCATTACATTATATATTCATGTAGAAATAAAAGCATTTGAAATGTACATTGATAATATTTCACTGCTAAACCTTTTCTTTATTTCTGATGTCTTTGCACAGGTTCAAATTCTCCGCCCATACCACACCCCAGCCCTAAACCTTGGCCTTTGACCACCACAACTACCTTCCAACCATGGCACACCGATCTCAGAGTTCATCAATTGGTGATAACCCCCTTGACCCCAACTACCTGCCCCCACACTACCGCGAGGAGTACCGTCTAGCAATTGATGCTCTTATAGAAAATGACACACAGGTAATTATTGCATTCTCCCTTTATGTTTCTAATGAATATGTATTTAGAATATCCAAATTAAACATGATGTGTGTCATGTATATTCTCTGCCACACCAGGCCTACTATGACTTCCTCCAGACTGCAGATGTGGTCAATTTCCTGGCACAAACGGAAATTGAATATATCAAGGCAACTACCCAGACACCCAACCGGACCTCAAGCGTCCCAGAGCTGACATACCAAGAGGGAGGTGATGAGGTCGATGGCTCCTCCGACACCTACTGGCCAATGCAGTCTGACCTGGCTGCTCCAGGACTGGATTTGGGCTGGCCTCTGGCACAACACAGCTTCGTAGGGCCGACAGAGGTTACAACTTTGGTCAATCCCTCTGATCCAGACATGCCAAGCATCAAAGAGCAGGCCAGACGACTCATAAAGAATGCACGACAAGTAAGTAAAAGAGCGAAGGGGAAACATGAACTAATTCATATGCAGTAGTTCCACCTTTTTCATTCATAAATGAATGGGTACATCTATACAAAGCTCACTAAGTCTTACCACTGAGTAGCCTCTTTTCAGTCAGTATACACTTTACAAAACAAACTTGATGTCTTAAACACTAATCTTGAGATCATTTTAGTGTGTATGTGTTGGAGTTTGTGCTTAGGAAGACAAAGGAGCAGGCAGGTATTGGAGAGAAGGTGTTGGCGGAGTCAGAAAGCTGATAGTGACTCGGTCCGGCAGAGAAAGCACTGTCTCATAGTACAGACAAACAGAGATAACTCGAGTTTGAAACTATTGTGCAGCCAAGAAAGCCAATCCTACTGAGCAGGCAGAACAATCGCACAATGACGCACACTCACTGACGGACAAGAGAGGGAGGAGACATGAGGTAGATAAGGAAAAAAGGGAAATGCCGCCAAAAAAGAAAACAGGCTAAAGGAAGAAAATGTATTTTTAATTTATTAATACTTCAAATAGCTCACTGCCAACTTTGCCGCAACTCACTCTCAGGTGAATTTCTTACTTAATTTCATTAATATCCTTTATATATTAGCCATAACAATATAGCCACTGACAATGTGAAGTTAGAATAACACAGATTATTTCAATACAATAGCTTAGTATTTTATTCTCAAAGTTGCTTTGATGGAAGCAGGAAAAATAGGCAAGTTTAAGGTTCTGAGTGACAAAATTGTACAAAATTGAAACTTACCATACAATTGATACTTGACCATAAATTCCCACTTATGACCACCAGCTGATCAGTTTGCTGCTGCTGTTCATCAGACATGGATACAGAGTAAAGATAAACGTGTTAACGGGCAGCAAAAAATGACAATAAATCCTTTCTCTGGAAAATCAGCTTCAATGAATGTCCAGTATGAGCGGTTACAGAAAATGAATGATGAATGAATGTCCAGAACAAAGCACAGACTCTCCTCCTCTCTCTATTTAGTGTTGTGATAAACTTGAGGTAAATTAGGTAAATAATTTGACTTTTAGACTATTATTCTAACAAACCTACTCAAAGCTCTGCATCTTTTCCTCTCTCGCTCGCCATCTCTCTCTATCAGAGCAGACAAGTGAGTCATTACGTTTCTTGAGTGCGCTCTGCGTTCCCGCGGTTCAAATTTTAGTGCCCCCCTCAACCATGATGCCCTGAGCAAGCGCGTAGTCTGCGTGAAGGAAGGGGCGGGCCTGGGTCTAAGGAAGGACAGTTGTTGAACTGTTGACAAGGTTATGGGCGCTCAGAGCTCAGTCACGCATGTGGCTTGCCAGTGTTGGAAACGAGTATAGCTTAATAACCATTTTGTAAATTACTTGGATTAGAGATTTTTATTTTTGTATGCGCAATGATCAGGAGGGAAAGTAAGAAAAAAATGTTTACACTGCTATAAATATCAAAAGAATATGCACTCAAGCATCACATTATTCACATTATTTCTACCAGACTTATTTCAGATTATGCAAATGTTCCAAGTCTTGCAATTTTAAATCCCCAATTCACTTAACCAATAGGAACTTACAGACTGATACAAAATAATAAAACAAAGGATTACCGTACTGGCCAAACCTTGACTGTTCTGTTTGTGTTTGCTTTTCGCCTCCAGGTTATTGGTGTGGTGATGGACGTCTTTACGGATGTCGATATATTTGCTGACCTCTTAGATGCAGCAACCCGTCATGTTCCTGTTTATATTCTACTGGATGACCAGGAAGTCGATCAGTTTGTCTCTATGGTCATTAACTGCAAAGTGAATTTGGACTTAATTCCTGTGAGTTTTCTCTGAGTGTTACATTTTCTCAAAATATGTTCAGCTTTCATTACTTAGAGCAGATCATTTCCCCAACGGCTGGTATGTTATGCGTAATAAAAAATTATTTTTGCAGATGATGCGTGTCAGGACTGTGACAGGAATCACCTATTATTCTCGGACAGGGAAATCATTTAAGGGACAGGTGAAAGATCGGTTCCTCCTGGCTGACTGCAGGGCTGTGCTGAGTGGCAACTACAGGTGAGTCCTTTAATTGTTTTCACTAAATACCCAAGTCGTTGTTTTTTTACGCTCTGTAATGTAATTATTCTTTCTTATTTTCTTGTAGTTTCATGTGGTCTTATGAGAAGATCCATCGCTGCATTGCACACCTCTTCCTTGGGGAGCTGGTTTCCACCTTTGATGAAGAGTTTCGTATTCTCTTTGCCCAGTCAGAGCCTCTAGTTATTGGCCCATCTGATAGAACCCTTGCTTTATCTGACAACAGCAATTACTTAGGCAATCAGTTAGGTTTGAAGAGGTCGCAGTCGTTGCGTAACCCACTCGGCTACCGTAGGCAGCCTGAGATTTCTTTGGCTTTCCCCTACGGAGACACTGATCGTAATCTTGCATTTCCCTTCCGGAGAAATGACCCATTTCGTCACACTATTGAACCTGTGGCAGGATTTACAATTGGGAAGTATTCTCAGCAAGAGTTTCGTGTGCAGCAGTCGTTCCTGGAGCAGGGAAGGTCCATAGTTTCCAGACAGATGGAGTTGAGTACCAGCAACTTCAAGAGGCACAGCTATGCAGAGGGAACCCAGGAAAACTACACCTCTTCAAGGCAATTCATGAAGCACAGAGTCCTAAATAATTTGGATGAGACAGATTTCAACAGGTAGCTAACAGTTTGGTATCTACAAATGATAGATAGATAGATAGATAGAATCTTTATTAATACCCAAAAGGGGAAATTTAGACGTTGTATTGTAGGTATGTTAAGTAAATTTGAATAATAAAATGTACCATATCGATGTCTTCATTTATAACCATAAAGAAATAAGGGCAATTATTTTTTCTTGACAGAGAGCAGACCAAAAGTGGCCAGTGCTACAACGAAGAGCCTGGGCCGGGTTCTGGCCCCGGACACTACGACAGACTACGAATGCATCCTCCACACCTCTCCATTGACCAGCATTCGGAATCCAGTTTTCGCTCCGATCAGGATCCACTTACTGGAAACTATGGTCGAGACTTCTTTTCATCTGAGGACTTGAGAGGACCCGAAGGGCTGCGATCACCTCCTTTAGCAGGGAGGTATGGAGGAGGTTCCTCCCATAAGCGGCCAAGCATAGGTCAGGCATATGCCTGTCACACTTCACCTACACAGCTGCATCCACCAGAGAAAAAACAGTTCCCTAAACAATCTGATCAACAGAATGATGAAGATGCAGATGTGAAGCAAGGTCTTAGGAGTTGGAGAATCCACTCATATCTAAGCAATTGTGAGGACAACGGAGAGGAAGGTCTTGTTCAACCTATGGGGCCTGATGCATTTGAGGATCCAACACAACCGCAAAAACCCACTACCACCGAGAGTTCAGGTCCTAACTTGAAAAATGAGCCACCAAATATCCACCAAAAACCCAGACCAGACGTCCTGAGACCACGCTTTGGAAAACCTGTGTTACCTGAGAGCAACATTAAGGACACTGCTGTAACGACAACCAAAGACGTGCTTCCATCTGTCAGTAACTTTAAACCATTAGTACCAGAGAGAAAAGAGAGGATGGTGGTAAGGGAAGGAGACAGAGAGACAGATAGGGGTGTCGAAAAAGAGGCAGGTGTGGACATGGAGACCAAAGATACCTTCTTGACCAAACATGAATCATTTCGCTCGCGTATTAATCCACTCCTTCAACGTAGCTCTCGTCTGCGTTCCTCACTTATTTTCTCATCTTCTAAGACTGAGATGCACGGTAGTAGCCTGGGATTCAAACTAGCCACAGAGGAAGATGACCAGACAGACTCAGTACGCACCTCTTCAATCGTGGCCCAGATCCTAGAGAAGAGGAGGTCTTTGTCTCGTGAGCCTTTTGAGTGGAGAAAGAAGAATGGGGAAACAGAGAGGGAGAAACAAAAGGAGAAAGAGGAAAAAGAGATGAAAGAGCAACAGCAAGTGGAAGAAGAGATTCGATTGAAAGACAAGAATAAAGAAAAAGAGGAGCGCATGAAAAGAAATGAAGAGGAAAAGATGACAGAAACTGTAGATAAATCTGAAGTCGCCGCACCATCATCTATAAAGATTAATGACCCAGCATATCGACTGCAGTATTTCAAAGACCTGGCTGCTAAGAGAGAAGCCTCAAAAATAGAGACAGAGGAATCTCTAAAAGCCCCAGAACCCGTTGCGAAAAGGCCAGATCTTTATGATAAGCCACGCCTTAATCCTGGGACAGCTCCAAGCATCCCCACCATCAATGTTTGTCCAGCAGAAAGTGAACCAAAGAAACCGGATATCTCTGCAAATCTGTCAGAGTTTACTCGCAGACACTCAACTAGTTCCTCAAAACCACCTATTATTTCTGCTAAGCCCTCTGCAGGCAACCTGAAGCCTTCAGAGTCAACTCAGCCTCATAAAGAGCAGGGTGTGTCAGAGGGTCAAAAGAAGGACATATTCAAGTCTCTAAAGCCCCTACCGTCACCCAAGATTTTCAGGAAGGATCCGTTGAAACTCAAGGGATTCAATCCACGCCGCATCTCCTGTGGTGAGGAGATTCTGACCACAGATGCAACAGATTCAGAGAAGAGCGAGATGAAAAAGAGCCGCTCTCATAGTTCTTCAACTTTGCCACGCGATGACTTTAAGGAACTACAGCAAAAATTTATGGGATCTACTACATCCATCAACACAATTGGTGAGGGAAAGAGTGAGGGTAAGACACGTGAATTCCTGAAGAAGCAGACCCAACGGTTAAAGGGAATCCTTGGCCCTAAGGATAAAGACAAGAAAACTTCAGGAGACGATAAGGGCATGAGCACAGTCAAAGACATCACTGACGATTCAAGCAAAAAGCAGGGGTTATCATCTAAAGATACAGGATCTACCACTGGTGACCAAACTACACATAATAACAAAACATTAACCGGCTCATCTCGATACCAGGCTCCTGGCAACTCTGTTTTGTTCAGCAGCAACCTACGAGATGACACCAAAGTCATTCTAGAACAGATCTCAGCCAACAGCCAGAAGAATCGACTTGAGCGAGAAGAAACCACAGGAGACAAAGATATCGACGGAGAAAAGGGGCTGGAGAGACAGAACTCCATCAAGTGGAATCGATTTCTTCGACCACAGGGCAACATCCAGGAGCGGGAAGGATTGCTGAAGCGTATAGAGAGTTTGAGGAAGGACAAGAAGGTCTACAGCCGTTTTGAGGTAGTCTCTCACTGCAAAGATGATATTTTAAGTGTGGATGTCAAAAAAATATGATCAAAAGTAATGCTAGTAGGAAAACGAGAAAAATATATTTGTTGTATGGGCTTGGGGAATTATGGGCTTAAATGATAAGGTATTCAAAATATATAGACCAAATCCTATGTTGTTTGTTTATCAGATGCAGCTGTATTCAGTGACAATGTGAGTAATATACAGTGTAATGATAAGAGTCAAATGTGAGCGACCTCTTTCTTTAAACAGTATTTCAAATAATCAGATTTGTCGGATATCAGATGTATTTTCCCATGTTTAGTTTTTATTTGAGGATTTATGTCAGTTTTTTAAGTCTTGTATTTAAAAAGAAATCCGGTTTGGGTGGGGTTTTAGTGAGCATTTGCATGAATAGAGGTGATATTAATGAGATGAGCAGAAAAACTCAGTTATTACTGTCCTCCAAAGCCTAGAATGTTGTCAGTAGAGAGAAAAAGGAAAGAATTCACTTTTGTCCCTGTTGTTTTTTAACAGATGGGGAATAACCTGGGATGACGAAAGATGGCGGATGGATGCTTTTATATGGAAACTATTTATGCAAGATGATCAAAAAGACCCTTTATCTGTATGTGCCAACGACAAAGTACCTCTTTGGCTCCACATTGCAGCCTCTCCAGGATTTTAATGCTGAGTAATAAAACTTGAAAGACAAAACATATAATTTGTAAAAACAAACTTAAAAAAGTTTGGAATGTTCCTGTTTGCCAAGAACTGGTACTACTTTTACCTTATATAGTGAGTGAGAGAGAGAAGGGGGACATTGCTTTCATGGACTAAATATTCACGAACCAGAAAAAAAGGTAGGGCGACGAACCTATAAAAGTTCTGAAAAACGTGACTGACAAAGTAAGAGAATAAGGTGAAAAATATGCATCAGGGAAAAAGAAATTTAGACACCTGGTAGTGATAGAAACATCATGGTATGTGACTGCATGTGTCTAGTATCAGTGAAGTCTTTTTCTACAAGAGTCTGTGCAGCGCAGACTTCTCCTAAACTTAATCCTTGTGGATTTACTGAGTGCCAATAGCCCACCAAGGGCATTCCCAAGGCAAGGGATAAAAAGATGAGGAATCGAATGAGATTAGGTTATGCAGGCTGACGAATAGAATGAGATGCACTGATTCAAGGTAAGAATTCTAAGGGCAAATTTGTGCAGTTATAGAAAGGAGATAAAATATGTATCACAAAATAGAGCATGTTTTCTAGTGTCTAAATTTAATATGGAGGAAACAGAATACAGTTTCCAGGGTAAGCAGAACATTTAGTGAGTTTAAGCCTGTGAAGGAAACATTATGTACCTTTCTGTTCAGGCACAAACTCACTTCTCAGGATTTAAGATGTAAAATAAACATTCCGAGGGAAGCTTCAAAGCGTTCTTGGTAAGAGGAGTGTCGTTCAATGCGTGCGTGTTTGTCTTATGAAAAAATAGCAATAAAAAGCATTTACAATTGCCCAGAATTATTAATAGAAAAGCTATTTTTAGATTTTGAATTAGTTTTCGCCTCTTACGGACAAGAGTTAGAAAATAAGACAATCTCTAGCAGCAAATTAATCATACTGGACTAGAGCCATGCCTCATTAGAGAAGTCACCTAACACTTGAGACCAACGCATTGTGCAGAACTCATAACTCTTTGGCTGGTTTGTAAATATTGTTGAATAAAATATTCAGTGATATGGTCAAGTTCCCAGCGTACTTGACAGCTCGGGCATCAAACTATTATTCTTTTATCCAGTACATCAAAAAACTGATGGAAAGACGATCTAATGCTATATTGATGCCTCAAGGTAACTACTAATACATGACAGCAAATATTGTACAGATATATATAAAATGACTGGATTATATTCTGAGTGAATGGCAGATTAGATTATGATCATTACTACTGTGCTACTAAAGTGCCTTGTGATCATTTTTAATTTATGTGTAAGTATTTTGACTTGGCTGTAAAAACATTAATTTTGGGAATTACTTACAGAGACAATGTTTTCTTTTTCTTTTTTTAATAAGAAGAAAGACTGAGATAGTATTAGATTGTATTTGTGAAATCAAAAGAAAATTAAAAAAAAAAAATTCAATGTTAAACTCTGTCAGTCTCTCCAGAGTCTTTTTGAGAATTTTCTCGGGCGATGACTTGAGATTCTGCTTGTATGTATGTATGTATGTATGTCTCTTGGGTCCAGTCTATCATTAAGTTTTACATGTCAAGCAACCTAAAAGACAAAATAAGCGCCTGTATCAAATAATGTACTATGGTTTAGAGATCTTATTTTAATAATTAAATTTAGGTAAGTGTCTTCACTCAGGAAGATCTGTAGGGAGCGATGGCATACTAATTAAATCAACACAAATATGAAACCCCTCTGAAACAGTAAATATGTAATGGTTACCAATTGAAGCATATTTAATATTAAGCTCTTTGTATGAGGTCAAATGTGATTATTTTGGACATCAGTTCAGTCCAAATTAGCTCCCAAAATTTAAAGGTACCTACCCCTAGATCCTAACCCAAACTTAATACTTGCTGAATGAGTGGAGATGTGTATGCATCAGATGACAATAAGACACTTTTGGAGCTGTTCATCTTTTAACCTGAGTAGATTGCAAAATGTTTGAGCTTCTCAACTGCAAAGATTGAAGCAGCTTTATCTGGACACTGTCATTTTCATCAACATACAGAAATGTGGACTCTCAGATGTTATGGAAAATAAAAGAGGACAAACAGGTATGTTGTCTGACTTTGGTTGCACCAACCATGCAAGTAATGGGGTACTAAGTGGACAACCTTGAGGGCAGGAGTATGTTACAGGAATTTTGTTGAAAGAGCCATTTAGTGGTTATAACTAATAAAAATGTGTTTTTATTGATGAGATTCTACAATTTTTATGAATTTCCCAAACAATTTAGTTCAAACAGACCATAAAATAATCATATTTTAGCAAATAAGTTTTCCAGCATCCAATAATAAGATGGTACAGGGTGAGGAAATGCTTTATGTATGAATAAAATAACAATATATTTTTTTAATTTCACAAAAAAACAAACATATTACCTTTGTAATATACTAAGTCTTATTAAATCTCTTGAAGACTAAAGTGGAACGTAGTTGTGGGCACACACATACTGCAGTTATACTCTTTCATGTATAGGCTCTCCTCAGACTCATTCTTACATTGAACAACAACGCCACAACAATTAATAACGCAGGAATTTAAACATACAGTAAGAAAATTTGTATTGAATCGATAAGAGTAATATTTTACCATACAGGATATTACTACCACCAGCATATTACCATCTGAAAAACACCATTCACAAGTCCCAGAATGTAAAATATAAATATTTTTAAATTTGGCATGGTTTCTAGCTACAAACTGGATTAAAAAAACAGGCCATGCATCATGGATCAAGTAATATGTAACTATCAAGCACATAGAGGAAGAATAGCAGTAGATGAAGGACTAAACAAACTATGGTGGCCAAATACTTTACTTGGATATTACTGGTACACATCGACGAAGTTGTGAATGTTTTTATTTAATCTTTAGATCAACTGAAACTTAACCTTTTCGCTGTGTTGTGGTGAGACTCCTGCCCACACCACTAAAAAAGACATACTTTTCACTCCTGAGTTTCTGGGGGTGTTGTGCCCGCCTGCTGCTTTTTCTTCACCTCTTCTATCTCTTCATTGAGGCGCTGCAGCTGAGCCAACTTTATCTGTTCTGCAAGAATCAAATAACAGTTGAGAGACGAGTTAGAATCAAATAATTTTGAAAGCGAAAGACTAAATTATTATATGACCCAGATTAAATTATTTAAAGTACTTACCAGCTGAAAACAGCTGACTTATTGTATTCTCAGCACTTTCTATTTCATTTGGTAGCCTTTCTAATGTCTAGAAAACAATTTGATGGACAATGAGAATTGCAATTATCAACATGTTTTCTTCTTTTATTTGACAGATATGAGGAAAAATCTTGGGTGGAATTCCTGTGGATGTTTTATAATAAATAGACAGACATACAAAGATGGAGTGCAGATTCTTATGCTGCTCTATTAGTTTATGGAGTTGATTTTCAAACTTCATTCTGCAAAAAAAAGAAGAGGCTTTTAGTAAATTTGTATGACGTTTTTTATTAAAACGTGTAGCAGTCATTATAATGGGTACCGTTGCTTCCGATGTTTAAGCTTGAATTCTTGGATTTCACATCTGTACTGTTCCAGGAATTCGTTGCTTTCCTTGTTCTGGTTTAGCTGTCTGCAAAATATGCAACATTCATCACTATTATATACTATATAATATATTCCTTTTTGCCTCACAATCTTCACAGTAGCATCAACACAAGGTTTGATCAAACTGTTAATTTAATTCTACTCTTATGTTACTGTTAATGGTTAAATGTTAACATGACTTTGATGTGATGTTAAGTGACTTCATGACAGACTCTGTAACATATTCGATATGTTGTAATGATAAATCCCCTGATGATACTAATATACTGATGTAATATTACATATTAAGACACTTTATCCCACATACAGTAAAACATTTTTTCCTACTCCATATAAAAGGCTTTTAAGACGAAAGAAGATTCCTACAATGTATACTTTTGTGAAATGTGATACTGATGCCGTTGTCATCTTCAAACTCTCACGACCAAACCCTTTCCCCCCATTTTTGCTTGTGCAGAAACATCCAGTAAGCGAAATTAAATAAGCAATTTTTAGTTGAACTGCCAAAATAAAGTTAACAGAAAAACATTACATTTTTTTAATAACATTTTGATGCCATTGTTAACATTGTGAATTGATCACAGTTTAGGCCGCCTAGGAATAGTAATCTGGGGAAAGTAACTGCATCGGTGAGAGAAAAGATTTTATTTTGGGCAATGGTGGTGTAGAACTTGGAATGGTAAACGGGTGGCAAATGGGTTTTACCGCTGCCCCAACCTTTTAGTGCAGACTAGCAGCAGGTCCTGAGCCTATTTATTCTAACGATGGTTATGTATAGGCTCACAGATTATGACCCATTAGTTCATATCAAAGTCAATGAGTAAATACTGGATCTATTTTATGCAAGCTGCATTTCTTCCAGTAACACAAAAAACAAAACAAAATCATCCTCCAAAATGGTCTCTGTTTCAGGAACGCATTATTGTGAGATCTGTATCGAATTATCAAGCTAGCAGGTAAAATCAGATGGTGAAATAATGTGGAAACTTTAACACTTTTACATGGTAAATGGTAAGGTTAAATGGACTGTAGCTCTTTTTTAGTCTACTCGACCACTCCAAGCGCTTTACATTGTCAGCCAGCATTCACCCCTTCACACAATACAGTGACGATAGACGCCGCCATGCAAGGCGCCAGATGCTCATCAGGAGCGGTAACCATTCACATCATCATTCACAGAACAATGGAACAGCCATTAGGAGCACCTGGGGGGTTCAGTATCTTGCTCAAGGACACTTCGACATGTGGACCGCATTGGCCAGGGATCAAACCACGACCTTCAGATATGACTACAAGCGTTCCAACTGTAGCTGGACAAGCAATGACTTCAGAAATATATTACTATCAAAACTATCCAGTGGACACGGGTGAAAATGCTCCCTATCACCTGGAGGACAGCGGACCTTTACAAAAAAGCAGAATAACTCAAGTTCATTTTTTAAGGATACCTATCTAAAAATTCAAGTAACACTTCCAAGTATACTTCACGTTGTAATTATACTAATATTATTGCACTCATGGAATACTTTCAAGAGTACCTAAAATACGTCTAGAGACTAAATTGGGCCAGTTTTAGATTATAATTGGTACACTTGTAATTATACTTTGAGTACTCAACTAATTTACGTATTTGTACTGCAACTATAGTAAGTATAATGTATCCTTTATTTATTACATTTAGTTAGTGGGAGGATACTTGGGTTCAGGGTATTGCTCAAGGACCCTACATCTTATGGACTGCTGGGCTAAAACTGCTGACCTTCTGGTTGGGAGTCAACTACTCCACCCATTGAGCTGCAGCCCATCCAACCCCATTCACGAAGGGAACTTAAAGCAGGCATTTACACACTTCTTTTCAGGTGACCTGTAGTATATGTATGGTCCATATACACTTAGACTTTTTATAAGCCAATTATACTTAAGAATAATTGTGTTAAGTATGGCTCTGTATGTGTCTCTCTTAAGTACATAAAATGTAAACTGCAACTATACTGTTGTTTTTTTTCTCTAAAAGAAGTATAATAATAGTGCACTTAATAAACTTGTTTTTTCTAGGGGGGTGTAAATATCACAACATAAACACTGCTTGTAATAAGTAATCTTATTGCAGGCTACGTTTACTTTGGGTTAAAATGAAGGTGGTAAGTTAGCATTTGGCAATTTATGGAATTCAACCCTGTTCTCCCTCATGATCCTGTGTTTAACCTGTCTGACCACCTCTTTACACAGACCTCTCTCACTCTTTATACCCCTACAAGAGAAGCAGCTTCAGAAGTGGTTCAAGAGATGGACTGTTCTGTTAGACACGTTTGGATTGAGACAATATAATAATAATAATATGAGAAAATATATTTAATCACAAATGACTATATATTTGGACTGCATATATGAAAATGTGCTTGGCCACAACATATTTGTAGATGGGGACTACAATCTAAATGTCTACAAAATGATATTGAACAAACAAACAACATTTTAAAGCATAAAAATAAGTGAAAAGTTGACAGAGATTTTTAAACGGAAAACGCTTTAGATAGGAATGAAGAAAAAAATATTGATATAAAAGTATTGATTATGCTTGGGCACGCTGGTTTCTTCATGGGTAAGTTGCTGCCATCTGGTGTTACAGATCAAAAAGGTATTGCATCGAGTTAACGCTTCATAGCTAAAGATGAGAATTGATTTACTTATTCATCGATGAGTATTTATATGGTATTAATAAATATTCTTGTATATATATATATCAGAGTATAAATCCTTCAATTGTGGTAGAGTGTAAATCACCTTGTGGAATTCTGCTCAGATTCCTCACACTGGATCTGCAGCTTTCTGCACAACTCTGGATAAAAGCATCAGTTATTTTGCAAACGATCACATCCACACTTATTTGTAATTTATTACAACATAATGTTACATACACAGATTAATTAAGATTCAAAAGACTAAGTCTGTAGAGCAATAAGTCTGCATACATCCTGGACGATCAATAATAGACTTATTTGGTAAACTTAAGTGCATCTACCTTCTTTTTCTTCTCGAATTCCTTGAAGTTGGTCAGCTTCAGTTTGTACTGTAAAAAAAACATTGTTGAGTGCTTATATACATTATATAAGGTATTTAAGTATAAAATGTATACAGTGGTTTAGTTCCGACTTTTTTTTGAAGGGATACGTTTATTGGAGGCTAGTGAGTAAAATCATTTTAATTGTAACTTTGAGCCTCACAAGTAAGCAGCTCTTTCTGCACTCTGTCCCTGATTGTTGTGAGCTCCTTAATTTCTTCTTCCAGCGTCTTACTACCTGAAAAAAGAACAACGCTCAAAGTGAAATAAGTCAATAGATTGGATATTTACGTAACTCAGTTTGGTGATGAAAGTTAAATAATGAATAAGTACATACTATTTGAATGAGAGAACAAATCTTTGAACTTTGTGCTAAACTTTGACATTCACATGTTTGATCAGAATGGGTTTTGCTGGGTGTTGCGTTCCCAACAAAACGGAGATATAATCATATCTCATGAATCTCCATTCATCATGATCTGATACTCCTCTAGGGAGTAACAGGTAAGGATGTACCTCACTGACGATAACCCACTTCCGTCACCCGAGCTCTTATGACCCGTATATACAACTGTCTTACTCACGGTTTGAGTTCCCCTAATAATATTCAACTTTTATATGTTACTTGGATTTAAATGGTTTCAATTGAACTTATGATGTGAAGATATACTAAACGGATTTTCGCTCAAAACGCTAATGTTTCTGTCAAACCGATACCCAGCATGTTCTCATTAGCATATTATCTGCTACCCAGCTTTCTGATTGGTGGACATTCAAAACCCCTTCTATTGATTTCAGACCTCCGTATTAAAGCGTTTAAACACCGCACAGAATGCTTTCCTCGATAGACATAGCACACGGTGTTTTAAGTTTTCGTCTCGACCTATATTTGATTAAAATAAGGATTATGACAGAACGACTGCCGACGGAAGCGGAAGTGTAACTTCTCAAAGATGACTTATAGTGCCAAGATGATAATCTCCATATTGTGCTACAGGTTAAAAGTCGGGCTGGAGTATACACGACGACGGAAGAGTGATTGCAAATTAGAGGATAAATAACTTTAAGATGAATTATCTCCTGATGCGATCTATAAATAATACATTTACGGTTGTTACCATAAATCAAGCGTTGGCGAAGATAGAAATACATAAGGTTGATTCAATTTACTTAATTTAAAACTTCAGCTTTGAAATGGTGGGAATTATGTTCAAATCAGAAGGAAAACAGCTGTCGTTATTGGATCGAAATACGAATAACCCCCCCCCCCCCGATCGAACAAACTTTCTCATACATACACTTCACAGTTCAAAATACATGTTCTGATAATATTTTAAACCCCAACCTTGTTGCAGCCTCCTTAATTTGCCCATTGCCTTTTCGACTTTGAGCTCACCCATCGCTCCCCCTGACAACAAGGTACGGAAATAAATCAGCCTGGTTTGGTTTCCAGGATATCATCTGTACTTAAGCTCTGACAAACATTTGGTTTACCTCCGTTTAGTGATCTGACGTTTATCATGTCCTCAATGTTGAATCCTGTTAAACAAATAAGACTAAGGTTAAACGTTAAGTGAATCACTTTTTAGATACAGCGTTTATTTAAAAACTTAGTTTTTTGCATACTTTAGCTAACTTCGTTTTTAGCTAACTTAATTTAAGACTAAGTTTAGCTAACTTTTTTTTTTGCTTAGAGATACACACAAAACATTGACAGTTCTCGGTATAGCCAAACCCATTGACTTTCCAAATATAATCAGGGTATAATTACACATTATTAACGCTCATACATGCGTAATTTTGCGGCCATCAGGTAAGATGCTAAACTAACACTGCGTAATTTTTTCGCTTAGCAGTAAAAAACGTAAGTCGCTACGTAAACGTTATGTAACTGTAAGATAATTTACAAGCAGGTGTACGCGATCAATAACAATACATATTTATCATGTTCACCAAAAAAGTACTTTGGTGGCTATAACGGTTGTGGTTTAGAACGTATGTAAGCCGTCTAACCTGAAAATTCGCTCATTTTTACCAGTTCACAAGTTTCTACTTTCCTTTCCTAACACGCGCGCAAGCTCGAGCCTATAATTCGCGCCAGTCAGATTTCTAGAGAGCTATTCCATTCCAATATCAAAAATAGTTGAATATTTTATATTTTATTATTTTTTTATATAATTTAAATGATTATTATCGAAGATTCTATCTAAAGTACGTTTTGTATTCTAAATTCAAAAAAAAATTGTCCTTATATCTAACCATGTGCCTGATCGTGGGGCCTGTATCAGTATTACGATTAAGAAATTTAATGCTGAAATGGATCATATTTGGTCTGGAAAGCTTTTAGCATTCCATAATTCTGATTATGAAATATAATTTGTAATTTAAGAAAAATAAAGTCTCAGCTCTGAACTCTTTGGCATTTTGTATTGCAGTTGTATGACATATTAACAAACTGCGTACACTAATGTATAACACAGCCACTGGGGGTGCATATTTAAGTGTAGCCTTGATGCTGGTACCAAGCCTGGAAATAAGGATTTGTGGGGTAAAAACAATTTTATTGTAATGAGATGATTACATTTGTGTTCACAGAGGCTGGGTATTTTCGCCCTTAATGTGCATTTCCAGTCGAACAAGTTGAAACGTGCACTAACACTGTAACCTTAAAACATATTTTTCATTGCTGATTATTTACTTCTTTAATTTCTTGTGTTAATAACCAGTTGTGAACTGTAGTAGCTTTCTGAGATGAGGCTGATGGCAGGATTATACAGATGTTTTTTTGTTGCTTTATGTTATTTCTATACTACGTGCACTATAATGTGTTGAAAAGATCAATAACAAGATGTTACACATTTCGACACAATCACTGTATCAAGTTTAATGTCAAGCGAACATCTGTGTAAAGGAATGAGGGTCCACTGCAATTTATTAAAATAAACAATGCAAACAGTTCTACAAACCCCCAAAGTTACTCTATCTATACAAATCAAACCACTGAGTTCTATATACACATACATGTTTGGTAGAAACACAAAAGTAAAAAAAAAAACTGTAACAGGGCTGCCAAACAACATCTCTCCAAAATATAGTGTGTATTATCAGCCCATGCAATTGACAAAGTGTCATGCAATAGCTTAAATATATTATTCAAGTTCAATTTGTGCATTGGAGTATTTTTGCTTCAAGTGCATGTTGATTTGCCCGCTTCACTTTATTGAGCAAGCATGCAACCAGGATGTTAGTACATTTCAAAATACCAGTGTTCTTCTCAGCATTAGCTTATAGCATCATCAGTGCAACCCTGTTAACTACACTAGGTTAACAAAACAGATACATTATAATTAACGAACCATTTCCTTCAAATGTTTTTATTCAGCTCTGACATATTCACCAATTTGTTAAAAAAAAAAAAAGGTGGTCAGAAATTCCAATGTTAAAATGAATTCACATTAGTTAAAATGGAAAAAATAATACAGTACAAACTCTTCAAATCACATCAACAAGAAGTTGAGAGGAAAACTAGAGAATAGTAAAAGAAAAGGAAAGAATGAATGAATTAATGCGACATCTAATTTCAGAACAAGATGTTTCTTCATTTAGAAAAAAAATAAAGTGTACTCTTGTTACTTTGGCCATGCTTTTCATACACCCAACATTGATTTTCATTTCTTTGCAGTTAAAATTTTAAAGTTACTGTACTGCAAAGTTCTGCCATCTGAGACTTATTTCCCCCCCAAAAAGCAACACAACCATACAATCACTCCAGCATGTCTTTGACGTCTTTGAGGGATAGCAGCATCAGATACAGTGACACACTAAACTATTTACAGTTGTGAAATTCAAGCTAGAAGTATTCCTTATACGTATATATTATTTCTGATGAATCATATCCCATCTTCTTTTGTTTCGGAAGTTGCCATACTTTGCATCATTCGACTGAAAGAGAGATGTATGTTCGGTCATTGAAGGAGATGATGTTTTTCTAAAACTAACTCCGAAGAAGCTGGTTTACATCAGTGTTAAGTGCTTCTTATGTCTTTTTCACACTTCTTGTTAAATCTCTGCAGGAAGGCTGACTGACAAGCACCAATTAGGCTACATGTTTGACTTGCTCAGTCAAAGAAGTTGGGGCTTAGAAATATAGAACTAATGTAGCCAATTGAGTAAGTAGAGGCAGAGGACAGTTGCAACAAGCAGTCCTGTTTTCAGTGTTGATTCTTGTTGGATTAGAGAGAGAGTTTTGGGTGGCTTGTTTGAGGCTTTCGCCCTCATTTGCTTGTTTATGCCAGAGCTCCAAACTCTTCTTCTTAAAACCCAATTTCATTAAAACTCGGTTTGAACAGCACCATCCTTTGGTGTCCTGTATGTAAGTAGTGATTTGTAAGTGAGGAAAAGACGGTGTTACCCTCTGCCACATTTTATTACATGGTGCATCTCATCCACAGCCCGACTAGCGTTTTTTCAAAAAAAAAAGAACAATGTCTGTGAAGAGAGGAAACAGCAGCAATCATGTCAAAGAAAGTCAAGAAAAAGTTAATGAGTTAGTCAGAATAGGACATGCTTGCAAAACTTCACATTAAAGGAGGGCAATCTTTATCTCAATCCTGTCTTCTTAAAGGTGCAACCTCATTCGCGGGAGCGTCCCACAATAGATAGGATGTAGAGGAAAATGTTGATGATGTCAGTATAGAGGTTGAGGGCTGCAAAAATATACTCCTCTGGACTCAAGGCCAGCTTCTTGTTGCCCAGGAGAAGCTGTGTGTCCACAGCCAAAAACTGTACAACAGAAAAGAAGAACATGATCCATTTTAATTCAGTATCTCACAATTTGTAATCTCTTGCAGAGTTACGATTTCGAATGATGGCATGATTGGCAGGTCATTATGTAGTAGAGTTGACCGCTGACCTCTTGGATATAACATGTGATCACTAATGAACCACCAAAGTCTTATCAGTTCATCCTTGAGGCCAAGTAGACATAAGAGACATTACAACATTAAACATATTAGCAATGAAAAACACAAACAATGAGTTATTGACTTTTCACATGTTAACAACACGTTGACCAAATGTTGACTGTGTTTGGACAACATGTCGTGTCTGATATCCATGTCCAATAAATTTGAGCCCTTTAGCCAGTTTCATCAATTGAGTACCATACATTCCCAATGGTTGCAGAGAAGAAGGGTTAAACCATTCATGCCTTCAACCATTTGACATAGTAAGGATGCCCTTATTTCTTGTACTATTTAGTAGCCATTCATATCCTTTATGATATAGTAAGAATTTAAAATAAACACATGGACGGCCCTTTCATTTCTTACTAAATTATTTTGTTATTTTTATGGTAAACAAGTACATTGTATTACATACTCTAACTTTAAAATCATTAATTTGACTGTAATTGTAGATCAACATTGGAAAATATATCTCAGACTTGATAATGATTCAAGATTTGAGTTTGACCAATAGTATTCAAACTACTCTTTGGCTTTATTCATCACTTATTTAGTTACGTACTTAATTCTACCTCTGGTCATTTCCTTCTGCAGTCCCGACAACGTTTACGCATTCTCCTTTGGAGACGGCGGACGGTGTCCTGGATCAGGACATCATTTATCTCCAAGAGAGTCACTGGTGCTACTTGATGACATCAGATGCACCAATATATAATATATCTGAGGTTCTCAGGTGGATTCAGGTCTGGGGACCAGTCAATGGCATCAATGCCATCATCATCACCATCATCCAGGAACTGCCTAAACACTCGGATCAAATGAGGCGAGCATTGTCCTGTACCAGGAGGAACCCAGAGTCCACTCCCCCAGTGTAAGGTCTGACAATTTCATCCTGGTACCTGGCAGCAGTCAGGTACCGTTTCTTAACACATGGATTTCTGGAAGTTCTTCCAAACTTAATGCCTACCCAGACCATCACTGATCCAACACCAAACTGGTCCTGCTGGATGATATTGGAGGGTGTGTAATGTTCACCTTGGCGCCTCCAGACACTCTGACATATGGGATGTGCTCAGTGGGAACCGGCTCTCAATGCAAAGAGAACGGGGTTCCAGCGGTGAACCTGCTAGTTCTGGTGTTTTTCCGGCGAATGCCGATTGAACAGCAAGATGCTGGGCTGTGAGCAAAGGTCCCACTAAAGGACGTGAGAACCCTCATGCCACCCTCATTGAGTCTGTTTCTGACAGTTTGGTCAGAAACTGCAAGCATGTTGCATCTGGAGGTCGTTTTAGGGGGCTTTGGCAGTGCTCCTGCAATTCCTCCTCACACTGAAGAGCAGATACCGGTCCTGCCGCTGTGTTTTTGGCCTTTACCGGTCCTGTCCAGCTCTCCTCATATTCCCCCGTCTCCTGGTATCTCCTCCACACTCCAGAGACCGTTTTGGGAGACACAGCAAACCTTCTTGAGATGGCAAGTATGGATTTTCCATCCAGGAAGAGCTGGACTACTTGTGCAACCTGAATGCAGGTAAAGTATCATGCTACTGGTAGGGCTGCAACGATAATCAACGTTATTGACAAAAATGAATTATGAAATTAGTAGTCAACAAATTTAACAGACGACTAGTCTGTGACATCATCGGGCAGTGCCACAGTCGCTTACTAATGATGGTCCTGGCACCAGATACCCCCTCAGACACCACGTAATGAGAAGAAGTAAACAGTAGCGCCATGGCAACACCATCACGACAGAAAACAACCAATGTCTCGGACCATTTAACCCTCAACACGGCCAAAAAGTTGTATACTGCAACATTGGCCAAGCTGACCGGTCCTGGAGTGGAGCACGTCAGTAATGCTGGAGTATGTGAAGGGGAGGGTCTTTGGTTCTCTCGACGAAGAAGAGGGGTATCGCTCAGCTAGTTAGTTAGATAGCTGGTTCGCTCAAAGGTAAAAGGCCGTACTTGAATTTTCTGTTAGGTTTAATAAGATTTTTTGATTTTGATTGTTAATGAGGTCGAGAGTAAAAAATGACTATTATAAAATCAAGTCACTCCTCGTGTTACAAATGTACCCAAACTTTACAATCTTAAACATTGCATCGCTAACGGAAACACTTTGTTTTAAGGTTTATAATGTGTTGTTGCCTTCGAGGGCGCACTCCTCTAGGTTTGGGCGTGTCCAATGTGAGTAGCCTCCAATTTAGCATTATGTAGTTTTTGACCACAGAATGCATCAAGTACTAAATGTTTTTTTTCCGCCATCTTTAAATTTTTTTTTTTTATATGGATATTGGATTTGATTCCAGAGAAACTGGTCTATTCTTTTTATATATATGAGTTTATGTTATTTATACATTTTATTTGTCTTTTGTATCAGCGTTGATGTTCCAAATAGATACAACACGAGAGGGCTAAATATCAGTTTGACCAATATATTGTTGGTTTAGTAACATATTTGGTTTAAAAGTCTGGTATAAAAGCAGCTAAGTTCACCAAAAGACATATTTTTTGAAAGAAGTTTTAATTTTTATTGTTTTTATTGTTAGTTGGCATACGCCGAAAACAACCAGGAGCTAAATTTAAAAGTTGATAGCTTAAAAAGAGCCATTTAGGGATTTTGTGATTTATTTATTTTATTTAACCATAATCATATCTATCGATTATTGAAACAATTCATAGACTACCAACATTTTCACAATGACATAAACACAGAAATTGGACAGATCCAGATTCCAGAAGTGATGGTTAAGTGTTCCCTTAATTTATTTGAGCAGTGTATTCCAAATAACTCTCATAATAGAGGATGCTGATTTTAGTCCGTCCCGAACGGGTCATCTTGTTGACTGTAAAGCAGGATAGCTATTAATTGTACTTGATTCTACTTCCACTCCAAAGAGAAGACTATAAAGGAAAGTTTAAAGTCTGGCTGCATTGAAACTTATTTTTAATAAAAAGCCTCAAAGCCAATTACAGACCAATATCTAACAAAATATGAGTGTGAAACTTACGCAGGTGAAGAGCAGTGCTCCAAGTGAGGCATAGACGATATCCAGGATCTTGTTGCGGATGAAGATGCAGAGGATTGAGAAGACGAGCAGCACGATCAGGCACACGAACAGCACGCCCCGACAGGAAGTGAAGTCATATTTGCTCTGTGGTGAAAAGAAAAAGAAAGGGGTGTCTCTCAATACAAGTTCTTGTCTGTTCCTTTGGACCTGTGATAAGACATCAGTAGTGGCCAAACTGAGGACTAAATATCGGTTTGACTAATATATTGTTGGTATATTCCTATCAGGCATATATCAGTTGGGGATCAAGTGTCCCAATATGCATTTCAGAAGATACAACAGCGATGTTGAGCCATCGGAAAAATCACAACTGTAAGTTCTAACTCTGTAAATACTACAGTTGAATGAAGTTTTAGGATGTTTTGAGGCAAAGATGTAGATGTTTGAACGTCACATTTTTGGTGCGTTTATCAAGATAGAGCCTATTTGAAAATCTGCTCTGATGTTTTAAGAGATGTGACGTCCCCAGAAGTCAAGATGAACAGGCGGCCCGTTTTCATGGTACACCACCAAAAAGTCTTATCTCAGCATGCTGGTTAGACAAATGCTGTTGGCTTGGACGTCTTTTTGTGGTTAAATATGAGGAATGATTTGTTATGGCTGCCTTGAAGTTTAAATCTATTATTTGTAACTGGGCCAATCTACAGTATTTGTGAGCAAAGCGCTGCCGTTATACTAAAAAAGATCATTTCTAAACATTAAAAGGAGGGTAGTTGGTAAGTAGTTTGACTTCATAGATCTAGCACTGTACTTCAAATGTTTCCCATCCATTAAATCATGATGAATTCATTTGACTAATATTTAATATGGTATAGTGAGAGACCATAATTTATCACCATTTGTTTTCCTAGTGTTTGGATATCTCTATACAAAAATAATGAACGCTGCTTCTTACACAGCTGCAGAGAACATCATAACGGAAACTACAATGACCACAGTCATAAAATCAACAGTGGCATTTATATTATTGAGCGGTGACAAACAGTCAAAATTACACCACTGTCCCTATTGCTGAAGAACTTTTAGTTTCCTGCAGTCCCGTGAAGTTTGTACTTCCTGAAGTGCCAATCTGGCAAGAGGCAAGTCCGCCAAGAATACAAGGGTTTAAACACACAAAGAAGTTGTATAAATAAGAGCTGTCCCATAGATGAGACACACCTTTTAACTCAAAAACTAACATTAGGGAAATTCTCACTTTTGCTTCCCTACCAGCTCACATAACAGGAAACCAGCGAAGACAAATCTGTGCGTGCTCACCTGTAGTGAGAATATGACAACAGTGAAGCAGACCACTATAGTGATGCCAACGGCTATGATGACAGTGTCGGTGTCATAGAAGCTGGCGATCATTCCGACCATGTATGAGAGGCTCAGGGTCAGGATAGCCTGTAAGACACAAAGAATGCACGGGACATTTATCATTACTTATGATGCACAAAACATGTAATAGGTTCAGATTACATTAAATGCACCATTTCAGAGGATGTACTTGGTACTCTTATATTTATGCCATATAATTCTAGAGAGCCCACATATCAGCTGAAAAGTAAATCATGTCCTGATCCACAATCTGTGTGCATGATTTAGATACAACTTTGTACAGCAAAACTAAGAAACCTAACTATAAACTAGGCCCACGGTGTTGTTCCCGACATCAAGGGCATATCGCCTAAACCCCCAATCCCATGTGTTGTATAAGAAATCCCCCTGATTGAACTCCTCAAATCAAATGTGACTCATTGATAATTTAAAAGAGTCTTATATTGACTCCGCCTAACTATTTCTATGAAGTCAGCAATATGCTCTAAGATAAGATCCCATAGTAACTCAACAACAAAGATAAACACAGTTAACTATTTTTTCTGAACTCAGTAATAAAACAAGACAGCTCATAGGATTTACCCAAGGAAATCTAAATTTAGACACAGTTGCACTGTTGGACTTTGGAAAGACACGGATGACCAACTGTTTTCCACAAAAAGCTCCTCCTAATGAGTAAAATTAGAATTATTATAGGGAAATTATATAAATAAATATGATATATTTCCTTGTGTAGATTCAAAAGTGAAATACAATCGATCAGAAATCAGTTCAATGGTTAGGAAGTTATGTTCAAACCTGTTTTTTCATAAAAAAGCTCCCCAAAGTGAGTAAAATATGATATATACAAGATATATCCCCTCAAGTCACTTCATATTCATAGAACTTTGACTAATATGGAAAAACAGTTGAGACAAATCATAGCCAGAATACTTTTAGAGATAAATGTATTATTATTATTATTATTAGTGGAAATACGCAACTGACCATCCCCCAAATCAATCCAGTGTTAGGGTTAGGTTTGGAGTTAAAGTCTATGGGGGTATAAAACTAAAAATTATCCATTAAATAGTTTTTGAAATTATTGTATTCACACAGAGGATCTGATGACCCGGGGGACACAATGATGATTCCATAATATCCCCGACTTTTCACGGATATAAATGTATATACGGACTTATATTTATATGGATAAAGTTAATACAAGAAAACAAGACCTGACAAGTAAAACTAAATGAAATGAAAATAAAAAAGGGATGAAGTATTTAATAGATTGGAGTAAAGCGGAAAACTTGTGGAATTTCTAAGATTTTTTGTTACCTAACGTAAACGGAATATTATGGGCAAAATCAATAACCCTTAACCAAAATTATAAATTGTATTATAAGTAATATATACAGATATGCATTAGCCTGAAATATCATCTAAACCTCAACAAAGGTGGTGGTGAAGCAGTAAAGGGCTGTGGATTATGAATGTGTGATATTTCACTACAGTAGCCCAATTCTGTGTCACCACAATAATAATTAATAATAATTCTTACTTTATCACATACACAGTATATACATACAGGAAAATATTGTGATATGAATTTTACTTAATACCTGTCATCGTATCTTAATATGGTGCGTACAATGTGTACAAGTTAAAGGCATAAATCTGTTCATTTATTAGGTAATCAATACTTTTGGAAGGGTTTTAAATCAGGTGTTGTTCTTACCAGTGCAACCAGGTTCCACGGGTGCTTGCGTCGAAATTCTCCACAGCAGCTGAGGACAATCAGTGACACAAAAAAGACTGCATAGGACACATAGTATGTCCATGGATTCTTCATCACAAAGACCTTGGCATCGTCGACAAAGGTAAATATGGCGACAAAGGAGAAAGTGATCGCAAGCTGCACTGTCAGAACCAAGAAGACCTGGTAGGAAAGAGGGGAGAAAGCGATTCAACATCATACATTGGTGGTATTTGATAAAACATGCTATATACACTATTATATATATTATATAGCTATAGCTAATTTCTCTAACCATTAATAACAAAACGTAACATTTTTTGTGAAAAAAATGAAAGCCTGCCCTCAAACCATCAGTACTAATACCAAAACGATACACACATCAATTATTTAAATATCTCATAAAGTGAATACAAATGAACATCGGTGTGATACATTTGAAACCCTACAATAATCACAATATTATATTCTTTTCAGCTTCACGAGGCCAGTTACATATTCAGATGAATTAATAACAGTAGAAAATGTTAAACTTTTCTCTTTATTACTGTAAAGATGAAATAAGTGGAAAAATAACAAAGAAAATAAAGAGAATAATGACTTTTACAAAAATCCAATAAAATCCTTGGCTAGCTGAACCGGCAGTAAATAAATCCACCGCAACACCCTCAAAAAAGGTGTACTAAATGCTGCGATTAGTGCTTAGACGTCTCCGACAATGTATTTCATAATTTCTATTTGCATGAAACTAACGGAATTGCGTTAAGAGATCACTAGTCATGTGTGAGTGGTACACGTTTTTCGTGCGTGTACAATTGAGAAAGTAAGACTTACTTTTCTGATGAAGGCTTGTCGAATGGCCTTGTCCTCAAAACCAGAGTTGGGGAAATCCTCATTGTCGTAGTAAGACGGAGGGCCATCACCATGGTAACCAGGGCTACCAGGAGATTCTGGTGAATTACAATTAAAAGTGTGTTAACAAAAAAACCAAACATGTTTTGACGTTTTCAGCACATTATGATTGTATCATTGATCATTCATTGATGGCCTAACCATCTGTATCAAATATGGCCTAAAGCAAAGGTAACGCGCAAAAGCCTGTAATGAGTAAATAAGTTGAAAATATATATATATATATATATATATATATATATATAAACTGATAGCTTTCATATAGACAATTTAGACTTCTTCATGGGGCAAAAACAAAAACGTTAACAGGATGTGCACACTTTCATAGTTCAAAAGGGAAAAATATTAATATCTTTATACCCATGAAGCCTGGATGTGTGGGTCCATGCTGGTAAGGCCCCTGAGGGTAGGGTCCGGGGACAAACCCGGGGCCTGCCTGGGGGAAGCCTTGTTGTCCATAGACAGCTGCTGGTGGATATGGTCCCCCCGGAGTTTGGCTGTAGTTGGGAGGTGGCATTGCAAAACCTGGCTGAGGGGGTCCATAGACGTTGTTATGAAGAGGTCTGTTCTCACCCATTACAGGGTATCCACTTTTGTCTTCGGACATGGTGTGGGGGAAGGCTCACTCTACTACTAGGACAATCTGTGAGAAGAAGAGAAGACAAATTAGGACTCGTTCATTTAGTATTCACCACAAATATGACAGGTGGAGGAGGGACATTTGGGTCTTGCATTGCTTCAAGAGAGCACCTCGCCATATTTTGACATCACATCAGCAAACGGCTTATTACTTTAAATGCTGCGAAGCACTTTACGTGACAAGACCTACCTCTGAGCAAAATTTCATGCAAATACATCCATGAGTCTTTCCGTAAACTTGTTAAAAGTAGTTGCTGATTTGTAGTGTGCTACAGTGTTAGTACACTGTTGAGGGGAAACACTTCAAGAACTTCAATAACTGATCATGTACACTTGCAGCTTTATAAGTTTTTACTACTTTTGCTACAGAATGAGAACATAAGACAATAAAATGTTCTAAATAACAATTATAAATAAACAAAACAAACAAAAATAAACTTTTAATATTCCACTTGGTTGAGCACATATTTGTAGTTTGTAAAAGATTAAGATGGGTGAGATGAGTCATGCTTAAAAGAGGAGAGTTCATCAGACACTGGTTTAATTGAGTTATTACTAGAAGTTGATTAATGTGTACTGGCCTGATTTCATCTTTGGTTGATGGATTATGTACATAATAACAGACCCAACAGTCTAGAGAACGGGACTCGGGTTAGACTCATGTCTGAATGTCAAGATATGTCTACCCAGAATTACTTGATTTAATCGTATCAATTATTACAAATTATAAATAGAATCTTTGTCTTGCATAGAGACAACTTATGACAGTTTTTTATAGCCAAAACACTTTTAGGTACTTAATTAATGGAAATTAACAGCGAGTAATGTAAGCTTTAAATAGATTTCAATCCTCTTAGAGGAGATTGAAATCTATGTATCAAGACAAATCTACTTGCATCAAGACAAATCTACTATCACTGGGATCTGTTGTTAACTTTTGACGGAGGAATTACTGTGTAAACATGTTGTTGTTTTTTTAAACAACTAGGTCCAACGCTATTGTCCCCAACAGCAAAGGACCAAAAAGCCCCCAATCCCCTGTGTTGTACAAACAATCAAATTAAACAACATTAAATGCAAAACTATGTCTGAAAAGCCGTGTTTTTCATTTAAGAAAGCCCAAACATATGACGTGTTTAGAATGGATCTCCTCGAGTCGTTTCATAGTCACCAAAATTGGACAAATCAGACCAACGGTTGAGAAATTATGGCCTGAAAACTCTTAGAGATAAATCCCTCCCTAGTGTCAGAAACATTCGACCGACTTTTTGGGGATATGATTTGGCAAGTTTAATAGCTAAAAAAACAAAAACTCATTTGAAAGATGAATTGAATGATACATAAAAACAGACTTTTCAGCCTTAACCGATTGATATTATCAGGGTTGCTTTATATTCGGCAGATGAATAACTGGCTGTGTGGCAGCAGGACTGTGACTCGGTCCTGAGACTTCCAAAATTTTCCCCGTCCGAAAATGTTTGAAATGTATTGCTGGCATCAAATACACTATTAGCATAGATTTGGAAAACAAATCAGGCTGTTAGGGTGAAAAATTTAAAGATGTTTTACCGGTTGCTGGTAAGGAAAGAGGAGAAATGGAAATTAAACATGTTTACGCAGTATCGTATCAGGTTGGTGCTATAAAACTGTCATCTCAACCAAAAGGTTGTTACATCCTACACTTTCAGCCCATTTGTCAGCTGATGCAGCAGTTCAGCTCATTTTGTTAAATCACTTTTTGTCAAAGAATCTCAGATCCAAATGCCTGCCCAACTTTCCTGCATTCAACATATCAGCTTTGCGGACAAAATGTTCACTTTACTGCCTAATAAATCCCATCCACTGTAACGAGATTAAAAAAATGTGATTCTGATTTCACCTGTCAGAGGTAATAATATTATTGCTGATGAACTTTTTTTTTTTTTTTAAACAAACAAAAGGTAACACGTTGCAATAAATATGTCACTCCAAACAGACAGTAAGCATGTAGTTTGAGTTGAATTTCTATAGTTTATTCTATATTCAATCTTATAAAGTATAATGACTGCATCAATGGAAATATCCACTAAGTATCCCTGATTAGGAACTCTCTCCCTCACCTTGTTCTTCCATTAAATCAAACTATAACTCTCCACATTATTTAAAAATGTACATTCCCTGCACATCCCTCACTCAATAAATCAAGAAGCCGCAAGTAATTATTGGGCCACAGAAAGCGAACCTAAAGCCAGACGGAAACTAATTTGCTCAACATGACACCATGCATATCCTGTTAAGAAGCTGTTGGTCTGATGACTGTCATGTTCAGTCAACACAAGGCAGGCAGACTGAAGTACATCCAGTATGAATGTAGATCAAAAAATACTTTATCACAGAGTTGATGTGGACAACATAGGATCTGGACTGTAAATAACACGGTTAATGAAGGTGGCATAAACTGTAAAGAAAAAAGGAAATCAATGAAAATTTAAGATAATATAATGTAAATTTTCATTAAAAAAAAATACTGTCAACCTGTTCACAGTTATATACATATCAAATTCAGAATTTTTAAACAATGACATCTCATTTCTCCTATTTCCTTATTTAAGATAATTCACTGTATCTTGTACCTCAGTATCTACTAGAGTGACATACTGAATTGAATTTTACGGTATTTTACATTCTGTAGCCATTTGAGTTTTTTTAATCAGCGTTATTATGGAAGATTTTTCCTATATATAACTTCATATAGTTTAGTTTTAACCGATTAGGTTTTACCTTTAATCTTTACTACTATAAATGTTAAATTATTTATTCTAGTTGATTTTTGAATTAGCAGAGTTGCCTGATGAGGTTTAATCTTTAAATATGGCAAACTATAAAAACTGGGAAGATTTCTTTTTGATAAGTATCACAGCGAAAATGTGAACAAGACATGGTATTTCTTTGGCGGAAATGGATTCATCAGCTCAGTGTTTGCACTTATATCTAGAGATTCACCGATTGCAATTTTCTAGGCCGATCCCCGATTTTTATAAAGACTGACTGGCCGATACTGATTTTTATCTTTAAAACACCTCAAGGTGAGGTGCCCTGATTTAGTTAATTTCCTGATTAACCCATAATAGATAGATCTGACTGTCGCATCATTGAACAGATTACTTTCTTTAAAATTAACTTCAAGAAAAGTACTGCAACTAATAATGCTATTAAATCCACTTAGCAAATTACTCCTTCTGGTTGATAAAGGTAGAATCTTAAACCTTATGAAATTTCTTCATACTTTCAATGATCAATGAGATTTAATCAAGACTGAAGAAATTTCTGTTTGACATTGCTTTTTATTAAAACTAGTACTTAGAGTAACAGTCAAAAGTGCCTGCTGTTTGACTTTCACCATCCCTGTCCAGACAGTGAATTCTGAGTCACATGACCGAACTAGCTAGAATCTAAGCAAAACGCAAAAAATATGAGAATGTATTCTTAGAAGATGATAACAAATGAACCTAACGAAGACTTTGGCGTCCGTTGGGCCCGGTTCTGCAGAGAACAAGGTGTATCGACCTTGCTTAGGCACTTCTATCCACTATTAGAACATCTTCCATGTGGTGAACTGCAGACTTTTCCAGTGTGTCACGCGTTTATGGGGTGTTTAATTACAATAATTTAATTACATTGTAATTAAACACTCCATAAATAATTTAATAGTGGGATAGACGATAAAAGGTCAATCGCAATTATTTTAATTAACAGTCATCCGCTAAAATGTCATTATTTTGACAGTCCTACTCATCACATGTCTAAATATAGAAACCAAACCAAAGCAGGCCCAAAAAGGAATAAACAAGATTTTTTATCTTTTTAAAAAAATGTATCTTTATCTATAATAAAAGGCTTGAACCCAACAGAAACATGAATATGATACAAGCACCAGGCCTCATATTTATGGTTCACCTGCAGCGCGTGAGCCTCCATCTAGGCCTCACGCGCGCAGATAAATGCGACACTGTGATGATCAGTTACATCAACCAAGCAACCCTTATCTCCCCCGGCCGAGGCTAACAATGACGCCACTGTGGAAAATGGTAAAGATTTATCAGTTTAAGGTCGATATAGACCCAATATCTATCCTCGCCATGATACATTTATAATTAAGTTCATGTGTTTGCGATGTTGACGCCACACTGTGCCTCTACGTTTTCATCTGTCAGCTCTTTCTAAAACCTCATTTAGCCATTTAAGCAGCACTCTGTATCACTGCATTAACGTATATATACGTATGAGTAAAACACTATGTATATATAAATACAGATATGTCTGTATGTATGTCTGTAGGTAACCGTTATGAACAATATCTATTGTTAATTTACAGTTATCCTCTTGTTAGGACGTTAAGTAACATCTAGGGACAGTTATCCCTCTCACTGGCCGCAAATTACGACATATTTCATTTCTATTAAAATACAGACATCTACGTACCTCTAATGTGGTTTGTATCCGTACAGCCTCCGACTAGAACTCTCCTATGCCCCTCTACTCTCTCGTCTGCGCTAAACAAGTGGGAGGCGCTACTGACGTCAGAAGGTGACGTCTGCTTGCGATGCATTTTCTTCTTCTACATGGTTAATGTGTAGCCTACAGACTTGGTCTTGCACTACTGCCTTCTTATGGACTTATCTAACTCTTACAATGTCCGGTTCCGTAGATCAGGGGTTCTCAACTGGTCTGGCTTCGGGACCCACTCTCACCCCTTAATGACTAGCCGCAACCCAAATAGAAGAAAATTTTCAACTTCTCATATTTATTTAATGAAAAAAGGGTGCGTTTTCAACCTGAGATAGTTCAGACTGTCACAGTAAGCAAACAAAAAAAAGTTAAGTGATAAATTTAAACGACGATCAGGTGAGAACACACTGAGGGTTTTGTCCTTTATCCACAATGTATGAACATCCATATCTCATCGCTGTCGTACTTGCGTGCTCAATTAGCATATGAAAACAATCTTTGCGGGTCTTCCTCTATGCTGTGAAATGGTGGGTGTCAATTAGCATTACAGGGCATTGTCACCACCTACTGTTGAGGAGTGTGATTGCATACCACTGCATAAAAAAAATAAAATCAGAATAAAAGCACAGGTTCTTTTTCTTAACGCTTTTTCTATTTTTCCCAGGAAAAGGCCCACGATCCAATTAAGACTGGTCCATCACCCACTTTTGGGTTTCGACCCACCAGTTGAGAATCACTGACTTCTTCTGATTTTTAAAGTTTAACTGTGATTTACGGAGCCCCTCTGGTTACATTGAAGATAAAAACATTATCTCTTGGCCAGGACTTAATAAGGCTCAGGAACGAGCTATTTTGTCATGGCCATGGCTTTTTTAACTTATAGGTACGTCTTACACAATCTAAAATTACCATTAAATTACAATTAATTTGGCCAAGCATTTTTCAAACAGTAAAAAACTTGACTTATAAAATTATTTCATGATAAAATGTTATATTTCATGGAAAAAACGAGATTAACTCAAGCTTTAGGCAAAGCATGTTTTTAGAAAACAATTTGACCCCCATTAGACTTTGTTGGTGAAAATTCAAATCATTTTGTTGGAAAGCCCCCAAATGCTTTAATATGCCATTAGATTTCTACTTATCGAATAGAACTTTCTCAATAGCCATGGTTAATGCCACCACCTAAGGGGCTCCCTTGACCTGTGGTGTCCCCCAGGGCTCCATCCATGGCCCCTCACTCTTAAGCATAAACATGCTGCCACTGGGTCATATCATAAACAGGTTCTGTCAGGTGGCACACATTTTTCATTACTAAACCGCAACTCAGAATGTGCTCAATCAGTTAGTTGAGGAGGATATTTAAGGGATTAAATAACAGCCCAGTTTCCCTACAAGGTTGTTGATAAAGGTAACAACCCTTTTAAACAGCGATACACAGCAATAATTTGACTCGCAAACCCCCAATATCACAGTTCTCAGCAGTTCAGATTTTTCCCAAACTGTTTTAAACAGATTGTGTCAGTAACAATAAACATTCAGCAATCCTTTCCCCAAAAACCCAGGGGTAATATCTCAGTTAATAATTCGTCATTTAATCTCAGTACAAATTCAAATTAACTACAGTTCGAACACCCTTCAGTCCATCAGTCTTTTTCTGGGGTTTATAGTCGGTCCCTTCCAAATGTTAGTATTCCCAAAATGGAGTCAGAGTGATCCTCCTCGCACAAAGATGGGACACAGCGTTTACCTGCCGGTTCGCAGCGTGAGAACGCCGATCCGATGGATGTCAAGGGGGCTCGAGCGAGATGAGATGCTAAAGAATCGGAGATATTTAATCTAGTGTGCGAACGTGGATCTAGGAAAGTAAGGTTAAACCAGCTTCCAGGGGCTGGCAGGCTATCTAATGATAAGCTAGAATTCCGTTTTATGTGTGACGCTGTAGTGGGTGACCGCGCTCATCTTTATAAAACAGCCGTTCATCTTTTGAGGCGTGTATTTCTGTGACGTAGTTGCGACGTAAGGCCACAGAGTACAAGTAATAATAATAATAAATAATAATACATTTAATTTATAATGCACTTTACATTTGGATCAAATCTCAAAGTGCTACAAAGTAAAAGCAGATAAAAGCATCAATAAAAAAATAAAATAATAACTATATAAAAGCCTGACCAAAAAAGCAGCAATGTTAATTAAAGTTATAGGTTCTGCTAAAAAGGAAAGTTTTAAGTCCTTTTTTAAGTGTGTCAGTCTTCTGTGGAGCCCTGAGATGTTCAGGGAGGGCATTCCACAGACGAGGACAGAACAGAAGGCCCGATCACCCATGGGGCTGAGCTTAGTCCGGGGAAGGAGGAGGCGGTATGAGCGGGTAGAACGGAGGGATCGTGTTGAGGTCCATGGATGCACCTGTGAGTGAGGAGAGAGATCTTATAATCAATCCTGGTGGAGATGGGAAGCCATTGAAGGGAATGAAGAACGGGGGTGATGAACGAACTCTCATCAGGATCCTTGCAGCACTGTTTTGAATATACTGTAGTCTTTGAAGACTTTTATCAGGGATCCCGATGAGAAGTGCGTTACAGTAATCCAGTCGTGAGGAGACGAACGCGTGGACCAGCTTTTCAGCATCACTCAAGGTGAGTGAAGAACGGAGTTTGGAAATATTTCTGAGATGGTGAAAGGAGATCTTTTCAGATGTGTTTGATGTGGGATTCAAAAGTGAGTTGAGGGTCGAATCTTACGCCGAGGTTGGTGGCTGATGAAGAGAGGGCAATGTCGTGACCAGAGAAGGTAATACTGGTAATAAATAATCATCAATGGTAATACTAATCATCTCACCTGACCCTTGAGTATAAAATATTATGATATACTTGAAAGACAAGTGGCTATCCTGTACAACCATCCATTCATCCTTGCATCCATCCATTTTCTTCCATTTATCCGGAGTGTGGTCGCAGTGGCAGGCAGTCTAAGAAGGGTATTCCAGATGTCCCTCTGCCCAGCAACCCTCACCAGCACATCATGGGGGTCCCAAATAATTCCCAGGATAGCTGAGATCTACATTGTCCTTCCAGTGAACTCTGGATCAACCCTGGGGCCAGTAGGATGTGACCGGAAAAACTAATCAGATACCCAAAGAAAGACTCAAGAAAGATACTTAAATGTGATTGTGGTAGTAACTTACCTCCAACCTGAAGAAGACAGTCCACCGTTTCCTGGTAGGGAACAATGTCTTCTAATTTGGAGGTGCTGACTCTCATACCAGCCGCTTTACATTCAGCTGTAGCTGCACACTGATACATAACGTCCCAAAGGTTCTCAGTTGGATTCAGGTCTGAGGACCAGTTGATGGCATCAATCCTGGAACTGCCTACACGGACCACATGAGTCCGTCTATTGTCCTGCACCAGGAGGAACCCAGCGTCCACTGCACCGGGATAAGGTCTGACAGTGGGTCTGAGGATTTCATGCTGGTAAGATAGCAGTCAGGGTGCTGTTGGCTAACACGTGGAGGTCTGGTTGACCCTCCAAGGATCTGCATCGCCATTCCATCCCTGACCCACCACAGGTCCTACAGGATGACGTTTCAAGCAGCATAACATTCACCTTAGCATCTCAAGACTCTCTCACGTCTGTCACATGTGCTCAGTGAGACAGCACTCCCCCTGTTCCCCCTCACAGAAAGGAGCAGATACCGATCCAGGCTGGTGGGTTGTCGTCCTTCTACAGCTGTCCAGCTCTGCTCGTGTAACGGCCCGTATGTCCATCACATCCCTGAGAGTTTTCTGGAGGACACAGCAAACCTTCTAGTGATGACTGTATGGATCCATCATTCTGGAGGAGCTGGACTACCTGTGCAACCTAGTTCTTCTTTGAGCTAGGCCGCACCTCTTCTTATCTTCTACATTATTTCTGCCATTATTTCACTAACAGAGACCCAAAACAGGCAAAATTACAAAACAGCAAATCACAGTTTGATGATCATCTAAAACAACAGAGTCAACCCCGTCCTTTCTCAGAAATTGTTAACATCTTCTGGCGTCCTCTCTTATATTCTGTGATCTCCTCATACAAGTTACTGTTACTTTAAGGGAGGTCGTGACAGTGGACAGTGACTTAATACATGTACTCAAGTACTTTTCTGAAGTATACATTTGGGTTACTTGTAACTCACTTGATTACTTCCAGAAGCTTTTACTAGCTTGTTTTTCAAATTAACATCTTCAATAAAAATATATTTTTTAAAAGTTGTATGAGCAATGACAGACTTCCAGTATTATGATTAATATACATAATATAGAGGCTCAAATAGAAATTGAACAGATTACAGGAACATTTGGTAAACAACATTGTGTAGCAAAACTTGTTTTATTTTTCTGTTTTACCCAATTAATCATCTTACTTTAGAGATTCACTAATGTGGTCCTAACCGTTAATTTGTACAGAGAGAAATTAGTTCCATCACAACAAACTATATCTATCAGAAAATGCTTCTCACAAATTTTTTGAATTATTAATAACCTTGAAAATAAATGTAACATAACAGCAGGATTTTTTTTTTTTTTTTTTTTGCAAAACAAGCCACAAAAGTTACATTTTTCTTTACAAAATTAGAATTTTAAATGCAGGAATTTCACTTGTACAGATGATTTTGTATTGTTGTATTATTACATTTAATCAAATGGAACTGAAAAGTACAGTTCAACAATGTGACTAATTTAAAAGAAAAGAAACAGAAAAGAAGCATTATTGCAGTCATGAAAAAAATCTTTCTTTTTGAAAATAATCATTTCAAACAGAAAATGCATATCAGACAGTTCTTCTTGCATCTATCCAGAACCAACCAGTTTACTGTACATTAAACATAATGCCCACATTTCACTTCATGTCCTGGCAAGTCCTAGTTGTAAAAAGTATTTTCATTGACAACATGTTTGTAAACATTTTGACAGACAAATCTACCGTGTGAAGGAATGTTTAGAATGTGAATGTTAATAAACAGTCTCTCTTGAGATACGCATCTGGACAACTCAACATATCAGCTCACAATGTGCTCAAACTACATTCAGAAAATGAATTGTAAAAATGATTGTAAACCGACTTTTGTTTCTTGTAAAATTCGTTGCAAAAAATTTTGAACTATTAAATGTTTTACCCTAAAACCTATTTTAACAAAAAACTCTCAAACTCCTTCAGATTCTGAGGTCCACGCTTCCTCTGCAGCCCATCCCTCAGATGTTCTGTGTTGGATCTGCTGACTGGGATGGTCATGGCAGAACCTTTGTTTTGTTATCTCTGAACCATTCTTGGTTGACTTTGAGTCGAGCTACAGATCATTGACCTGCCGAAAGGTCCAACCACGGCCCAGTTTAAGTTTCTTGGCAGAGGCAATAAGATTTTCAATCAGTATCTGCTGGTATTTGATGGAGGAAAACCAGAGATCCACCACCAGACTTCAGAATGAGTATGAAGTGGTTTTCTTTAAGGCTTTCTTTCTTTCTTATGACGATTGTTGGCAAAAAGCTCTATTTTGCTGTCATCTGACCTATGACCTTGTTCCATTGAAAGTCCCAGTGGTGTTTGTCAAACTGTCAGGGCTTTATTTTGTGGGTGGATGACAGCAGAGGCTTTTTTCTTGCTATCCTCCAAATAAAGCTGGTGTTGGTGTAGGCGTCATCTGATGGTGTTTAGGGAGACTTTCTGACTCCAAGAGTCACCTGACCTCTGAAATTCTCTAGCCGTAATACTCGGAGAGTATTTTGCCAGTGAAAATATCCTCTTCACAGTGTGTGTTGTCACTTTGCAGACAAATCCTCTTCCATGCTGGTAATTAACTTCTCCAATCTCTTTAAACTAGGGGTGGCAATAATTGTTGCAATCATGTTTTATAAAAATTTCTAAAAATGAGCTAATCCAATAGTATAAAAGCATACAAAAAAGCTCTAGACGTAGAGTATAAATAAAAAAAATATTTTTTTTGCATCTCATTTTACAAATGTTTTTAGACGGGGCCAATCATGCACATATATGTTGTACATTTATGTTCATATTCTGATGAAATGCATGTACCATTTTAAAATATGGCCCAAATATGTCTTCATTGCCATAGACAATTTTGTCAGTGAAAATTTATACACCTTCCTGCAAAAGGTGTTCTACCTTACAGTCTCTGCTTTTCTTTAACCGTTCTCTCGCCCAACTCGCCAATAATAGGCAAAGATTCATCCCAGCTATCCTTTGTAACCACAGACATGAGCGCTCTTATTGGCTGTACGGTCGGCTTCTGAGCAAATTGTCCAGGTCACTCTTGTTAATGGTTCCGTAGGCCTGGGTGTAGCTTCCCAGTTTTGCTCGAGGGTCGCCTGCAGCCGCCACGTTACAGTTGCTCTGAAATACTTTCTTGCTGAACCGTGGCTGAGGGTCACGAAACTGAGAATTCAAGCGCTGGTTCTGAATGGGAAGAAAAACTGAAGTTAGGAAACCTACAACGATCATTCCATCTTCATCACACATCTCCTTAGCTTAAAAATGTTCAAGTTTTCCTCCAGTCTAAATTTCAAATCAATATTTCATCGAGCACTTCCTGAACCCTGGTGAACGGACTAAGATCAATATTTATTAAATAACCAAGGCTTAAGACTAGCTCCTAACTTAACTAACTAACGGCTTAAAAGAAGTCTTAAGAAAAAGTGTGCCTGTCACTCCCAACTTTAAACCAATACTAAAATCTTCTTTTGGATATAGGTCTGTTATGATTATTACATGATCGTTTGGACACAATCATTTGAATTAATTGCAATTATTATTCAGGATAAAGATAATCGTCTCAAGTCATATGTGAAGGAAGAGTTTGATGTAACAGAAACGTTATATTTCTTCACTCTTTCCAAGTCCTTTTCCACTGTTAAAGGGTCAATGATGTCATCTGTTTGGCCTTAAATGAGCCTTTTACCATCTCCATGATGCCAGGGGGGTTTTTGAACACCAGTGAAAGAACAGCCAGCAGCTGGATAGATCCGTGGGTTACACCACTAGACTTCCCGGTCAAAAAGAGGACATGATGACAGAAATCCAGTATGGACCCCTTAGGAAAGGTCCTTAGTGCTACCCAGACACATATAAGCCTGGACAAATGGGATCGTTGTGTCAGGAAGGGCATCCAACGTATTAAAAAAAACACAAACCTATGCCAAATCAAGATTTAGTTGATTTAATTGCAAGCAAATGTCACCGGCCTCCTTCTCCAGCTTTGAACTTAGTATGTTTGAGCTGGGTCCTTCTCTCCCGGTTCTGTGTGCGGTGATATCCCGGCCTCCGAAATACAACAAAGATTTTATCAATGACTTCTCTGATTTCCTGGCTGGAATTATGCCAAAACACTACCTGGTTTTAATTGTCGGGGACTTTAATGTCCATGTCAAGTGGAGGAAGGATAAGCTGCAGGTGTCTTATGAAATGAGGAAAGAAAGATGGAGAAGATACCAGAGGACTGTTAAATCGACAAAAACCAAATATTTTTCTAGATATTATTTCAAATAATTGTCACAAACCTCAAAGAAAAATTAATGATGCTAGTTCTGTAAATTTGTTGTTGGAGTCTCTGAAGGACATCAAAGCCTGGATGGCCCTTAACTTCTTACATTTTAATGATTACAAAACGGAAGTGATGGCGTTTGGACCTATTGGTAAGATCGATGCCTCTGCTATGGACCCGGGCTCCCCGCAGCCGTTTTTAAAATCCACGGTTTCAAACCTTGGCGTCAAAATAGACAGTCATTTTAAACTTGATAAACAGATAAACTCTGTAGTTAAATCTGTTTTTTATAAATTGAGGCTTTTATCTAACGTTAAGACTTTTAAACCCTTAATGACTTTAAAAAGCTTATTCATGCTTTAGGGCTCCACCCTAAACGGTGGAATGAGTTGCCCCCTCATGTCAGGGCAGCCCCCACTCTGTCTGTTTTTAAATCTCACCTTAAGACTCATTTTTATTCCTTGTCTTTTAATCCAGGATGAGTTGTTGCACATTTATCTCCTATATTATATATAACATGAATTCAAAGACGGAGACTCAAATCAGCCCAAAGCACCATACAACCAATCACGGATGAAACATGAAATTATGCACAGTTAACAAGTCAACCCCACCCTTCTCTTAGCTTAAGAGCTCTCCGTACTCTTTCTTAAAAGTTACTTTTCGGAGCTTTTTTAATTCGATCTCTAAGAGGAAACTCTTTGCTAGGACCTCATGGTGTTCCGTAGGGAGTCAGTAGTTAGGGTAAAATGTTACGTGAAGGTGTGCAAATATTACTTGTTGCCCGCAGGTCAGGGGTGGCTCATCTTTGCGAACCAATAGACTGTTCTGCGTTTGGTTAAGGGTCATGGAGAAGGAGCAATCACGGGTCACAGGAGCTGAGCGACCACGCTGAAGAAACTGGTCCGCGGACTTAGAGAGGGTAAGAATGAGAAAACAACAAGATTCAAGGTCAGCGATCGAAAGATTATGACAAGAAGAGGATGCAAGTCGAATTAAATAAAGGAGTATGGTACATTAATCTGAGCAAACACATTTACATCACAACAAAGAATAACTAAACGGAACATTAAAGACGTATTTCACCACCTGAGAGATGATATTGTAATAAAAGTGGGCTGTCTACGACATAGAGAAACTAATCTGTCTGAGATTGTAGGTTTGTGAGCAGGCTGTGGTATTTACCTTCTGTTCAACAGACTAAAAATGAAAAACATATAACAAATAAAATATACTTTTCCGCAACAAAAATTGCTTTGGGTGAAGATTGGTTTCGACTCCAGTTTGAAACAGGAGAAAGATGCATGAATGGTGATGAAAGTGACCTTGTTTAGCAGCTTAACAGGGGACTAAATGTTTGGGTTTTTTTAAAGAATTTTAGGTATGAAATGAAAAGGATCTGGATTCATGTTTAATTATAACAATTCCTAGATTTACTGTTTGATCTGAGTTTTTGAAAAATATGACAGATACTCCACAAACTTTCCCTATAAAGCTCAACTAGACTAGAACGACCTTTCGCAAAATCAATCCAGTTCTTCCTCGCACTAAGCTCTATGTGGGTGTTACATTTGAAAATGATCCATGAAATAGTTTTTGAGTCATCCTGTTCAAATGAAGGATCTGCAGACACTCCCATAAAAAAAGTCCACTGTCACGGTTCATTTTTGTTTCATATATATTTCCCCCACGATTCCCTTCAAGAGGAGTGATGTCTTCGGCTTACTGCATCAAAGTTGGTGCCTTCTCTTGGCGTTGCATTTCTCCTATTGGTCTGTTTCACTAGTCTCATGTCAGTTGCAGGGGAGTGGAAGCACTGAGGACCAGCTGCACTCTCAACAAATACATCTGAAAGAAAAGAAGAAAAGAAGAAAAGAAGAGTTTGTTAGGGAAAAGAGAATTTTCTTTTTAGTTTGAGCCTTTTATCTAAAATACATGTATTTACATTTTTAGATTTCATTGTGAAGATTTCATTGTGAAGACATGAGGGGGTCAACATTTTTTGGTTATTTCTTAATACTATTGCTTTATTTCGCAACATTTCTGCACTTTTAGAAAAAGGGTTATTAACCCTAACCCTAATAATAATAATACATTTAATTTATAACGCACTTTACATTTAGTACTCTACACCAAAACCTACAGTTTCATAATTTAAACAAATACGACCCCCTTCTAGTTTCTTCTGTATTTATGAGTATCTATACTATATTGTGTCAGAATATCAAATAAAACTTGACATGAAACAAAGTCAACCACAGTAAAGTCAAACTAACAGTTTTAAATGATAATTGAATTTATTCAACCGAAAGGGTTATTCAAATACCAACCGAGCCTGTGTGAAAGAAACTTCAGAAACTAACTGGTTGTAAGTGAACTAGACACTCCCCACCCATGATCACTGCCAAACCTGTTCAGCAAAATCATTGCGTAAATGGAACATTTTCAGAAGCATGAAATTGAATATGAGTAGCACAGTACACAAAACTCTAAAGAATTTTTCAAAAAAGGTCCACCTTTTAAAAGCTCCTCTATGAAGTCACAAAAGATCCAAACAGGCTCCTGTCACTGCTTTAAAGGCCAGAGCTAATGGTTCCACTATTACAAAGACACTGGGTCCAAAAGGCATCCATCCATATGGAAGAGCAGCGAGGTTAACCCGCTTACCCAGCAGAGCATTAAAACTTGACAGAACCTTCCCAGAACACACCTTGAAGATCCTTGAGAGTTTTTGGCTGAATATTCTACAAACTGAGGAGGTGAAAGTTGAACTTTTTATGAGTTAGGGATCCCATTAAATCTGGTATTAGACATTTTGCACTTACTGAAATAATAGGATTCTTTTTTATGGCAATAATGTTTTTTTCGAGCTGTATTGTAGTGTAAAATCTCCTTTGGTGCTTTAATATCCTGCTCAACTGTTTGGCTGAGTACATTTTGAGTCAGTATTTCCCGTTGAAAAATGTTTGACGCTTGACAACCTGTTTATAATATGACCCAGTGGCAGCATGTATATGCTTAAGAGTAAGGGGACGAGGATGGAGCCCTGGAGGACCCCACAGGTGAAAGTGGAGGAGGAGACATTAACCATGGCTATTCAGAAAATCCTATTTAATAAGAAGGATTTTTTTTTTCCCATGTTAAAACATGTGTGGACTTACTAAACATAATTATGTAACTTGATTCAACCCAAAAAGTATAATAACGGTCAAATAGTTCTCTAAAAAACATGCTTTACCAAAAGGTTGCGCTTATATAATTAAAATTGAAGATTTTCCATGAAAAATAAAAATTGATCATGAAATAATTGTATAATTTTTTTTACGGCTTAAAAACATGCTTGATCAAATTATTTGTGTTTTGATTGTAAATTTTGTCTGAGATATTAAATTAATAAACACTCAAAAGAAATAGAACATTCGTAGAAATATTATTTCCATCATTTTTTATTTTTGTCTTGGTAAGGATATTAAACGGTTAAATTTAGAGATGTTTCATCATTCGGTCATCTAAACGACATATTAAATGATGAATATATTTCGGCTGGTACAAAAAGAGGTTTGATACCCAGTCTTGTGTGGAACCAACATACTCACATGGGGCGTGTGTGATTGGGTTATACAAGATTTTTCCCAAGCCAGGACTAGTTAATGAACTCGTCTGATCCACAGCTGGTGCGGCGGACACATTTGCAGGTCCCGTTTTGGTGCTGACAGTATGTGAAGGTACACAGTTTGTCTCATCTGTCTTTTTTTGCTGTGTTTTTCCCTCATGGTCTTCATCGCTGTTGCCATTCGCCGCAACTGGGCCATTCTCTACTTTATCCTCCACAGTGGGCTTCTCCGTGCTGGTGGCACACATCCCATCCTTCGGCTGGATCAGCCTAAGCATCCCCTGATTGGTCCTCTTCTCCAGCATCATCTGCATGTAAAGGTGAGGAAAGAAAGGTTTAATCAGTGAGATCAGCTGCAGTAACAGGATCTAATTGAAGACTCATTCTGTACCTCATAGAGTTTGTTGCGATATTGAACTGCAGAGAGCTGCACGTCATCGTCCACTGACAGCACTACATCATAGTTAAGAGCCGGCTCCTTGGCTGGCCTATGGAACCTTCAAGGACAGAGATAACAGTTATGGATAAACCTCAGATATATCTAGCACCGGCAACTACACATAAAAAAAGAGAACATTTGAAGCTTTAATACCTGGCTACATATGGGTGTTGGAGGGCTTGCTCAGCTGTCAGCCGCTTGTCTGGGTTGAAAACGAGTAAACCTTTCAACAGGTCCAGAGCATCAGGAGGCACACAAGGCTGGAAAAGATCCTCCAAAGGCACCTGTGGTCTGGTGAAGGAAGAAGTCATTCATTTGCAATTAAATTCATTTTCATTTGCCTTCCTTGTAAAATCCTGGCCTGTTATTGGAGACGCGGTTAACGGAGCCTCCACACCCAAAGAGATATTAGAGGCCCAGAAAGAGGGAATATGAATATATATAGAATCATCATCGCTGGTCCTGCCGCAGATCTTTCATGTTAACGCAACTTCAAAAAAAGAAAGAGCAATTACCTGTTTTTTCCACTAGGGGCAGTAGGGGTCGCTTTCGCTCCAAAATCACCTTTTCTAGGCCTCAATTTCTCAACTGCTGGTCCAACTAAGTCCAACTACGGTTCATATGAATTGACTGATGAGATCCATCTTGTATACATCATATTTTTCGAGGATATACCCTTGCTGTCCACGACAACGGCATAGTCCTAGTTTAATTTTTTCATGACGCTGACTCATACAACATTATTATGCGTCTGACTCTGGAGCCACAAAAGGCTTTCTGCAACTTTCCTCATATTCAATGCATTACTCTGTAATGTAACTCAGCTGTAAACTGACTTTGATGTTTAAAGTCTGTAAATCAAAAGTAGCAGGTAGTGGGAGAGAGTCAGTGGGATGTGCATGGGGTAAAGTCAGGAAAGGAACATTTTAGGCCACATTTACGGAGTAAATATTTAACAGAGAGCGTAAAAGTAAATCAATTATAATGTTCCATTTTTAAAGGACAGACAGATATATACAGAGGCCTATTCAGGCTGTCATTACTTAGGTTTTGATTTTGATTTGCCGCAGCTTTGATCATTGGATCTGTGTAATAATCACCGCTCCTCCTTCTTGAATGTTTGATCAGCGCCTCCTCCACAGAACAGTTACTTAACTACGGCACGTCACTCTGTGGTTTTTTTACTTCACCAAGTTTCAGTTGGAGGCCAGTTTAGGCGAAAGGAACAAAATGGCATTAATTTTAACCTGTGGAGAGTGCAGAAGGAAGATTTTCTTACTTCAGCAGCATTCTCTGAAGGACAGCGGACCCATATTCAGACTTGATTGCAAGTATATCTGAAAAATAAATAATTAATTCAAAGTTAAGAATTGTTCTTGGTGTTAAAACTAAAGTGAGAGAGATTTGAACAGATTCACCTTCCGGGGTTGGGTGTGATATGGACCTTAGGATTCTCTCTATTTGGTTGATGGTGGAGGTTCCCGGGAAAAGGGCTTTTCCAAGCAGCATCTCTCCGAGGATACAGCCGAGGCTCCACATGTCCACACCTTTACTGTAGCTTTGGGTAAGATGTACATCTTTGACACTCTCATACAACCACAGAGAAGTATCCTGTCTCTGCATGAAAACGCCATCTTCACACTTGTTAAATTAACAACAACAAGTAGAAGCTATCGTCCAAACACTGACAACAGATGCTGTTGGATCCTAGTAGATACCTTTCGGATCCCAGCAGGATCTCGGGGGCTCGGTACCACCGCGTCGCAACATACTCGGTCAGAGGTGGATTCCCGCTGTCCTCCTGGATGCTGTTGAGTGATCTGGACAGGCCAAAATCACAGAGCTTCACTACACAGTCAGAGTCCAGCAGCACGTTGGATGGCTGTGGGAAACACAGACAAGACAGACAGCCTTCACAACAAGCGCAATGGTTTGATTTCACTCACCTACAGACACAGAGACATGAAATCATGCTTTAGGACTAAAAGAGGTGGAGTAACCGACAACCTGGCGAGAAGGAAGGAGTCAATTCTAGTTTCTAAGTTTAAACATTATGTTTTAATGTTATGACAGTCGGCAACATTTTCAATCTTTTGCAAATGTTACTGAATGTGATTACATGAACAAGGAATTTTGGAAATAATGGAGTGGATTTTTAGCTTGACACGAGAACTGGAACAACAAGCCCTACGCTGTTCTCCCTGATATCAAGGATATACCTGTATTCCCAAAAAGCCCCCAAACCCCTGCTTTGTTGAAGTAAGTTATGTACAAATAATGGGACCAACGGTTGAGAAATGATGGCCGAAAAAGTCTTTGAGATTAAGCTCTTTCCCAAAATCAATCCAGTTCTTCCTCACATTAAGGTACATGAAGGTATAAGATGTGAAAATGATCCATGAAAAAAGTTTTGAGTCTTTGCGTTAACAAGAAAGGATCGAGGGAAACTACGGTGACGATCGCATTATATCCCAAACCTTTCGGTAATACAAATACAAATATTAGCAGAGAGCCAGGTGATGTTCAGTTAATTCATTATTTCAGGATGTAATATATCATTTTTGTATTTGTTTCACCCATAACTTCAATATGTTACAAAAGCAAACTTCCATATAGTTATATCCCCGAAGTGTCGGAGATATTATGGAATCGTCATTGCCCCCGCCGCATCCCTCGCAGATCTTTCGTGTTAACGTGATGTATTTATAAATATCTTGTTAAAATCATATTTTACTCCAGTAGTTCATATTTTACTCGCTGGGTGGAGCTTTCCTCTTTTTTTAAACGAAAAACACTTGTTTTCCAGACATACCACAAAAACTATTTCTTGGATCATGTTCAAACGTTATACCCACATAGAACCTAGTGTGAGGAAGAACTGGATTGATTCTTTCATTTCTCAACCATGTATCCGATTTAGTCCAAATTTGGTGCATATGAATCGACTCAAGGAGATCTACCTTGATTATTTTATATTCCAATCTACTAGATTATTAATTAATGCACCTCAGGGGAGTTTTTTTTGTGCTAAAAATACTATAAAACTAGCTCCACATTAATTTCAGGGTTTCAATAAAGGGGGAGTACAACAAAGGGGATAGCATAGGCCTAATTTAACTCACAACTAATGCTTAATATTCTCCACCTGGCGTACCTTTTGGTCCCTGTGGATAACGTTTCCTGAATGCAGGTATTTGATGGCTTTGAGGAGCTGGTACATCACGTAACGTTTATGGATGTCTTTCAGCAGGGTGCCTCGCTTTATCACCGCGTGTAGGTCCGAATCTGGTACGGAGAGAGCAAAAAAAATAAAAATTACACTTACATTTCAGTACATCCAACATTAATTGCATTTGAAGTTACACACAATTACGCCGAAGATAAAGCTCGGCAGCGATTTACCATATGGACAATAAATTCAACAAACCAGCATCCTGAAAACAAGACATTAGAGCTAGAGCAGAGGTCTGTGCCGGAATGCTGGTGTACAAACAAACAGGCGGGCCAATCTGTGGATTCAGCTCCGTGTACAGCACCAGAAGCAGAACTTTACACACTCACCCATATATTCAAAGATGAGGTAAATGTCTTTATCATTCTCAGCCCTGATGACATTTAGTAGTTTGACAATGTTGGGATGATCTCCAAACACCTGCACATAGTTCAGAAACTTTTAGTGACAGACGGCACACACTCACGCCGAGAGCTGTGTGAGCCGTAATCACAAACAGGTAGGGTAAATAAGAGGGGTAGCTTCCCTAGTGGTTACGTAACAGTCATTGTGTGTATTATAGCAGCTGATCCAGAGGTTAGGGGCACGACTGAAGGTCACAGAAACGTAGGTTAGCAAAGAAAGACTAACAACATTTGAGAAATGTTACTTTCTCTCAAAACAGTAAAGGAGCCCTAAACATACAATTTAAGTATTTTAATCAAATATTAAGTTTCCATCTAATTTTATAGCATAGGTTCGATGTAAAGAGTCACATTTAAATCAATATTTTTCTGTCATGTTGAGCCGATGTGAGTAAATTGAATACATTTAGAGTGAATCGTTACAAGAAACAGGAGAAATGGTTTTGAAAAAGGTTCATCACAAAAATAAACAAGAAGATAAAGGAAAGAATATTTAAATGGGGATGACACAATTCATTTGAATCATAAGCACTTTAATAGATACATTGTTTATTTAGAAGTCTCCAAATAAACAGGAGTCTTCTGCACAAATCGGCATTAATGTAATGTGATTTATTTACATTAACTCAACATTATAGAGAAACATTCATTTAAATGTGACTCTTTATATTAATCATATGCCACAAAATTTCATATGTAATTGAAATATTTAAGTCGTTGTTGTGGTCCTTTTTTTTTAATTTAAGGATATGCAGTACATTTTTATGTGTTCGTTTAAAAATATCAAAATTAGACTTTGGTATTTTCACAGTAATGCACTTATTAATATATAGTTGTAGCTAAAGCCAGAGTTTTTCCGTATTTTGGGGATTTTGCCTCCGTGCAATTTTTACCATGATGTACGAACATTTTATTACCTTTAAGACCGATAAATACAGTAAAACGGTATTGGATCAATTTACAACAAGCACACTGGGTGATAAGAGGCTCGGTACCACAAGTGTACAAGTAGCAGAATTTCTTTAAAACAGCAACATGAGAAGATATAAAATAGGGAATTTCCCCGTTGCTACATGTGTGTTTTGTTGGATTATGTGGAATGCTAGCTGTAACTATATAAATCTTCAATTACGAGAATGATTCACGATAGTTGAGCTTCATTTGAGTCAAGAAAAATTACCTGTAGGAACATGATTTCCCTGAAGGTCCGCTAGAAAATAAAAATAAAAATTCTTAGATAGGATATGAACTTTGGCAGCAACATGCAGGTATAAAATATGAAAACATAAACATACTCATATACTCTTACCGAAGAATATGCTTCTTCTTTTTTTTATCTGGCCAATCCCTGCATGGTTTTACTTGTTTGAGTAACTAGAAATCCTTCAAGTAACTAGGCTCACACTGTCAAGCAAGGGTGTATCACTGAAAAGCCTCCAATCCCCTGCGTTGAACGTGTATTCCCCCTGATTGAACTCCTCAAATTAAATGTGACTCAACAACCTAACTGTTTCTATGAAGTCGGCAATATTTCCATGTGTCGATTCATATGAGCTAAATTTGGAAGAAGAATCTGGAAGTTTGAGATAAGAAATTATTTGCGACAAAAGCCTCCCCCTAATGAGTGAAATACAAACTTTTATAGATTCAAATTTTAGATTTACATGAGCCAGTTTGGACATAATCGGATATGTGGTTGGGAAGTAGTCAAGTATTTTTCTCTAAAGAAATGCGGACCATTAGACGAGATACTTGATATGACGTTACAGTATGAATGATTAATTATTAACTTCATTGATACCCAACATAAAGGACACACCTGGGCATCGGTCCGGTTCCTGAAGGCATCAAAGATCTTCTTCACAGCCACGGTCTCGCCCGTTTGTCTGTCAACTGCTTTCCATACGATGCCGTAGGCCTGAGGCAGATAGAAAATCATCAGGTCACCTGATATACATTCAGTAAACCAAGTTTTCAGTTTAGTTTGAACATTTTTTTTTCTGTAAGAATAAGGAAGAGTCACGGTCAGAGGCCCCAGAAATTTAAAATTTTTGTATTTCATAGAAAATTGTCAATTTTTAATTAGATTAGCTCAACCTTTTTGGGAAAGCCTTTTTTTTTAGAAAACTATTTGATTCATATTAGACTTTTTCTGGTTGTTTAAAGTTACATAATTTGGTTTAGTAAGTCATAATATGCTAATATACCCAAATAAATCCTTTATTAATGCCTCCTCCAAGGTGGCCCCTTTAACCCATGGTGTGCCACAGGGCTCCATCCTTGGCTCCTTACTCTAATCACTGTGTTCCAAGAGAAAATAAAGTTGGATGCATAATCTTTGTGTCCTCATTTGGTAGAAGGAGCCGTGACTCAGGTGATGAAGTCAGGGAGCTTGAATATGCAGTGAAGTCAAGCATAACAGAGCAGCAGCAGTGAGGCATCGCAAAATTGAAGAGACACACGGAGATAATGGATCACAAGGCCTCACAGGATAGGGCCTCTGTCAAAAACCAGGCAGCAGATGAAACCATTTACAAAAGTAGTAAAAACTCAGCAAAGGGTTTTTCACAAGCCCCCTGAGGCATTACTGCCAGAGAGACCACAATACCAACAATCAACTAACAGGTTCTGGTGGGCTGAAACTTGAGTCAGTCTCAGGTATGCTTAGTTAGCCAGTGGGAACGGAGTACGTGGCAGTTTCCACCTGGCCATCATAGTGGAGAAGCAGTTTCTTTAGTCTCTCTGGACAGTCTATTGAAATAACTCACGTTGTTTGTTATTTTTGAAATCATCTGGCAACTGAACCAGTAAAGGGGACAAACAAGCCAGTCTGAACTCCAAAGAACGAGTGTCTGCACACACCAGCTGATATGATGGGAATTTGTCCAGTCAAAGCAAACAACCACCCATGCATACAACATTGGTATTAACTGAAGAACTTAAGTCGTCAAGATTACAGGAGTTTGTTCGAAGCGTTGAAGGTCAGCAGCTGATTATGTGTGCAGCCACAGAGCATGATGAAACAGGATATAAATCTTTGGCAAGGCATTAATTGACATGTTTAAATAGGCCGCAGGTGCACGAGGATGCATGGTAGGAGTCAAAATCCAAATTTCCGTTAAATTCAGAAAATTAAGAGGCAAAATGTTTCTCACCCCTTTCCCTAGTCTCTTCTTGATTTCATACTTGAGGGTAATGTGTTCCTCCACCTCGGACATGTTTGTTGATTCGTATTTTTTGTTCATTTCCTTCAAGTGTCACCTGACTTTTGGATTTCAATCCTCCGTGGCTCCACTGTCCAGGAAACAAGAGGAAAGTTGTGACATCATATGGAACACAATGCAAATATCGAACAGAAGAGAGGAGGCGATGATCGAGTTTGTGTGAAGTGTGGGTACCTGTGAACAGACGTCGCGTCGCGTAATAAATCCTTCAATGTCGTCCGAGAAGCAGCGTCACGTCTTTATCTCAAAACAGAGAACATGGTGGAACCTGTATTCAGGATGTTGTTGTTTCAGGTGCTTAATAATTCCCTGAGTTTCGATAACTCCCAAAGCGTATTTTCAACCAGCCGGAGGTTTGTCATTTCTTGTCGTCTTGGCGACGGATAAGCCCACGTGACGTCATTTTTAAGTCACATGACGCAGCCCGGCTCCTCGGTGCGCAGGAAGCACAAACACGACCAATGCTGAGAGGAGAAAGATTTTTATTATGGCTTGTGCTCATATTCAATGAAAGATAGTATCTAAATAAAATACTAACATTCATTTATTTATTTATTCATTTCTTCTTTTTTCTTTTTTTTTTTACAGTGCAACATCTTACAGGAAATAAATATGGAAAGCTTTGCTGGAAGTCAGGAGCAGCAGATAACACAAGATAAGACAATAATCCACACTAGTACAGAAGGGAACATACAATCTGTAATAAAAGAAAACAATAAAACACATTTTTCTTCAACATACACTATAGAAAGACCACATAAAAACAAAAAGCAATCTCTTCATTCGTCGGTTTCCTTCCCTCTGCATCCTCTGTGTATCCTCCTCATCTCCTCTGTTCCCTTCACAAACAACTCCCCTTCCCTCTGGGAATACTCTGTACATATATTGTGTATGGTTACTATAACATACACAGCCTTTTATTATATATTTCTGTCATTATGATACTTTCAATGTCATTTCATCATATACACACTGAAATCATTTAATAAGTTATTATTGAACGGTCTAAAAATGGTTGCCATTCTCTTGATGATATTAAAGGGTTCGAACAAAACACATCTCTATGTAGAAGTATGAAGATAAAGAATGTCAAGTGCAAAGACGCCATGGCTGGGGCAACATGACCCCGATAATGCCATTGGTATCCTGGAGGCGGTCCTGGAGTTCTTGAATGGCTGAAGATAAGCCCGACCTAAACGCCATTAAAAACTTTGTGAGCATGGTAGATTGAGCGATAAGCTTCAGCAAGCCTCCGCAAAAGACAACATACGCCACTGAAGAATCTTACAGGATGACATCCAGACCTTGTGACAGTCCATTCAGAGGAGGACTACTGCTGCTGATGTTGGACAAACCTGTTACTGATGGCATAAAATGTTGTACACTCCAGTTGTGTAAGCTGAGTTGTTTATGGGGCTTATATTATTTGGTGGTGTTCTGGTTACAGATAAAATCAAGATAATTTTGAAAGGTAATAAGGAACTAGAATGTCACTCAGTATATTGCCTCACGCCACTTAGGCCCAACAGATCCTGCCCAAGGAATGTAATGGTGTCCATTTTGGGCCAAGACCCATCTTCACACCAGGCTTTATAAAAATTTGACTAACCCTAACCGTTCCTAACCGATGGAACAAAATAATTAAATTTTTTAACTATTATCGATTATTTACCAAATATTCTGCTGCATCATTTTTGCATAAGCCCTCAATTTATCTGCTAGAGTAGGCCATTAAGAAAATCATTGTTTTATACAAGTATTATTTTTGTTTACGTCATACTCATATGATTCATAATACTTTATGAAATCATCTTAAATGAAAAAAAACAATATTGTTTCCAGTTATTGGCGCTGCCAGTCAGCAGAATATAGTCAATCGTTGGAAATAAACCATGGATAAGATTCTTGGTCCGGTTTACACATTTTTTGACCAAATATTTCCTTTGGATCAGGAAAGTTTTTCCATTGTAGAACATATTCAATTACGTTTACGCAAATAAAAAGAATAAAGATATTATGTTTGAAAGATGTTTTGCCAAATTAAGAGTAAGACTTTGGAATCATATGGAAAACTTTAAACAATAAAACGCATAGCTGCTCTACGTCGGATCTGCTCCTTTCTAATCCTGTCCATCCTCGTCACTCCCAGAGAACATCAGAACATCTTCAGCTCTGCCTCCTGTCTTCTGGTCAGAGCCACCGTTTACTCTTCTGTCACATATAACTCCTGACACTCTTCTCCATCCACTCCACTCTGCCTGCACTCGCTTCTTCACCTCTTTTCCAAACTCCCTGGTGATCTGAACAGTTGTCTCTAGGGTACCTCTACTCCTCACCTTCTCATTGTTCCATATATTCTGTTTTGCTGTGACTGACCTTCATTCCTCTTATCTCCAGCGCATACCTCCACCTCTCCATAATTTCCCCCACCATCTCCCTGCTCTCACTACAGATCACAATGTCATGAGCAAACATCATAGTCCATGGAGACTCCTGTTTGACCTCGTCTGTCCATCACCATAGTAAAAAGAAGGGGCTCAGAGCCGACCCTTGCTGCAGTCCCACATACAACTTGAAACCATCTGTCACTCCTATTGCACACCTCGGTGCAGTCATGCTGCCCTCATACATATCCTTTACCAATCTAACATACTTTTCTGTCTTCTCTGCTTCTCTTAAAAAAAAGGAAAAGACAATGCAACTCCTTCTGGCCTTCTATATAATTCTCCATTAGCACTCTCAAAGCAAAACATTGTATCTGTAGCGTTCTTTCTTGGCATGAAACCAAGCTGCTCCTCACAGATTGTCACCTCTTTTCATAACCTAGCAGATTTGTTCTTTAAAGAGAACAATTGAAGACACAAATTCTGAAATGCACACCTTTACATCCCCACCAAGAATGTGACCTATGTGAATAACTGATCCCAGTTACTGACAGAGGCCGGAGTAACTTTATATCTCCCCTTTAGTAATATCTTAACCAATATTAATGAAAAGCGAAACAAGGGAGTAGAGTTTTAATCTTTATTTCCAAAAAGGCGTTACATGCTCTCATTTAAAAATCAAAACTATTATTTACAAAGATGAATCTTAATAAATATGTTTTCCCTAAAGACAGTTGAGAGTTAAGAATTATTAAGCAAGTGGCACAGGAGGTAGAGCGGTCGTCCCCCAAATGGAAGGTTGGTGGTTGGATCCCAGGAGTTGTGATCTGTCTAAATGTCATCCGGTTCCTTTAAGGACCCCGAACCCCGATTTGCTCCCTGTAAGTTTCAAAAGGGGCTGCTTGCTGCTTCTCAGGTACGAGTCAAACGCAGAGATGTAATTTCAATCCCTTACTGTTTATAACCGATAAATAAGAGTATGCACTATGAGGAGGGGACACGCCACCTTGCTTTTACCCTCTTTATGTGACCTAACACTTAAAAAAGGACATTTGGATTAGATTTGTTAACAGAAAAGGGGAACAGAACACTTACAACACAATTCCTTCCACCACTTTCAATATGATTATTAGTTCAAGTCTAATGAATGTTCTTTAGGATGATTAGATTACAAGTATTTCAGTTGCCTTTATGTCACATTAAGTGGCAACCTTCAGCTTCTTTCATTCTATCAACGAAAACTAACGTAGTACTCTGCAGGAGAAATATCTGATAGAAAAACAAACGTGGGAGACAGAACAAATAAAAAAAATTTAAACCCAGGAGGCAGGGCGTGGATTGTATAAGAATACCAAAAACAAACAGTATATATTTGTCTTTCCTGCAATACACCAGCGTTGGCTCCAGCAATATCTTTTTCTCCCTGTGCAGAATAATTGTAAGATCCTTTGTTGTTGGAGCTCTGTGTAGTTCAGTATAAAATTATTATATACATTACAAATTTTGAAGTAAACTTGTTTTTCAGTGGTAGAATATACAGTTAAATTTAAAAGGATTTATCACGTTTGTTTAGAAAACAGCACAGCGTAAACCTGGTAGGGTAAGGCTGGAGAGGGAGTATGATAGACAGGGAAATGTATTGGATAAATGGAGAGCAAAGAACTGGATGGGATATTGAGTAAGATATGATACAAGTCCACTCCCTACCGACAGTCATAAAGAAAAAGTAGAGCATTTCTTTCTTCTTTTTTTTTTGTTAAACTCAAATGTCAGAATTTCAGACACATGGGATCGATGGATAGATGTTTCATGAGGAGTGGAGGAAGCGGTTGAAGGCATTGTAGGCGGACTCCAGATCGAACAGCATCTGGCGCACTTGATTATCATCCAACTCGTCTGAGGCCGACATGCTGCTGAGGGTGCTCAACCTGAAACCACAACAAAAGTCCAAGATAGATATGGAAGAGCTGTAAGGCTTTCTGCATTTGTTTAGCATTGCTGTGGCAGACTTAACTCTCACAAGTGTTGTTGAACACTTCCTACCCCCGCCAAGAAATAAAGTTATATTTTCACTCATGTCTGTCTGGTTGTTTGTTTGTTAGCAAAATTACGGAAAAACTACTAGAGGGATTTGCACGAAAAATTACCCAGACCTAGGTTTTGGCCGTTCCAAGAGGTCATTAAATATTGATGACGTTATGTGTGTCACAGCCTTTAAAATAAAACTATAAATATGTTGGGAGCGGTGATGTCACTTTGTGGCGATTGAGAAAGAAATGGTTCCAGAGTATTTCAGAGAAACTGAGTTTATGCTAGATTCTGAGGTTTGACCACAACTCAAATTAATGGACAAATCTATGAGATATTTTCCTAAATAAAGCAATTGTGTTGAGCACATTGAGCCGTAATGTTACCGTGTTATGCCCAATGCCCCTATTTGTCCTCTGTGCTGTAATTCTCCGCCACTATTCCTTCCTTCCTATTCATTGGATTTGAGAGACCATATAATTTAAGATGATATCAGTCATTAAAAAACACCCTATATTAAGTGATCTAACTGATTCTGATCACAATAATTTCTACTAACATTACCACCAAGTTAGTCATACCTTGGTGGAGGTTTGAGTTTTCTGAGTGCTTTTTCTAGTTCTAGTTTGGGTACAAAGTGGAATGAAAAAATATCAAGCCGTTTTTTAGTTATGCTCCAAAAAGTAAATGTGACTGAAAGACAAACAACAACCATTCCATGGCCCCCTCCTCCCCTTTTTGCATTGGGAGGGATATAAAGGAAGCTAGCCAGATTTAGTAAGATAAGCAACGATATACAGATAACTATGGTTTTACACTTCTTTAACTTCTTTAATATCTTATTTGTTATTCTACATGTATCCACAACAAATTGTCTGCTGCTTGCATTGTAACCAAACCCACCACAGAAAATAAGTGTGTGTCAGTGTGACTGAAGAAGCCAGACTGAACTGGCACCAGCTTTAACTATACAAAAACTGTCAACTGGAAGACACGTAACTAACCAGAGGCTAACTTTGTCCTTCGCCTCAGAGTCTGGAGGCATGTTGCTCATTCTGTTCATGGTCTCCATCAGTTCCCTCAAATCTGGCTGGATCTGCACCGGTTGAAAAGAATCCGTTAGAAACTGTTCTAAATCTTTCTATTATTCAAGTTTTGCACTTTTAAAACAAATACCTCATCCATGGCTCTGATCTCCAGTCTCAACTTGTCCATTACAGTGATGAAAAGCTGAGTAATAGAGAAGGTACAAGAAAATGATAAGCACTGAGACAAAGGTCAACCTATAATCAACTTCCAGAAGTCAGTTATTGTCCATATAACATGTTCAATCTTATAATTTTAGTGCTATTTCTGATTTTATGATTTGGCAGTGGAAATAGTTGGCAACACCCATTGAAATTTGTCAATGTTGGCACATAGGATGAGCCAAATTAAGTGAAATAACTTCTGTAACTTAGTGCTTGCATTGAACACACAAAATCATTTTATAAAGGAAAAATGGCAGCAATAATTTTGCGAAATTAAAAAACCAGAGTCCTGTTTTGCATTAATTCTTTCATATGTAGAAGAGAGAGGGAGAGAGAGAAAGAGGACCTACAGAAACTATATCTGCAATGCAGCGGTTCAGGTTGCCCTTGTCATCCTTGATGGTGATTGGTCGGTCCTCCTTAATCCTTTCCATCGCTAATGGACAGTCGAGCTATGACAAGATCAGAAGTGGACTGTCTTTACTAATAAAAACTTTATATATAAATCAACAGGTGGATCAACTGTGCAGTTTTTTTTGTGACAACAAAGTTAGATGAGTCATAAAATTATCTAAATTCCAAATGATTACTCACTCTGTACTTCCTGCAGAAATCATCAATGGAGCCCACGTCAGATCCCTGTACTTGTTTGAAAGCAGCTTTGTACTGGACCAACAGTCTGGAACAGCAAGCAGTGTACCTGAAACACACAAATACCGGACATTAATAAAAACATACAATCAAAGAGAAGGATAATATATTTTCAGTATTAGACAGAGCTTACTCATTAGGCGTAACACAGTCCTTGATGTAAGCCTTCTCCAGGGCCTGAAGGGTCTTGACTACAGCAAACAACTCTGCCATGTTATCGTACCTTCAGAAACAAGGTTGATGATGAAATGTTACAACACTAGCCACATTGTGAATAATTATGATGGTATGTGGTTTGTTAAGCTGGTGAATGAAACATTTCTTGACACTTACTTTTCTCTTTCTCTTGCATTTTTGTATAATTTTACTTCCTGAAATAAACAATAACAAATGGTGAGTCTTGCTTTAGTTAATTAAGTAAACTTTCACACATTTCTGATTTTAGGTCAGATTTTATAAAGTCTCATTTTCTCAACAATCACATTATTGTAATTCTATGAATTATTGTGCTATTATAAGACTTACATATATAGTTAAACAATCCAGTTTTCCAAGCCTTAATTAAAGATTAGAAAGTTGTTAGAATTACCTCATATAACTCCGGCTTATTTGCTGGAGCTGTGAGAAAAATAAATTAAATGTCATTTACTATTAAAATGATGATTATTAGACAGTTACATACATAACCGCCGACAAAAGATTTATTGAAACATCTTACCTCCTCCAATACCTCCTGTGACTGGTATCCCATGAAACATGATGAGTCAGAACTTTATCTGAAAAACACGTATTTACAGAGAAAGAATTATGACCAGAAATACCTGGCAACATCTAACTGAACCACAAAGTTTTCCAAAAGAATTATCCTATTCATAACAACAAACTTGTGAAAAAGAGATTCTTTTCACGATCACATCAAACCAAGATAAGACGAGATCAAAGATTATCCGAGAAGGTGCTTCTTGATATCAGATGTGTGTCCTACGCGGATTCTGCCCTCTTAAGGCTGCATAGAGTATAAGGACAAAAGGAGGTGTTTGAAACCGTTTAGAATGGATTTACACTGTTTCTTCTCATCTGTTATTGAAATCCAACATCCAAACAACTTACCGATCAGCTGACGATGATCAAATCTCGTATTTATTTTGACGACCTAGCTAGCCAAACTAACTAGCAACTAGTTAGCTTTCGAAGCTAGCTCATCAGTGCTTAATATATGACTTACTGAGCGTATGCCAACTAGGTACTTGTTTACACAAACTAAGCAAACCAAACTTTAATAATAAATATTGTAGTATATGATAGGATGGGATGCCGATATACATTGTAGAAATTAGAGGCATTTTACTCACCTTTCACCAGCAAATATCGAAGGCGTCAATGTAAACACGCCCTCTTGTGAGGACCAGTGATGTCAAAATAGAGGTGTCCTTTGTGCCTCACTAAAATATTTTATTCTTTTATATAAATGTCAGTATATCAAACTCAAGCAATTTGTTTTTGCATGTGTTGTATAGATTTTGCGTATGAATTAGTTATGGCAATAATTAATGGATTTTAATGTTTGACCACATTTATCCTTTTCACAGTCATACGTCAGGGGCAGCTCTTCCTCAACGCGCCATACTCAAACAGTGATAAAGACGGATTACTTCTAGTAACTTGTTATGTATATAACTTAATATAGACGCACAGGAAAGCCGGAGATATTCAAAGGTAATTTAATAAAGTCAGTTACACTATTTACGTTACCGGGCGAACTGAAGTAATGCTGTTCTTATGAAATAACACCAAGAATTAGCTGTTTGCTAAGTGAAAACCGACGAGCGTTGTAACATAGCAGGAGGGAGAAGTTATGGCGGAATGTATCCTTATTAATAATGAAAGTGAATGGCAAATGGCTGATATTTTCTTAATGTAATGTATTTTAGGTTCAGTCTTCACTCTCCACTATGAAGACCTCCAAATCTGCACTAAAGACCTCCGCACAAGAGGAATGTGGCGTCTGGCTGGACGCCGCTCAACTGAAAAGAAAAGCTAAACAAGTGAGTAAATCAGGGAAACTAGCTTCAAATCATGAAACTGTCTTTTTAATATTTTTCATTAGCTTCCACAAAAGTGGTCACACGTCTGGTGTCATATCAAAAAGAATGACAATCATTTGCAACATTAGAAATGATAAGTTTATTTATTTTATATGTTGTGTATATGTATGTTAGTCTCCATGGTCTAAATTTAAAAGTTACTAAGTTAAGACGCTAGAAATGGACCTGTGAAAAAAGTGTGAATATATTGCCGTTAGTTTTCAACATATGTGTCCAGCAACTATTTCCTAATGCAGGGTAACATTTCACAGACTCATTTGGTGGTAATGAAGAATCTGATACTTAATTTTGCAGGTTGATTTCCTTCCAAAATTTGATTTTGATGACTCAAAGTTTTCATTAAAAGAGTCTTACAAATCTTCTAATTTTTTTTTTTTTTTTAATTATGTTCCAGAAACAAGTGGCTCGTCCTGTTCCTAAACTGCTGCATCCCTTCCTTGGAGGTGGCGGATACAGTTTATCTGTGGCACTGAACTTTACTCAGACCAAATGTGAAATGCCAAGGACAAAACAGAGCTCTATAGCAACATTCTTCACTCCTCAACGTAGAGGTGAGTGTAAAAACTCTATATTATGACGACATGTTTTCAGGATTATCATCATTTACAGCGAAATCAGTTAGAAGCCGATGAACGAGCAGTAGACTGTTTACTTGTTATGAAACAGAGAATGTATCTTTCTCCTGTTTTAACATAATGCCTTTTCTGTTTTTTGCCAAAAGTTGTTCACAAGATGTCCAATTCTGAAGTAACAAACGTGGATCCAGTGCAGCCTTCTATATCATCTACCTCTGCTACATGTGACAAAAATGCCCCAATTCCCCTGGCACCTGGGAAAAAACGGAGACGTGAAATTGATCTCGACTTCGATGATCCTAAGGCTTCTCATGAGCCACCAACTGAGAATCTGCTTGAGGAAAAGTGGCAACCAGCAAGCTATACACATTCTCAAAAGATGAGCTGCGCTCTTGAAGAACAATATGAGGAGATAATTCCACCACAGAATAAGAGGAGACTCAGAGAAACCTCCTCACTTCCAGGTGACAGTCAACCTCTTCCAAAGGCGTGGAGCCAGGACCCACTTTTCTCTTATAGCCAATGTTCTGAAGATGAATCTGGACATACTGAGTCAAAAAACGTCACAGGAAACGAGTTATGGGACCCTGAACCAAATGACTTTAACAGTCTCCAAAGTGAGAGGGCCTTTAATTATTGCATGAATGTGGAGGCAAAAACCTCAACGCAAAACACGTTTAAACACAACCATTCTTCTCAGATGGAAGAAGAGAAAGAAAAAAGCAAGTTTTCTCCCCCTCAGTCTCCGAGGAAGAACTCATCTGCCTCGCATATTGAACCTCTTTCAATTTCTAAATCGACAGAACCAAACACTGGATCGCCTCTAAAACGTCATCAAGCGCACTTCTGGAGATCCAATAAAGAAAACGATTTTGATTCACAGTTTATGTGGACAAAACCGAGCAGCTCCCCTCGAAAAAAACGTCTTTCTTGCAGAGAGGTTGAAGAGGACAGTCTGGCCATGTTGTTTACCCAGGATTCTGAAGGCTTCAGGGTGATATCACACAGAGGAGTGCAAGCGAGGAGTCCACTCAAAGATCACAGTAATTTGAGCCCAAGGAAAGAGAGAACTGCCGCTTACAAGTTTTTAGCGGAGGAAGATGAGGTGCTCTTCACTCAAGACTCTCAGGGAAATCTGGTGATCAAACACTGAGAGGAGCCTTTGTAACTCGGAATAAACTTTGAAATATGCTGCTGCCATCACTACTTTATAAACTACTTCTCAGCTGCCAGATCCTGGAAGCTGTTTCTTCTTTTAATGAACGGAAATCTCGTTTGTTTGCAGCCAGACTTCAATGAGTTTAAACATTGCAACTGTAAAATAGAAAATGTTGATATTTTTCGGTTTTGTCCACGTGTAGATTTCTTTTTTGTTTTCCTTGAAGAATTTGAGAAAAAAAAAAGCCATCATCTCTACTTCCTGTTTAGGTGGATGCAATACATTAATTCCAATAAGCCAGAAATTCCAATTTAAATTTTATTTGAAAAATGTTACACACTTACATGTTTTTCTTTCTTGCGCAAATTAAAAAGTTTTGAAAAGGATAAGCTGTGTCATCATCTTGTCCCTTGTTTGATGGTGCCATGTGCTTCTTAGTAGGAAATGTAACGATGTAAAAAGTAATATGGAGACAACAGGAAGGGTTTGACGTGCTCTGGTCAATAAGTTACTCCTACCATCCTTCAGGACTTCAAGCTGTACTAAGGAAGTGCTTGTTACATGATTTCTAAGCATGCAGGGAAATTAGTTACTAAGCATTTCATAACTTTTATTTAATCCAGTTGGTTAAATGTCTCCAGCAGAGGTTGTGACATTGTTCCCTCCAACAGAGCCGATAGGTTACAGAGTGTGATGCACCAGAAAAACATCTGTTAATATAGTGAACGGTGCTGTATAGAGCTCACTAAGTGAAATGTACTACATATATATATCCTGCACGATACTCATGTAAACCTGTATCTAGAGAATAGAATATAAAGAAAATAATCACAGTCCGACACTTAACCCAAGTTGTCTCTGAATATCAAGTGTGTGTGTTATCTAATTGCTATCCTTTTCTGTTGAGAACGTGAGAGTATGTGCTCAAAGTTTGGCCTCGGATCACAGTCAATGAATCGTGTCAGTGGTTGTACATTACAGCCATAATAATACTGAGATTTTCAAAATGAAAGGATCTTATTACTTCTGTCTCATCTGTTCCACCTTACAGAAATGTCTATCACTGGCACAAGAATGCAAGCAAAGGTAAATGCATTGAGTCTGAGACGAACATTTATTCTAAGGGGATGTGTTTCAAAGTGCTGGAGACGTCAAGGAATCACAAATAACGCAAAAAACAAATGGACCAAAAGCTAATCTCTAATCCCCTTATCTCTAAAACCCAGTAAAATCAAGAGGAAGGAAAGATTGTTTGAAAAAAAGAAAAGATGACAAAGACTGAGCATCAATCAATCATTCAACCGGCGATCTCAGTGGGTTCTGTCACCAGTTTGGATCCGTTCCAAACGGTCTGAAACTGCTCCGGTACTGGGAACTCTTTCTGTAGGACGAGACACAGATTAACACACATTCTGAAACTATCAGATAGAGAATCCGAACAATATCTCCCCGTCCCTTCTTCTTGGATACTCACGTATTCATCATCCCCGTGTGGTACCAGGATGTTCATCTCAGAGCTCTTGGCACTGACCATGTTACAATCCAGGGACTCCTTACTCAGGTAGACCTGGCAGCCCTCGGTCTTGTTGATGGAAATAGTGGGAACTTTTCCCAACGCCTATGGAAAATACATTACCACTATATCGATGAGTCATTTCAGAGAATGATGTCAAGTCAGAAATATATTTTCAAATTGTACAACGGCAACAAAAGGTGAATTTCAGGTAAACCAATGAGCTTGAGGTGAACTAGATAGAGATCTTCAGAAAACTGTCAAATGCCCTGTATGTGTTCACAAAGTTTTCAGTGTTTTAATATCACACTAATTATGGTACATGTCATTTCACTATTATTGTTTTAATATACTTTCTAAAATAGGTTTTTAGGTGGGACAAGGGATCTTTCTTCTCTCTCAGGAAATAAATAACCCAAACTGTACGTCTGTTTAATGACCATAAATGGTTGAATGGTTTTTAAAAAAAAAAAAAAGCAACATTTATTTCCTGAAGTGGAGAACATGGATGTCTCTCTCTCCCTCTCTCTCTCTCTCTCTGCTGTTTCTCTGCTGTATATATGTGTGGCAGGCGTCATGGAGGCCGACAGGTTGTCATGGCGATGCACACAACACCAGAACAAAACAAATGACCTGTTGTGAATGAAGCATTCAGATCCCTTACGTGGGTGAAAGCAGTAATACCCAACAGTGGAAATATTCCACTACAAGTAAAATACCTGCTTTCAAAACCTTTATTAAGTAAGAGTAATAAAGTATTATCAGCAAAATGCACTTTAAGAATCAAAAGTAAAAGTAGTTCCTCTCTGTGTTTTAGTGTTATATAGGGTTACTCTTACTGTTGCATTCATGTGAGGGTTGGTCTTACTGCTACAGATGTTGAAGGATGAGGTAATCTAACTACTTTATGCTGTGGAGTTCTTTATAAGATCATCATATCTATTATCATCATATCTATTTCTCCGATTTAGTCGAAATTCGATGCAAATGAATTGAATCAAGGAGATGACATATTTTGTTTACCCTAATAGCCCGTATTTTGCTCTTTGTTGGAGCTTCTTTCTGAAAAACACTGTTTTTTAGACATAACTTCACATTCAATTTTTGGAGTTCAGGGGAATTGCTTGTACAACGCAGGGGATTTGGGTGTTTCTCTGGGATATACCCTTGCTGTCGGGGTCAACATGGAAGGCCTCGTTCGTTGAGTTATATTTATTTGAAGTATCGTAAATTAACATAACTCTCCAATTTAGCTTCGGGGGATTCATCCCTCTCCTTAACACTTTGAAAGAATATAAAAAGGTTTTTCGTCCTCTTGAAAAAACTTCGATGTTTGTTTATGTTCTTCTCACCTGTATCTGAATTGCCTTAGAGTTGATAATCTCCACAATCCCGACCACATTCTCAAACACCAAACCCAGCTTCTTACAGTTGTCTGCAGAGAGTCCATGCACATAATAATAATAATAATGATAATAATACATTTATGAAAGGAAAATCATGAATTCTATTACAAAAAGAATGTTTTTAGTCTCAGCTTTCAGGCAGCTCACCTACGATGATGGAGTTAATTTTCCCCTTAATCTGCAAGGTGGAGTTGTTGCAGCTGAAGATGTAGACCACTTGTTTCAGCTCCGTCTCCTCGATCACCAGGTCGTGTTTCTGCTCAAAGTTCTCCTGCAAGGGAGCAGATTACATCAATATCCTGTTTCGCCAGCTGAACCCCGTGGCAGGAGAACGCGATCCATCTTCATTTTGGATTAAACTTGTGTGGAGAACGTAAACGTGTTACATACCACCCTCCATTTCTTCCCCTCCAGCTCCAGCAGTGGGGGTCTTTTCTGGACCGGTGCCCGGGGTGAATGTACCGACTCTGAGGGCTTTGTTTTGCCTGATGCTGCTTGTTGACGCAGGTTTGGGTTCTTATGGGTCTTCTTGTCATCAGAGACATGCTTTAGACCTACAGAAGGAAAAATATCAGGAGAGACCTTTGAAGCAGATGAAGTGTTGTTGGTGAAGATTTTAAAGTGTTTCAAATTTAATAATAATAATACATTTAATTTATAATGCAATTTTTCTGTATCCACCTGAGAATTTTTAAACAAGCCTGAATCCATCCATGTTAAAAAGCTATAATTAAAGAAATTACTGTAGGGTTCATTTTCTGTAAATTCTACCAACATAAATTACTGTAACATTCTCATGGAGAAAATTCAACCGCTCTTCTGGCAAAATGAAGATATTAAGACCAAGAAATGTCTGAAAAAGCTTAAGATTTCTGTTTACTGTATTGCTTGTTCTTAATTCTTAAAAGTACATCCTTATTTAAAAGAGAGCTCACAGCAATGTTTTTGCTATGCAACAGCAGATATGGAATAACGTTTTATTTCCCCGCTCTCTTGAATCTTTCCGTCTTTGAAGAAGTGGAGTAAACCCACCTTTAGTGATGTCCATGCCCCTGTTGAGCTCGGCAAACAGGGCTGAGTGCTTAGCTGGAGCATCGCCCGCCTCAGACTGACCGTCATCTTCTGTCAAGACTGGAGGAGGGCCAGGGGGAGGAGGAGGAGGTGGAGGACACGGTGCACTGGGGGTCGATGTGGGGTCCAATAGAGAAGGTGGAGCAATAGGGCCCTGTGGAGATGGAGAAGATGTAAGATGTTTGATTCAAAACGTTTCATTCAGGTGTTTGGTGGATCTCACCTGTAGTAACAAATTCCTCCAGCAGGGGGAGCATTGCACTAGAAATATCTTAAAGTCTCCTGCTAGTAATTATTAACAGTATTTGATATTGCTTAGGATGAACATGTAGTGCAAGAAGTACACACAGATGACAAAGTAGATTTTATTGCATAGCCAAGATATATATATTTTAATAACTATTATTTCCCCTTTAAAAAACTGACCGCTAGTAGCCTGCAATGATCAAATACACTGACATAAGGTGAACTATTCAATGAGTCATGGATTGCATGAGTCATTGAATATTGAATAATACATCATTGAATAAAATGTTCTGGACCACTTCAAAAAACGGTAATACTCCCGATTTATTGTGGATTATTTTACATACATTTCTCAAAAAATTCAAACCTACATTTCTGTTTTCTTTGGAAAACCCACAAGGATTTAACAAACTGAAATATTATAGTTGTTTTGTGCATTCATTTATATACTTTCCCCAACATGTTCAGATTGATGTAGACTATTTGGCCTCTTTGGACACTTTGGGTTCTCTAACAGAATTTAAACAACGTGTGAATATGAACCACGAGTAGCTGTTTGTTATAGGAGATTGTAATCGGGCTACTGAGGTGCTGTGTGAAAAGCTCTGGTCTGACGCACAATCATGATTAACTGTGTCGGATTTCTACAGTGAAGTGTGAAGAGAAACATACAGTCTGAAGTTTGAAGATTACGTACAGCTGCCATACGCACACACACACACACAGACACACACACACACACACACACACACACACACAGACACACACACACACACACACACACACACACACACACCACATCATCATATTACATAGGCTGAACTGTCATTTGTATGTGTTTCTGACCACAGCTGACGCTACTTGATCTTTGACCTGAGGCACATGTTTTGTGAATATTATTGCTGAACAATGGTGACCTGTCACGCTAAACATCTCAGTGCATACCACTGGATTAGAACCGGCATGTGTGTGTGTCTGTGCGTGTGTGTGTGTGTGTGTGTGTGTGTGTGTGTGTGTGTGCGTGTGTGTGTGTGTGTGTGTGTGTGTGCAAACTCATATGTGGCCATAAAACTGTCTGACATCTTCCCTGATATTACGCTGGCCTGATATAAAGCATGTTCATGGATGTCTTTGTGTATTCACAGACATCCATGAAACATGCTTTTCTTGAAGCAGGATACATTTCTACTCGTGAAAACTAGGCCTACACTCTCATCCCCAAAAGCAAGGGTGTATACCCCTAGAGTCCCCAATCCCATGCGTTGTACAAGCAATTCCCCTGCTTGATCTCCCGAAGTTAAATGTGAAGTTAAGTCCGAAACCCTTTTTTTTTTTAGTAATAAAGTGCCCCTTAGAGAGTAAAATATGAACTATCAGACTAAAATACGATAAATATACAAGATAGATCTCATTATATTGATCCACCTAAATCTAATTTGGACTAAATTGGTTCTACGGTTAGAAAGTGATGTATGAAAAATAGGGTTTTTCATAAAAGTGCTCCCACTAGAGAGTAAAATATAAACTACCAGAGTAAACAATGATATTTAAAATATACGTCTCGTTGAGTCCATTCATTTTTACCAATCTTGGACAAACAGTTGAGAAAAAAGGTCTGAAAGCTTTTGGTGATAAAGCTCCTCACAGTGTTGGACATATGCAACCGACCTTTCCATAAATCAATGGGGGTAAAAAATCCGAAAAAAGATCCTTGTAATAGTTTTTGAGTTATTGCGTTAACAAGAACGATCTGCAGCGGCAGAAATTACCATTCCATTAATATCCTCAACTTCTCCAGGATAAAATGTGAGCAGGAAACTATGTGGATAATTGAATAAATAAGTCATTTGTCAAGCAGGAGTGCCGAACTTTCTCTGGTTTAACAATTTCAAATATGCACATTTGCTTTTTTCATGCCGTTAGGCGATAATAATTTGAATTCAATTTGAAGGCTTCACCTTTGGTTTAAGTTTAAGTTATGGTGGTCATTTTCATCACACTCTGATAGTCTGTAGACCAAACAAGAGAATAGAAAAATACTATTGGAATCCAAGATTAGAGGATAGTACATTGTTTTTAGAGCTAAGCTGATCCAAGTTCTTTAAATCAGGATGTACGGGCTCACCGGGGCCCAAATGGAAGAGTTCTGAGTGACTGTCGTAGAAAGAGTAAATCATTTAATGATTTAATTCTTGTTTTTTTGAGGGACAACTGCATCGACGTGTGTGTGTGTGTGTGTGTGTGTGTGTGTGTGTGTGTGTGTGTGTGTGTGTGTGTGTGTGTGTGTGCTTGTGGAGCCACTTGTTGTTTTGTGTATGTCAGAGAATAAGCGTGTCTGAGCAGCAGGTGACGACCCTTCAGATATGGGGTCCAGCCCTGCAGTTTAGGTTACGATGCAGGCCGTGTGCGTACACAGACCCTTTGTCTGAAGGAAACCTCCATTGAAGTTAAACCCTGAGGACCACCTGTTGGTGCCATACACTCCCAGCCTTGGAGGCACACACACTCCAGTTCTGTCTCTGACAGCAGCAACAGCTGACGCGCTGAGCCCCTGCACGCTCTCAAGTTTCCACACGGGGAAAACAGTTGTTTAACATGAACTTGGTCATTTGACGTAAAGTGAGCTCTTAAACGTTTGGGCAAAAAGAAGGTTAGAGAAGATTGATACCACTCTTCTGTCTGCATGTGTGTGAGTCATAGAGATGCAGCTAACAGCCAGGCACTTCACCTTAGTTTAGCATATAGACAAGAAAACTGGTGTATAGACAGTGAGGGTCTCTTTAACCCACAGATGTCCTGCTCCACTGTTTAGGAGGCATTAACCACATCTTTTGAAAAAGTCCTATTTGAGTAGGATTTTCGGGGGATATTAAAGAATGGGAGGAGTTACTAAACAGAATTATGTAACTTGATGCCGACAAATCAATTCTAAAAAGGGTCAAATTGTTTTCTGAAAACATGCTTGGCCAAAAGATTGAGTTAATCTGATTAAAATTGACTATTTTATCATGAAATAATTTTACAAGTCACATTTTTTTTACTTGACCAAACTATTTGTAATTTTGTGGTAAATTGAGTTTAAGATTAATGAATGACCCAAATGAATAAAATATGCAAATTCTAGTGTTTTCTTTGTGCAGACATTAAAGGGTTAATTAAACAACTGGAACTGTTTCAATCTCTACAAGAATTAATGATGAAAAAAACAACTGACTCTTTTTATGTGGAACTAAGTTGGTTGTATAATCTAAACTTTTCTTTTTCCACGTTTCAGCCTTTGTATAAATTGAACTAATGAGACGTCACATGTTAATGACTGAGGTAGCGGCAGCAGGATCCTGTATCAGCATTCATTGGGATTTTGGCACGAGAAAAGTGAAATAAAAACAAATAAGCACAGTCTCCAAACATAAATTAGACCACAATGACTCTGAAACACAAATTTGTGTGGATTTTAAGTCTCAGCCATTTTTCAAGCAATGACCAAGGAGGAAAACCCTTCCGGCGAAAACTATTTTCTCTCATTCATAATGGAATCTAATGGTGGCCAACAGTTTGCAAGTACCCCTGATGTTCTAGAGCCTCTGAGACAGAATTTATAATGCCAGGCCAACACTGTACCATTTGAGGCCGTTTACGGTCCGATCTTCAGCCCCACCCCTGTCAGCTGAGCAGGCGCTCCAGGAGGATCATCACACGATTGGATGGATTTTTGACATGGTCAAAAATGATCAAGGCAGCTCGTTTCTGTCTTGATAAGTCTGTTAGCATGAACAGAGGCCATTACAAATGTTCTATGGAAACCCGGCAGATATGGACTGGCAACAAAATGCACCACATCGGCAAAAAGTTGATGTGTGTTCAATGTTTCGTGAAAAACATTGAACTGGTTGAATTTTTCCCCTGGACAGAAAATGTTTACAAATGGATGGACAGAGACGGACAGGGGGATATCTATAGGGGGAATAAAAGGGGTCAAGTGCGCGTTGAAGGATTTGGTTTCATAACGTCTGGGGATCTAGCGAGTGTGAGCGCTGAGGACTCCCAGAACCAACATCCATAACCAGTAGAGTGTGTGGGAGTGACCGGGAGATGGGTTCTCTGAGCTCTAGGGAGAACCGCGGGGTGCAGCGACTGGAGAGCAGCTCCTTCATTCATTCATGCTCTCTGCAGCGCTTTATGTAACTGACTGCTCCATAACTAAAAATGGAAGTGGATGCACAGAGTATGATTTAATTTGGTCCTGATGAAAAAATAACAAAGCCTGTGAATGGAAACTAAATGAAAACAGAGCTAGGATAATAAACAAGTTATTATAGGTCATTTGGTTCCTTCATACGAGCTTATTTTTAACTTATAGAGATGAAGAGGGGGGAGATCATGGCTTAGACTGAAAATGTAGTTGACGTTTATGTTCTTATGTCGTACTCACACTCTTTCTCCACATCAGTCCGACATTGTGGTGCTGTTTGATCAAGGACTGCATCTCAGTCCAGATCGACAAGTAGGAACGCACCCAGTCTACATGACGCCTGTCCCTGGGAGAAAAGGGGAGGGTGGTGAGGGGGAAGAAACACAAAAGATATGTTCAGTGAGGTAGGAAGGAGAGATGGGGAGAAGTGGGAGCAAAAGCAAAATGTCACACAATGAAACAGTTCTGAAAAGTAACAAAAGAAACCTTTAAGTTCTTACGATGTTTAAAAAGGACAATATTTTGCAGCTTAGCCGGTTTGTGTCAACTTTAATTAATAACATAATTATCTATTTAGCACACCATGATGTTGTTTTTTAAAGGTTGATGTATCCTGTGACTGAACCTGTTTATAATATTGACCCAGTTACAGCATCTATGTGTTAAAGAGTTAGCGACCAAGGACGGAGCCCTGCGGGACACCGCCAGTCAAAGGGGGCCACCGAGGTGGAGGCATTGAAGGGTCCAGGGTGTAAACTGGGTGGGAGGCGCTGTAGGCCATCCTTTCAGAAAGTACATAAAACATACCTAGTTATGAATAAGATATTCCACTTATTAAGAAATAGGACTAAATTCAGCCTAAATGTTACACGCCGACCCTTTAACAGAGGCTATTTGGAAAGTTCTACTTGATAAGAAGGATCTTTTTGGGCCCCATTAAGGCATTTGAGAACTTACTAAACAGAATTATGTAACTGGATTCAACTAAAAAAAGTCAAATAAGGGTCAAAAAGATTCATAAAAACATGCTTTACCAAAACGGTTAAGACATTTGACTTTATGATGAAGGCGTTAACCGTGAACTCATCTCATTAAAATAGGCTATTTTCCAGGAAATACAAAATGTCATCCTGAAATAATTGTATTTTTCTAATTTTACTGTTTAAAAATATGGTTGACCAAGTGTTTAAGATATCTATTCAATAAATGAAATAAAAAATGCAAAGAAACAATTTTCAATAGTAGGGTCAAAGTCTGTTTGAAATGAAAATATATTCGCCATTTCTTGGAACACGCTTGAGTTGCGTAATCCTCAAGAGATTTAATGTTTGATGTTTTAGCCTGACATAAATCAGACAATTCCACCGTGAATACTTTCTGTGTTTTGGAGTCAGCGTGAACGCTGCTTTTCAAATATCATTATTTTCATATATCAGGTCTGCTAACTAAAAGCTACTAACTGAACTGCATCACCATCGAAATATTGCATTGCAGTTAAAAAAAATGATGCAAACGTCATGTTTGCTGTGACGGATTAATCATATCAAAAAGGTCATATTCACCATATATTCTTCTTTTCCTTTCACGTGTGACAGAAAATGATTAGACGCAAAGGCTGCCGTGAACTGAAAAGGAACTCAAACTTATAGTTCATTTATAGGTTAAAGGCTGAATTTATGCTACTTTGGTTTTTCTGATCAGGACATTCCCACTGAAGCATCACATCTGCACAATCTCCAGACCATCCCTCCGTGACATGAGCACTTAGGGGTGAAGAACTGAGTAGTATACAGTAGAATACACAGCACTTACGTCTCTTTGTAGTCCTTCAGGACCCTGTTGGTGTAGAAGGTGGCGGCATCGTTCATCTCTTTCACGTAAGGACCCGGCTTCTGACTCTGAGAGAGAGAAAAAAGTTTGGAATTAAATTCTCTCGTGTCTCACTGTGGGCAAGAGAGAAACTCTTCTTAAACCTTTATGAAAAAAAATCTGCCATTACGTCTGTTTGTAAAATATAGAAATTTGACGCTGTTTTAGTGGAATCCTGTACGGAAAAGTTTGGCCCTGGCAGCAGCGAACACTGACCAGAGCCGGCTCCAGAAGTCTTCTCTACAGAAGAGGATAATCTTTAATAATCTCAGGGAACAAGACAAGATGAAGGGAGACATATTGGAGAGAAAAAAACGATAGACTGTTTTAGTTCCATTTTCTTTCTGTTTTCAAAATCATTATAATTCTGTATGTATTTAATTTGATCATCTGGTTAAACCTTTATTGTCTTCAGTGTGAAAAAAAAAATACGGAAAAGCGCACGTCAACACCGGACTATCAACCCAAAATAATCTAATAATAAGATTATTATAGATAAATGGAAAAACGTTGAGCACACACCAGCACCAAATATTTATCTAAAGGAATCAAATTTGTATTTTGGCTCCAACAGGGACATTTATACTTTTTAATATATGCAACATTAATAGTAAAATGACAAACTGTTTGGTCAAGCTTGTTTTTAAACATTATAAAAACAGACATTTTTCATGTTAAGATTATTTATTTCATGGAAAACGATCTATTTTAGTTAGATTAAACTAACATTTTGGCAAAAATAAAATTTTCCAAAAACTATTTGACCATCATTAGACCTTTTTAGTCTTATCAAGTTTGATTCTTCTGTTTACTAAGTCCCCACATGCTTTGATACGCCGGAGAAAATCCTACATATTCAACAGGACTCTCTCATTAGTCATGGTTAAAGCCTCCTCCTCGGTGTCCCCTATGACATCTGGTGTCCCCCAGGGTTCCATTCTCAGACCATATCAATTTTGTTTCCTCATGATTTTTCGGAAGTGTTGTTGATTTTATACTTTAATGTTCCATCATTTCTGTAAGTATTTGTTTTTGCTTGTGCTTTCTGACTCTGCTTCAAAGTTGAAATTGAGCAAACCACAAACCTTGTCAAATGTGTCAGTTAAGGCTACGACTGGATATTTCATATCTTATCCATCACTGAATTTTGAAGTTTGACACGTGAGAATGGGTATTTTTGACTGTCACACACTTTTGTGCATTATTGTTGCACTATTGTGTTTTCTCCTCACCACAGCCACCCAGCCGAGAGCGGGGATGCTCTCACTGACGGCTGAAAGGTGGTTGAAGAAGCTGCAGCCGCGGTGACGTTCTCTGAAGCTCTGGATCTCCTGGATGTGATCCGAAATTGGCTTGAGCAGGTCATGAAGTTCTGTCTGCAGAAGAAGAAGAGGAAGAAGAAGGGGAGACGGTTTAGGAGTGTAGAGGCGGGCAATGAAAAGAATGCAGGAGAAGATGGATATGTGTGATTCAAGAATGCATGAAGGTGAAAGGGTTAGGGAGGGGGAAATATTATATTTAAATCAAATTGAAAAAGTTGTAAATGTTTTTTACAGCTATAATCACCATAACATGCTTAAGATTCTACTGACTTTACATCTTCAGCATCGTTTCCCTTCCTGCTCTCAGTAATTCCATAACTGGATAACATGATAGTAACTAATTTGGAGCGTCTTTCTGTTGGAACTTCCAGATCTCAGCGACGGTATAGCACGCCTCCAAGCTCTGAGCCCCTCCTCCCCAATCCTGCCGTTCCTACAAACATTCCTGGCTTCACAGGGAGATCCCTCAGTCCATTTAAGGCATACCGCTCCGGCAGTGTTTACAGTTTACCTATCATGCATACACTTAGATTCAGGAACAGGCTGTTACACTGGAAGACCGCCGCTGCAGTTCTTCCCATCTACATCAGCTGCTATTTGAAACATTTACTCCGAATGAACTGGAACCAAATCCACTTATAGCTGACTGATTAGTTGAATAAAGATAATATATGCAAACTGCATACACCTATATTATAAAAACAATACAGTATACAATATAGTTCAATCCATATGGCACAGGTCAGTTGGCTTTTTATGCATGTTTGGTTTAATATATGTAGATGTTCCTGTGAGCATATGGAAATTCTTTTTATTTTGTGGTTGCGTGCAAAGGGGCAATAAAAAGACAAGTAAGCCGTATCTTTTTTTTTTTTTTTTAACGAATTCTTCCTGCTATCAGATGCACATGATCTCCATAAGCTGAGATAGACAGTCTTTTCTCTGCTCCTCTGACTTCACACTAAATCCAGCCAAAAATCTTTGTGTGAGCAGCTTTGAAGAAATGTTGGACCAAAAAAAAAAAGAAAAAAGATCTTGCAGACTGTGAATAGAGATGTACAAAATGATAAAGATTACACACATTTAAGTGTGGCTAAACTATCTTTAAAAAAAAAAATTGCTTTGGACATGTATCCACTGTATGCCAAAGATCAAACTTTTGTTTTCCACGCACCAAAAAAAAAAATCTATCTGTTGCAAAATAGAACTGCACGTATTTTAAGAAATGGTTTCTACCAAATCTAAATAAAAGAAATAAAAACTAAAAATCAAACGTGAGTGTTGACTATCAATTCTATACTTACAGTCTCACTTAGTGATGGATATCAGAAACTACCTAGTGATGGTAAGTGTTTTACAGGGAATTGATAAAGAAATGCCCCAGCAGTTTAGGAGAACAATAATTTGACATTTCGTGGAATATAATTACTTATTTTCTTAACATGACTTAGATGAGTAGATAGATATCAATCTGAATAAAACACAGTTGATGACGATCCCTTAAGCCAGGCTCACACTAGAGCAACCTTAAAAACATTTCTGGTTTTGAAATCGGGTCTCATCACACATCTTATCTACGCAGATCAAAAATCCTCACGGCAGAAGATCTTTTTTTTAAAATTGCACGCTTCAGGAATTCATGAAGTTTCTTATGCGTGGAGGCAACGGCCGCTTTGTGTGATCTCTGTAGAAGCAGCTGTCTAATGTAAATAAAAGGAATGATGACGTTGACGCAACAATCGCTCCACTCTGAAGTGAGTGAACAAGAATACAGTAGAAACCGGTGGTTGAGGAAGTCGCTGGAAGAATGTGGACAGCAGAGTTTGTTTACCTTTAAATGAGAACTAGAGGCGTGTCTTGTTCTCGAATGATGGGAAAATGGACCGGGAGATGGACAGGCGGTTCGGTGCAGCATCAGCAGTAACGTGGGTTTTGTATCGGTCCATGATGGTGAAGAAAGAGCTGAGTCATAAAGCAAAGCTCTAATTTTATCGGCCCCTCTATGTCCCAACCCTCAGATGTGGTCATGAGCTCTGGGAAGTGACCGGACGAATGAGGTCCGGGTCAAACTTTCACCATGGGGTGTCTTGGCTGAAGGCCTTAGAGATAAGGTGTGGATCTCGGGTAGACTCAGAACCAGCTGGAGAGGCTATATATCTCATCTGGCCTAGAAATGCCTCAGAATCTCCCAGGATGAGCTGGAGAGTGTTGCTGGGGATACGTTAGCTGCCACTCATGTGCAGAAAATACATGGCGAAGTGGAGGGGGGGTTGGTTCAAGGCTCAGGCGCTGGAGAAAAGCAGTGAGGGATCAGCTCAGGGAACCCGGGTCAGGGAGAAAGAGCTGAATGCTAATTTTTCCGGATTGAACAAACCATTGTCATAAAAACGGGCCTCCTTGAAATGTCTTTTTCCTAATTTTCAAGGCCACCATTATCGCTTCCTGAATTTAGAAAACAAAAGAGTTAGGGAGAAAAGTTTTTCTTCAATAGAGACTCAATGAAATGATAGTAGCTTCATCAAAAACTGACACAGGGATGACAACAGGTGTGGTTATGTGTCAGCTTAGGTGAGACTAATAACCTCGACATAAACCAAACCAAACCATTTGAATGTGATTCGTAATTCCAAATGTTTCACAGGTTGATCACAAGTTCTAATCTGGAAACGTTCACACTGTACCACCGCATGAGTGAGAAGCGAACGGAGGCAGACAGACTGAAAGAGAACGAGCTGACAAAAGGATCAAAAGCGTCTGCTCACATTATTTGATGTGCTCAGTTTGTTACAATAGCACAGCGTCAGAGCCTCTACTTCCCATGCCAGCGCTGGATCAAAGGTAAACAGCAGAGAAGAACAATGGAGGAACAGCTGTAGGAGGGTTTCACGGTCAAAACTGCGAAAGTCCACAAAGTGTGTGTGAAACCGCCAGAACCATCAACACAGAAATGAAAACACATCAAGTTAACAGGCGAACTTGAGGTCAGATAGAAGAGACTTAGTTTCTTTGTCCCTCTCTTTCTCTCTCTCTCACCGACACACACACACACACACACACACACACACACACTGACAACAGGCTCAAATATAGAACATGCCCATAAAAAGTCAGAGAGCACAACAGGGCTGTGTTCCAGAGAAAGGACAGAGTTTGTAAGTGGTGAATGTGTGTGTGTGGGTGTGTAACAGTGGCCACTGTTCACACAGAGAGGGGTTTGCACTGATGGTGTGTGTGTGTGCGGGTGTGTGAGCATCGCAGGGGTTTATGGGTCATGTTGTCTGTGTACATTGAGCCAATGTTCCATCCATGTGAAGCTACAGTAGCCTCCGTTCCACCAGCCTCAGCTTGACAGTCAGTTTTCTAGTTGAAACTTAACTCAAAATGAATAAAAATCTAAATCTATTGCAATTTTGCATCAGAATTCCAATACGGTTCATTCAAAGCTAAAAATTGTAAAGATTAAATGTTGATTATTTTGTAACCCTTAAACAGCTTCTCCTTCTGGAACTATGCCTACGCTGTCGTCCCCGACAGCAAGGGGTATCTCCCTGAAAAGCCCCCATTCCCCTGTGTTGTACAAGCATTCCCCCTGATTTGACTCCTCAAAACAAATGTGAAGTAAAAAAAACTCCCGCTGGTGGGTTAAAGTAAAAATTTGATTAATTTCGATACTTTCAAGATAGATCTCCTCAATTTGATGCACCTAATTTGGACAAAATCAGAACCAACCGTTAAGAAGTTATTTTTGCGAAACAGTTGTTTTATGTGAAAAAGCTCCCCTTGTGAGTAAAATACTGGATATTAGACTAAAACATGATCTATACACGATAATGCTATCACATTGATAACTACATTGGCAAAAATGGTTGTCTGAAAAACTGTTGTATTACCACATAGACCAAACCTGTTTCACTCTTCTGTGTCCAATCACAAGGTTTCACAGAGATTACAAGTTGAACAACAGAATTTTCAGCTCCACTTATGGAAGAACCCAAATGCTATCAAAATCATAAGATATCTAAACATCTCTTCCCTTCCATCCTGTTGGTGCCACTTGTTATAGAGAGATTATATAGAGATCAAGTCCTTCCAATGGACAGGCCAACTAATAGGATGATAAATTAGTTTAATCAAATACTGTTCAAAGGTAAAAAAATCTTAAAAATGTCTCTTCTCAAGTCAAGCTTTTAGGGAGTGCAGCAGTTAAGTTCTCAACTTTGTGAGCTGAGTGTGAGTCTCCATTCTGAACTTTACAAGTCTACTTAATACGACATTAATTTACGTAAAAGGATGGAACAGCACGAGAACAATTAATGGAGGTACATGAACTCCGTTGTCCGTTTTTCCACGTTCAACTTTGGGTTTACCCATTAGGCTGAAATTCATCTCCCCCACCCCTCTCTTAGATCAACCCCACTCTCTCTATAAAGCCTCCAACTCTTTCCTTGTTTGCATTTCTGACAATCACTGAAAGCGCATTTCGCCGCCTATCAACCAATGACCTGACAGACTGGGACTAATCACTTCCTGGTGGACACAACGGAAGGCCAAAGGGATGATATCATATCAGCTCTCTTCCAACACATGCAAAGACACACAAATAGCTTTCACTCCCATACCCCTCTCTCTATATGTGAACATGTTGGGAATGTGTTGTATTAGCGTTTTCTTAGTCAAAGCGCCGGGTAATCCCTCTGTGAACAGCCTGGTCTGCTGGGGAACACAGGAGGGTAGGACTCAGTCCCACACACAGCACCGGGATACATCTCCTTTGGTAATTTTAAACCTGCGCTGTGCATCACCCGCTGCAGCTGACTGAAAGTGTTCAGTGCAACTTAGCTGTGAGGAGAAAGACAAAGAGCAGCAAAATGTCTCTCCGACCATAATGATGACAAAAAGGCTGGTATGTTGGATAACTGTCACTAACAAGAGCGTTCAGAGACTGCAAACCTCTGCCAAGGCTGAGATTCCCCCCAAAGCCTCCCTTCCCCCCAACAAGTTACAATCCTATTTAGATGCAACACCAGCATTTGGACTCTTTCACCATGAAAACATGCACTTAGCACATCGGTAACTTCATTGAGCGAACGCTACATGTTTCATCAAAATACATGAGACACTTGATGCGTAACAGAAACGGTGAAAGAAAGCCCCACTTTTATTCATGAAGAATGTGACAAACGTTCTTAGATCTGCGTCTTTATCCTCCTAAAAGAATTTGTCAAATTTGAACTGTTACAGTAAAATATAGATCTCTTTGAGTTGATTCATACGCAAAACATTTGGACTATATGGAACCAACGGTTAGGAACAGTGTTATTCTGTAAAAGAAACTCCTCTTCTATTGATCCAAAATATGAACTATTAGAGTAAAATACTATATATACAAAATAAATCTATTCCAGTCGATTCATATGCACTAAATCCGGACAAAACCCGAACTGAACATGGTTGAGAAATTATGGCCCGAAAACTTTTGGAGCTAATGCTCCCCCTAGCGGTGGAAATATATATATTCGATCTTTCCTAAAGTCAATCCAGTTCTTCCTCGGATTAAGATCTATGGGGATATTAAATTTGAAACAAATCCACGAAACAGTTTTTGAATGATCGCGTTTACACGAACGATCTGTGGCGTCGATGACGATCTGAAACATCTTTTCAGGGATATAATAACTTTAAGTGATGTTTGAATGGAGTATTTTTTTTTACTTTTATCCTTAACCAAGCCAAAAATTAGGAGTGAGTGAGATGGAGAAAAAGGGAGAACGGAGGTTCACTGTCAGATTTAAAAAAAAATCAAAAACAAGGAGCCTCAATCCTTCTTGTTTGAAGTTCAGCTTAAGCCTCAGAAGGAAAGGTCTGGCAAATGTCATTAATTTGAAGAATTTGACTTTAGTTTGAAACCCATTGATGGTTTGACTTTAGTTTGAGGCATTGATGGTTTCAAGTCTACAATTTAGAGATAATGTGTCTTTAGCAATTGAATTTTGCCAATATTTTTGAAATCTTTATGGATCATTAATGGTAAAGCCACATTTCCCGTTAGGGTTGGTGTAGTTCAGTACAGATGTGTTGCTGCTGGACACAAAACAATCAATAAAAGTGTAATTTAAGGATAAGAAAAACACTGAAATCACAAATTTAGCGATAATTCACCCTCCACCGCCCCATCTCCGCCCAGTCTTTGCAGATTCACACAAATAACAGGGAGGATCACTTTAGCCATTTTATCAGTCCCAGCAGAATCATCTGCAACCACCACCAGGGTGTGGACCCCAGGCACTGCCGCTTGACAGGACCCTGAAGAGTTTGACTGCTTAATAAGTATATATCCTCTGCTCCTTATTATCGTTAGCTCATTCATTCATTCATTGATCTCTGTTTTAAATTCCATGAGTGACGATTCAGCAAATAGAAGGTTTCTCTCAGACAATCTGTTAATACTAATCAGGCACTCGTGATATATAATAATAATTGACCAGCAGTAAATAAGCGTCCAGTCTGACAGTGTCTCAACAGTGACCAGCGTACTGTCCATCACCTGCGCAGGTTCCTGGTGTGTGGCAGCCATCTTGAGGAAAGTTCTCTGTGTCTGCAGGGCCTTGTTCACCATCTCCGCCTGTCAATCATAAAGAATCAAAACGAGGATTTGAAACATTTTAAGGAATGTAATAAGCTGCATAATGGTAAAAACAGTATAAGATTTCCACATTGTCTAAATGTTCGTACATCTAGGCAGGGAATCTGACTCCCTTAACCACACACACACACGCACGCACACACACACACTCACACACACTCTCACACACACACACACGCACAGGGTGAGTTACTCCCAGACAGCTGTGTCCTGTGTGTTCAAGACTTCCAGTTGCGGGCCAAGGGAACCACCAGGAAGACTTTGTCCATAAAAGGAGCTCTTCAAACTGAAGGAAAGTACCTCTGGCTCTTGATCACACAACCCCACCCCCCTCCTCCTAGCCACTGTAAGTGATGGGACACAGAGGTGGACAGCTACTTTCCAGTTAGAGAGGGAGAAATCTAAAACATTTTTTTAACATTTTGTTGTAATTTCTCTCTGTGTACATTTTAAGTAGGACTTGTCTTGGACGTATTTCAAATACTCGTCCTCTGTTCATTCTCACCCGGCTCTTTGATTGCCCAAATAAGTTTAACCTCTCCCTGATTCGCCTCCAGATGTAATTAGCCCACGTGCTTTTCCCCTTTCTGTTGCCTGAGTTTTCTGCCACTGCTCGTACTTGTACTCAACCTCCCAGAGGAAATAACAGCCCCATATAAAAATCACTTGCTGCTGCTCATAAACCTTATTGACCTTAATGCATCATAATGGCAGAAGGGAATAAGACGGTTATAGGTTCAAACCATCTCTGGCCTTGGGCCTTTCTGTGTGGAGATTGTGTGTTTTCCCTGTGTCTGTGTGGGTTCTCTCCAGGTTCTGCAAATTCTTCCCACAGTCCAAAAAAATATTTAGTATAGGTGAAGTGGTGACTCTAAATTGACGTTGCTGTGAACGAGAGCATGAACGGTTGTTTGTTTCCATGTGTTGGTCCTTTGATGAACCGGTGACTCTATGGTTAGGGGTAGGCCTGACTGTTAACCCTAACCCTAACCCAGGATGTACCCCACTTCTTGTCCAATGTCAGCTAGGATAAGCTCCAACCCCCAACCCACCCCCGCTCTTCTCTTCTTTTCTGGATTTTGACAGCCGCACAATCACAGGACTTTATGACATTTTGGTGAAACAAGTCGAATATAACTTACGTGTTTCTCCACCACACTTCCTAAGGCTCGGCTGTTGGTCAGGTATTCTGACACTGGACCTTTGAGTATGACATCAAAGCCCTCCAACCCCAAACCTGGAGACACAGTCAAAAAAATCTCTCCTGTAAGCGGATTTCTGTCTACTAAATGTCTTAGATGAGTATTATGGAAGCACAGACTCACCTCCATCGATTCCATTGACACAGTCTCCATTAGTCATACCACTGGAGGCCTGCATAGTGACGGAATAATTCTCCAGACGGGTCACCGCTCGCTCCAGGCGTTGCATTAAACCATCCATGTCTAAAAAAGACTACAAACAAACGTTGGAGTTGTTTATGAAGTTCTACGGTGATTTTTCTGTTTTATAATCACGCTCAGAAGGCCAGGACCGCAAACGTGGAGACAAACCATGCAGAGAAATTGACAAATTACTTAATACTTAATTAAAGAAATCATACCAAATGAGATTTTCATTTTATTATCCAATAACTGATTTTACACTGCAAATATTCAAAATCTTACCAACTGTGTTTGTCTCTTTAAAAGTAAAATTAAATCATAAAATTCGATATAACACATAACTACTTAACAAATAACATTTCAACGAGATATTGGGACTTGTTTGCATCTCATATATGTTATATATATAATACAAGTATTTCCAGCAAAGACACATTTTGTCTTAATATTCTTAACAATCACTTTCTACTCTTATTTCAAGCATGTGCTGTTTTTAAATCCTGAACAGTGACAGTACTGGATAGGTAGAAACTTTATTTATCCCCACAGGGGAAATTTAGGAAGTGCTTCAGGAGATAGGATTGAGAAAGACGAAGACGAAACGTCAAAGACTACACAATTTACAATAAAATAAAACATAGGAAAGTGTGGCACCACAATGCAAAAAAAGGGGAAAATACCGATCTTTTAGCACTACTGGCTCATTCTGAGATACAGCACACCATAATACCAGTAAAATATAGTTCAATAAGAGATTTCCCTGCTCATTGTAAGATTTCAATTATATAATCCAATATTAGCCATTTCTTGTTATTTCAAGGAATCTTACCAAGTAACATTCCACTTGTTCTATTGGCAGATGTCTTGACTTATTAAAAGCTAAACACCCTATATTCATCATTTTTACCCATTTGAAGGATTTTTTTTATTCCAGTGTAAGTAATTAATTCTCAACTGTTATGATATGATTATATGCTGGTGAAGCGGCCAACAAATGGGTCACAAGCCAGTGGGCCACTCCCAAGCCAGTGCCGGTCCCAAGTTCTGATAAATGGGGAGGGTTGCATCAGGAAGGGCATCTAACGTAAAACCAAATGCCAAATCCATACGCGGAACACAAAACTCAGTTGGGGCCCGGGTTAACAAATACCGTCACGGGTGCTGTTACCCAGCAGTGTACCAACCAGTGGATGGAAACAGGAAGTCCGCTTTGGCAAACCCGAAAGGGGCCGGACGAAAGAAGAAGATGAAGATGAAGAAGAAGAATTTTCTTATAAACACTGTACGACTGCAGGTAGGGCATTTAGTCCAGAAAACACTTTGGGCATAATAACCTGTCGGAATCACAACTAGATAAAAGTTCAGGTGTATATTTCATACTTTTCTGTCCCACAGTAACTATGCTAGATCATCTGTGCTGATGCTCATCATCAAAAGGATGACCTTTGATGACCCTGGATATTCTGCTTAGGACATTTACCAATAATATTCTTCAACCAACCCATGAATACCCTGCGGTATATATATGAAGTGGCATAGGCCTAATTCTCCATGACGTTGTTCACATGGGAAAGACCAGAAAACACAACAATGATGTTTGAAGTTCTAGAGCTGCACAAATCTGGCAATGGATACAAGAAAATCTCCCACAGTTAGAAACATGTCAGTTTCAACAGTTTGTACAATAATTAAGTAGTTTAAAGAGACTGTAGATGTTAAAAGTCAGCCTGGAACAGGATATGTCTGCAAACTGACCACAGACACTGTGAGCAGGATGGTCCCGCTGGTAAAAAAAAAAAACTCTCCAAGGATTACAGCTAGAGAATTGCAGAGATCAGTTGAATCTTTGGGTCGGAAATTCTCCCTAACCATCAGATCCCGCCTGCACCAGAACAAGCTGTTTGGGAGGGTAGCAAGAAAAAAAGCTTCTGCTGTCATTCACACACAGAGTAAAGCACCACAGACACATCTGGGACTTCCAATGGAACAAGGTCATAGGTCAGATGAGACCAAAGTAGACCTTTTTTTGGCAACAAACATCAAAGATGGGTGTAGCGCAACAAGATACAAGGCCATAGAGAAAAGCCCATCAGAACCACTGTGGAGTCTGGTTGTGGATCTCTAATGCTGAGGGCCTGTTTTATCTCAAAAGGTCCTGAACAGCTTTCTAAAAGATGCCATGGACTCCATGGAACACCAGCAAATATTGGATGAAAACCTAAAAGCATCTGCCTGGAAACTTAAAGTGGGCCGTGGTTGGACCTTGTAGCAGGACAATGATCTGAAGCATACCCCAAAATCAACCCAAGAATAGTTCAGAGATCACAGAATAAAGGTTTTGCCATGTTAATCCCAGTCAGCTGACCTAAACCCTGTAGAACATCTGTGGGTTGTGATGCAGAGGAGAGTCCACAAGCGTGGACCTCAGAACCTGAAGGAGTTGGAGAGTTTCTGTCTGGAGGAATGGTCTCAGATCTTCTCCATGTTATTCTCAAACCTCTTCACACACTACAGAAGGAGACTTTTTGTTCCATATTAAGAATATAATGTTCTTTTAGTTATGATACTTGGTTAAAGGGTTAGATTTGTGTGAATAATCGGATCATTGAAGATCATGGGTATAGAGAATAAAGACAATTTTCTGGTACATTTGGCTAAGACTTTTTAAAAGATGCCAATAATTCTGGCTGGTACTTTACCTCCAGCTGTCGTTAGATTCTATTGAATACTTTGGAGATAAATAAACCATTATTGTGTCAGTTTTTAACACTGACCAGTCATATTCATCACTATGAAGTAATACAGATCTGTATCCAATATTCATTAGCCAACAGAGAGAAATTCAATGCATTAGCCCCTTGCACATTTACGCAGACTACCGCTAAGTAACACACACTTCTGAATCTGACACCTGCTACATTCACAATCCAATGACGTGAGCAATAATCTGTTTTTTTTGCTTTACAAGTGGTCTATGGAAAACACAGCAGGGTCTGCATTCATTTACAGCTATTTCAACAGGAGTGTAGATTCTCCTGTTGATAATTTATATTTTTTATATCTAGTATTTATGAGATGTGAGCTGCAAAACATGTCCTGTTGGGTGTCACCTCTCTGAAGAAATACTCGCTCCCAGATGCCATTACTAGGACTCATCTGCTATTTCTGTTCTCTGGGTCACAACAGCTCTTAAGCAAGACCTGAATCCTGAAGAGGATTCAGGTCGATCAACACCTCAGATATGAAACAATAATTTTCAGTGTTGTTTAATTGGTATCACTTCCTCGAATTTGGTTAATATCTTCAGCTCCGTGACTTCCCGGAAAGGATTTTCAACTGCCTTGTGTCTGAGTGGTTTTGATATATATATAAACCTTTCAGTTTGGCCCTTTGCAAGATTTATAGTTCTTGTTATTTTCCCTTTCATGACAAATATTTGCTCCAAAACAAGATGGCCATGTGTATAAAAAGCATCAACAAGATGTCATCGGATAACTGACTAAAGAGAAGAAAAAAATACAAAAAAACATCATGAACCCTGGTAACGGCTTTAAATGGAAAATCTTATGCGCCATCTCCCTTTTAATGCTTAATAAAACTTCACTAACCCTGGATCACATAGTTGCGTTACTATGAACAATTTTATGTGTTGTTATGTGTGGTTGTGAAAAGTCCTCCTTGGCTGATGTTCAATTCTTGGAACATAACACATGTCTTCTTAGGAGTACCTGGAAAAAAACTATTTAATAAGGGTTACATTTGTGGATGTGTTTCATCATCATAAATAAAAAGTCTGTATTGACAACTTAAGAACATATGTGCAGTGCTTTCCAGAATTATTGGCTGCCTTTAAAATTATTATAAAATCAGATGCCATAAATGTCTTCACCCGTGATCTTTAATTTGAATTATTCCCAAATAGCTTTAAATACGGGTGCCGCAATTATTGCCGCCACTAGGAAATCCTGCGATTAAAAGATAACTGAAGAATATTTCCAGTCCTATTTCATATTTCTAGGTTCTGAAGTAAACAATGACTTCCTGTTTTACTGGGGTATAAATAAAAGATAAGAAAGGCCTAATTCTCTTTGAGGTTCTTCACAGTGGGAAGGAAAAGAGAACACAGAAAAGATTTATGGAGAAAAGTTGTTGAGTTGGACAAATCTGGCAATGGATACAAGAAAAATCTCACAGCAGTTCAAAATATCAGTTTCAACAGTTAGATCAATAATCAAGACGTTTAAAGAGACTCAAGATGTTGAGCCTTGAAGAGGATGTGTCTGCAAACTGACCCAATGCAACCCCACACCATTGGGACATTCAGTGGAACAATGTCCTATGGTGAAATCAGACCAACATAGAACATTTGGCATATAACATCTAAGATGGGTGTGGCTTAGAAAGAAAGGACACAATACGGAAAAGGTTATCGTACCCACTGTGAAGTCTGGTGGTGGATCTCTGACGCTGCAGCTATTAGATGAAAACCTAAAAGCCCCTACCACAGCCATGTTAACAAGGCTCCATTAAAGGGCAATGATCTGCAGCACATCTCAAATCAACCCCAGAATGACTTCAAAGATCACCTTTGTTTTGTTTTGTTCAATTAGATTAGGGTGTTTCATTGGAAAATGCTACTCTTTGGTATTTTAGGGACAGATAAAGCTGTGTTCTGGAACGTATTCAGATTGTAATATTTTTAGATCTGCGATTGAGTCGATCAATCAATTATAAGGAAGTTAAATCACTCATCTGTTAATAACAATGTTATTTTTTAAAGCAAATGCTGACACCATTTGATAGTTCTAACTTCAAAAATGTAAGAATTAGTTTCTTACATTTTTGAAAACCTTAAAATGTAAAGCCGTACATTTAAGGTCTCATCAATGAAAGATAAGGTCATAAATGTTTTCTGTTGAACCCTTAAACACCTCCAATGGTGGGTTATGTCACAAGGTGCTAATGTGCACCTACACATCACTTCAGCAAGGTGAGATTAGCCAGTAAAGGGTGGCTAAAACATAATTTAGACTTAAATCACCTTTCAAAAACGAAATATTGAGCTTTGCAAAATTGTGACGGGCAGAATTTGGGGCATAACAATATATTATGTGCAGCAAATCACACACAAATAAGCCCTCAGAGGCTGCTTAGCTCCACTAAAGCTATTTTGAGCCTAGGTGTTAGAAAATAAATAAATAAAAAATCACATGTCCGCTGTTTATCAGAGGTGTAACAAAACACCTAATATTTAATGATTGACCCTGGAAAACTATTCCTTGCATTTGGAATCATGTGTTTCCCATCAGTAGTTCATGTCTTATCGACTCAGTCAGTCGGATCTATTTTTGGCTTACCGATCCCTGATAAGTGAAATACATCAGAATGACTGGAATTAGTGGCAGCACCACGTCTCTACCCCCCTCTGCTACTGTGTTGTGACCAAATACTTGCCCTCCCCCCCCTAGAGAAACACAAACAAACAAACGACCACACATGTTACTCTGTTATGGGTAAGCAGTACAAACAATAGTAAATAACAGATCACCTGTTGTTTCCTGTGTTCCCCTGGAGATTATGTCAACTAGACGGGGTAATAGGAATATGACACCATTGGCAGGCGACCCAATTAACCCAATTGTTACCTCGATTAACAATATGGATTACATTACACATTACATACATTATGTCCCTCACAGCAAGGGTATATCCCCCAACGGCCCCCAATCCCCTGTGTTGTACAAGCAAACCCCCTGATTGAACTCCTCAAATTAAATGTGACTCATTAATAATCTCAAACAGTCCATATTAATAATAATAATAATAATACATTTAATTTATAATGCACTTTACATTGACTCAAACTAACCGTTATATAAAGTCAGCAATATGCTCTGAGATCAGATTCCATGTTGACTCAATAATGAAGTTAAATACAACAAGGCATAGATGATATTTCTCCTTGTATAGATTCATATTGAACAATTTGAACATAATCTGACATAAAGACCTATTGAAGGTTCAGACGGAAAGACTACGCTCTCACACACTCATGCCACAGTAATGCTCAAGCCACTACTATCCTCATCTTTTTTCTACATGCTCGATCTCAACTACTTGCTCAATGATCTGGAGCATCAATTGATATCAGCTGCACTGAATCACGTAACCTCATCCATCCAATCACCGTGTCACACCTGAATGCTTAGCCCATCACCATCAGCGCCTGTCTTTAAATATGTGCCTCTCCATTCATCTAGTTCTGCTGGCTGCTGCTTCACACTTCTTCCACCTCCCCATCTCTGTCTAGACCTCACGGTTCCATCAGCCTCAGCAAAGTCATCAGCCACCACCACCCGTATTCAGACTCCGAACGGGGGGGGCTGCTCAGGTCAGAGACCCTTCAATATCAATCTCCCCAAAGAGTCTTTCTAATAAGACTTCATAATAGACCGATTATCATACATCGTCAGGTGTAACAAATCATTAATCTTTTATTAATTCTCTGTCTTCTCTGATTGAAATGTGGTTTCAGGAAATAATTGTCAAAACCTGATCCATGATATAATATTTGAGTTTGGCGTACTAACAAGAAGGAGCTGCAGCAGCGACGATGAGAATTCCATAATATCCCCATAACTTTTCCGGGATATAATAATATAGAAGACTTAGAATCGAGACCTGCATGTGTTCAGGTCCGAAACACATCACTTTATTATTGTCTCACATACTAATGTCAAACTTTGTTTAAAAAGCATGAGACATGAAACAGCCTGCGTATACTGATTGTACTGTCAACCTGCCAAATTCCCCATAGCAGTGCTAACACACAGCCAGTGGGGCAGTTTGAGCTCATATAAGCAACTAAATGTTTCACTCCGTGGAATTCATGAGGATTTAGTAGAATCTAATGCCCATCAAATTATAATCCTCCCCCTGTTCCTACAGACAGGTGGGCCGCAGTGTCTGCCACATAAAGACTCCGATCAACAGCTGTGAATGCACACTTGTTCCACCCGTGGAAAGATATCACTGACTTCAGCCGGACCTGCATTTGTCTCCTGAAGCCTCGGGTCTGGTATCTGATCTTTGGGACTATATTGGGCAACAGTCTGGCATTCGCTGCCATGGGTCTACTGTAGGATACACTAATTTAGGTGTTGCTGCCCTGCTCTGTACTGTACCTAACAAGACCTATACTGTTGTCCCTAAAATCCCCTAAAAGCCCCAAATCCCCTGCTTTTTACAAACAAATCCCCCTGATCAAATTCCACAAATTAAATGTGAAGTTCTGCCCAAACAAACTGTTTTTCCACAAGTAACATCTCCTCCAGTGAACAAAATATGATTTATTAGACTAAAATATACAGAAGATAGATCTCCTCGAGTTGATTCATATGCACAAAATTTGGACGGAATCAGACCAACGGTTGAAGAAATCTTGGTCAAAAAACTTTTGGAGATAAAGCTACACTTTGTGTCGGCATGTCCCAAAATCAATACAGCTCATACTAAGTTCTGTGAGGATATAAAATTTGAAATTGATCCATAAAACCTACCTTACGCCATTTTGTTAGTCACTAACAACTGCAGACCCGGAACCCCAACAAGAAACCTGCAGATTTGAAGATGCTCTCACCCAATCGCCTCGCCATCACAGTTTGTTAAAGTCTCTCAGATCCTTACACTTGTCTACATTTCCTTCCAACACATCAGCTTTAAAAATAAAATGCTCTCATGCCGTCAAATAAATCCCACCCTTTATGTTTATAGTGATATGACTCAGTGGGGAACCAGTCATGACATTCAGTAAAGATAACCTGAATTCAAAGAATTCAAAGTAGGGTTTCACACCTGAGGTGTGAAACAGGGGCGAATGTCCTCATGGGAAAATTTGGTTTTTGGTTCGGTAGATGATCTTCATCAGCAGATGAGTTCATTTTTCCCTCAATTAATTTTTTTGACCACCAATGCATTTACAATTAAAGGTGGCTTTAAAGCTAAGAAGCGTTTAAGAGTCTGATTAAAGTTCAAATCAACCTTCAAGCCAGGAGATATAAATAGATGTTCTATAAGCTCCTGAATGAACATCAAGGACTTGGAGGAGGAAGGTGGAGGAGACGTCTATGTTAGCTTGGTAAATACTCTGCGGTCTCAAAGTGAGCTATGTCGCGGAACTTCTCATTAATTTGAAACACAATTTGATCTTGAACAGATCTTGAACAGATCAAATTGTTGCATTATTTTTCTTTGTCAGTAAGGAATTTAAACGTTTGTTTCGGCAGTTCATGAAACTTAGATGTTTAGTTGCAGTACTTGTACCACATTTAAAATGACTATAAAGACATTTAAGATGTAGTTTTGAGGAAATCCTACCTTGAAATACATTGTTAACGTAAAGAACTGGAAATATCCCAATAGCCCAATAGTACCCTAGGTTTAGGAAAAAACTAATCAACCTAACTAATTAGTTAATGTCTGGGTAATTGCCAGCCTCTAAATCTACCGACAACTTCAAAAAACTCTCTAAGTATCTCTCAAATACTCTGTAGCCGGTAATCTCCTTCCACTTCAACGTCTCTGTTCGGCCCACTGTTGCCCCCCCCCCCCCCCACCAAAAAAAGGTATAAGAAAGAAATTAAATGATGTCTTCAAACTAAGCCCCCAGGCTCCACCCCCAAAGAAACATCAAAGAAATCAAAATAACAAAGGAATCATTAGCTGCATTGTGACATCACTACTCCAAATGGCTCATATTATTTCATTTTATTTTATTTCAAATGTTGTAACGTCACTAAAATGTAATCACGTCTAGGATACGCCAAAAACAACCTATGGGTAAAATTTAATTCAAATCCATCCTGTAGTTTTTTGCTAATCTTGCTCACAATCAAACATACAAACAGACAAACAAACATGGGTGAATGCATATTTAGCATTTCTTCTCATTTTGATGTGGAATAAAAAAGAAAATTTTCAATAATGTGTTCATTAAAATGATATTTTTGGTCATAGTACCTGTTATGCTACAAACAATATTATTATGAAGTAATTTGACTTTGCAGTTTTGGAGTAATCCTGACATGAAATACCTTGTAAAGTTAAAAAAAAAAAAAAAAAAATCTCCAAATTTTATGTGGAATAAAAAAAAAAACATTTTTCTTAATTATGTTGTCCACGAAACCCATTTCTGATCATAGTACTTGTTATAACACATTACTATGAAGTACTCTGCTGTGTAGTATTCTTTGTAGTAATCCTATCAAGAAATACCTGGTTCTGACCAAAATAATGTTTTTTGTTTTTTCCCCCCCCAACTTTAATGTGGAATATCCACTTAATCTTTGATAATGATATGCTTGTCAGAGTACTTATAATACTACCACCAAGTACTGCTACTTGAAATGCGTTCAGGCCAAAAGATGATCTGGCTTCACAAAAAAATCCTGATATGGTTCTGGCGTGCTGACAAGATTCTCACCGCCCCTCAAAGAATATGATGCTTCGTGATCCGCGCCACATCCTCCATCGAACTCAATTCAAAAATCATAACACGAAGCTCCATAAAGGGCGTAGAATCATTCTGCGTGCATTCTCTTACATCCCCGCTGCAGGACATTCACCCACCGTTATGACTAATCAAACGTGACATTCAGAGGAAATCTGAGCTCACCTTCCTCCGCTGCTCTCTAGAATCCTGTCGGGAGTCTGGTCGGGTTCGTCGCTGCCTCCTGCTCGTTGCGGTGTCCTCCTGCCGCCCTGCCTCGTCACACAGCTCCGCTCAGAACCGGGACTCTTCCGGGATCTCCTAAATTAGCAGCGCGGTGGGACGTGAGAGTCCACGGAGCCCACAGAGAGCGACAATGACTCAGCGCCTCTCAGGGTCTCATCTGGGGTACATAATTACCTCACAGGCGAACATGGCAGCCTTTGAGAGCTGCATCCAAAAATAAACACGTGTTTAACGTCGGACCTTAACGTCAGCAGAGATCTCTCCCGACAGCGGAACCGGTCTGCACTCGGAGGAGAGACACCAACGTTCCCTGGGGGTCCAAGGAGTGAGATATTTGGGTTTTACACCTGGACTTGGATACTAACTTACTTTCACCCAAATACAAGAAGTTCATGACAAAACATAACCAGATTTAATATTCTGCAGGCACCCTTGAAAATGCAGAAAATGTCTTTATTGTCTTTACTTACTTATTCACCGAAATCTCACCTTCAACCTACAGTGATTTTGTAAGAAAGTGATGATTATTCTTAATATTTATTTTCATCCCCCTCAGTAACAGCCCTGAGTCTCCTGCTGTAGTTTGTGATGAGGTTTCAGAACACTTGGAGAAGATCTGAGAACATTCCTCCATTCAGAAACTCCAGGTCCAGGTCTGTGGACTCTCCTCTGCAGCACTTCCCACAGATGTTCAGGTCATGTGACTCAAACCATCAGCCCAGTTTGAGTTTCCTGACAGAGGGTTTTAGGTTTTCATCCAGTATTTGCTGCTATGTTCAGGGAATTTCAGAAGAATAACAGCCCCACTGCATCAAAGATCCACCACCAGACTTCACAGTGGATATGAGGTGCTTTTCTCCATGGCTTTCTTCCTTCTACGCCACACCCATCTTTGACGTTTGATGCCAAAAAGCTTGACTTTGGTCTCACCTGACCTCTGACCCTGTTCCATTGAAAGTCCCAGTGGTGTTTATCAAACTGTAGGTGTTTTACTTTGTGTCTGAATGACAGCAAAGGCCTTTTTTCTACCCGCCAAAACAGCTGGTGTTGGTGTAGGCGCCATCTGATGGTGGTTAGGGAGACTTTCTGACTCCAAGATTCAACCGACCTCTGCAATTCTCTTGCTGTAATTCTTCGAGAATCTTTCGCCAGTCCAACCAACCCCTCACAGTGTGTGGGGTCAGTTTGCAGACATATCCCCATCCATTGGGAATTTTTAACATCTCCAGTGTCTTTAAACGTATTAGTTATTGATATAATGAAACTGACATTTTTAACTGTTGGGATATTTTATTGTATCCATCGACAGATTTGTGCAGCTCTACAACTTTTCAGGTGATGGAGCTCACTACCCCCACTTCATGGTGTTGGATACTTATTTATATTGGCAGTAAATGAACCAGTATCAAATGTTTTTTTCCAGAGGGCTTCCTTCTGGTTGCAAGCAAGTGTTTCCCCCCCCCCCCCCCCAACTCCCCCACCACCGCCTAATAACTTCTTTTCCTTAAAGTGTGAAGAGTCACCTGAACAAATTTAACGTTTATTGGGTAAAATTTCTTCAAGAAGTTTGTCAAAATGCATCATCTTTAAATAAAACTAAACAAAAACAAAAAAAATAGGCTTTAATCAAAACTGATATGTTCCTCTTGGTTTTATGTTATAATACGATGATGCCCTTTTGTAGATTTTGACAAATACACATGGATGGAACTATTTTTTATGAGCTCAGTAATAAAAACAAGACAGATTTCTTTGTGTCAATTTAGACTACCTACATTTAGAAACATTTAGATGTACGGTTGAGGAGTTACGGACGATAAACTATTATCCACAAAAAAATCTCCCCCTAATAAGTATATACATGATCTATCATAGTGAAATAATATCTGTACAACATAGCTCTTGTGTAGCTTCATATGAGCCTATTTGGACATAATCAGACATATTGTCGGGAAGTAACCGTCAAAAAAAACTGTCTTTTGTAAAAAAAAAATCAAAAAAGACCCCCTATTGGGATAAATATCAACAATTACAGTAAGATATGAAAAATACGAGTTAGACCTCCTTGAGGCGTTTCATATAAGGGGATTTTTTACTAATTTGGACCAACAATTAGGACGTTATGTTGAAAAGGTGTTTTTCGTAAAAAAAAAAAAGAAGAAAATCCCTCTAGGGATTAAAATATGAACTATTTCCCCGCAAGAGCCAAGAGATGGCAGAAAATGAAAGAAGACTAATTGTTGAGAGAACTAACCCAAGGTTCTCCTCTTGAGTCTCATGATGGTTCTAAAGGCTGTAGTTCTGGGCTACATCATGTGTTTTAATAGATTTAGCGTTTGAGTTGTAGGATATCAGGAGGTCATCCATGGAGCTGAGTTAGGCAAGGCAGAGACGCGGGAACGCACCAACATCATGACTTATTGATTAGTGAATGCATGAATCATTGATAGGGTGACTCCTGAGAGACGGTATTATGTGTTGATTGTATCCATGTTAGCTTGGCGTGACTGTTATGTGAGTCCTCTCAAGATGGTTTCCCTGTGAAGAGACGCTGTGAGGTGTGTTTGTCACATCACAGACGGAGACACAACACACATGTTCGGAATCATGCTGACTGGCTGTGGAGCCCTAGGCTGTTTAATATTAAGAGAATATGAACACATCTGAAAATGAAACAATCAGAAGCTATAGCGCCTTCCGGAATATGAAGGTCCAACCACGTCTGTCAGTTTGCAGACACATCTTCTTCCAGACTGATCTTTAAAATCTCCAGTCTCATTAAACTTCTTAATTATCTAATTGTTGAAATGGACATTTTTAACTGTTGGGGTGGTAATAATTGTGTCTAGAGAAAACTTTTTTTTTTTTTTAGATTTCGTTTCTTGGGTTAAAGGCTAGAATTTGGTGAATAATTTGAATAAAAGATCACGGGTATAGACAATAAAGAAGTTTTTTACATCTAATTTTACTGTCTTTTAAAGGGGGCCAGTAATTTTGGAGGGCACTGTATTTGAACTTTCATATTTTCATTTTTTCAATTTTATGAAAAATTCTACTGTTTCAAAACAGTATTAATAAAAGATCTCCCTTTATCTGTCATAATGGCTTCTTTTATGACAGTGATCAACTTACACCCAACCACATGCTACCTGCCTCTTCAGCTACAAAGCTCCGCCCACCACAGTTACCCACTTAATATCAGTTAAGTTGAGCAAAGATTGCGTAAATGGTCCCGACATATATCAACGTAATTCACACTGTAAAAAGCCACTACCCAAAAAAACAGAGTTCATGCATGGTTATACATGCTGCAACCAGGACCGACGTTTACTGTCAGTGGCGGTTGATTTCCTCCACTAAGAGAAGTAAGGAGCTCGCATCTCTCCTCAATCTGAAGAGGTTTTTGGCTATTTCTAAAAATCAAAAATATTTTACGTTTTTTACGTTTGGACATTTTCTTCCCCATCTTCTCTTATTTATGTCCAGCGTGGTTCATATGAATCTACACAAGCAGTTCTATCTAATATGTTTATACGGTACATACAATATTTCACTATAATACTTAGCATTTCACTCATTAGGGGGAGCTTTTTGTTTTGGTTTCTCCTGCATATCTTAATCTCTGTTGAGAATCTCTTATCTCTTATGAATCGACACAAGGAAATCTGTCTTGTATAATTGCTGAGCTCATAAAAAGCAGTTAACTGTAATTATCTTCATTATTGAGTCACTGTGGAATGTGACCTTAGAGCAGATTGCTGACCTCATAGAAATAGCTAGATTGAGTCAATATGGTATGTTTGAGATTATTAATGGGTCAGATTTAATCTGAGGAGTTCAATCAGGGGAATTGCTTGTATAACGCAGGGGATTGGGGGCTTTTCGGGGATATACCCATGATGTTGGGACAACGGTGAAGGCCTTGTTCTTCTTTTAGCTAGCTGCTCAATCTCCCAGTTGTGGGTTGTACACATAATATGTTGTCATAACATCAGGCCCACATCCTGTCCCATTTTTAATTCATTCAGAGTTCCTCCACTGCTGGTTCAGAGGAAGAACAATTGTTTCCCCCAATATGCATTTCTGATTTCTCTACAGAACTATGACAGTAGTCCCGCCTCTAGACCTTTGATTGACGTGTTTACCAACACACGCTGCAGAGATGTGATTTGTTTAGAGGAAAATAAATAAGTGACAATATGCAATGATTACTACAAGTAAGAATGTGATTAAATAAAATGATGTGAACATTTTCCTCAGGGAAAATATATATAAAAGTGGTTTTCATTAAAATATATATGATATGACAATTTTTATAGTTTTTTCTCGTATTTTCAACTAAATGTTGGCCCATTTATATATTTTACCAATCATTCATTGTATTGAGTTTATTTAATTATGAACCCTTCACTAAAAACCATTAAGAAAGGGAAAATATCAATTCTATTATGTACGTATGTGTAGAAAGATGAAATTCTATTTCACAATAATGTAAAGATCCAACGTGTGTAATGTTTGTTACAAATATCGTATGAGGTATTTTCACATTCAGTTAGGCTGACTTGCAACCTCAGTTTATTTTCAGTCTTCATGAAAAGAAATTTCACCAAGCTTTTTTTAAATATAGAACATTTTATTCCAATTTTGGGTAAATAATGATAAAAATGTGAAGTAACATTTTTAATAAGAACAGGACCTTTGCATTTCAATAGTAATACTTTGTATGCCTTCATCCAATGACAATTAAATGCTTCCTTTATTTTTTTGCCTTTTTTCTTCATATTTCCCTTGTAAGAAATAGTTCAAGTATAAAAATTCCCAACATTGTAAAATAGCACATCTGATGAAGATTAAGCAAAAAAAGCAAAACTACTGAAAATTCGACAACAACTATACATTCTAGTGGAGAAAGCAGCATTTATGCTGGGGGTTTTTTTTTTGGTGAAAATTATTTATTTCCTCTCTTCTAAACACAGAAGATAGAGTACAATCTGCATGCAAACAGGCCTGCATTTAAATAAAGTTTTCACCCTACAAAAGGCGTAACAGCATTAAGCTAATATGTAATGTCATGTTTTAAATAATCAAAAAAAAAAAAAAAAAGGTACAGTGCACATAATGGTATCTTAAATAGCGCCTACATCCACATTTTTGGTTGAATATGTTAATAATAATAATAATAATAATAATAATAATGTTGTTACTAAAACTAATCAATAACTTATACATGCCTTGAGATGAGTACATCATTATATTAATACAGTACCGCCACTAAGTCTCTACTCTCAGAGCGTCAACATAGTCAATCCTCAAAAATAAATATCTTAAATAGTAGATTCTTCTCACTTTTTATCTCACTTTTTTTTTTCTTCTTCTCTTAAATAGCAGTAAAATGTAAGGCACACAGACTGACCTAACGTCACAGAGTCAAACCCCTGTCCACTTCGACCCACCGGGTGTTCATGACAGTCATGAGGCGGCCAAGTTGTCAGGGCGGCTTTGGTGAAAGTGTGTCTATGTGTGTGCGTACCTGCCACCAGACCACAGCAGCACTGAGGTGGAAGTGCTGACAGCTGCAGGCCTGAATAACGGGGCTTGGGTGGGGGTTGGGGTGGGGGCGGGGGCTCTGTGGTGAGTGGAGTGGTGTGAAGTTGGTTCCCCAATTGGGCCTGGCCACGGATTAAAATGTGACAGCTCAACAAACCAGCACAAGTGATGCGTTCTTTCCAGAGTGATCTGTGTGGCGTTGGAGCGCCAACGTCAACCCCCACCAGCAGCTGCTCCCCCCTTTCTTTCTCTTCGTCCCAGGGCAGCGCAACTGTGCCGCCTTTGTCTTTAACTGCTATGTGTGCAACTCTGGATGCATGTGTTGGTGTACATGGGAGTGAAACATGTGGAAAGGCAACTGATTTAGTGTTTCTCATTGTCTGAAGCCATTTGTCAGTGCGTTGGTTTTGTTCACCAAGTCCCTCTTTAGTCCAAGAACCGAGTCATAGTTGATGACATTTTCAGTTTTTTTGTTTCTTTTCACTGTTGTTTTGTCTCCTGGCGATTTGTTTGCCTTGCATAGGTCAAGAGGTCGAGACACAGAGTAACAAAAGGGACATTCAGTGTCAGGAAGGAAAAAAAGGAAGTACTTCAAATATGTGTGACAAGACCTGTAACGACACTCGGACTTCCTGACAGAGATCACATTATAATAATAACTAACACGTAAGAAACGGCTTCATTTCCCTGATTATCAGAAAAATATGAACTCCCAAAATGCACTTTAAAAAACCCCAAAAAGAACGAGACGAGCCCCCAATATGTAACAGTAACGTTAATAAATATAAATGTTAAAAGGGCCTCAAATAACCCCCCAGAAGAAAGAAAAACACTTGTGGAAAACCACAATTTAAAAAAGAACAGCTTCTTAACTCCTGCTAACTTTCCTAACGTTAAAGACAGCAATAGGACTTAAAGGCTTAGTTTAACACCTACACCAACCACAGGGATTAGTTCCTGCATTTATTCCCTAGAGATAAGTACTACAATGAAAATAGCCATGATAATAATAATAATAATAGTAATAGTAATAACAACAATAATAATAAATCACTTTCCATCGTTTGTTCTGTTTTTCATTTTCTAATTTTATGGATAAATCACAGCAAGTTGGGAAGTACTGTAAAAAGTTGCCACCTCACCATCATCATCACTACCATCATCATCATCATCACCACCACCACCACCACCATCATCATCATCATCACCTTTTAAAAGCAACTCTGCCTCTGAGTAACTAATACGCCCTCTCTAAAGGCCACGTTTCCTTTTTCTTCACTGCCCATTCTCATGATCAATCAGCCACGGCGGGGGGCGGCACGCCACGCTTCCCTCGCTTTGTATGTCCGGTGGTTGAAATGGCTGCTATTGCATGCGGTCGGCTTGCAGCTGCTGAGGCTGGTACTGGCCGAAGGCTGCAGCTGCCGCCGCCGCTGAGCCCTGGGCGGCAGCGGATAAGGGCTGCTGCATCGCGTAGCCATAGCCAGCAGTAGCCACGTAGCCCGTGGCGGCGGGTGAAGCAGCGTAGGGATACTGCTCGTACGCAGCGGCGGCGGCGGCGTTTGCGGCTGCTGCGGAATACTGCGCATACGCAGCTCCGGTGTAGTCGATGTAGGGCGAGGTTGCAGTGGCGGGTGCAGTGGCTGCAGGTTGCACGTGAGGGATGACCACACTAGGTTGTACGAAGGCTTGAGGGTACACATAGTGGGCCGGGATGCTGCGAAACAAAAACACATGAGACAGGTTAGTTTGTTTGACTCTGAGCCTGAGATTAGCACCCAGACTAAAACCCAACCCCGTACACTGCGGCCAAGCTCCCAGCCACCACCCGCCACTCAGCCCCAGTCCAATCCACCAGTCAAGAACACCCAGGAAATGGCTGCTAGTAATGATTAGAACAATATAGGGTTGCCAAAATAGAAATGTCTCTGTGAAAAGAAGACTGTGAAGGTGAGGAGAGGAAAGTCAAATCAAGTGAGAAATGGTATTTATTTATTTGGACATTTGGAGGATATGGAGATGTCGTGATAAGTTTGGAGTCAGTTTTGAGTTTGTTGCTGTGGATGCAGAACTACAGCAAGTCAGAAGGTGAAGGTGAGGCGAGAAGAGAAAGTTGGGAATCTGTGACATGCCGCTTGTTTGTCTCACACATGTGATTTGGCTGCGGCGCTATCTCCCTGACGGCTGCAGGGGAGGGGAAGGGAGGGGAGGGGAGGGGAGGGGAGGCTTACAGTGCCGGGGGCAGAGGTGCGGATTGAGGGGATGAGCCCAGGGAAGCATTGTGAAAATGTCACTGCCACTTTGACAGCTGGACAGTTTTCAAAAAGGGCTGTGGTTGACCATTTCCCACTCTGTTTCGGGACAAAGAGTCAGGGAGGCATCAGAGGGAGCCGGGGCTCGGCTCTGCAACCAGAGGGATGTTTCGATTAAATAAACAATTATGAACAATGAGCACATTCTGCCCTCCATGACATAGCCGTACCCCCTCCCCCAGACTCAATAAGGTCTGGAAACTCAGTCGGCAGCCAGAAACGAGGAGAGCTTCTGGAAATGACACGACTGGTTCAGAAAACCCTTCTTTGGAGACAAGAGGGAAGACTATATAGCTTTAGATCCACATTAAATTCCACGTTTATTAAAATGGTATGATAGGAGGCAGGCTTGAGTGAAACAATTTGATATTTGTTGCATAACAGTTACACCACTATAGGCGAATAAAAGTGGTTGGAAATCTGTTCAACCAAAATCGAGTACAACAACATAATGAATCAGCTGAGTCGGCATAAATGAACATCAGATGATCGTCTGTTTGAGTCGGTGTCGGGAGAGAAGTGAGTAGATGCGGAGAATATTAGAGCTTGAAAGGCAGGATCTATCGTGGCAACCCTATTGTGAGCACTCCATTATCCAATCCAACCCACATCTCAACTGAAAACGGTGTGCCAGGAGAAAAACAGGAAAAACAAAACAAGAGCAAGGCGTCAGAGAGGAAGAAATATGTAAAAATAGTCCAACTGGTCTAGACCCATTACATTAACAACAAAGACACGGCACAATCACTCGACTGAAAAAACACCAAAAGGGAAAGTATGAACTGAGCCAAAGGTATGTAAAGGTTTGTTGTGGCTGTCAGTCGGGGGCAAAGGTCAATAGTTTTAAGTAAAAATAAACGTAAAATGATGCAGTCACAAACACACACACACACACACACACACACACACAGACTGGTTAGACACGTAGATATTTGATAGAATTAGTGTTTTATTTGGATCTGCTCTAATTGGAAAATCCTCATCATGTGATGTGAGACCGCTGCCTTGGAATCAGCACTAATGAAACTCAGCAGGGTGAAGCAGATCGTTGGATTGTTTCTGAGCAGGCCGTCGTTTTGAGGGGGTAAATAAGAAATTCCTTCACAGATAACAGGGAGACACTTCCTGTCCCTTATCTGAAGTCAAAAGGGAAAATCAATGAAGTATCTACTTCTCTCAGAAAGAGGGGAAACCTCAAACCTATTGGCCATAAACCAACATGTAATAAACAGTTACTGGTGACCAGTGAGGCATGCTGGGACTCTGAGGCGACGATCACATAGTCTTAATGCTCAAATATGATTTTTAGGTGTAGTTGTTGTATCAGACTCAAGTATAAATGGTTCAAAATGTGTAAAAGAACAATAACAAAGACGTCACGCATAGCATGTTGTCTATATGGAAGCAAAATGGAAGCCACTAAAGTTAGTTTGAACGCTTTTGTTTGGAGTTTAAGTGTTTATAGTGACGTTTATGGTGTTTATAGTGATGTCTATAGTGTTTATAGTGATGTTTATGGTGTTTATAGGGATGTTTATAGCGTTTATAGTGATGTTTTTGAGTGACTATCGACTTCAGCTGGCGCAGCTTTGTGACTAATGTCGACGGAAGATGACGTCAAAGTTGCACCACATTAGCACCACATATGGAAGTGGCCCACTTCGGAACTGGAAAAAATCCGGATCCATGTCGTTTGAGCTGTTCAAACTGCAATAAAAAAGAGTTGAAAAATCAGACCTGGACTACATTTTTTCCTGCAGTGTGAACGTAACCAAAAGTTTAATATTCTGTCGGGTTTCTCAGAAAAAACAAATACAGGCTCCGACCATACTGTTTTTTTCTGGATGTTAACATCTATAATTAATGTGTCCTATTAAATGAAATGATATGCATGAGATGAATCACGAGGTAAATCCTGGCTTCAGACCCCCTCTTCACCATCAGTCCTGACATTTTCCCCCTGTTTCCCATTTGACTGTATGTATGGGTCAGAGTTCACATCCCTGCGTCAAGTTTGGTTTTACAGATCTCAGTGGGAGAGACCGCGTGGATGGTTCCACGCCTTTTAAGGTTCCGTTCTCTGCGCACATTATTATAGATGAAACCCCAGGCTTTGACAAAAGAAGAAGAATCTACTGAGTGTAACTTAGATATGTGCTTCTGCGGAGTCAATTTTGGCACTTTTTATGGAAAATAAAAATAATGATCAAAGTGTTACATTAAATTATTCTCTTAACTATTTTATGAACAATTTTGCCTTTTTGAAAAAGGCTCAAGAGGTCATGACTCTGCATTAATTAAATTAAATCAAGGAAAGGAGCTCAGCGGTCGCCGGCTCGTTCAAAACCACGTCGAAGCGGTCTTGAGCAAGAAAACGGACCCCCAATTTAGTCCCAATGGCTGTCCCAGTGAAGTATGTGAGCGGATTGAACGCAGGCATCTGTTGTAGAAGAGCAGCAGATGATCGAAACCTAAAGTTTAGGTGGTTGATCAAACCTGAGAGAGAATGTCTGATTAAAGTCCATTTACCATTATCGTCTAAAATTTCCCTCAATTGCAGGATTCTTGAGCAGCACCTGCTGTATATGATTGACTGTAGAGTCTGAGGGTATGTGAGAAACTGTCTTTTGACTCTGTGACACTTTAGAAAAAAGCCCTTCCAGCAGTATGTATGCATCCCTGCTGCTCTTAAAATATAACTGCTTGCTCAGTGCATGTTGCGCTGTAACCTTTCCGTCTCTGATTCCCCCACTACGTCTGCAATCGTCGGCCTGAGCCTATACTTGCCTTGACACACATCCACACACAAAATGCAACATCAGAGGTTTTGGCCATGGGAAGCAAAGCTCTCCCTGACTGACGTCAATGTGCTCCGTAACAAAAAAAAGAAAGAAAAAAAAGAAGATTTTTTTTTTTTCCCTGGAGAAAAAAAAAAGAAGAGAAAATATCAGAAATAGTGTATTTTGTGGATCCGTGCTGGAAGGTACGATGCAAAGACTCATCAGTGTTTACATGTGTGTTTCTTAAATGGAATGTCGCGTTCACACAACCCAGCAGCCCTTAAAGTTCAGGGCTAAATAAAGACTCCCTGTCATGGTGCATACCGTCTGTTGAGAGAGAGAGATCACAAATACACCGAGGTAAACGGATCTAATGTGTTGTGATGTATTTGTCCTAGTTGTGTGTTTACGCGCTGTGAAACACTGGCAGAACATTGCCTCTGTCCAAATCTCAGATGGACATGGTGTCCCTTAAAGTCAAGCAATATCGGAGTCATGAAAGGTAGTCGGATCCGGTTTCTGTGGTTCCATCGCCAATGGCTGCATTATTTAACTTTATTAATGACAAAACCTGACACCGAGTACAAAAGTACTTCAAGCTCAAGAGTAGAACATGACTGTTTTATAAACAGGTGGAGCTCATTTGAGTCACTATTTCTCATTTAAAATTGTGCATCACTTGAATGAACCTGTTTATAATATGATCCAGTGGCTTCACGTAAATGCTAAAGAGTAAGGGGTCAAGGATGGAGCCCTGGTGGACACCACAGGTCAACGAGACATTAACCATGGTTATAGAGAAAGTAGGATTATTGTCCCCCGGCATAATAAAGCATGTGAGGACTTACTGAAAAGAATTATGTAACTTGATAAAACCAAATAAGGTTCAAATATTTTTCTAAAAACACGCTATCAAAAGGTCGAGCTAATCTAATTACAATTCACTATTTTCCATGAAATAGAAATTATTTCATGATGAAATTTTGTAAGTCGGATTTTCTCACCGTCTAAAAATATCCTTGACCAAACGATTTGGCATTTTATGGTCAATTTAGTATATAGGATATAGAATTATGCAAAGAAATAATTTCCCAATTTGTAAAAAAAAGGGTTGTGGGAATATTTTGCTGTCTGGGAAATATAGAGGATGATATAAGAAGAAACTTTTAGTTTTTTATCCCAAACTCTCATTTACAGATTAAGAATTGATTTGTGCTGAATTTTTTTTTGTATTTTCTTTTCCAACACAATTTGACAAACAAACTGATAAACGGCACCAGTTCAAAAATGATGGTTAAGGCGTATATGTACGTTGATGACGCCCCATAAAAAAACTCGCTCTTAGCCTGTTTAAATGGCCCCTGCTCTTAGATGACAGAGAGAGACGCGCCACCACTGTCACCGGACCCCCCCTCAACACACACACACACACACACACACACACACACACACTGAGCTTCAAGCGACTGCAGTGTCAGCATTCGGGGCTTTGTGTGGCACAATAGACGCGCTTGTTTTCCTTAAAACCACAAGCTCATGTGATGAAAGTTCACTGTGAGAGAATGAGAGAGAGACAGAGAGAGAGAGAGAGAGAGAGAGAGAGAGAGATAGAGAGAGAGACATCCAGACATTTGTTTGTGTCACATTGGAGACTTTGGTGAGCTGAGCTGAAAACGAGCATGCATGTGAACAGAAAATGGCACGCACTCACGGGACGCAACGCATCCAGACATGAACGTAAACGTGAGATCGCTCGGACTGGAACTCCCATTGTTAGTGAAAGCTTGTCACTCATTCATGAGACTCACATCACATCTCACATTTTGGGTACAAAGAAGGGACGAAAAGAGAAAGAGCAGGAGAGCTGTGAACCTGCAGTGATAGTCAAACAAATTGAATAATACAACTGTAGAGCACTTGAATTAAAATCATTATAAAAAATTACAACTGAATGATTAGATGGAAACTCAGATGCCGTTCGGTTGCACGGCTCTGAGTTTCCATACATTATGCAGACTATATGCAAATTATGTATTTATTGATTCAGAGTTTTTAGATTGTTTCTATTTCAAGGTTTGGTAAGGAGTTGTTATTGTTTCTATTTTTCTATTTTGGAGCATTTTTGTATTTTCTAAATGTTTTTATCGTTTTTATTTTCTGTCCTAGAATCATATTTAATTTGTACGGTTTTTGGAATGTCCGAAACTGTCGATGCGTCCCCTGTACTCTTAAACTGCAGATCAAATCTACCTCGTACTAAGTTACCTGAAGGATGAAATTGTCCCGTGTGACAGGTGCTGCATGAGAAACTACATTTTTCAGGAGAATTTATTCTCAAAATTTCTCAAATGCTTAGGGGTTTTTTTTTCTCAAAACTTTTAAGTCACAATTTACAAAAATTAATGAATGAATTAAAAAAAAAAAAAGCATATGGCCAATCTTTACAAGTAGAAAATTTGAATCCTGGCACAGAGTTGCCCCTGTTACTGGAAAAAAAAAATTACATTTACACTAATGTGAATTGATCATAACCTCTATCAAAGTTAAAAGTGAACAGACGAAGTTCAAAAATGCCTAAAAGAGTTTGGGAAAAATATAACTTGTAGGAACCTATTATGAGGTGCTCACATTAGGGCCCGTAAAAGCATTTGTAAGAATTTGACTGAATTTTTTTACGTTGTTTTTGAGGAGATATAAGTAGTTTATTCCTCAAGTCTACCACCAATGCTCCCATTCATTATAAGAAATTTATGTGCACGATTGCCATTACGCTGCTGGCTAAATTTAATGTAAATATAATGTAATTTTAATGTATAGCAAGTTTTGCCATTTTAATGAATAATAAACTAATAATTAAAAACAGAAAAAAATGAGTAATATAGCAAAGCCACACTATTTTTTAGCTGCTATGTCATGTTAATGGGAGAAACTGCTAGTAACACCAGGAAGATGCTATAAGCGCATACAAGCTGTGATGGCTTTTGTTATTTTGAGGGGATGAAGTGAGGAAGGAGGTGATAGGTAAGGAAAATAAGTCACACAGAAAGGTAATCACTTCTCTGACAAGACAGCCAAAAAACACATGAAACAGCACATCCTGTTAAGGAAATCAGGTCAACCACAAGCTAAAGGCAATAAAGAAATCAAAACAAACAACAACAAAAAAACCTTTGCTCTTCCTCGGCAAAGTTAACACTCTTCCACATAAACAGGAAAAAGAACACCTCAAAAATTCAATCAATCCAGCTTTTTTTTTTTTTTTTTTTCTCATTAAAGTAAGAAAGCACACGGTTTAGCTAACAACACCACTTCATAACTGCACACAAAGCTTTAAGATCTATTCAAATAAAAAGATCCAAACCCACGTACATGCATCTATAATCACCATTTTGAGAGCTTGTTTGTTTGAGTCTGAGTCTACAGGTTATTCCTTTTCTCTGATCTGTGATTACGTTCACAGGGCTATTCCACAAACCAGCACAGTAATCTTAAGTGAGAGCGAGCCTGTCGGACCAGAGAAAGATAGATAGCATTGAGTCAAGCTGCAATTTTCCATCATTGTCCATAAACACACAGCTATTGCTATACACGACCACACACACAAACCTAGAAAAGGCTGTCTGACTGGCTGCTGGGTGGACAGAGGTGAAGGACTGAGCTAAACACAACTTAATGTCCACTTCTAATTCTCAGCTGTCAATCATGTTTGGGAAAAAAAAGTTGAAAATTAGTCAGTTTTTGTCGCACATTACACTGAGAGAAAAAATGAAACTGCAACAAATTTCTAATTCTGTTTCTACATAAAACAATGTATAGTTTCCCTATAATCCACTAAAAGTACATGTAGACTCATCTGTACTTACCCATAAGGTCTTTGGATGAACGCAGGGTGGATTTGGGGAACACCAAAGGTGAAACCTGCAAAAACAGAGGAAAAACACACAAGAAAGTGAATTGAGGCACTAACAAATAGCATGATGGTAAAAACTGTTAAGCCCTTTCATCCTATACAGCTACAGAAAGAAAAAAAAAACCCTCAGGTGAAAACGGAAAAAAAGAAACTTGATTTTCTTGTTGGCTGCTTTGCCAAGTAAATCTAACAAATTAGACTAAACATGTCTGAGGCTTGCTGAGGAAAGTGAACATGCATTGGACAGGTTTTTTCGTTACCTGGTTGCATCACGCGGGGCTTGGCCCCCAGGTAAGCAAGGTTGACGTTGGCCTTCCTGCCGTCGATGATTGGGTTTGGGTCCTTGCAGGCCCGGTCTGCAGCTGAGCGGTCGGCCATTGTCACCTGACATAGACAAAACATGAGAAAGACGTGGTTGAGATTCCTGTTCCTGAATACTGAAGCTGTAAGCTTAAAAACACACTTTTATGTGTTGATTCACTCGTATACTTGAAGAACTGAGAGAATGTAGTAATATGAATACGATTGTTTTTTAGTGCTTCTATTACATCTCTATGCACCCATTCATGAGACTCGTGAATTTGGATTTGTGAACCGGGTTGTGTTGAATGAACATAAATCCATTTATGCTCCATCAAACTTTATTCATCAAACTTTATTCATCTGCACAGCAGTTGTTTTCTTTTTCCATAAGAACGGAAACTTTTGAAAACTCACCAACACATTTGAGGAGAAGAGTCATTGAAAAAAAATTGCATTAATGAAAAACAAATTTTGATGTTGGTGGATGATTCAAGTAAACGTCAGAGTAAAAGCTCCGTTTCATATGATAGAAATGTTTCCATCTAGAATTAAACACATTTGTGGATATAAAAGTAACTTAAGCAAAAACTGTTAAAATTGTTTCTACAAATGACGGTAAAAAACTGTCAAATTGCATCAGTTAAAAAAACATTAAAGTCAAAACAGTATATCACTGTAGTGGATAAAGTTATCTTGTCTATTATTAATGGTCATAACTAATGGTAAATAATATATATATATATATATATAGTATAATACAAATATATATATTATATTAATACCCTTATTAACAACATATTGTTATTAATAAGTTATAACTGTAAAAGTATAAGGTTAGTACTAGCAGTACTAGTATAAAAGGTTACACAACCTTTTAGGAAGAGCATACGGTCATTTCTACACAAATAAGATGCTAAAAATAGGGACTGTATTCGTGAAATAATTGAGTTCTAGGTTAAAAGAAAAACTGAATTTACCACAATTTATTGTAATTTTATGTAATTAACTATAAAACATGATATTTGTTTGTTTATGGTAAATTAACGGTTATGTACCACATTTTTTACATCAAAATTCTGCAGCGAACATTATTTTAGTGTATATTATTAGGATTTTTTAAATTTCTTTACCAGTTCATCATGACATCATTGAAAATATATATATATATTGACAATATATATATATTAATATAATATATTAATCACAATAAGACCACCTTTATAAAGGGTTTACAAACTTTTTTAAGACTAGTTTATTAATTAAGTTATAAACGTGTTATAAATCATTAATAAGCTGTTGTTGACATATTAAATAAAACAGGTGACAAAGACCTGTTGCTGGCAAAAGAGTCTTGAATGTGCTGACCATCATTTTTACGTCAAAATTCTGGCAACCACAGCTGTCGGTATTTTACCGTAAATTATACGGATGGGTTCGTCGTTTTTTTAAGTGAAGCATGAAATCATCAACAACATGTGCCAAAGTTACGTCTCCCACATTATTAACCTTTGAAGAGGCAAAAAAAAAAATGACGGTAAGTCCTATTGTATATTAATAACAATAAGACTATGCTTATAAATGGTTTATGAGTAGTTTATTGACTAAGTTATAACATGTCTATTGTTATTCCTTAGATATAAAGGGTGATAGTGAACTGTTGCCTTCTGAAATAGTGAACCTGTATCGATTGTTGAAACTTATTATAAATAGTTTATTAATGCTTTATAAGACTTTATTGATAATCTTATTATAACCCAGTCACTGACCTTGAAAAGAATTCTCTCATTTGTAAAGAGGTGCTATTTCTCTATAAATCTACCTGTTGCTATAAATAGATTGAACTGTGTACTATGTGAGAGGTGACCGGGAGAGAAATAAACATACTATGAGAGAGGCAGTGGGCTGAAACCAACCAACCGTTTTCCTCATTCAGGTTTTTCTTATCCGTGTTATGAGGAAAAACGATAAACAGCTCTGAGATGATGAAACCAGCGTGACTGCTGGATAAGAGTTTGTTTTTTTGTTAATGCCAGTGAGAGGGCAGCCCAATCCGGAACGTGTCAGGGCGCATACCACAGCGCAACAAGTTGGTGGGTGCAGGATTGCAACGGACGCCAGTGTCAAATCTGAAGGCTTAGAAATATAAACAACCCATGTTTGTGGAGAAAGTGGAGTTAGTCATTATGGTTTTAAGAGCTGGTAACAAAGGAATGCATATGATTTCCTACCTGCGTGAAAGCGTTAGATTATGGTCACACTGTGCGTCAAAATGGGATTATTGTGCAGGTACTTACGAATCCGTATCCCCTAGACTTGCCGGTTTGCCTGTCTGTGATGACCACCGCTTCTTCAATCTCACCAAACACCTCGAAATATTTCCTGAGACTTGAATCCGTGGTGTGGTAGGGAAGACCCCCGACAAAAATCTTCGTATATGTCGTGTCCTTTTGCGTGGTGTGCATCGTTAGTGCAAGGTACAATAAATAGGAAAAAAAAAAAAAGAATAGTGCAAAGTCTCCTTATCGGTGAATTCTTTGGATGAAGAAGAAAAAAAGAAAGAGGGGTCAGCTGGCTTTATGACTCTTGTTTTTCAGAAGAAGGAACAAAACAGAAACTCGACAAAAATGAAGCTTGGAGGTAGATGGTTCTTCTTCCGACAGTGAAGAGGGGAGTGATGTGGGGCGGATTGTCCCAGAGAGAGATCATCAGGTGTTTCCAGCTCTTCTAGGTCACCCTGCTGTCTAACTAAATAGGTTTGGGGCCCATTCCTAAAAGCTCCACTCCAAACTCCACCCAGCGCTCACTCCGTCTCTGCCCACCCACCCGCGCGCGCGCGCGCGCGCGCTGACAGCTGGGAAACCTGCTCAGAGAGAAGCTGTGATGACATCTGATTCATCACAAAGGAAAAAACAAAGCATGTTTCCACTGATTGTGAATGGCAGGAAAGAATCCTCTGTGTGATTCTCCTATATCATATCAAATTAAACTTTTAACGCTTGATTTGGAACAGATTAGATTTGGACTTTATCATGAAAAATGCTTGAAACAAAACAGTTTGATGTTCTGATGGTAGGTGTTGGTCCACCTGCCATCCGACTTTGAGAGAGAATTCAGGTGACTCATTGCAAAACTTAATGACACTGTAAAAAAAACAACCCTTTGTATAATATACTGTAAAATACCAGCAGCTGAGGTTTCCAGGATTCAGCCTTAAAAAATACCATGAAAAAGACATTACAGTAAAATACCATGAAAAAGACATTACAGTAAAATACCATGAAAAAGACATTACAGTAAAATACCATGACAAAGACATTACAGTAAAATACCATGAAAAAGACATTACAGTAAAATACCATGAAAAAGACATTACAGTAAAATACCATGAAAAAGACATTACAGTAAAATACCATGAAAAAGATATTACAGTAAAATACCATGAAAAAGACATTACAGTAAAATACCATGAAAAAAATAAATTTAATGTGTTTCAAGTTTGCATGGATGGAACATAAAATGACAGTAAATGACAATAAATGTATACTGTAGAAACAACGGTATAAGCAAAATACGTCATTTAAACAAAATAATATGTTTTACGGTAAGGACATGTTTGTGACATTATGGCATTTTTGCATTAATTTTACCAAAATTTGGCATTTTCACAGTGCAATTCTGTGTTTTTCTTATATTCTAAAATTATTTTTAAAAAAAGTTATTGTTTCTTTATTTAGGTTAATTCACTATATTTACAACAGTATTGAATTTTACGGTCCTTTACTGTAGCCTTTTGGCAGTATTTTACTGTATTTCTGTAGAAAATCTTGAGAGAGAGAGAGAGAGAGAGAGAGAGAGAGAGAGAGAGAGAGAGAGAGAGAGAGAGAGAGAGAGAGAGATATCTGTTTTACACTGTGGGTGTCCCAGTCTGCTGCTGCAGGAGCTGCTCAGAGCCCACACAGTCTCATGTAGGGGGTGAGAGGTTTTGTCCAGGATGGATGTCAACTTGGTTAACATCCTCCTCCCACCCACCTCCTCAACGGGAGTCGAGGGATCAGTCCAGGACAGAGCCGGACCTCCTCCTGTCCCTCTCTGTGCGGACCATGGCGCAGAAGATCACTGATGCTAACACAGAAGTCTTTAACAGAGTCCTGAAAACAAAAGGACCTCAGTCTCCCCAGAATTTGGAGGAGACCTTGAACCTTCTTGTACAGGACATTAGTGTTGTCCCACCAATCCAGTTTATTATGAGGCGAACACCCAGGTATTTGTACGGGTCAACATATTCAGTGTCCAAATCCTTGATTTTTCACCGATGGCTTCTGTGAGGAGCTCAATAACCAAATCCTTTGTCTCAGGAAGGGCGGAAGGTGACTGACCCCATACCAGCCATTAAAGTCTGTGATAATATTCTTGTACTCCCGATCCTTCCCCTCTGATATCCAACAATGGCTGAATCATTGCAGAACTTCTGGAGGTAGCAGTGTTCTGGGTTGTGTTTGAAGTGTGCTGTCTGATGAGTTAATTGTGAAATTAAATGTATGGTTGCAAGAAAATGAAAATCTAAAGTATTGATTCAGAATTAGATGAGCTGTGCTCACTTTAATAATGTCGGTTATTTACAGTGACCTGATATTATTTGCTGTTAAATCTTAAAATTCTGCATTAAGTGGTTGAAGATCAAATTCACCATCAAAATGGCTTGATGGATTTTTTTGTTTTTTCTTCTTCAACCTTGAGTGAACAACTGTTTTAACATTCCTGCACATGGTCACACAGTTAAGAGTTTGTAGGGTTGGACTAACACCACATAAAGCCGAGTCTCATCTCATTCAGAAATAGGTTTGGCCATTGTGACATCACCAACAGTCCACTTTGTAATACTTGTGGATTTTCCTGAGAATATTGGTTATTTTAATTGTCACCTTTTAAAACAACACATGTCCGGATTCCAAACATGAGGATTCAGTTTTTTTTAAAATCTCCTCCTGAAAGGCGTATTGTATTGATTGAGATGAGAATGTTCCATTTTGATGGAAACCTAACCAGGAGTCTGTGACGTGAGGCTCCCCCGCACAGAGTAATATGAGAGAAGCTTAAATCATTCATAACCTCCCGTTTCTGGTGGCCTGTAACATTTTCACGTATAATGTTTACATACTTGTTGGATAAAAATTAGAATCTGGCCGCAAGCAGTTTGCCAATAATAAAAAAAAATCTAAATCCGTAAAGAAAAAACAAACAGCAAGAGGATAGGGTTCAAAGGCAACGCTTACACAAAGTCAAGTAACCGGATAGAACATCTTTTCTGCAGTGTCACCGTCTCTCACTCATTTATTCATGCAGCCAAACTTGTTTTAAAATCATAAAACAAGTGGGGGGGGGGGGGGTCGTTAAAACGGGCCAGTGTCGAGTTTCCCAGGCTCAACAGTTTGGATGTGGGGGGGTGCATCCGATTGTTTTCTATTCATGTGCGACATGCTGCTGAACCCTCATATGCAATAATAGACCGGGGTCCCATTGAACACTTTTCATTGTTGTGGATGTCGTCGGTCTTTAACTCCATACATGCTGCCAATCTCCAAATATCATAATTAATAATAGATCTCACTAATTTGGATCCGATTGCGCATCACTGGCGAAACATCATGTTTTTTGGGAAGTATTTCTAGTTGGAAGAAGATTTGAAGAATTCCCAAAGCCAGAATTGTTGGAAAATTATAGTAAGTAATTTTGAGTTTCACTCATTAATTTAAGTTGCAAATACTTAATTTAATTGAGTGTGACCAGTTGAAGAGTTTTTTTCAGTTCGTCAAACAATTCTCTTTTTACGGTGCCCCCAGATTTACTTCAAAGTAGAATTAACTCTTTTCAATAAACACATCTGACAACTTTCAGAGACACGCTGGACTAGTTGGAACTATAGGACAGAAAAAACCTAAACTTTCATCAAGATGGATTCTTTTTGGTGGAAAGCTTACAATTGTTGCTGTGAGCTGTAGCAGCACCTGTCAGGCAGAGAAAATCTGAAGGTCAAAGGTCACCGAACAGCTGAATACTCAGCCGCTCTGCCACACTGAGGTCATTCTCAATCTCCGAGAGAAATGACTTTAAAAGGTAAAAGTGGCTTTAGTTTGAAACCTAATAGCATAAAGATTTAGGATTTTCATATGTAGAAATTCGACCGAGCTCAAACAGACGACACGGTGGGAAATCTGTTTACTTTATTGATCAACAACAGCGTCAACTTTCACATCTTCTCACATTAAGGCGCATCTTCACAAAATGCCATAACCCCTCAGCAAATAACTTAATCCTCCAGCGGTGGCTTCAGGGATCTGTGATTCAACTTAACCCACAGAAACAGCACCATCTTTTGTCCGATGGGACAACTTCACAACATTCACATGCAAAATGAACATGAACATCTGAAACAGGGATCTCACGCATGCATGTTGGCAAAAACCATTACGTGTTGGTCGTGATTATTAAAGAATTGAGGTGCATGTCATCGGCTTTGAACAGAAAACCCTCATATCTTTAATGGGTGAGGGGTTTTGGGGGGGGGCAACAGACAGGAAACCTGGGTGAAAGAGTTGAGAGGAGGGGGAAGACATGAGGCCACAGGTGGTAGAAACTGCCTGACATGAAAACATTCCGTCAACCTCATCAGTCACTTCTAAGACTTTTTTTTTTTTTTTTTATCCCAAAATCCTTAAGAAAACAAAAAACATGTGCAGAAATGTTTGAATTATACCCTAAAATGTTTTTATCAAGTAGAAATAAAAAACAAAAACAAAGTGTGTGTGTGCTCATAAGCACTAGAGAAACTACTGTGATTTAATCATAGACCAGAATAAGCATTTTTACTCTTTTGTTCCCTATATTTTTTTTCCTATTGATTTTCCACAGGGAATTTCATTCCAGAATATAAAATAAGAATTACTGATGTCCCATAAGAATCTAGCGAGCAGCCATGGCCTCCGTTCATGGCGTGGTTGCTTGACCAACTGTGTTTCTCTAAACCCTTGAGCAACAGTATATTTACAACATCCTATACGGCTGCACGTTAACTAACTATGTTAATATCTCCCAGAAATGTAAAAGTTTCATTGGGCCTCTCCTGTGTACAAATGAATAGTTTTGGCTCCTCCCCCTCCCTCCCTGTGTTTATCTTCATAGCGCTGGTTCATGGCTCTTTTGGGTCGTCATAAACTAAAACTCCTCCTCTCTGTCACCTTGAAGGCTGGAATCATTGTCCAGCTCCTCCAAGGCCACGAAGAGCTGATTCTCCTTGCCCTCTTCCACTTGTGTCACCTCCTCCTCCTCATCCCCATCTTCACCCTCACTTGCCCTATCTGTACCTTCTCCACTCTTCCTCCCCTCTTGTCCCCCCTCTTTCCTCTCTGCTATGCCCGTTTCCTCGCTGCTCCTCCTGCCGTCTCCTGCATTCTCTCTCGCGTTCTCCTCACCCTCGGCCTCCTCACGCGTGAACCGGCTGTAAAGAGATGGATTGAGGGTGTCTGCCTCCAGAGGAAGATGTAACTGCTCCACGGGGGTGAGGGTCGCGTTCCCATCTACATCTGCGCTGGACGCGGAGGTGTGGGCTGGACCACGAACCCGGGCTGACTTGGCCCTCAAACGGGTCGTGAGCTCATCCTCCTTTAACTGAAAGAGAGAGGAGGGAGCAGATGAAAGAAACAAGATGGACCGTAAGAGGCACACGGAGAGAACGAGCAGCGGTTGAGGTCTATGATGACGCACACACACTGATGAAAACACAAACTCTGAACCTTGCGTCTCTTCTCAGCAAGTCTTATCTTCTCATCGACCTCCTCTCTGGTGAAGCTTTGTGTCTTGTTGGCCTTCAGGGACTCGAGTCGTGCAGGAGGTTTTCGTCGGACACCCTCCCCGTCATCCAGCTGCCAACACACACACAAACACACACACCAAACACACCACACACACAGCAGAGGGCAACAGTCAGCAAACATTATTACAGGAAGTTACTGAAACTGATTGACCTCACCTCCCAGTTTAATACTATGTTATAGACTGAAATAGATCTTATTCTTTATTTTACTTTTGTTGCTGAGCTAAACAATAGTTGTATAGGTAGCCAGTCAGAGACTAATGTTAATGTCTTTTTAAGTCTTCAGAGGTCCTTTTATGCCCGTTGGATCACTAGAAAGGGGTATTGGGACATTTAATAGGAAAACTATTGATTAATGTTGTGAGCAACACCTGTGTGGTGGCCGATAGTTTGGCCTAACTTTCCTCTACGGTATCCAATATCATCATTAGCCACCTTTATCCCACAAAAAAATGGAGAATGCTTTTTATTCGGAGGATGTTAAGAGTTGCTCTCTCCTTAAAAGCAGACGTTTTGAATATTTGTCAAGTTAACAATGATTTTCTTTTTTCACATTCCAATATTATTAGAAAAAAACCCAAAATGTGTAATATGTCTAACATAAACAAATGAATACATAAGACAGATAAATCTGAAATAAATACTTCTGGGCCACAAAATAAATATGCTTTAGTTAAAAAAAAACAAAAAAAAAACAACCTTTAACCTGATATAAAAACATCCTGGTAAAAAAAAGATTATAATAAAAACAATAGCAACCAGTCCTTAAATGTAGGTAACTGTCTTCAATGTAAGTTAGTTCAACTTCAAATGAATATATTATCGTCACAAACAACAATCGAATAACAGAATCATAAATAGTAACTTTACCCCATAAAAATAGTTAAAGATAAATATATATTTTCACATATAATTATTATTTATGATAATAATTTTGATAAGATATAACAGAAACAGTGTTATTATCCTTACAATAATTAATCTAATGTGTTATCCTCATTATCAACAACAATTATAACAAATTAAAATAATTATAAAACCAAAAACAATATAATTATTATTTTTACTGTTATGACTGTAGGAGTAGTGAAGCTTAAAAAAAATGTTTTGAGTAAATAAAACTCCCCCCTACTGAGGAAGTCTTGTTGATTCATCTGCACCAAATCTGGACTAAATCCCACCAACTGTTTGAGAAATCCTGCCCTGAAAACATTTGGAGCTAAAGCTCCCCCTAGTGTCGGAAATATGCAACCGACCTTTCCCAAAACAAATCCAGTCTTCCTCGTACTGAGAGGCCTATGGGGGTCTAAAATTGGAAAATTGTCCTTGAAATAGTTTACAAGACGATTAGATTCCAGAATATCCCCTGTGACTTTTCCGTGATATAATTAAACCAAACTCATCCTCAGATAGAGGAGAGGCACGTTCCACGATCTCCTAACCCTCTGAGAGGAGGAGGTCAACCGCCATGTAACGGTGGGAGTAAATGATGAACTCTTCATCAAGTCTCTTATCACAACATTTTTCTGCAGTTCAATGAAAATGAGGTTCTCAGTGGTGTTTTAGCAGGTTTGAACATGATGTGAGCACCAGGTACCCACCATGATGCTAAAGGCTGGTCCAGCAGTGCCGTCCCTCTGTCCCTCTGGTATGATCCCCTCGTTCAGAAGCTCCTCCAGGATCGCACTGGCCTCTGGACGTATGCCTGGAATAACATTTTAGGTTATGTGTAAGAGAATATCCACTATGTGACACAGCCTGTGGTTCTCAGCATGTTTTTCTGCACACACACTCACCATCCTGTTGAAATCTGTCCATCCCATTTCCTCTGATGCATATCAGAGGAGGTACTTCTCTCTGCACCCCTCCAGGTAGCGCAGGTGTCTCTCTGGTCTCCATCATCACCCCGCTGTCAGCGGTGCCCTTCGACGCGGCCGAGTCTCCACGACCATCGACTTTACTTCCTGTCTCATCCTAACAGCACAGCAAAGATATATATATATATTTTTAATGTCCTCAACCCACTCTGCTTCCTGGACACTGTTCTGTCATGATGACATCTTTGTGTTCTGAAGAACACAGCGACTCCACCACAATAATGACACACACACACAGCATGTAACAGAAACTGGTCTTCTTATGAGGAAGTTGATTTAAATTCAAGGTAGCGTACATTCAGTCAAATACAGTTCTTCAGGACAATTCTAAAGTACTTATTTTGAGAACATTTCATAGATAGACCCAATTTATTTTTTATTATCTGCTTTAATCTCAAAAAGTTTTGACTCAGTTGATCAATATTCTAAACAAAACATGTTGATTGTATATCATTACATCATTGATATACTATCATCATATCATTATACCGTACCATTCAATATTATGTTCATATTATTAAGCCTTAAAACATGAAATAGTATCAACCTACTGATTTAATATAACATTTATGAAATAACAATTGTAATTTTTACTTTTAACAGACAAATGAAAGAGTTTGTTCCCTAAACATCAAGATAACAAGAAGATAAATCAATGGACAACATATTTTGCTGTCGTATTTCAAATTCATTATACGAATGGTTTAAGGAGAATCTAGTTTGACGGTTCCTTCTGTTTTTATCCCCGGGACTTGACAACGATGGCGGGAAATTTAGTCGCCTCTATTCCATCTTTCTTTTTTTTTTTTTCTGGACAATATCTCCCAAACTATGCTTTCTATCACCACCAAACTTTATACAGCTACTTCTTTCGATGCATTAAAGAAAATGCAGTACTTTCACGTATTTTACCCTGATATGACAGCCAACCCTTATTAGCAGTCATCAAATATTCATGGTACCTGCAATATTACCAGATAACAGGAAGAAAAAAAATAAAAATGGTAAGAGAAATTATAACTTTTTTTAATATTTTGGTTTTAATAATCTGAACCTACAAAGTAAGTGGTAAGCTAACTTTAACTATAAACGTTGACATATCTGTTTTTAATGAAAGTTTTCCGTAATGTCTCGTACAAGGGGACTGTATTTTTTAATGGCAAAATTCTGGTAACCACAGCTGTCAGTATATACTGTAAATTATACAGATTTAAAATTTAAAAAATATATTTTTTACAGTGTATATAATCCGTGTACCATTTTATTTTATTTTTAAAAATATGTATCAAATAAAATGTCTTTGAAACATTAATGATCATTCAGAAGTTTGGAGAGTTTATCAATAACATAAATGCCGATCTTTACTTTTACACTTTTTATTTTTGAAAACGACTTTAATACTCATACCATAATCTTTTACAGTATTTTTATTTTATTTTGCACTTGTACCTTATACTTTCTACTTTTATACTAGTACGTTTTACTGACATACACTACTTTTTTTAGTTTATCCAAGTACCTTATATAGTTTTCTACTTTTCTACTCTTATGTTTTACTGTGATACTACTATATTTTACCTCCATACTTTTACAGTTTATTACATGTATACTAGAATGACTTATATTACTGTTTACTTCTACATTTTTAACATTTACATTAGTACCTTATACTTTAATAGCTGCCTTCTTTTATATTAGTATGTTTTACTATAATGGTAACTTTTTACTTTGATACTTTCATAGTCTTTTACTTTTATTCTTGTATGTTGAACTGTCATTTTATTTTATACATTTACACTAGTACCTGTACATTTATTATTTTTATCATCATACCACCACTATTTTTTGTTATTACTATTTATTTTACTTTTAGTAGAATGAAAAATCTGTACCTTTCCACTTGTACCCGAGAAAGGAAGTTCAATCAACACTTTTGACTTTACCAAAAGTAACTACTATTTGTATCTTCTGGTTAACGTTGTAAACCCGCCTGTTAACGCGCTTTTAGATTCACTAGAGGTGATGGCTTACCTTGTCTCCGTTCAATTTGCCGGACTTCAGCGGTTGAACCGAAGTGTTTGTGGAGAAACTACATCCCATATTCACCTCAACTTCCAGCGACGACGTGAGAGACGTACATCAAAGTCATAAATGTCTGCTTTAATTACACTTCGGCAGGTTTTATCCTGTTAGGTGACCCGTGTTACCTTACATTCCTTCAGGCACGCCGTTTCCATGGACGCGCTGCGTTGCTAAGGACCGTTGCTACAATAAAACTAAGCCGGTTAAAGAGGCGACACACAGGGACAAACTGTGGGTGGCAGAGCCAGGATACTACTAACATCCTCATCACGCAACTCTGGTCCACTCTGTCGCCTGCACCCCAACTCTGTAGTTTACTTTCAAGAAGACTCTAGACCAGCAAATTGTGACGTCAGACCCCATCAATTTAATCGAATCATGTATGTAAAGATCAATGTCGATTTCCCCCCCCACCCACCTCATAGATTATGAAATAGGCTTTATAAAAAACGGGAAGAAATCTCATGAAAGAATGCATGGATGTAGACAAGACAATTCACAATGTTGTCGATATAGTGGAGTTTCTTTTTTTATATAATTATGCATAACTAATAGTCATCAACCCTCATTGATGTTTGCGGATTTGTGAAAAACATTCATTTCATCTGTTTACTGTGTGTGTGGTCTAATGGCAGATACAAAAACATGGCTTTTAAGGATTGGTTGAAAAAAAAAAAAAAGAGCCTCCTATCCCCTGCGTTGGACAAACAATCTCCCTGATTAATTGATACCCTTAGTGAGTAAAACGAGGTATTTGATTAAAATATGATATATACAAGATTGATCTCCACAAGTTGATTCATACGCACTTAATTTGAACTAGACTGGACATGTAGTTGAGAAATTACGGCCCAAAAACCTTTGAAAATGGAGCTCACCCTAGTGTCGAAAATATGGAAGTCTTCCAAAATCAATCCAGTTCTTCCTTGCAGTTGCCAGGAATCCAATCAGGTAACATAGAGTACAATATGTTCCAATGTTAGCCAGCAAAATCATCTAATAATTTCTTGTATAAGCTGTAAGATCTGTATGTAAAGATCAACAACAGAAAAAAACATGTCATCTTTTTCTATAGTTTTATTGATGGCAATTACCCATTGTTTTTAATTTTATCATCCAGTAATAATCATGGCTTTAAAATTAAACTGACTTCCTTATCATCCAAAGTCACCCTTGTCCATTTAAACACACAATAAAAAAATATATACTTAATACTTTGTACAATACTGGTTTTGGTCCAAACAAAAGTGGATCAGAAATGCCAATATACCTTTAGTCATTAAAGGCTCTCCAATTTGCATTTAAGCACATTTTAAATGGATTCGGGCAACTTTGAATATAGGAATTTCGATAAATTCTAAAGACAAAAATGCTGAATGCGTTGGTAACACAAAAGTTCAACTTCACAGATTTAAAAAAAAAAAGAAAAAAAAAAGAAAAATCAATATTTACAGGTTGTTATAATATTCAAAGGCCAATCGAGGGAGAGACAAAGGAGGAGAGGCATAAAGAGCTAAAGGGAGAGTACAAGGAATCAAGAGGAGAGAGGGATGAAGAGAGTAAGAGAGCCAACAGGGCACAAAAACAGTAGTGGAGCGAATCAGAGAGGGCAGAGAATCAAACATGTAACAGAGTTGTGAAACTATGCATTTACAAAGTCTAAAGGAGTTGAACGGGAGCGCTAGTCTTTGGCCCGGTTCATCCCCCACAGTGCATGGATACGTTTTCCCCTCTCCCAAACCATCGCTCCTTCCTCCCTCACCTTGTGTCTGTTTTAAACATTCATTTGCTTGCTCACCTATGGCGGTGCAAACCAGCGCCCAGGTTTTCAGTTTTCATACGCACAACCACACGCAACCTCAGCATGTACAAAGAACCCAAACACACCTCAGGTCTGTACACAAGAGGATAATAGGGGGGGAAAAAAAAACAAAAACAAAAACACAACGCTGCATTTATCACAAAGATTACACGCTACTCCCTGTACATACAGCACACTGCACTGACGCCATGGCTACATCTCCGGCGGCATCTTGTTTCCTGCGAGAGGAACAGTCTGAATAGTTTTCAGGTTACCTGGAGGAGACTAGTCGCACAGCTCTCTCAGCCTCTCTGCATATCACAGCGCATAAACTGATCACTCATACTAATAATTATTCATAAGATTTTGTGTACACTCGCAGCAACTTCAGATTTGCATTTTTGCCTTGGTGATGTTGTTACAAAAAGTCATGCCTAAAGTCTAGTTGACATCTGCCTATGTTGAAAATATAGATATGACTGTACTGCTTCTTTTTCCTTCAGGGGTCCTTGTTTGTTGTCGTTTGATGGGTCAGTGTCATTATTCAGTCAAAAAATTGTTTCATGGGGGGCTTCCAATGGGACGTGTCACATGTCAACCATGTTGGTTTGCATGTGAAAACCTCTGAATTATTGGTCCGGCTTAAAGGTAAAATGCACCTGTCCGTACTTCCGCAATCACAAGGAGACCCTGAACTTCTGGCATTTTTCGGATGCCATGTCATTTCAGTATTAATCCGATGAACACCTTCCAACACCTGTCGTCAGTGGAGATCCAGTCAAGTCAAAGTCACGTCTACTTTATACTCGAGTCCACAGGGCTCTACTTTCTGCGCCGCACCGCCGTCTTGATCTTGCGACCAGCAATCACTTGTTGTCCAGCAGGAGATGCAGCAAAGGATTTTGTTGACCTGGAAGAGCAGAGGTCATTCCCATTATTAGTATAACAACAAAAGACACAAACAGATACAGCTGCCAAATATGCAGTGACTAGATAATTGGTTCTGCAACTGGTTCTTCCCCTTTCTACTGTTCCCTTCAGGGGTCACCCATGTCGATCATCTGTTTCCATCTTGCCCTGTCCTCTGCATCTTCATCTGTCACAACAACCAACTGCATGTCCTCTCTCATCACATCCAGAAACCTCCACCTTGGTTTTCCCGTTTGTTTTCTCCCTGGCAGCAAACTTGATATACATACGTGATAAAATTGCAATTTCCGTATGTGTTGTTATACCTTAGATTTAAAAGCTCCAAATGTAACAAATCCTCATACACCACTGTCGAAGGTGTGTCGCCAATGTGGTTCTCAGAAACTGACCATAGGACATGTGATCAGCCCAGAAGGTAAATCCCTCTATTCCGAACATATTGAAGCCTTAAAGGACATTCCAACCCCTTTAATTGAGGGATTTACTACATTGATAAGGTCTCTCACCAAGTTATAATTAACTGGACTGACACATCTGTTATGGCATTAACTGAGTTAAAATTTGCCCAACAGACCACATTACTACGGTTTGACCTGATGACAACACGCCGTTTAAATAGACGAAAAAATTATGATAAAGTTTTGCTTTGAACTTGACCCTGTTGGATCAGGACTGCCAAAAGGCCTCAGAGCATCGGTGGCAGCTGGATTCAGGATTTAAGTCTCTTTGCACTAATAAAAATGTATTTGTAAAATAAAAAATATCTTAATACCTAAAATAATGACAATTATAGCATCTAGTCTGTGCTGTCACCTGAGTTTTAGCCAGCATGCTGTTTGAATACTGTAATATCCCCCACTCATTGGCAGGTTTCAAACTTATTGAAGTTGTCACAGACTGTTTTGAGGTTTATTAGCATGTTCGGATAGAAAATGCTGGAGAATCCTTGAACTTAATTGAGATTGCTAATTAATTACAATTAATTTTCCAGCCGTAAGCCGTTATATAAATATAATTTGTCTAATCAATTCAGGGATCTTGGCTGTGCAGAGTTCTTTTTAAACATGACTGATCTTGGTCAACTCCGTCTTTATTGCAGATGGCAACTCACCCCATATTGAATGTTGGTTGTTGTGCAAAGTTGAATCCGACTCCCGTCGCTCCTGGCTGAGGTGCCATGGTGGTGTTGGCAGCGGGAGCTGTAGATGCTACTGCTCCAAAAGTAAATACACCTGAGGTGTTGTTTGCAGCTCCAAATGCACCTGCTCCTCCGAACTGAAAGCCTGCACCTGATGAACATGAGGCACATTTACATGTTTCAACTTTATGTTCATTTCACCTTCTTATCATATATACTTAATAAACGTGATCACATCCTACTACATACAAACTCAAACCAAAATGTATGATACCATTGAATTCACTTACTAGGTCTAGAATTTGTAGTTGCCCCAAATACAGGGGTGGAGTTGGCTTGCTGTCCAAAGACAGGAGCAGCATTGGGAGTGGCTCCAAAGGCCGGGGTCTGGGTAGGTGTAGCCGAGAAAGGGGAGCCAAAGGTTGAACTGAATGAAGTCTGACTGGACCCAAATCCGGCAGATGGGGCGGAGCTGAATACGAATGGAGGGGGAGCCCCAGACGGCGCTGTTGTTGAGAAGGAGGATTGAAGATATCAATACATTGGCAGATGTAGTTCTTGTCAGCCAAGCTGAACGCAGCCTTGATGTTGGAATCGCTTATCTGAAACAAACATCATGAGCAAATACAGACCTGAAGATGAGACATTAGATGGCTCTGTTGCTCCAAAACCAAAGGATTGAGCAGCAGCAGGAGCAGCGAAGATGAAGGGCTGAGCCGGGGTTGAGTTCACAGCAGGAGCTGACGGGGCAGGCGGCTGGCTTTCCTGACTCTGGCCGAAGACGAAGGCTGCTTTAGCTGGAGGTCTGTCACTGGAGGTCGTGGCAGGCTGACCAAAAATGAAAGTACTGGGAGCTGCAGAGGGAACTGGAGCCTGAGTGGAGCTGCTACTGATGGTACCAAACAGACTGGGGGTCGGGATGGAGGAGGAAGTGGTGGTGGAGCTGGTGGCATTGGAGGGATTATTTGCCAAAAAAGAAAATGTTGGTTTTGGAACAGCAGGAGAATCTGTTGGGGGTACCAATAATCAAAATTAGTAGAGCAATGGCTAAAGAAGATTCCCCCAATAGAGGTGAAAATCAGATCAGTAGTTACACAGAATACTAGTCTGTGAAATGTCTTCTTAGGATAAGACGACGTAAACGACAGCAGTTATTCGTCAGCGGCGTTCTACAGCCTCAGGCTGCAGGTGTAACACCTGAAGACTTCACATTTCTGTAAAAACAGGCAGTTAACCAAATATGCTATTCAGGAGAGTAGGAAGAATGTTGGACCTAGTGATTTCGACGATTAAAGGTACAGGGTGTAAAATTTTGTGGCATTAAGTTCCAGATGGAAACCTATATCACACATTGACTCACCACTTTAAGTATGAGCATTTACAGTGTTAATAAATATATCTGGAAATTGTATTTGATATTTACTCTGTGTGGATGGAGATTCTTCTGTTACAGCGCTTGGCTTGGTGAAGGAAAAGCCTCCAGAAGAGGCCGGTGGTGTTGCAGAATCTCCAGCTTTACTAACAGCGCTGAAAAGGAAACCAGAAGGGGCAGGCGAAGCGGCAGCTTCCTTCTGCTCCTCCGGTTTACCAAAGGTAAATGCGGGAGCAGCAGGCTCCTTGTCTGCCTGTAAGGACCCAAATGGAGCATCTCCTTGTGCCGCAGTGGTCACCAAAGTTGGCTCTCCCAATCTCCCAAATACAGATCCAGTTTTGGTTGTTGCGGCAACGGTTGAACTGGTGTTTACTGATGTGATGTCACTGGATGATGCCACACAGACACTCTTCTCATGAGAGGGAGCAAGAGGATTGAAAGTCACAGATAATGAGGGGGTGGTGGTATTTGATGTTTTCTCCTCAGGTTTTGACAGTCCGAAACAAATACTGCCCTTCGAGGACTTACTATCTGTGGTGAATGACCCAGTTCCAATGGCAATCCCACCACTGGCTCCAAACTTAAAGTCGGCAACTTCAGCAGGTTGGTCCGACTTCTTATCATCGTTAGAAGCAGTCCCAAATTTAAAGCCTTCGGATGAGCCACCGAATTTGAACCCTGAGAAGGCAGTAGTATCTTTGGAAGTGGTTTCTGATGAAGAGCTTCCAAATGAATCTCCAAATTTGAATCCACCTGTTGTTGAAGAGGACTCCGACAATGAGGCCCCAAATTTGAAACCTCCCGAGCCAGAACCTGAGTTATTGTCTGATATGCCAAACTTAACTCCCCCAGAACTAGAGGTAGAAGAGCCAATCGTAGAAGAGCTTGAAATCCCAAAAGCTGATGAAACAAGAGAAAAATGCACACCAAATTAATACATGAAATATATATATATATAATTAAGAACTAATGAAGATGGCATATGACCCAGACATCTTTCAAAACACTTGACAACAAATTCATCAGTATTGACCCATACTCCATTGCTTTGTTGAATCTAGACTAATAATAATAATAATAATACATTTAAATAATGCATTTTACATTTGGATAAAATCTGAAAGTGCTACAAGGTAAAAGCAGATAAGTTTATATTGTTTTGGATAGATTATATAAAGAAGACCCATTCTTCAGATTCGCAAATAAATAAAAATAAAATCTTTCCATGAGAAACTAAAAAAATAATATTAATGATTTTGAGACAAAACCTAAACACTAAAAAGTGCCACCAGGAAATATATTTTGGATATGTTTAAGGTTTGGCCAATCTAGAAAGGATAGTTTGTTAGATAATCCCCGGAATTCATAATCATTTGTCCAAGAAAACGAAAGAATGAGATTTGTTGATAATTAAAAATGGCAAAATATAAAAAAAATACCAACTGAATGGCCTTAATATTATGTTGGGCAAAAGCATCAATACACATTGTATCCCCCACAAACTCATTCTAACATTATTAAGAGAGCCCTTTTATTAAAAAAGAAATAAAGACGGTCAATATAATTCCAGTCACCCTCTGGCTTCTTGAACGAGTCTCCAAATCCAGTCGACGGAGCACTGCTGACTGTAGATGAGGCCCCTGTTGTGAAGATGAGAAAAAACACACAATTAATTTAACTCATCGCTGTATTTGACAGCATGGATTAGTTAGTGGCAGTCATTTGCAAATGAATTTTCATAAACAATAATATAAACACGTGGATTGTCAATCACCGACAGGAGCTTTAGTGTGGCTAATTACCTGGCTTTGCGCTCATGCAGGCCACACACTTTGTCTCCTCTGCCTTGTTTTCAACCATACACGTATCACATTCCCAAGAACCCTCGGGTTTTTTGAATTGTTCTCCAAATCCAATGAACCCTGTAGAGACGGGGGCTGTGGGGGTGGATAAAGTCTTAACTGATGAGGTGGGAGAAGGAAGAGTCAATGATGGTTTAAGCCCTGTACCTGGTTTGGCTGTTTCGCAGGCCACACACTTTACAGCATCAGGTTTATTCATAACGAGACAAGTATCACAGTCCCATGTGCCTGCAGGTTGGGCGAACATTGTGCCAAAACCTGTGGTGGTAGTGCTAGTAGCAGTGGTGGAGGTGGTGTTTGTGGAGCAGCCCTCCAGGCCCACTGAGGCGGCAGTCGAAGGTTCGCTGTCATTAGATTTGGATGAAGTGGAACTGGGCTGTGGGGCCATACAGCAAACACACTTGGTGTCTGATTGCTTGTTCTGCACCAAGCAAACGTCACAGCTCCATCCAGGTGGGGCTTTGAACAAATCACTAAACCCGGTTGAAGATGAGTTGGTTGTGGTGGTGGGGGAGAAAGAGGGGGCCATTGATTGTTTGGAGTTCTGCTGCAAAGTCTTGTCTGGGCCTGAGGAAGTCGCAGCAACTTGAGAAGCAAATCCTTGACAGAACAAGCAAAAAAAAAAAGAAAAGCGAAAATCTTACAACAATGAAAAAACATGAAAACTTTCTTTAGATCCTTCTCATCTCAATCCCTTTGGTACTAATCCTTAATGTTAAAACTCCAAGGCAACCCATCATAGGCTTCTCCTTTAGACTTGGTCACCACACATTTGGCCGCATCTCCTTGTGCTCCTGCCTACCTTCTTTATCTCTATTGCTATTCCACTTCTTCTGTGCTAACCTTTTCTTGTATTTGCTCTCCTGAACCTCATCATTCCACCACCAAGTCTACTTATCTTCTTTCCATGCACTGTCCTGTCTACCTTATCGCATTTGCGGTGCTTTCCCAGTGATCCGGCAGTTGAATCTCAGGAAAATTTAAGTGCTACAAATGTGTAATGACTCATCGGTCACTAACCAGGTGTTTTGAGAAGGTCCAGCACACTTCCCTGCTTCAGTGTTTTGGCTGGTTTGAAAGGTCCTTCAAAATCTTCTGTGCTTATACTTGCGGCTGGCTTCACTGAAAGATGAAAACACAAAGCTCAAACTTGACCTCTAGTGTTCTCCGGAAAGGCAAAGAATCAATGTCGTGTCTATTTAAAGAAAAGGCTTACCTGCGGCTGCGATGGGAGAATGCAGCTTCCCGTTTAACATGGAAGGACCCAATTTTGCTACTGGTGCACTGAAAGTGAATCCTGCCTACAATCAGGAAAAGCAAGTTATTGCAAAGAAGAACACAGAAAAGCAATAATTCTGTTATGGGTAGACACTCATTGTAAAAATATATTTCATTTAATGCCGGTTTTATTCAGGTTCTAGCTCCGTAACTGTTAAAGATTCCAAACTGAATCTGCACAGTTGCAGTTAAAATTTGATCTTAATTTCAAGGCAAAATTTAGCATTCTGTATCACAAGATCTGTAATATAACTTGGACCCAGATCAGACTTTGTAATTTAATTTGATCAAAACACTGTAGGCAATATTCATGACATTAGTTGCACAAACAAAATCTTATAATAGCCTTAATCGCACAATGGTTAAGAATCCTTTGAGAAGAATTTGCGATGGTTTGTTCCATTGGCCACACTTTGCCTCTCCAGAAAAAAACAACCCCAGTCGACCGTGTTGGTTTACCCTGGAGGTGCACCGATTTCAATTTTCTAAGCCGATTATCGCTTTTTATAAAGCGAGTTGATTAATTTTAAGTCTCTGATTGAGTTAGTCATCCAGAGGGTTTTCGGGGCTGTTCCTCCGCAGTTTAATTTGGCCTTACTGGTGTTGCATACAAATTGCAAGCTTTTTGTTTTCTTCATTTACGGTGAAGCCTTACTCGCTCATTTTTGTAACCAGTACGAAATATGTGATACCGAGGCTGCGTAGTGGATCACGGATCATATCAAAATAAGTCTCCCAGCGCAGAACGATCAGTGCACCCCTAGTTTACCCCACTAACAAGAGATGAGCTAAGACCCTTTGAATATTCTAATAATTATCCAATTGTTATTCAATTAAAAGTCAAACTGTTTACTTACTGATGGGGAAAATGAAGGTGGGCTAACAGGTGTCGCTTTGACAATAGGGGAGGAAAACGTAAAAGGTGTACATGGAGGTGTTGAGGCCATTGGTGGCTCCTGGAAAAGAAAAAAAAATCAGCTAAATGGATATAAGGTGTTAAGATCTTGTTGCTTGGCACAACATGGGATACATGGCACACGTTGGAGCTTGTAGCGTTTTAGTGGTTCTGTGTCATTCTGGGCACCATTCTCACAACTACATTTTTTGGAATTCTTGGTGTGTGTAATTCAACTGCTGGTTGCAATTTTAAAAAAAGGTGGAAATATTTTTCAGTTACATCAGCGACCTGCTGAACATGGGGCTTACCCACCGATGATGACGTTGCATCACTAGTGTGCCAGCTGGGTGCTGCTTTACAGTATTGACATCGCTGCTCTTAAAACTGAACTTCATTCTGCACTTTGCAGGAACACTAACTATAAATAGTATAAATAGAAGTAAGTTTCAAGCAGCTTTGAGCAACACTGATTTATTCGTTATGACTTAATAGACTTCAGGGCTCAGTGGCTGAAATGGTGCAATCTCTTGTCCATTTGCATTGAACACTCTGTCACTTTGCACTCGAGGGTGGATTTGTTTAGAGTTAGAAAGTGGTTAAAATAAAAAACAAAATTGACGATTTGGCCTCTCATCAGAACATTTGAATTATTGGCATTCCTGAAGATGTCAATACTGTCTCATCCACTGCCAGTGTTGATTAAACCTTTGATAAAGGCTTTTTACCTTGTGGAAAAGCCGATAATTAACAAATCTCAATGGGCTCTGTCTCCGATGCATCGCAGCCGCGGCGTTGTTTTGCTGTGTCAAAAATATACCAACATATTTTTGGCGGAGCGTCGAACCGCTGCTGGGATACGCCACCTCACGGCTACCGGGCTTAGCGACGGCGGCGCAAATAACGCTACACTACATTCCCAGAGGAATTTCTTTTAACTCTTTAAAAGTAAGACCTTGAATTACCTCCACTATCCAAATATCTCAGTCGGACTAGAGTTAAGATATTTCCTACACTGAAAGCCCTGAACACTGTAGTGGTTCTGCAGGGAGACACATTTATGTCATCAATTCAGACTTTATTGTCTGTGAGTGAGACATTCCTCTCCTCTTATAAGACGTGCAGAAATTAGGGTCAACAGGATGTACCCTCTTATCGCTTTATATGGAATTCCTACCGACTCTATTACAAACATACTTGCTGTCTCGTCTCTACAAGTAAGAATTTCTCTTGTCTAGAAGTCTGCTACTGTCTATTTGTAGCTTTGGGAACTTAAGTCCATTTTAAAATTTAAAATGATAAGGCTCTTGACAAAATTGCTTATTTACGTATTTAAATCCTTATAAACTCCTTCTTATTGAACCCCACTACACATTTTATTAATTTACTCTTGTCCGTAATAATTTATTATTACATGTTGCATCTCTTATTTATGATTAATTCTATTTTATTTGGCTTTATTTTATTTATTAAGAAAATTAAACAAGACTGAATATATACTTCATATTTGACCTACAGGTCCTCAATTTGTGCCGTACATTTAGTTTTACACTTATGCATCAAAGTGACAGCAAAGTATTTCAACGGACTGAGTCGAGTGTTTGGCAACACTTTGGTTTAGAGAAGTTCACTGAAGATGGTACTTTTGACCAAAAACATATCCATTAGCGTTTAATGACGTCATGTTACAGCCGAATTGAGTCACCAAGAAAACCTTGTCAACTGAGAGAAAAAGCACTTGTCAAAAATGTCAAAATTAAACTGGTTATACTGATGGGGTACGGCGAAAATACAAATAAAATAGACAGGATTTGACCAACAAAGTTACAAGGTTTAATTTAAAAATATTTGGCGCTACAGGTTCCTTTATTCTTGACTTTGGAGATATTATTTGTGTACTGGACCTCAAACGCAAGTAAACTTTTTTTAAGTTCAAATGAAGAATATTATAGTTTTACATGTGTTTAATGAATTGTTTTTCATTAAAGCTGATGGCATTAAAATTCCCCAAATAACTATAATGACAAGTTGAATAGTCTTTTTCTCTACTTTCTGTGCATGCGATGTCAAATATTTGGAATTTCGTCATATGGGGCAACATGCATTGCAAAGTCGCAAAATCTCTTAATATATTGAGATTTCTAAGTTACCGGGACATTTTCTATTGTCCTTGTTTTTGTTCTTCTTTTGTCTATGCATAAAGCTTCTGTTATGAAGCAATGATCTAAAACTGTTGTAAGCCAAACTTCTGTAGTGCTGAGGTGGATTGAGAAAATTTTAAGACTGACCTTATTGGTGACCATTTCCTTAGCGGGAGTAATGGGCATGGCATTCGCCGTGCTGTTGATGGTGTTCAGAGGTGGTAGAGGGGAGATGAAGCTGAATTTGGGCATGGCGGAGGAGCTGATGGGAAGCGAAATGCTTGGAGGCTCCGGCATGTCAGACACCTGTAGTCACAGATAGAGCATGTCGATTGGAGGTATAAAGAAAACATTTTAACATTAAGATACCTGCTTTGACTCCAGACAATGTTGACAAACTCATCTTTTTGGAAAAACTACATCAAATGTTTATGACCTGGTCTATATTACTTTTTTTGTTTGACAAAGAGAGTATTGCTTGGTTCACTGTTGTACCTGCTCCATTCAGGACCTCTATGAGGACAGATGCAGAGAGGGCCCTCTACATTGTGAGGCTCCATCCACCCTACTAATCTTCTGTTCGATAAACACCCCCCCACCGGAAGTGGAGATATCGCTACATTAAAGCTAAGACGGCCAGAATGTGCAAATGCTTCTTTCCACAGACCATGAGAGTGTTAAACACTCTGCTCCAGCACGCCACACAACAGTCAGATTATGTTTTTTAGGCCTCTATTTAATCTTGCACTGATTACACTTTTTTAAAACACAATGCAGGTCTATTTTAGCTACTGTTTGTATCGTCTTAGATTGGTTTTAAATCATGGGTTTCTGAGGCATAACATATATTTGTTCTTTTTTTAGCACACTGGTCTATGGATGGATAACAATCAAAGACACTTGAACTTGGAAGGACGTATCATGCCTCATACTCAACTTCAGTTTAACATTTGAGTAATGAACACATTATTTAAACATTGAACATCTTGACTGTCTTTCATTGACCCTGGGCAAAACTTGTTTGCCGTGACTTTTCAATAATTACTGATTTCTGAAATGGTCCGATATGAACTTCTTTGAAATCTGTTGCTCTTCTACTGGAGTGGTGTTGTACTGCCATCAGTTGTTCGTGTAAATTAAGAAGCCAATGGGTCTGTTGCTTTATCAGAGTTAAAATGCTATGTGTGATTACCTCCATTATGTGAAAGTATTAAGACTTTATTTACAGGAAAAAGCTCTTTGTATCATCATGACGAAAACCGGAAAACTGGAATTCAAAAGTATTAAACACATGCCGCACTACATTCAAGCCTTACTATTTTTAAAGACAAAACTCTTACCTCTTCTACCCGAGGAAAACTACGGGCGGGCCGTCCACTGGTCCTCTCTCTCTTCATCTTTCCACCTCCAGAGCTCACATTACTGACTGCAGGGGTGCTGGACAGAGGATAGACTGGACCACTGGAAACTATTGTGCTAGTAGCCGGAAAGTAGACAGAACAGCTATGGTAAGTCAAACAGGCTAAACAAAAGACAGGAAGTTACCAACCTGCTCTAATATGTTTAACATAAGGGCTCAGTGAAGATAAATACAGTTTGGCATTTTGTCTGACTTAAGTAATAAACAAGAAAGATTTCCTTGGGTAATTCATATCAGCTGAATTTAGACACAAGTAGACTTATGGTGAGGAAGACACAGAGAAGAAACCGTTTCCCACAAAAAGCCCCCCTTAGTGAGTAAAATATCGACTATTATAGAGAAATACTATTTATACAAGAGAGATCTCCCTGTGTAGATTCATATCAGCCAATTTGGACATAATCACACATATGGTGGGGAATTATGGTTAAACAAATGTTTTTTTGAAAGAAAAGAAAAAGCTCCCATGGTGACTGTAATATGAACTATTGGAGTGAAATGTGAAATATACAAGTTTGATCTCCCTGAGGTGTCTCATATCAAATACATTTGGACTAAATCAGGCCAAGTTTTAGGAAGTTACAGAATAAAATATGTTTTAGACAAGATAGATCCCCTCTAGTCAATTCATTTGGACCAAATTTTGACTAAATGAACCATTCCCATAATCAATCCATCTCTTCTTCCCACTGTGAGGGTATAAAATTTGAAAATGATCGGTTAAATAGTTTTAGCATTATCGCGTTTACACAAATGTTTGGCCGATGCGGCGATGTCGACTTCTTATCAATTAGAAATCAACACATTCATTTTGTTAAACACTTCTCACACATGAAAGAATGGGATGAATTATGACCAAACGCTGACCCCATGATCAAACAGAGCGCCCGTGTTACCTTTGAGAGGGACCTGGGGTTGCTTCAGGTAGTTGGGATGATTGCGTTGTGGGCTGAAGGGGTGAATCAACAACAAATTTAGCATAAAATTTTGTACGGGACTAAATTCAGTAATGTTATTGTGACAACGCGTAATACAGTGCTGTATTTACATTTCTGATCGTCTCTCTTGGGGTCTTCGCTCCTCCAGGAGTCAAAGTAGGCCTGAAGGAGACAGAACGGTTTCCTGATACTGACATGGCAGAGGGAACCACCAACTTCTGCACTGGTGGAAGGGAGGAATCCATCTGAATTAAAGGAGTGTAAAATATAGGTACAAGATTAATGTTAGTACAGACAGGGATACTTCACTCTTCGTCTAATGGAAGACAGCTAAGGTCTCCAAACGACACGACTTGGTGGGTGTACAAATACCATTAACAACACATCAGAGGCACATCATTGCATTACACAGGCCACGCGTGTTAAACATTTATCAGCCTGCGGCTAAGCAAACCGAGCCTAACAGCATGACAAACTCATCAGGCAATGTTGACTGAAAAATAAAACAAGACAATTTTGGTCTTTCAATTACAGCTTGACTGAAATGAGATTAATTTAATAACGTATGATACTATCAAAATACTATGGTGAATGAAGTAAAAACATTGTAAACATTAGATAAATTAAATGGGCTTTAAAATAAGTTTAGCCTTTTCCTGTAGTTTTTTTGTTCAGACGTCCCTTAAACTCGTTCCCATAAGTATAATGTAAGTGCCAGCTCTAGTGCTATTCCTTTGCACATTGTGGTTGTGGCTGACTAGTCAACAATAAATTTTATTCTTATTGGGAATATATTTTCCTCCTGAACTACGTTTAGCTGAATAGGGTTACCTACTTCTACTAATGTATTTTTACACCGGTCATTATGGTGGTACTTGGAGAGCCGGATATATTCTAAGGCGGTACACGGTGTAAAAAGTTTGAGTACCACTGTTTTAATGTAAACAATCATTGTATCAGAAGTTAGTTTACTTCTAATGTTAGCTGACATATTATCATCTCAAGTATTTACATCATGTAAAAATAAATTATCATTAATAAACCAGAAAGAGATTCGATCAACTGCTTATACTGTCGCTGTCAAATTGTTTAACAATAAATAAATGGAAATAATCTAAAACGGTTCAGGCTATGTTTTCAGGGGTCATGAGAGGCCCGGTTAAATACAGATCTGTCTTGTTTTGGACTTGAGAGGGTCAATACATAATTCTACGGGTTCTTTAAGCAGCTGTGGCAACTGGGAATTCCTGACAGTTTTACATAAGAAGTCGAGTCCAGAGCTGGCACAACTTAACAATGGACTACACAGCAGTGAACAGCTGGGTAACAGCTAAGGAAAATCATGCTGTAATGGAGGTCAACAGGCAGTAAGTAGGACAGGAAGTAACAGAACAAATGACAACAAGTTCTTGTGCCAAGCTAAAGGTTTGTTTGCAGATGATAAAGACACCTCAGTTGATGATCGGCAATTCATGTTAGCCAGCTGGCTTATGAACAACCACCCTGTGCTGTGTGTCACTGCATCCATCCAGCTATAAAAACACCTGCTTAAGTCACCAATGTAATAACATTCCTTATGGCCATAGACATGTGTAACTGGACAAAAGGTAGGAGATCTGCTTGTGCAGTTATTGTTCCAAAGCAGCATCTGCAAAACGTGGAGGGGAAATAAGAGAGTGATGCCAAAGCTGTTGAATAACTGCGACCCAGACTTAAGGTCAAAGGGAGCAATGGAACACTACATGAGTCTGACAGTTTATTAGATCAATCAATAATCGTCAAAAATAATCAGTGTTGCAATGCTGCCCTTCCACATGTATGCATTTTTATTATTATTATTATTTTTTCTTTTACAAAACAATACATAAGCGGACCCAGTCCCAAAAATCTCAACAATCAGATCTTACCCTTTTCTTTTTCGACTGGAAATGTGAACGTTCTAGGTCTGGGCCATCCATTGACTGTTAAGAAAAAAAATTTAAGAAGAAAATTATCTTTATTTTTCAGACAAATCCAATACAATGATCCATGAGTATTTCACGATTGAATAGACACTTTCAAATAAAAACTGTTTCTCTACTTTTTCATTTTTTATTTTCTGATCTATTTTCTAAAATATAATACAATATATATTCTTTCAATATAGAATTAAAAGTTCTTACTGCTGACAAGGGAGGAAAGGCTGCTGCAGGGATTCTCCTGGCATCCTGTGGAAAAAAATAAAGAGTTATACATATATTAACACATAGGTTAAATGGGAATGCTACTACCAAGTCTACATTCTGTCACATTTTGAGGCGAGTTGGATCAGTGTGGTTTGTGTCTGTGTACTCACAGCTAGGGGGCTCGACATGCGCTCCAAGGACTGTAGGATGCGTCTGGCTGTAGCGCTGGTCACCCCACAGGGCTGAGCACTGGCAGGTTTGGCCTTAATCTGTCTCCTCACTGGGGCCTACAAATCAAACAACCTAATTCAATTTCCAATTAAATACTTATATAATATTTATTTAAGTTCCATCATATCATATGATGTGGGTATCAGGCATCAATTGCATAAAAACCCTAGAAGCAAAATGAGTAAATCTAGACTGACAACAACGACTGCATTAAACCAAGTGTTCAACTTCAACATGACTTTACAGATCTGAATTATAATTTCTTTTCACTCTTGAGACGTCTCAGTTTTATTCTCCAGGAAGGTCTCACTAGTTTACCTGGTATGGTGTTCTAGGGCGACTACGAGCGCTCCGAGCTGAAGCTGCCCCTCCATATGTGGTTTTACCCGGGTAGAAGGGTGAATCTCCAAGCTGGCTGGAGTTCAACACCGTATTGTTCAATGTTGACTAGAGGGGAGAGAAATTACGTAAGGTTGAAGTCACATGAGTTCAATGAACAAAAAAAATAAATCAATAAAAAAAAAAACTTGTAACTATTCTGTTATGCATTGAGTTAAGTAGGTTAATTAACTTAAAGAAAACAGAGTCATAAGTTAAACGTAAAATATAGCCTGCATGCAGAAACTGGATGCACCAGCGATGACAATTCTATAAAATTCTCGACTTTTAGGGGTTTGATTATTTAAATGGAAACCTCGAGTTACCAACTATGCAGACACTTACATTGGACGAAGTCCCAAACACAGACAGGTTGAAAGCAGGCTTCTTCAGACTGGATTGGGCATGCTGATGTCCAGAGCTTGTTCTGTCTGTCTCTGGCGACCAAAGTTGGGGAAGTGATGCCGTTTTGGATGTGGGGGCATCTGTAAAAGAGTTTTCAGACACATTTAAGAACTTACTAAAGCATAAATTTAACTTGTACATTTGTACTCTATATTGTAAGCATGAACCAACCAAACAGAAAGCTTTCCGATACAGCGTTTACATGCAGCCACTGGCAATAAGAAAGGCTGTCCAAAAGGATTTAGCCTACCTCCTTGCAAAGGAATGAAATCTCATTCGGAAAGGGGTGTTTACATGCAGCCTTTACTTTCTGATTAGACGTCTTTTCCGAATCTAATTGGATATAGGCTGTCCATGTAAACCCACCTAGTGATGAATCTACATATGATAAAAGTTTCTTTTTGCTATTTCATTTCATTCTGTGGTTGACCTTGGTGTGTATCTACAGCTATTCAAGCTCAGATAATGTAAAGAAATATCCCAGATCACAAAGAAATGTGTGTTGGTTTCAATCATTTCTATAGTTTAAAAATGTTTTATGTGTTATGACAGCACAGTGAACATTGTATGTACAGACCATTATTCACTCTGTACAGGCAACAGGTAGGTTTTCATTCCAACAAATCACCTATGCAAATGTAATCCTTTCTACTGCAAGGTGTGCCCGTCAGTGCGTGGAGACAAATCACTCTCAGCAGGGTTTGGCCTAATATGGCTTAATAAAATATTTAACAGCTGAGGAAGTTTCTTTATCATCCCGTTTCAATAATTTTTGCATTTGCAAATTACAAAGCATGACTTTAACCCATCATATAACATACTTTAGTTTTGAGCTGGGCCTCCCTGGATGTGAGGAGCACAATTCTATTTATTGCCCTCAACTACCTGATAGAGGTTGAATAAAACAGAATATATGATATAAAAGAAGACAATTATTAATAAATATTAGTGCAACAGAACCAGCAGATCAAGCATAATTCAGTTTATGTGATATTGCACTTTGTTACGTGACAAATTGAGCTTTAACTCAGACTGATGATCTGACATTCTTCAACAGAATTTGCTGGTTTAGAGCGGTATTCGCGTCTCCCTCAATCGTGGTAGGGTTAAACCCTGAAGCAGTAAAGCACCTTCACAATATTACACTGCCTCCTCCTTTCTTGATTGGAGGAAAAAAAAAAAAAACTTTAGCAGAACGCTGAGGTTGGGTTATGCAATGTGTAATTGGGCACCTGTCCTTAAAACATTTCAACTTTCAACGTAGCCCTGGAGTATGATTACAAAAACCTAAGTAGCCTAACTTTACCCTTTTCAGAAGCGCGGGAGGAAAATCCGCTAGTGGTAGAGATGTTATCATCTTCATGCTGAGAGAGGTTGTCCTTTATTTCTTTGACTAAGGAGAATCCTGTAGAAAATGGTCCAGGTGCTGAGGAAGTGGAGGGTTGGGTGAAGAGGCTGCTGGAAACCCCCAAAGTTGGAGAAGAGGCATCCAGTGGAGTAAAGTGGAGGTGTGAGTGACTCAGAGGAGGCCGAGAAAGGCCACACTCCGGAAAGTTCATGGATGCCCGGCTGGTAGAGGGCTCTTTGTGAAAGAAAGAAGAGTTTGGTGAGTGTATTGGTAAACTTGACCATGCAAAGACACATTTCTTTAAAAACGAAATTTTCATGTACAGGATATAAAGTCTTACGCAATTTCTGATGAAAAGATGACATAGGACAAGATAAGAACCAAAATGTGTTCTTCACCTGTGTTACTACTGGTGCTTGGCTCTGGAGAGTCTCTACCATCAAAAGGAGGAGGACCCTCTTCCCTGCCATTAGGAGGCAACGGCAACTGCTCACTGCTCTGTTCTACTCCCAGTAGAGTACCCTCTCCCTCCGAAGCATCTCCATTCTTGAAGTATTTCTGCAACCATGAGGGAACGATGCTCTTTACTGTGTCTGTCACTCGACTGATGAGGCCTGTCTGCTGTTAAAAATAAAAACATGAGAGAAAGAGAGAAAGCTGTGAACCAACAGTTTGAATATATATAAGGCATAGACGAACGCATATTGAAAAAAAGAGTTCCACCTATTCAGACCATTATTAGCATCCTTCTAATTCCGAAAATTCCCTGGACAATCAGCATTGAACAAAATGTATGCATGTGAAAATACAAAAAACAAACCTACTGCATATAAAACAGCCTTCTTTTTTTATGCTCCTGATACCTCAAAGGCCCCACTTGCATAGCCTCACTTGAAACGAGAAACTAGTCATCTTCCCCAGTGCGAAGCAAAACACAAGCTCTGTGTGATAAAAACTGGGTCAGTCCCTGTCTATGCAGTTAGCTGATGCGCACATTACTGACGTTTAGTATTGTCGCATTTGATAAGGATGAGAAGCAAAGAAAAATACTCTTCATCTCTCTTTAAAGATTGTGTAAGACCAACATTACGTAAGGCTAAGTGACATGAACATGTAAGTCCTTTTATACTCCACGTCAGACTGCTTCTTGAGATTTGGTGAGGGTTAGAGAGGTCTACCTTATGATTGAAAATCTATCAATCAAAAGTATCTCTTCAGGTGGGCATTACATTCTGAATGAGGGAATCAATTCTTCCACTTTTATATTTCTCCATCAGCTTGCAAAAATTGTGTCAAAGGCATGTTGAAATATAAAACAGAATTACTTGTTTTGGTCTGCATCAGTTGGTTCTCAGTTGACCCAGTTGATTATGTCATTACATGATAAATACCATAATTAAACTTTGAATTAATACCATTCATATAGTACCTTAGTATAGCATATCCTTATGGCGTGAATTATTTTCTCCGGTTCATATTAAAAGTGCTTTAAAGAGGTTACTATGCACAATCAACGGGAATGCAGCAGGGTTTCACTTTTTTGTTTCTATACTTTCATAATGGTTTGGAATGCTAATAATTTCCAAGAGCCTAAATTAACATCTTAAAATTGCTTCTGGTGTCAAGTCCAAAATCCAGAGTATTCAAACAATGCCAGAAAAAAGTGAAACAAATGCTTCATCTTTTTTTATGCCGGTATGCTTTGCCTCTGTTTTCTGTCCCTCTTTCATTTCCGGCTCCGCTCAGGTGTTCAGCATCATGATTGGTCATTAAGTTAACCTGGCCTCAAGAAGGGTTTGAAAGTTCTTTCTCCAGCATATCAGGGAGGGGCCTCTGGAGTGGTGATCCTGGTTGTGATGCCTTTCAGCCTGGGATTTTTAGACCGTTGTTAATTTAGTATATTTTGGTAACATTTGGGTAATTTGTTATTTGACTGATTTTGTTAATAAATCCCATAGATTCTGATTTTACGGGTGTTTTTTTGTGGTTGTTTTGGGTCAGAATTGTAGTGTTGTTAGCCCCGTAGGTACATTCTATGTTTGGGGAGTAACACTTCAGAATCTGAAACAAGCCAGTTTTTCGTATTTTCACTTGAGAAATTACTAATGATTAATCAATTATCAATAGCTGGCAATAAATTGGGCTTAAATTGTATAAACGATTGATTCTTGCAACTCCAGCCTGCAGACCCAAGATTTAGTTTGGAAGAATAATGTCTATAAAGTGGTCATAATCTTACCAAACATCGTGCTTTCAGCAAAAGTTGCTCTGGTAATTAAATGCAGTAGTTTTAAATACCACCTGCAAGCCGTAGGAGCCAACAGGGAGGTGCATGAATAAATGTATATAACTACTTGTGTCTAACTCGTTGCAGCTTTCAAGTCATGATAAGAGTCATATGGGCCCCTTGCTTATCTGTGAAATACACCTTTGGGCCACTGTTGCACTTTAACCCGTGTGCAAAGACAAACAACTTCAACCAGTCAAGAGCAAATGTCATCACCACCACCTCGGTGCAAATTTGCTTAATGCGCCATAAGCTATTGTTAGAAGTATTGCAAAGCTCTGGATTTCAATCCCAAAAGGTCCAAAAGAAAAAGGTCAAGTGTTACAATAAAATATATTAACTTGAATAGAGGTGTTTGCAGATGTGTTAAAGGTGGTTGCAGATATCTGCAATACCGCAACCGGCTGGTAACAATACTACATATCTACCAGATAACGGAAGGAAACAATGGGAAAAAATTGTATAACAATACAACAAACAATTTAGTAGAGCAAAACGTGGGAACGAGTTATCATGAGAAGATATGTTTAGTCAACGCTTTTGTATCTGTACCAGGCGGAGAAAAGAGAGTGGCTAGCAGATATGAGCATATGGCCTGAATTCACCTACCACAACATAACAAATCATGTTTTTTTTTATAAATCATAGTGCCTACAGATTGGAAAATTTTATAACTTTGACAGTATCCATCAGTTTGTCTGGCTGGTGAAAGATGTGAGGCGTATCCAGAAAATTAATCTGTCTCATGCCTAACAAGTGGAAGTAATTTGTCATCAAATTGTCTGATGTTTAATCAGAAATGAAGTCCAACTTCATTTCTAAGCAAGTGATTAAGTCCAACTGAACATATACTATTTAGTTTATATAATGCATGTTAGATCCTAGACTAAGCCAATAAGTGCACATTGTCGATTAGCAAGAAAGATGAATGTACTCTACGAGAACTTGTGAAAGAATTTAGCAGTGATAGTATCACATTATGTTATAGTACAAATTGAAAAGAATTAGTGACTATTCCAAACCACTAGATGGAGGTATAAGGGTTTTTGTCCGAGTGAGGGCCGAAGGAGGCATTGGATAAAGTCAACAGTTCGCTGTGCGCATTTAAAATAAGCATGATGACCTATTTGGAAATTTTAACTAAGAAAGGTGCAATGACATAGATAGGATATGGAAGACTATTGTAAAACATATTCTAAGATAACTATGAGCATGAGGGTTCAAATATTAGCAGAAGTCAAGAAAGCTCGTGCTACAATGGGGCAGCTGTAGCTCAGTGGGTAGAGCAGTTATCCCTCAATCAGAAGATCCGAGGTTCTATCCCAGTTCTTACGGTCTACATATCGAAGGGTCTTTGAGCAAGGTCAGGAGACCCACCACAATTTGGTTCACAAATGATACCCATTGCTCCTCAGCGGTTGGTAAATTACAGGTAATTAATGTCACATTGTTGTCATGTATGTATGTACTGTGTATTACAAACGTGATGATAAACCGTTGACGAAATCATTATTATTATTATTATTATTAATAATAATAATCTCTTGGAAATGATGAGCAGATCCGAGGATCACTTTTTATTTTCAGGTACCCAACACTTGGCAATTTCGATTCTGTTCTAATTTGGAAAGAGTCTCAGCTAACCCTATAGACGTTTGCACTTAGCTTTTAAAGCCAGATGAGTAAATATGATGTTTGTAACCATAAATATGTTATGATATTTATTGTGTTTTTACATTTATGCTAAGTAACAGTCTAAAAAGTAGTGAGATGAATCTTGGCAGCCCTGGGACGGAACATCATGTTACTTTCTGAAGTGTTGTTTTAACCACGTAATTAAATAAAATTTTAACACTATATGGAATAGCTGTAGACAAGATTATGAGAAATCATTGTTTTTTGGTAAGTTTGGTCCAGAAACATTTGTATTATATAAGACCAATTAGTCGGTATACAAACATCAACAGATAAAATTATCGATCTAATATGACATGAAAGAGTTTCTATTCAATCCATAATTTAATTTATAAGATTAAAAACAAGTTTATGTTTCAGAATGAAAGGATAGTTGTGAAATAGTTAATTTTACGACTCTACTTCATTAACCAGGCAAGTATAATCATCATAGAATTAAAATCCAGTGGCCAAATGTTTTTATTATTTATTTAGTCCAACGGAGGATCAAGATATAAAACATGATAATGATATTGATCACACATACCAATAATAGTGGCATTTCAGCACTAATCAGTAATAGTGCTGATAAGAGAAGTTTTGTGAATATTGTGTGTATTCATTCTGAACTACAACAATCTACTCAACTATTCAGGTGGTATTTTAACTCAAATCCAAAAAATATATATTCAGTTTTTGAGAGGTGCTGGATCAACTTATTGAATTGACCCAATCTACAATATATGAATGAACGTACCTACAACTGACATACTTAAAGTAGTGATGTGAGATAATAAAAATTATTTATCAATAAATGTGTCACTGTATTTTATTTATAGGGAACCTAACAATCAAACAGTCTTAACTACTGTGGTTGAAATCCTGTCAAATGCGGGTTATTCATTTTAGCAATAGGCAATGATGAGCCTTATAATTCTGGTTTAATATGTATTATAATGAGCTTATGTAATTGATTACATATAACTGGCCACGCTGATAAAATTGGTTTTACAAAGTATCAATTAAATATTGATATAAGTGTCATGGTCTTAATTTGTTAGGGAATGTTTGACTAAACTATGGTAGTGGAAATCATGCCAAACGTGGATGAATAATTTCATCAATAAACAATGACAGGTCATACAAATTTGGTGTACTTCATAAAATGACAATGAGTACATCTAATTTATTATAAATATCTAGCCACACTTATACAAATGGATGTAGAAATATGATAACAAAAGTCGGTAAAAACAGACTTTTCAGTTCAGTTACCTCTCCATCGTATAGACAGACACTCCTAGATCAATAACTCCATAATATTAATCGCTATGATTAACAAAAACAGTTAACAGGTCAGATATATACCTTTTGTTCACTGCTAAGTTTTTTTAGTGTGTTCTTGTATAGAAATATTCTTTGATATGGAAGTGAACCCAGAAAAACCATGTGGGTCCCCAATCATCATCATGCTTCCTGCGCAATCCTACTCGCTGAGATTTGGCTAACGCTAGCCAAAGATCCAAAGTCATTCCCGATAGTCTTAAAATTCAACTGCACAAAATGCGACATTACATAGACGAGCAATATGGAGCCAAAAGATCATCTCACTTCTACCGGCAACGGCGTGACGCCTACAAAGTTCAAAGGAGGAGACAACAATGCGTTACTCGCCGACGTTAGCCAGCATTAGCCACATTAGCTAGTACTTGGAATTGTACTTCCTTGCTTTCCGCTATGTAGCTAATAGCTAAGAATGGGGTGATAGATAAACGTTTGCAAATTACAAAGCGCCATGTGTTCGCCCGCCTGTTAGAAAACATTGGTTTACTTATCTAAACGATCAATTGTTTGCGGATCTGACCTGTCAAGTCTATCAGATTTTGCTATCCTCTAAGCCATGCTAGCAGCGCGTGGAGGCCACGAGCGCTAAAGGGAGGCCATAAAATATCTCCAACAAAACAATAACAAGAGCTAAAAGATAGTGGTGCTGCAGTCATCACAGCCCCGTTGACATGTACTTTTAATACAAAAACTTTCCCTCAACTTACCTGTTTACTCTTGGCGTACGGTTTAGAGGCAATATGATATCTCCTGCTTCTGATTTTCCCTCCACCCGTGGCCGCCATGGCTCTTCTCGTCTGAGTGTCTATCGGTGTTTCGGCGCCGGATAGCTGTCAACGAGGACTGTGGCCACACACAAATGAATTATGGGAAATGTAGTAGCTGAGCACAACAAAGAAGTGGTTTGATAGTCCAGGGGGCAACTATAACCTGCAACAAGGAGGTTATAATGATGATGTTAATAATAATAATAATCCTAAAAATAACTGGAAAATCAGTCAGAGAGCGCAAATCTTCACCAAGGCACAAAAGTATCCTAGGTTTAGGAAAAACCCACTCATATTGCTCTATTAATGTCTGGGTCATTGCAAGCCTCTAAAACTCCAACAAACTAAGTTCTCCATGAGTGTCTCTCATATACTCTGTAGCGTATGACAGTATGTTATCAGAAAAACATTGTTATGTCATCACTCCAAGTGGCTTATTATTTTATTTTAATTTTAAATTCTCTAAAATATGTGTAATATGTGTAATATCACCAAAATTGAATCACCTCTAGGATATTCCACCTACGTCTAGGTAAAATTCCTTGCAAATTTGTCCTGCAGGTTTTCCATGATCTTGCTCATAAACAACACACAACAATGATACACACTAGAATCTTCATTGTCTTTCATAATGACGTCAAGTGATTGATGCATTCTATGGACTGCCGTCTGGTTGTGTAGCTTGGCAAAGTATTATATAACTTAAGTTTTAAAATATGTTTATAGGTATAACATATTTTTTGTATCTACAAATCCCTCTTGACTGAGTAAAAATGTATTTTCAACTGGTTTTTCCATGGAAGTGGACAAACGGTCATCTCTGGGATGAAGAGATCAATAAATAGTGAATAAAATGAATAACAAATGAAAGTGTTATTGTTTAATAATGAGTGCAAAGACAAGAAGCCCAATCCATAGAGAATCATACATCAGAAAAAACAAATGGCACATTTGAAGTTACAATAAACTAACAGTTTATAACAAATATAGAGCAGTCTGAGGGGCTTGTCGTATAATGTAACAGTAACAGTAATGTAACAGACTCCTTTACCAAATTATTCTACAATATGAAGAACAGCTTATTAGAAGCAGCCCCTTACTGTGTTGTACTTGAATGTCACGTTTAAATATTGGACCACTACATTTTTTAAAAGGATAATTTCATACAAGTGATTATCCTTTGTTTTTGAATTTGCTATTATTCTATGAGAACATGCCTATCACAAACAACTCACTCCTGTCTCCAATTATAAACAAACACAAAAAGTAGAAAACTAACGGGCATCTGAGGTCCAATAGCCTCATTTATGAAAGCTCAAAAATGAAAACTGATAATCATGCTGCAACTTGGTTGCTACTCTCATTTGAAGTGTACAAAAATGTATTTCCTGATAATGCAATTTTGATCAACAACAAGCATGTAATACTATATATAACATTATATTACTGTATAAATAAGTGTCACATGTGGTCAATATTGGCAGTTATCATACAAACATATCTATTAAATTGAAAAATAACCATCAGCAATTAACAACAATAGGATCTTTAGTTTTGTGGTAAAAACTAAAATGTGGCACCGAGTAATGTTAAAAAACAATGACCTATTAGATGAGTTAAGTACAAAAAAATTCTAGCAGCATACACACACTCAGGGTGGTGTTCTGGCCTGATCTGTAAGCTGAAAACACTGTGCAAACGTTTAGCAGTCTGAGAAGGAAATGCTGGTTATAGGAAAATGCTGAGGCAGGTGCAAATAAAAACAACCTCTCTTCCGAACTCTTGTGAACATTCTGTCGTTGTGGTCTTACTAAAAAAAAATCTTTGTTATTAAAACAGAAAATCATTTGGTTAGAAAGGATGGATTCATTGAGGTTATAAATCGGTGTCTCCCAGAAGCTGTCTTCCATGTTGTAAACATTGCAGGAAACCCATCTCAGCTTTGGAGGAAAAAAATACATAACCATGTTAAATATTTTGGATGGTGTTGAAAGATTATAGTAGAATTTTTACCAGTCTGTCCGTTTTGAGATGGACGGCAAGAGTTTACAACGCTGAGGTCATCGCAGTCCTCTTTCTGCATAGAAGTGGCTTGCAAACAAGACAAGTAAGGTAAAAGTGAATGGCAATTCTTGAAAATTACTGTTTCCCAGACCGTTGTGCTTAAAATATGCGAAAAAAGACCCTTTCAAGGCAAAACATTTTGAAGTGTTAAGTTAGAAAAACAACAGCTGCAAATAATGAAACTAAGCCTAGGCTGTTATATACCCCAACAGTAGGGGTATATGAACGTGAAAAGTCTCCAATCCCCTAAACTGTACAAGCAATCTCCCTTGAAGTCCTCAAATAAAATATTAAGCAATGTTTGAAAAACTTTTTTTTTTTGTCAGAAATTTGCCCTAGTGAGTAAAATATGAACTATTAGAGTAAAACCCGACATTCATGATAGATTTCCTTCAGTTGCTTCATATGCAACATATTTGTCTAAATCGGACCAATGTTTTCGAATGGTGGCCCGAAAACTTTTGGAGATGAAGCTCCCCCTATTGGCGGAAATTTGCAAATGTACTTTCAAAAAATCATTCGACTTCTGCCCGGAAACTAAGGCCTATGTGCGTCTATATTTGAAATTTGAAAGTGATCTATGAAAGGGAGCCAATCAGAAGGTTTCTTTGAGCACTATAGAAAGACAAACGTAAGAAAACTTTGTGAATGCTTATAAACTTACACATATCAAGAGATTTTAATCTAAATGAGACTAACCTGGTAAAATAAAGGTTAAGTAAAATAAAAAATTGAAACTGGCAAGTTGTGGTTGTTTGAGAATCTGACCTATAGAGACGGCGTTAGTTTTCTGTGGTTGTTTGTTGCTTCCATGCTCAGACTGAAACGTAAATCTATCTTTCATTGCTTGAAGTGTCTGTGTCGCATCTGCATTTGCAAACTTGTGTAAACCATGTTTTGCCCTTAGAATGGCAAAGGGCAGCTAAATGCGAATTTCATCGTACAACTAATCGCACTAAGGCTGTGATGTTCTGACTTATTAGGAAGTACTGCAGGTAAGGCAGGGATACTTGTGAGGTTTATGACATCCACTCAAGCCCAAAGAAGTGTTACATATACATTGACATTGGTTGGCATCCCTTTTTCGAAAAGGAACATTTGTGTCCTCAGGTGTTAGCCTATTTACTCAGGAAGTACAGTTGCATGACATTGAAGCATTTGTTGCAGACTGACTGAACTAAAAGGCATCTTCAATTTGTTCACGCACGCATTTGTGTTGTCCTTCAAGACACAGCAGCCAGATTACATAAAATAACCTGTGTCTTGGAAAACAAGTCTGCCCAAACTTAACACAAGCAAGAGCCTCAAGGGAAGCAATGGTCCTAGAGAGAAATATAAATAGAGTGTTAGGTAAATAGTGTGGTTGCACTGGATATTTACACACCGGATTTTCAATTTAGCAATGCCTCCTCCTTCGGCATCATTTCACTGCAGAGGAGCATCTCTATTCTTGCACAACACATGTGGCGTATGAATCCAAATGTTTCTTCGTTAAATTTTTTTCCCTTTCCATTCGTATCCATACACTTATTCACTCAGTGCACTGCTTTGTTCGGTTTTAAAGGTTGACCTGCTTAGTGAAACCTCCGACATGAGTACGGTCTCGAGTATATCAGAGATAGTCTCGTTGCTATGGAAACTGGAACAGACGGAGGGCTTTATCTGCTTTGTGTCTGAGCTGGGGTCAATAAGTGCACTACAGCGTGAATTTCATTAATAATGTAAAAAGCTTGATCTCGTAACCGTTTAGGAATAAAAAATAATACGATCTAAATGTTCCATCCCATCAGGAACACTATAATAGCATGCAAGAATGTTGGACTTTGCATGCTAATTTATGCTGACAACCTGAAACTAGAATAGAATTCTCCAGACGTGAGCGCACATAAATCAACATAATGCTATGACCAGAACTCATATTATAGCCGATTAGGTCCAACTTCATTCACCAGACATCTACATCAACGCTTTGCAGCACGACACTCATCTCACATATAAGTTTTAGAAAGAAAAAAGGTCAAGAAAGACGGAGAAAGGAGGAAAGAGAAAACAAGCTTATTTAAGAAATCAGTTATGAGATACACACCTTTATGATTCCTACAAAGCATGTATGGGGTTTTATTCTAAGACGTGAAGAATGTCCTATCTGTGGGTAATGGACATATGTAACCCTATATGCCCCTCTGCTGGAAAGGACTTAAAGAACAACATCATGTATCTGCTTATAAATGCATTATAAATTAAATGTATTATTATTATTATTGTCATTATCATACTACGGACAAAACTCAATCTCAGTTTACCTATCAGGGATCTGCTTATACTAAGGCCATAATGTCGGGTGAAAGCAAGTTTAACCCAATATATATGACGACTGCATTGTTAAAATGCAGTGAAAGCGAGAAACACCAAAAGAAAGGACAAAACCGTCCTCAGCATAATATTGTCTGAAAGTGGGAAAAAAAGGAATTAAGTACTCACTGTGAACAAATCAAGCATTTCAGGTTTCCACACAGTACGACCACCGTAATACCTTCAGTCATACTGGGATTAAAAGCTGGCTTTCTTTTTCATGTAGTATTTAGATGTACTTTATTAGCTGGCATTGATCGTTGCTCATAGATGTTGCGTAAAGGTCACACTTTGAATGTTGGACTTACTGCACAGTCGGCGAAATGATTGCTCTGATGAGGAGGACACACAAGTTGAGAGGATGAGACACCTGGAGGACGAAGATGTGCTTGAGGAAGAGCGTGTTCTACTCGGTCAGCTGCGGGGGATTAAGGATGTGATTCAGAACAAGTTTGAAAGGGTTCCTTATGACGGGTTGTAGAAATGTCTCGACCAATGAAAGCAGAGTGAGCTTTTCTACTTTATTTGATTCGATGGTCAATTTAGAAAAAAAGGATAATGGGAAAAAAAGTTAATTAAAGACCCAATGCTAAGGACAATCTTGCGAGGGTTTCAAGTAAGTAGTAATACAGTACCTGCAACAGAGTCATAAGGAGACCAGGACACGCATGTCCAGCTCGCTGGAGTTAACTGAAGCACGGCACGCTTATGCTTTCCTGCGGTTGGGTGGATTTCCCTGAGGAGAGTAAATGTGTAAATATTGAGGATCCAGAGATACATGCATATATGCAAACTAGTAACACAGATTTCTCTTTAATTTAAGGACTACCACTACTGCAAATAATGAATTAATATGTTACACAGTCAGCACTATTAGATTGTATGGACATATTTAAAGAAATAAACTGTTGAACTCTAGTTCTAACGTTGATAAGAAAAGAAAAAGCCAAAAAGAGATTCACAGACTTGATGCTGGCCCATCTCTAGGTCCTCATCTCCAAAAACCGGCAGGCGTTCACGCCCAGCCAGATGCCTCCTCCGTTAAATAACAGTATGTCCAGTATCTTCCTGATCCCACCAGCACTCCGCAAAGTTTAGCAGCAGGTGCATGAAGAACGACTGTGAAAGCAGAATTTATGCATGTGGTGAAATGGATAAAAAGCCTCTTTCAATTCAAGGGGCAATGTCTTCAGTTCAATATTTGAATGATTCAAGGATCTTCGAAACAGTCGATTCTGTGATGAGTAGATCTGACATGAAATGATAAAAATGGTGACTGCACAAAGCAACGACACTTGTCATATGCAGAGACTCCTGTGCATACTGCTGCTTGATTATGAAGGGTTAATCCCAAACACACAATCCTTATTTTCCACACAGATATAGCTGCAGAAAAATTACAAGCAATGTTCCTACTATGGACCAGGCGATAGTCTGGAATACCTTGATGGAATTTCTTCAAATCCCTGGAATGACTTAAAAAACATGTCTTTTATGTTTTTAAACGTTTCATCTAGTGATTATTCTACATAATAACTGTGGAGGGAAGGGAATGTTGTTACAATATTTCTTCATGAACGTTGTAGTCTGTTACGGGTTTTATGGTTTTACAGGTACTGAGCTTCAGGCGATAGTCTTGCACCATTAGTCACTAAACATAATTGATGAGTCATTACAGACATGGATCCATTTCATACAACCACTAATCCTTTGAAGGGCCACGGGGCAGCTGGAGTCTATACCACGGGATAATGAGCGTGGGGAAGAGATCACCCTGCACAGGTCACAGACGTGGATGTGAACTGTCATTTCAAAGGGGCAAATAACCATATAATTGTGAAGCTGGGATTCTAATAATTCCGGATTTTACACATTTAATTAAACTTAAGGCTTTTTTTTGGCAATTATGTTTAATGAACCTGGGCGGAAGAGTGGACATTGTGCCTAAAAAAAATTATTTTTTCCCCCTGGAGAGAACCCCGAGGGCATATATTAAACTCAAACAACTATTGACAAATTGGCATGATTTTTATCAGAGTTAAAGATCAGTGGTGGCCAGAGGCAATGACATTTAGGGAAGAATCCAATTGGCAGAACAGAATGCTGACTCTTCTTGCTGTTTACCCTATGACTGAAGTTACATTTTACATTTTCGCCCTTTGGAAATCTACAGATCACAAACCAAATTTTAATATGGGCAGATCAAGCCTGGATGTATCTTGTAAACACCTACCTACACCTACGCCTACACCTACACATACACCTACCTCAGTGAGTTCCCAGGTAATGCTGATGGTCCAGCAGCAGCCGTAGCTGCGGATAAGCAGAGCCTTCATGGTCCAGCCTGCAAAGATGCCGAAGGCAAAGATGTCCAAGTGACTCAGGATTCGCTCCCACGTCATCGCTGTACAGCTAACAGCATATTCCTGGGATTGGGATAGGGGACAAAATTATGAGGAATAACACCGTAGCCAAATAAATAATGATTTTATAGCAGGAAACAAGTCGCTGGATGTGGTCAATTCTTAAATTACAATTCATTCCAAAAACTGAAATGGCTTTAAAACTTTGATGATGTTCTTTTGATTGATAAAATGATATTTATTAATTAATTATTATAATACATGTTCATCATTGTCACAATCCCCGTCTGTAGAAAGAAGAAAAAAGTCATCTTGAAATAACAAAAAAACCTTCAATCCATTCCTTCTGATGCCTCTGAGGAAAAATCAACCTTACCATGATATCAACTTCCCGCGTGGCATGGCGCAGGTTTGGGAGCAGCCAATACATCAGAATCGTTACTTGGTCCCAGTTGAGGAAGATGAGGCAGACAAGAAACAGGAAGTAGAACGCTGAGACCTATCAAGGACAAAGGGAAGTGAACAAATATTACAAAAATGGTAACTACTTCAAGCAGAGAAATGAGGTTAAATAATTATTCAATATTAGGTAACGATGCAAAGTAAGAGAGATAAATGAGGGTGAATACTCACCAAACACGATTCGCCATATCTCAGGGTGAGGCCTGGTAAAAGGTCCCTATGAAGGAAGCGTAATACTATTGAATAACTTTTAGTTGTTTGTACAATTCATAGTAGGTAAATGACGTCAAAAGTTTCCATTCTTGTTTTTGTCAGACTAAAAAACTCCTCAAAATAGTGTTTGCTCTGTTAGCTCTCTTTACATGATTCTGACAATTCTGCTGTAACAAAGACAATTTAGGTGGTTTTCTCAAAGAAAAAAAGATTAGAAGATGTGGTTGAAAGCTTTAAAATAAGTTACATTTTTTCTTTCTTTTTTTTAATTAGTCGAAATGCTGTTTTGATGGACAAAAAAAAAATTAAATGAATCAGGACATTTGTTCAGTCACAGTCCATCTCATAAACAAAGCCAACAAAGATTGGCTGCAAATGGAAATAGATTCTTACAATTCTTCTCTTGATAAAATGAATAATATTTTGGTAAATAGAATTCATAAAAGTGAAAAATCCCCCAAACATCAAATTTACAATAAAGACATAAGTCTCTACATCTGTAGATGTGATATAACTATTAACTCACCAGTTGCCTTTTAATTACATTGGATAATACAAGAAAACAGCAGTGAAATAGTATAACATTTATTTATGAAGAAAATTAGGATTAAAAAAAGGGGAAATTTGGGCCACATCCCAAAAAAGTGGCCCAAATTAGATTTATTTTTTCCTCATGTGACTCAGATCTTATTTTTTCATGATAAAAAAAAATGACCATTTGAAAAGCACAAATCACATGAAATTGCATCCTTTGAAGATTAGATTAACACTTGGTCCTCATTCAGATTTGATTTTTTTGCTACTGTGACAGCAGTTTCTACATTTAGATCAGAATTCATGTCAGTTTTTTCCCAATGAGCACGCTCACATCAGTACTTTGTCAGTGTTGGACCAAGTCAAATATGGAGGCCCACATCCACAACCACAGAGTAACTAGGGTTTGCAGATTTAAGTAGAAAATGGGAAAACGCTTCAATCAAATCCTGCTTTTGATCTCTTGCCCTCAGGATATAAATATAATGCACAATCACTGCACTACTGTAACCAAAGGAAATGAATGCCCGCATCACCATTTTGTGAACTTTCATCATGAAAAGTCATAACAAATGATATTTTTCTGCTGTTCATCAGCATGTTTTTTTTTTTTTTTTTTTGCAAAGATTCACACTGATATCCAATATGGGTCACATTTACTTTCATTCTTTGACCAGAATGTTGTCACTTTCAATTTGAGTTGCATGGCTTACCATTAGAAAAAGGCCAGGACACTGATGACCAAGAACAAGGAAAGATTCACTACTAGTCCAACTCGGAGTCAGACTTTGTTGTCTGATCACTTATCGTCCCTGTGAAACGCAGTATTCACGTTAACCGACATAATGCTCCTTTCACATCCACTGCGAATATCACCTTCAGTTAGATGTCTAAAAGGAATTGTTTTGTACTCATAATCTTTTTAAAAGTCTTTGAGGCGGATGCCAATTCTCACCTTTTAAACACAAAGTACATTAGACTGAACACAGTAACTGTCAGGAGCGAGATGGTTTGCGGCTTATAGAATAAATTAATGCAGACATCGTCCACTTGTTGCTAATTTATCGTTCGAAAATGCAACCTATCGTTGACATTATCTCTCCGGGAACTTTGGGGAGAAACGTTGGCTGCCATGGAGGATATTTTCTCAAATTTACCGAGTAAATTTAACGCTCAAATGAAATTGTGAGAGCATAACGATGTTAAGAGGTGGTGCCTCCTATCAAGTAACACTGTCAACGGACTGAACCATCGAACTTGTGGGTGTGTTCTTGAGGAAAAATCGATTATTCATAAAAAAGAACACTTAAAACAAAAGTTGAACTAATTTATAACACAGTTACGGTATTCCATCTATTTATAATGAAATTGATTGAAGCCTACTTTTTTGTGATATACTCTTGGGTGTTTATTTTACGCATTTATTGACATCAGCTTATACGTCGTAGTGGTACATCCCATGCTGTGACTCTTCCATGATGTATTTCCGGTGTCACACACAAACGTGGGGAAAGTAAACTGTTGACATTCAACGACAGTTTGGTTGTAGATATAGTTGAATCGTGGATTAAATATTTTCTAAAAAAACAGTGAGTAACAATCTGAAATCGCGTTTTAGCTTTGGCTATTTTTACTCAGTCCAAAGAGGCTTGGTATACTGAGAGCTTGTTAGCATTAAATGTTAACTGCCCATGTTAACAATTAAAGGTCAACTATTTAGTCTGAGACGTTTGCTTTATATCTCACTTGCATTTATAAATAATACACAATTTACTCTAAATTAATACGAACTGTGCAACATTATTTTAATGCAAGTAGGAATGGGTGCAATCATTGTCGTTTAATGGTAACAAGTATGTCTGTGCAGCCTGTGTACAGTACATGTTACCCGCAAAATCACGGATTCTTGCATTATTGAAATGTGTATATTAACAATCTGATCAATGTGCACATCCCTAATCTGTATAAAATGTTTATGTTTGATTATATTTACCTTACAGAATGTCTTCCTTTTAAGGTCTGTTTATTGAGATGTACCACATTTTGTGAGGTTTCATGACATGAAAGCTTAGTCTACATGCCGTGACATTGTGTGGATATTTTTTGTTTAAATAGTAATAGATCATTTTGGCAATGAGCGCAACTCTTTAACCATGATATTTTTTCTTGCAGAGTCTCCATGGCTTCATCCTGTACACACCTGTGCCTAGGATGCAAAAGCATTTGCTCCAGGATAGTGACACGGCGGTTTTTCAATCAACTTGGCCATTGTAATTCGCCAACATGGTTACCGATACAGAAATCTATACCAAGTAGGTCCTCAGTTATCAGGGGGAACCACACAACAACTCGAGCAAGACAGATATGGAAGCAACAGATTTTCTGTTACAGTGATTTCCCTGCCAAACATCTGACAACTGAGAAAACAGAAGGCAGGATTATTGAAGAGTTGTCAAGTGCTGATGCTGTAGTGTACAAGGATCCCTTGTTGACCATTACGGATGTCGTTCCATTGACTGAAAGCCAGATATCATTAGGTTTGTATTGCTCTGGTGTTGTTGACCATAACACCCTTTCATTAATGTTTTCATTCTCTTGCGAATTAGATGAATAAATTCTCTCCGTTTGTCTTCTTTTACCAGATCTGGAAACGGCTGAATTTTCACCATTAGAGGAGATATCTGATGAAGAGGCTGTCGGTATATCCATTCCTTCCGCCATGCCGCCATGCTCCACTACTCTTAGAGACTTCGTTGACCAGTCTGAAACACTTACAAATCTGGTCCAGCTTGGTAATTAAATGACTTACTCAAAAATAACTGTTTCCGACAATGTAAATCAAATTGACTTGTAGTTTGGAAGCATATTCCAAATTTTTATTGTAAAGGCTATGATCTCAAAAACTCATATCTCTCTGCTTTTTTTGTGGCGACTCATCTGTGACAACTTGTCCCGTCACTGCAGGTGTAAACCTTTGGAAGCTCGAACAAAGGCCTAACGTGGGTTCCATGCTGCTGAGGCTTAGCTTCAACACAGATGTGGCCCCAAGGTTGCTGTTTCTCAAACAGATTGGGGTGGAGGACTCACGCTTTGGTTATATCATAACTCACAACCCTTTCATTCTCACCGAAGATGTGGAAAATCTACAAGCCAGGTGAAATGAGGGGATATCGGAAACACTGCATGTTTCATTTTCCTTTGAATGAGTTTATTCGGCCCCTTGAGATTAGTCACACAAAACCAGGTGGCCATATATGTACAGTATACACTGTTGTAGTGACATTACGTTATTTCTTTCTCTGCAGTTACCCATGTTTTGAGACTTGTGTGATAAGTTTTTCCATTTTTTGTTTGCAAAGGGTGAACTACCTCAGGTCAAAGAAGTTCAGTTCTGAGACTGTTGCATCCATGGTGTCCCGAGCTCCATATCTGCTTAACTTTAGCGTGAAGAGGCTGGACAACAGACTGGGGTTCTTTCAGCAGCAACTCAAACTCAGCGCTTCTAATGTAAACATCTTTAACTGATATCGAAGCAACATTAGTGTAGAATCTTAGAAAAGTTCCCTGTATACAGTGTATTATGATTTTATTTTTCACAGAATCCAATTATAGTTTCCCTTTTTTTTTGTAAGACACAAATGATGACTATTTGTTTTTTCTCTTCAGACTCAAAACATTGTAGCCCGTTTACCCAGATTACTCTGTGGCAGTTTGGAGCCTATTAAAGAAAATTTGAAGGTACTGAATTACAAAATAAATCACTGGAATACTTTTTATGACTATCGCAGGGATGGTATTTTTAAGAATTTAATTTCTTTTGTAAATTTCTTCCACAGGTTTGTGAAATTGAGTTTGGCTTCAAGGAAAATGAGATCCAACAAATAGTTCTTGCCGTCCCAAAGATTCTGACTGCCAATAAAAGGAAGATAACGCAAATATTTGACCTCCTCCACAATACCATGAATGTTCCCCACCACTTGATCGCAAAGTTCCCACAGGTAGATAGATGACTGTTTTTTTTTTTTTTTTCAATTTTTCTTAATTTTTTTACCAATTTGTGAGAAATATGCCATTTGTATTTGGATCATATTAAGCGTTATGAATTGACCATATGTTGTATCCTCCCACAGGTCCTCAATACCAAATACTTGCGTATCAGAGAGCGCCACATGTTCCTCGAGTACCTTGGAAAGGCTCAGTATGACCCAAGCACGCCAAACTACATCTCACTGGACCGCCTGGTGTCTTTGCCTGATGAAGCCTTTTGTACAGAGTTGGCTGTAGCCACAGTGGAAGATTTATATTTGTTCCAAAAGACACTTTGATTTGTCATGCTCAGGAGGAGGAGCATTACAAATTACTTCAAAAACAAGTGGTCAAGAACGCAAAGTATACACCATAATGTCCGATGCATTCTGGCATGAAAGTCTTCAGACACTCAGAGAATCTACTGATCATTGAATTGATAAGTTTACTTTGTATATGTGGTATTAAATAATGTCTGTATGTAATAAATGTGTAAACAATATACATAAATGTTTCCACTGCCATACTTGGGACCTTCTGTTATACACCATGGTTCTGTATCTAAATAGACAATTCAATTCATTAAAGTTTGGGTCTGCTACCGAAATATTTGCCAAAATTTAGGAGCTGGGTAAAAAGTTGAGATCCATATTTTTCAATTTGACAATCGGGTTTCCCGTCTGTAGTGTGGAACTTATCGGTAGACATCATTAATCATGAACTTTAGTTACTATGAATTTAAAGTCATTTTCTGAAATGCCTTTAACTAACTATGTCCTCACAGAAATACTGCATATATATTTATTTTTATACAATCATTATTACTTAAAGATGTTTATTGTAGGGATTCTTCTTGCAATTTATATTCTGGCATAACTTTTCTTCAGCAAATTGTTCACAGCATTCTTCTTCTTTGGGGTTTAACTGCAGTTTACATAATTTTAATTGTATTACTTTTGCCTTTGGCCATGTTTTTTTTCTACCTTTATTAGAACAACCAAATAGGTAAAACACACATTCCATGTATGCACAACGATGGAAATACATTCATTGCATTTGTATAACGTTGTTAATCTTGTGTATACAACATAAAAATAACATTCAAAAATATACGAGGGGGGGTCTAAGTTTAAGTAAACAAAACATTGTAAGGATGAAAGTAATTGTTAGTTATAACTGCTTTTTTGTTTTTACATTAGTAAAAGTTAGTTAAAATGAGAAGACAATTGGTCATATAATGCATAGAGCCTAATAAAGTCAATGAATCCAATCAATGCATATATCCAACATAATTTAAAGACAGGATTGATATGACAGAGATAATTAGTGACAATCGACTGTAAAATAGTCAAATGCTATGACAAGCCCATAATAAATCAACCATTATTTCTCCACAGATGGTACAGTTTTCATTGTCTTTCTTCAGTTTTTGCTAATAATGCTTGTATGAATAAAACCTGAATCATTTAAAAAGACTTCCCTTTAACTTTGTAAAACAAAAACATGAATTGGTAGAACTTCTTTTGGTCCTGTGTGACCTATTTTTATGATTTACGATGACGTCATAAAATATTTACACGCAAAATATATTTATGCGTTATGATTTAGAATTCTTGATTTAAAAATCAAGAATATTTAAATCATATCATTATCAATATATTTGTTGTGTAATTTCATTAGATTTTAATTTAAACATTTAATTTAATGTTGCGCAATACCTACTGGGGAACTTTACCCAGAAGGCATTGCGGTCTTTCTTAGTGCTAGAAATGGCGTCGAGGGCACCAGGTTAGTGAACATCATTTATTTTTAATATTTCTTGTTAAAAACCAATAGCAAAAGATTAGTTTATACTGCTTTGTCATTGCAACTCTTGTGCTGTTTTTTTCTCGGCTGAATTTGCTTTTAGCGTGCTTGATTTGTGTGTGTCCTCTAGTGTCCCTTTGCTAGCTAATGCTAAGGGTGCAGCTAAGGTAATGTTAAGTTAGCGTTAAAGACCGATTAAAGTCCTTCGTGTATTTTAACCAGCCGATCTTGTTTTTCGGTTTTCAAAGGCGCAACATTCCCTTTGAATTCAGTTGAATCAAAAATTAAATTAAACATTTATAAAGCCTTTCATATCAAACACTATCCACCCCTTCATCCAGATTCACTCCAAAAGTCATTGGTTCTGTCTAAATACATGCTCTACTTTTCCACCTTTCTTCATGGTTTTTCCCTGTTACGTCCCCAACACCTCCACCAAATATCATGAAAACCACTAGAGTGGTTCTTTTGTAATTCTTATGTCAAATAATCAAACTAAAATTGAATTAATAATGGAGAGGACAAAAACTATATTAGATTTTATTTGAAATATTAGCACTAATATATATTCACTGTAAAAAAATTTTTATGGATGCCAGCTGGTAATTTAAAACTTTTACATCTCCCATAAAGTTGATGTTTGTGCTGCCCTATTGATTTTGTCTGTGTGTTTTTTACTATCACAGTGGCGACAGGCAAGCTCCTGATTGGAGTGCGCAAATGGTATTATGGCTTGTGTGGCTTCAACAAACTTGGTAAGCTCAAAAGATGAAAACATGGTTGTCTGTGACGAATATGGGCAACAGTATGGTTATTTTTTTTCCGTTCAGCCTCTTCATCATTGCATCCTTTCTGTGTCAGGTTTAATGCGTGATGACACAATCTATGAAGATGGAGATGTCCAAGAGGCCCTGAGGAGACTGCCAGAGGTCAAGTACAACGATAGGATGTTCAGGATTAAGAGAGCCATGGATCTCTCTATGAAGCAGCAGATCCTCCCTAAAGATCAGTGGACAAAATATGAAGAGGTTAATTAAAATTTCGAATAATATTTTTGATAGTACAAAGGTATTATACTGCAGTGTTTACCCACCAATCAGTGTGTGGTTGGGAATAGAGATAGTTGAATACCATACCTTCTTTCCATTCTCCATCTGACTGATTCTGATCCCTGAACTCTTCATATCCCTAATACCACCATTTGAAATGAAAGTCTTGCGCAAGCTCCTAAGTGTGAAGTTGTAACGGTTAAAATGTTATATTTCTATATAGGAAGGAATGATTATAGATTTTGGAGGATCTTTGATTTTAAGTTTTACCTCTGCCATAAATGCACATTTTATAATCTAGAAAGATTTGAATTGAGATGTTGACATATCCTGATTTGTTGAGTAATCCTCATGTTTTTTTAAATTCTTTTCATTTCCCTTCAGGATGTCCCTTACCTTATGCCGTACTTGGACGAAGTGGTCCGTGAGAGGAAGGAAAGAGAGGAGTGGATAAAGAAATAGATAGATCTGGTCAAAGCTATTAATTCTTGGCTTTGATCTGTGCATGGTTTCCCCCCTGATGTTATATTTAAAATGAAATTTGATCTATATGGCAGTGCTCACTGGATGAATGTTAAATAAATGTACATTTTAGAAAATATGGAAGGTGTCACTTTACTGTTTTGAAATGTATGTTCATTTTCCATTGTTGCAGTTACGCTGTTAACTTGTTAATAATTTGGATTTATCCCATTTCTGCTTGGCCCGTTTGCCTTTCTACCAGTTAAACATTTTAAACCAAGATAAAATGATAGAATAAATGTGATACCGTTAAGACAATATTTCAGATTACATCTAAATGTGCCTCACTGAGTGCAGGAAGCACTTGAAAAAACATGTTCCTTTGTTCCATAGTCAAACAAATGCAAATTGTTCGCCTTAAATCATACAGAACAGTCATAGTTTGATTCCTAACCTCTAGGTGAGCTAGAGTGTTGCTGGGGAGAGGGATGTCTGGAATACACTTAGCCTGCTGATACCACTAACCAACCAAAGACAAAGATAAGCGTAAGAAAATGAATAATTCATCTCTAAGTATTTTGGAGGGGGAAAAAAACATTTGCATAAATGATTAAGAGTAATGTTTGACATTCTTCTGTAAATTTTAGTGATTGTGCTCAATAAAGTCAACTAATCTGGCAGCATTAGAGAGTCTGTGGTAAATATCAGGCCAGTGTTTCTAAAACTGGTATGGCAAGAAGTGAAGCTTACCCTGACTGACCTGATATTTTCATTCATTCATTCATTCATTCATTATTCCAGCACAACCGTAGTCTCCGTGCTTAAACCATTTTCAGCCTGCGTTAGAAAAAAAATAGTTGATAAATAAGTAGGGAAATAACATGAATAAGCCAGTCTTATTAGGTAAACTTGCTTTATGAAGGAAAGAAGTTGAATCAATACTACTACTTTTGCTGGTGTATTCTTCTTTGTACCTTTAATTGTACTTTTACTGGAATAAATATTAATTTGCCACCTCATCAGAAGAAAGTTCAAATATTTGTGTAGGGAGAAAAAGTCAAATGTTGCCTTCAAAACCAAAACTCAATACACTTACTTCAGTACAGTACTGAAGTAAGTGTATTTTGTTGCCTGCAACCTCAGGATACTGATCAGTACCCGCTCTTCCTCTTACCTAATCTTAGAGGTTTATATGCTAATGGTAATAGTCTCTACTGGGTCACTTGTGAAAGTAAATATAGATAAGGGTTCCTACACAAAACTGATATAAAGAAATGCATTTCAACTGTAGACTGAGGTTACTAATCTGATGTTGGATGGGTGGCCGTGTTTAATGTAGACCACAAAGCAGCTATCTGTCACGTGACGTCTGGGGAAGACAGGGGTTGTACAATATTTGCAGCAGCAAAGTAGTAGCAATTATTTCAAGTCTTATTATTTACACATCCGAAAAAAATGTATCAAGATTCTGAGCCCGGTCACCTCAAAGGTCGGTATGACCATGACATACATGAAGTTTGGTTATTGAAAAGAAGCTTTATGTGAATTGAGTCCGCGAACCATTTCACTCGGTCCATCGTCTTGATTCTTCCGTTAATTATCTGCACTAGCTTGTGATCTCCTATTGTCCACATCAGTTATGGTTTCTATGAAGGTCCCGACAATGCTGTTAAAAGATTTGAGTATGGACACTCCCAGCTCATTGCTGGTTTCATTAATGTCTGGGTCGTAGGCCCCCGTGAGTGGGGTGCAAACCTCCACACTCCCTCTGTCAGCGCCTTCCAGGATCCCCACCAGTTGGCCTCTGATCTCCTGAAACAGTTCCTTGTTGTACCCGAGTAGGACTGAATCTTCAAGAGGGTAAGAGACATCTTCGGGATAGCACTCACGGGGAACCGGGACCTCTATGTACCTCAGCTTGGGGAATCCTGCAGACAGCACGGACAATAACCTCTGCAGGGCTGCTGAGCTGAGAGGGTTTCCCAGGAGTTTTACGTCCTCCAGCAGCTGACAGCAGCCCAGAGCGTCAATGAAAGCGTCCATGTCCTCTTCCTTTATGTTACACTCTTCAAGCGCAAGACTGGTCAATGTGGCTGAGCAACGGTGGAGCAGTTTGTGGACAGAGGTTGCGAAAGAGCCAAAGATGTCATGTCCGCTGATGTCCAGGTGGACCAGGGCCTCGCTGTGGAGGCTGTTAGAAAGGTAGGTCATGTCCACACGGGTCAGACTGCAGTTGGCCAACTCCAAGCGCTGCAGTGGAGTGTTGAGGGGACTAAAGTAAAGAAATGAGAGGTGAAAGAAATAGAATTAGTGTGTGATAGAGTAGTGTGAGAATTGAACGGCAGGTATGACCACATTATGGTTTGTACATAGGTAAAAAATAAATAAATTTCATTGTAGAAACTTAACATGAACTAAACTTAAATCTTAAATCTTCTGACTAGTGAGCAGTTTTCCAAACATAATTTCACTTTTTTATCGTGCTCCTTCCATCACAAAAAAAGTTTATTTTTTAACTATACTTAAGTAAAGTACACTTCCAAGTACACTTCATGTTGTAAGTGTACAGCATTATACACTATAAATGTTAATACACAAACTGTATACTATTACTTTTGTTGTGTATATAATAACCTATAAAACCTAATTGGGTTAAAGTGTATCTCTGGTAAGCACATGAGATGTACACTGCAAATACACTCTCATTTTCGTAGTTTAAAAGAAGTATACTATTAGCACACTTTAAATAAATGTCTTTTTTGTAAGGGCTTCAGACACTCGATTTATACATCTGACATTTATTTCTGATTTTATGATGCAGTGCCATTTTAAATTAAAATGCATCGACAGGTCTGATCCTTCTGAGGCATCTTCTTAGCAATTCTAACAACCAAACACCTTCCACTGCTGGAACAAGAGGCTCAAAGATGGATTGTTCAGTGATACTGGTTAAAGTTATAAATTATTATGAACCGTATTAAAAAATCTCTTCATGCTGCATTATGAAACAGTCATCAGAGTCTTCCTCCGAAGCTTCGTCCGATTACTCACTACAGAAGTCTGCGTAGGTGTCCGGTTAAGGTGGAGAAGCCAACGTAGAGCTCAGTCAGGCCGGTCAGTCTGGCCAGCAGGTTTCCGATGATGGTCAGCAGATCTTCATCATCGGAGCCCAGCCTCCTCACATCCAGCGCGCCCGCCGGCAGCGTCAGGGACCGAAGTCTGGGGAAGTCCACCCGGGACAGCAGCACCTCCAAGTGGACGGCCTCCAGGGGAACATTGTGCACGACCTCCAGGGTGGAGATGGACTCGGGTTCCGCTATGCGGAGAACATAGAACAGCTGCTTCAGCGTGAGGGAGTCCGCCCGGAAGCGGACGAAGTGGATCTTGAGCGGACAGTAGCGCAGCAGGAGGAGGACCTGGACCACCGCCTCGTAGTTGCGGCCCGTGATAAATCCACTCAGGCGGACATCTATGGCTATTTCAAAGGGAGACGGGGAGATGTCGACTGTTTGCATGGCCACCAAGGTCTCGTAGCACATTTGGGTCATGAGCTGGGTTCTGGCCCATCGACCCAGTGTGGACTGGCAGGGGCAGGCCTGGTGCTCCACGTCCCTCAGGGCTGTCAAGTCCACCAATGTCAGAACCTTGGCATAGGTCGTGGGAGGAGACAGCACATAGTCCTTTTGAAAACGAGAGGAAATGAATAGTTTTGAGTTTAATCTAATCCACCTGAACAATTTCGGATCTTTTTGAGTCAGTAAGAAGTGAAGTCCGGTTCGTTTGAGCAACACTTTTAGGAACCGGTGAGAACAAATCCCACTAATACGATAAGGCAATAAGCACTTTTATTACCCTGAAGATGATTTAAGTACCTTTAAGCCCGTCAGGAGGGCCGTCAGACAGAGCCGGCAGGTGCGGGACGTGAGGTCCATCTCACAGTCGGCGGTCTCTCCCAGGAGCTTCTGCAGGTGAAGTTCTGGAAGAGGCCATGTCTGGACCAAATGATGAAGCAAGTCTGCCCGCTCGTGGAGGTAGCAGGCCTTGAAGAGAAGCGGGTAGAGGTTAAAAGACACGCAGGTGAGGTTCTTCTGAGCACTCGGTCCACTCTGCGTGAAGCCCTCGGCGGCGAGGAATCGCAGTGACTTCATGGTTCCGAGTCAACTCCTTTTTTTTTGGACTCAGGTTTGAGGGTCTCCTACACATCAGTGAAGTTTGTCTGTGTTTGCTGCTTTATTAATTGTCCTCTGCTCGGATCTGTGCGGATGTTTGTGAAGGAGACCCGGTCCAGGCCCGCTTTGATGAAGCAGGGGCTCCATAAGAGGGTCTGGTGGTAAGTACGAGGTTATTAATAGAAACAGCTGTCTCACGTCCTTCGCCAGGGACAGAGTCTATTTGCAACTTTTGCCAAATGAGATAAGAGGGAACAACATTGAGAAGCTCGTCACTATTGACACCTATTTGTTCGAGGTGCGACACAAAATGATGAGAAGAAATATAGATAGCAGGAAAAAACATTCAAAGCTGCACTGCCGAAAAATCAACAAGTTGCAATATTTAATTTGAGATGATAGATCATAAACCACACCAAGCAGTTGTTAGTCTCTTAAAAAAAAAAAAAGATTTAAATGTACTTTGTCCCCAGTCCTGTCTCAGCTGTTGTCTATTGGCAAATTACTATATCACATGGTTGCAATGCATTGTGGTCTACTGAGTTTATCTAGTGAGTTTCAATCAACTGGATGTTTACTGTTGTTTTAGGAACCTGTTACATATGAAGGAATCTGTGTGTGGCTGTTATGAAGTCAAATTCGTCCTAACCAAAATAGAGGAAAGGGTTTGGTGCAGCTATTTTTATATGAAATAGTACCAGGAAAGAAAACATTTCACCTGACTGCCTTTTCCTTCTTCCTCTTCCTATAGATTCTATGTGATGCTCTTAATGGAGAAAATATTCACTGTCATTAAGGCCTATGCTGTCGTCCCCGACAGCAAGGGGTATATCTCTAAAAAGCTCCAAATCTCCTTTCGTCGTACAAGCAATTCCCGATTTGATTAGCTTCACAAATTAAATGTGATATGTCTGAAAAACAGTGTTTGTCATCACAAACTACTTGAGTTAAATATTATAGATACAAGATGGATTTCATTGAGTCAATTCATATGCACCAAAGTGGACCAACAGTCAAGGATTATTATGTCTGCAAAAAATGTTTTAAAAAACCCCCACCTTCCCCCAAGTGAGTAAAATATGAACTCATTAATTCATTGATTCATTAATTCATTATCCGTAACCACTTATCCTGTACAGGGACGCAGGGACTGGAGCATATCCCAGCTGACATTGTATTAAAGTAAAACATGACATATAAGTTAATGAAGAAAATGAATATGTACCAAATTTGGACTGAATTGGACCAACAGTTGAGAGATTACGTAGTTAAAGCTCAACCTAGTGTCAGAAATATACAATCACCCTTTCCCAAAATCAATCCAGTTCTTTCTCGCACTAAAGTCTACGTGGCTATACAGTTTGAAAATGATCCATGAAATAGTTTTCCAGTTATCGCCCTAACACAAAGGATCTGCAGCGATTTCCATAATATCCCAGACGTTAGTTTGGGACGTAAATATACAGTCATGAAGCATGTGACTATGTCAAAAATATATATATTTTTAAATATATTCATATTTAAAAGTCATGTTATCAATATGCAGTCTTTATAAATGTTCATGTTTTAAGGGAAAACCCAGTCATTAATCTTAAATAATCTTCTTCTGGAGTGGAAAACTAGTTAATCAGTTTTATTTTATTTTTTGCATTTGATAACAGTGTTTTATAATATAAATGACCTCCAAAACGAGTCGTATATATATTCTCTCAGCAGATCACAGCAACTCTTATCTGTATCCAATGTGTTTAAAATGCCTTCATGAAGGATGGTAGTGATGGTAGTGATGATGATGGTGATCGTGGTGGTGATGGTGCTCATGCCTCTGGGCTCGAGAGGTCAGGGCACCACATGACGGTTGATGGGGGTAAAATATCTCTCCATCCGGTGTTGGTCCGGCGTGTGAGGCAGCATCTTGGGGTCTGGAGCGAAGCCTCTTGCTGTGAGTACGCTGAGCTGTGGGCAGAGACTGGGTGGGATGGACCCATGAAGCAGGGTGTTGGCCATGAAACCTATAAGATTTTCCCTCTCCTCCATTCCTGTCTTTCCCCACTGACATGACCCTGCTCTTCAGGGAATGATGAGCAGGGAAGACTAGAGGAGGCTCTGGAAAGATGCAGTTCTCTCTGATCACCACAGGATGGAACTGAAGAGCCGGTTCAGCCTCCAGCCTGGGCTCCAGAGCGGAAGCGTCTGAAAAATGGGAAGATTTAAAACCTTAATGCTCTGTTTTTTTTTTTTTTTTTTTATTAGAGGAAATAAATAACTAAAATACTTTTCACTGATATTTGTTTTTTTTTACCTGTATCATCAAACTTGGAGGAATAGTTTTCAATCCCAGCAAGATCCAGGTAATGGTTTCTGCGTTCTATGTTTTCATCCACTCCATAAAGTCTTCCTTCTGGTGGTCCTGCCTCTGGAGAGACCCTCTGCTCTTTGTCAATTGCTGTTTTTGAGGTTTGATATTATGTTCAGGTCCCAGGTTTCAGGGATTATTATTTTTTGCATGTTTTTGATATTCAGCCTCTCCCAAAGATTGAGTCCATGGTTCTGTTCAAGCCGCTAAGAAAATCTTACCTATTTGTGAGTTATTTTCTGGATCAGCTGCCGGAGTTACAATTAGCTTTATTTTTATGCTTCTTGTGTGACCATGAAGCTGCTTGACTGACGCCTCGAGAGCCTCGTAGATGGAGTGTATCAGACTGCACATATCCTGTAGAACAAACACACACACATACACACAAATTATGTACATTTACACACTGGTGCCAGAAGCACCAAGAAATGTTTAATGTAAACAACATGCATGAAAGGATCCTACTTCTTTGGAGGTCTTGCCACTGTTGTCAAAGTTGTAGAGGGTGAAGATCCACTCCTGTTGAGCGCCGTCATAAAGCACCTGGATGTTCCCATAGAACCAGAACAGGAAGATTATTATTGCGTTTAAATGCATTCATGTGGTGTGTGTGTGTGTGTGTGTGAGCTGATCTGAACTAGCAAAAACATGACGTATGATTTTAAGAATGCATGAATGATTGGTTTTGGATGTGTGACTTTGCATTTATGCCACAGATCTTTCAAAAATACACAAATCCAACTACAAATCTGCAATATAGTGATCAAGACAAAATAGAATCAAGTGATTTGGAATATACTCACACTGGCATGGCTGTTCCTCGTCTTTATCTGTTTTTTCACCTGGAGGTGGATGTTGTTACCTCTGTGTGGCGTCTTCTTTGGCAGTAGCACTAAACAACACACAGAGCCAGACTTTGACAAGTTATCTCGAAAGGCGTCACAGAAACAGTAATTACTGTGCTGTCACTATTTCTTATTGAAAAATATGTGCTACTTGACTGAATAATTATGACCCAGTGGCAGCATGTATATGTTATAGATTAAGGGGCTAAGTATGGAGCCCTGGGGGACACCACAGGTCAAAGGGGTCACCAAGGAAGAGGCATTAACCATGACTATTAAAAAAAAGTCCTATTAGATAATATGATTTTTTTGGGGGGGGCAAATTAAAGCATGTGATGTCTTACTAAACACAATTGTGTAATTTGATCCAACCAAAATAAAATCGAATGAGGATCAAATAGTTTTCTAAACACATGTTTTATAAAAAGTTTGAGATAATCTAATTCAAATTGACTTTTCTTCATGAAATACAAAATTTCATCATGAAATCCTTTTATAAGGCAGATTTATAAGTGTTTAAAAACATGCTTGACCAAACAATTTGTTATTTTATGTTATATGTGGAGTGCCTAACATATTGAAGTAATAGATGCCCCCAAAGAAATAAAAATATGTAAAGAAACAGATTTTCCATAGTTTTATTTTCTTGGTGAGGTCATTAAGGGTTATGATATAATACGTAAGGGAATGCTCTGATGAATGAGCCGTTATTTCAAACACTGAAGCGTTCAAACATAAATATAGAACAGACTTTTTCTATTTCACTGTTTTCCTTTACTTGGAAAAAATGATTGCTCTTGCATAACAAATTAAATAGGCCAACAAAAAATCTTCAGGCCAGAATCAGATAACAAATAAAGCAATATCAGTGTGATGAATGTAATTGTCTACTCACCCTTGAGGTTGCAGTTTGTGTTGTTTTTCCTCAGTTCTACGTACAGGTTCTTAAAGGAAGGGATACGTGAGAAGCGAGTGTGAGAGGAAGCAGCTACAGTGATTCTTACCTCAACAACAGATATGAATACTTCAGAGCTATTCCTGAAAACAAAATGCTTTTTGTGTGTGTTTTTTTTTTTTTTCATTTTTTTATGAGAAAAATGCTATTTCTGATCATCACAGGGTAGAGATGAAAAGCAGAGCGATCATCCGGGAAGTCTTTTGATTCTCATCACACATAAAAAGTGTGACAATTCACAGTTCAAAATGATCAGTAGCACTGAAACTGTGAGTAGTATAAGTCAAGTATAAGTGTTTTACCCTGAAAAGCCCCACATCCCCTGCATTGCACAAGCAATCCCTAAGATTGAACTCCTCAAATTAAATGTGACTCATTTCTATGAAGTCAGCACTAAGCTCTAAAATCAGATCCCACAGTAACTCAATATTAAAGGTAAATACTCAACTTTTTTTTAATTTTACCTCACTAATACAACATATACAAGTACAAGTAAGTACAACTAACTAATACAAGTGTCAATTCAAATGAACAAAATATTGACACAATTGGACTGTGTTTGGGAAGTTACAGATGAGAAACTGGGTTTTCCACAAAAAATATCCCCAAAGTGAGTAAAATATGATGCATACAAGACAGATCACCTTATATAGATTCATATGAGCTACTTTTGACGTAAACAGACAGATGGTTTTGAAGTAACGGTCCAAAAGCAGTGTTTTTTCCCCCAAAAAAGAAGCTCCCCCTAGTGGATAAAACATGAACTATTAGAAAGAAATATGATACACACAAGATACATCTCCTCAAGATGATTCAATTTCACCAAATCTGGACTAAATCAGACCTCTAAGGGGATATAAAGTTCCTCCCACAGTATTGAGAAGAAGAAAACTGACCATCCCAAAATCAACCGTGTCCTTCCTTGCACTCCGGTCTATGTGGGTATAAAATTTGAAAGTGACCCATGAAGTAGTTTTTGAGTCATTGGATTAACACAAAAGATCTGCGGCGGCGATGACGATTCCATAACATCCATGACTTTTCGGGGATATAATAAAAATTTAAAATACAATTTTTTTTATACAGTATGGTAGAATTGTTTTTACAAAGGTGAAGGATCTGAAGATCTCCTCCAAACCTCAGGCCACCAAGAAACGATAAAATCTTGTGATTCTATGATTTAAATGCATCATTCGATTATCACCAACAGTTGCTCTCCTCACATGTAAATAAACTGCAAAGTAAACAAGAATGAAGAAAGGACAGGTTTTTTTTTCTCTTCACACAACAAGCCATCTCTGCTGGGGAACAATGAGTTTATTGTGCAACCATTGCCTATGAAGTGTTGATACTGGGTTTTATTTTCAGAGAAAGAAGGGTGGGAGACGAAGCAGGGATCAGTGAGAATCTACTCGGCGCACATAATCTATCCTGGTATTAAGCAGATTCAGGTGTGAACAGGAGCTGCCTTTGTCTCCGCTCAAACATCCAACAGTCTGGTTGGTAATTTGATACCCGGACAGGAGGTTCCACTGCAGGGCCACTGAGGGATGATGCTCTGATTCTGTCTAAGCCGGGACTCAATATAAATGTCAACAAGCAGCCACTCAGGTTTTTAAAGTGCTGTAATGTGTGTAATGTGTGTAACTGTGTAATAGCCCTAAAAAGGTATATGAATTATGAATTAACCTTAAAGAAAAACAGTCACCGGGTCAAAGTTTGGAATTATTGTATATAGACTTTTGTCAAAAAAACTCATTTCTAGAGGGTTGTTTTGAAATAAAAGGGGTGTAAATATGTTGATAAAAAAGAAAAATGGATTGTTCGAACCCTTGAAGTAACATGAGTTCATTTTAGATGGAAACACTTACATTCTGAAGTGTGAGGATAAAATTGTGCTCATAACGTTCGCTCTTCGCTGTAATAAATGTTTATTACGGGTCAAAATAGGGTTATTGTAAGATCAAAACGTGACAGAAAATACAATGTCTCATACAATCAGACTTCTTTTTAATCTCTCCACATCACACCCAGGCCTAGGCTGTCGTCCTCAACAATAATGGTATATCCCCCCCAAAAGACCCCGATCCCCTGCTTTGAACAAGCAATTCCGCTGACTGAAATCAACTCAGCTCAACTTTAATGTGAAGTTTTGTTTGAAAAACTGCGTTCCCCCCAGTGACCAAAATATGAACTGCTAGAGTAGAATAGAATATATGTGAGATAGAACTCCTCGAGTCGATTCATTCGTATCACATCTGAATCGACTCGGACCAACAGTTGAGAAATTATTGCCCAAAATGTTTGGAGATAAAGCTCCACCTGTTTTCGACAAAAATTCAACCAACCTTTTCTAAAATCAATCCTATTCTTCCTCGCTCCAAGGTTTATGATGGTATGAAATTTGAAAATGATCCATTAAATAGTTTTTGAGTTATCGTGTTAACACGAATGATCTGCGGCGGCATAAACCGGATTTTCTGGGATATAATGATGGAGTTTCAAAGTCTTATAAATACTTTTTGATGTGAACTCTGACCATCCCATTACTTTCCATTACTAGTATACGAAAATATTCTCAGCTGCTTGTTTGTTAAGAACCTCAGAGTAACAAGACTTGAGATAAAACCGCATCAAATCTTATTATTTGAGCAGCTTGTAGATCAAACACGGTGACGATAATTGAAAATGTTATGTGGGATGTTTACATATTACTAAATGATGGCACCCTAAGTGAATTAACTGTTCAAGGAAGAAGAAAGTCTGCGATCTGCAGCGGGAGAAAACAAATGTGACTGTCTGTGAGCATTAATATGTGATTGTTTTCCTTGCGGAAAAACTACAAGAAAAACAATTTCCCCTCCTTTTAACATAACCATAAATGCCAACAGCCTCATGTGATGCCATTTACACGACTCAGACACCCCCGCCCCCAAAACAGTCTGCCTGGCTGGAGCAGGAAAGTGGTACCAGATGTGGAGACTGGGATATAAAGACCTTGCTGTTTGGAGAGGGTGACCAAGCTGGACTTGGAAGCCTCTTTATAGAGATGGAGGAGGAGGAAGAGCGGAAGAACAAATATACAAATGCCTCCAAACACCTTTCATGTCACTGTGGACGGGATTCAAGCAAATACTGTTTGTACCAAAGCTGCCTGAACTTAGACGAAGCTGTTGGCACTGCAATAAACCAGAATGAGGAGGCTGTGTTTTTATTACCTTTTTCCAGTGTGGGCATGGACAACTCTTACATACATTTAAGGGGCTCTTCTAGGGGGGGGATTGTATCTATTCAACATCAAATATAGTCATTAAATGAACACATCAAGCACTATATAGGACACCCTCTTTGGTTGAACTATTTATTCAGACAAGAAGAACTCTCACCCTCTATGGTTTTCAGCACATTTCAACAGCTGCATAATAAATACACTTAACCATTATAGCTTGGGAAGTTTTCTGTTGCTGTTTATTTTTGAGGTGCTGACTGGGTTCTCCTGCTTCAAGCAAATCTTAAAATCTAAACCAAAAACCAAACCACTGCAGTGTTGAAGGAAACCCAAATAAGATTAATTGGATTTTATTAAATACCTGATGCTGGAGCTTTCTTAATGCTTTTTTCTTAATTGTACTTATACTACAATTAAAATGGAGACTGTTGAACCCTACCTCTGTTAATTTGGTTTTCTGGATGTTGCAGTTCTTCATCTCTCTTTGACAGTTAGCGTTGGAAGCCAAACTTCCACCTGCACAACAGAAGAACAAATAATGACCACGCACACGCACACGCACACACATACACACACACACATAGGCTACAAGAAGCTGTGGTTGACAGGTGTTTATGTGGTTACCTTCTGGACTCTGTCTACGTTTCGTTGCTGACCAAATAATGAGAGAAAAGAGAAAATAATACAAATCAGTTAGGACCCTAATTAAAAAAAAACTAGAATTTATTATATATTAAAAGACTCACCAATTCTGGACTGAAATTTGCCCATCCTGTTCGTGTAATCAAGAAAGGTTCAATCCATGTTTTAAAAATAAGTGTGATATAAGTGAAACATCCATTCCCCACCAAACGAAACCGGGATGTTCGCAAAACAGGGACTTCAGACTTGACGGAGCTGCAAAATTACCGGATGCGCTGCACGTTGTTCTCCTGTACACACATCTTCTGTTTTAAACGAAACACGCAAATAACTGCCTACATAAACTCTCATTCCCTCTCCGTCAACCAAAAGCTGTATAACAGACTTGCAAACGTCCTGTGAACCCGGGAGACTGCCCTTGCCGCTGCCGACAGCTCGAAGTTTTGCGGTTTCCGCGTGTCTTCACAGCCACTGCGAAGCGAATGGTTCGCGCGGTGCTATTCAATCAATGCAAAGGCCAGTGGAGACGCGAATTCGCGCGAAGGAAGCGAATAGAATTTGGGCAATAAATTCGCGTGACGCCGTGTCGCAAAAGCCAATCCGCGTCGAGACTCTCCACATGTCCACGGATTTAAGGACACACTTAATCCATAATAATTGATAATTCATTGAATTTTATAAGAAATTAAGCAAGTTTTCATGGGAAAAAAAAACTCACCATTCAACAAAAATCTGTAAACTTGAAAACAAATAATACCGGTGGTCCAAATGTAATTGATTTTAGCTCCCCTAACATACTTCTGTAATAAAATGGATCCAAAAACCTTCAAAATCCTACCCCTCATGGTCATTTTCTCTATCTCCATGTCTTTTTCTCTTTTACTATCTAGAAATAATTTTCTTTAATTTTATATAAACGTTTCATCCTGTTTTAATGGCGATAAAAATATTCAGTCAGAGCTGACTGCAGTTGCTTGTCAGGTTTTAAATGGAGGTTAAGTCAGGGACCTCCCAGGCCAGAACTCCAGAACCAACTCGAGCATGTCCATGGCATGATCCTGCTCCTGTTCCACTCTAAAGTGTTATTCCTAAAGAGATCTGATTTACTCCCCAATTTATGTTTTTTGAATGGGGATGATCAACAAGTTCATTTGGGATTCGCTATTTAAAGGATGTAGAACCAAAAGATCAATGGACAAAAGGATTTCTCAAGAATTTAACCAAAATGATTTAATTCATAACTTAAAACATTCATATATTATTTATTCACCTGTTCACATAAAAGAATCTCAATATTTTATAATGGTTGGAATCCACTCCCGTATAATTTATAAAAACAGCTGGATGAACCCATTCTTCCACGTTTGACTTTGTTATATGTTATATATATACTGTCTTATAAATAAATTTGCGACTCATTGTCATTTTAACACAATTTTATTCCAAAGACGTTATGAATGTGTAGAAGGATAATAATGCTTCACAACCTTACACAGATAGATGAACTTCTAGCTACTAAAAAAATTCAGATAATGGATTTGGAAGTTAGTAAATAAGTAAAAATGTGATTACTGTGAACATCTGATTGGGATGGGTTCTTACAAATATTGACATTGATGTCAATGGACATCACCACGGAATGTGTCAGCACAGTCCATAGTGGTATGCATGATTTTGATGAAATCACCGTCTATATGATTGTAATGCTGTATTTGGGGAAAGAGATGCCATGAACACTGGTCAATTTTACAGACCCACCATCTCAGGCTGAGAGAGGATGAGGAGCTTCAGACGTATATCTTCTATCTAAAACTCACCTAATCGCTGTGAATGGTAGCATTTCACACACTGAACCAGCATGTATTTACTGTTTCTACCACGTTGGCATTGCTATAATCATATTGCTGTCATAAATAAGCCATTTGAAATGTTATTCAAAACAGGAATGAAAAATCCCTAACTCATAAAAAAAACAAAATTTACTTTTACCAAACGCCAATGAGACAAATAACTACAAACTCTTAACAGACAAAATTACAGGGAGTGTGAAAAGGGCTAATCTTGGCCAAGCAAATCGTACCTAAAAATGCCAGTAAGGCGACGCCATGACCCGCCCTTCTCTGGCTCTGAAGGAGAATCTCTCAAGAATCTTCTCACTGAAATATTTTGCACACCACGAGGAATGCGTCATAATCATAACAAGTCAATAAGTGGCAGAGTAGTAGGCATCTTGAAGTAAGCATTGTGGGATTCATTGAAAAAAAATTCTTATAAACAAGCAATAACACACAATAACACAAGCAAACAAAAAAACTGCACAGAACCTCCAACTCTCAGTTGCGGAGGTAATTATTGTAGAGAAAAGATTTTTTGTTTATTACGAAATACAAAATAATATTCAAATGTTGCAGCGGTCAAACAACTTGTTTGAAATATGGCCACATCTGCTCTCCTTTGTAACAAACACAAACACACCTTCAATCTGAAGTATTGCTTGTGCTTTGTTATCCTTATATTACATAAATGTACAAACGCCAGTTTAAAAGCAAAAGTCCAGGTCCGTACTGCACTCATCTTAAGTGCTGCCACTCACAGACTCTTTAACAGTATGGGCTGGTGTGGGTCCTATGTGGGTCCAGATGTAGCCTTTTTCTGGTCGGATGGGGATGGTGGGGAACGGAGAGCTGCGTGACTTGAAGTATTCAGAGGGGGCATGGCAAACAAACTCCAGGTACTCCATTTTTCTGGGCAGTTCCTCCTCCGGACCTAATACAAAAGATACGGTTTTTAACCCGACACGTAAACGGCCATTAAAACCTAAAAAGGACGAATGTCTTACCAACAATGTATGTCCCCGGATCAAACTCTTCCTTTGGGCTGGACTTGGTGGGGATCAACCAGGTGAGAGCAGCACTCTTCTCACAGTACTGGTCCTGCACGAAGCCTCGAATCTGAGCGTAGTATGGCTTCCCATCTTCCTCGTCTGTAACTTTGATGACGTCTCCGGTCTGGTAGTACACGCCCTGTGGATACGAATACAAACTCTCATGATGACATCAGTTTAATGTTTGTAGTAAAGCCTAAAGGTTTGGTAATAGGTTGGCTGTTTGATAACTAGACAGCCACTGTAATCTTCCTGTTGCAGCGTCCTTCAGCGAGATCCCAAAACCCAGTCTGCTCCTAGGGCACTTCAGAGGAGCAGATTGGGTTCCCTCAGGGAGGCGTCTTCCCCGTTCTCTCCTGCCTGTTGGCACCATCTCCAGCATCATTCAACCAATAGATCCACTATCCCTCCTCTTCACGGGTCCAGACCATCTCAATCTGGCCTCTCTTACTTTGTCTCCGAGACGTCTAACCTGGGCTGTCTCTCTGATGTCTCCTTTCTAATCCTGTCTATCCTCCTCACTCCCAGAGAACATGTGAACTTCTTCAACTCTGCTACCTGCAGCTCTGCCTCCTGTCTTTGACCAAGCCACCACTCTAAACCGTATGAATCGTACATTACTAATCCTTCACTGTCATTAAAACTGCAATTAGATGGATTATTATGAAGATGTTTCAGTACAGCATGATAATATGATCATTTCCCCCCTACCTGAAAGAACTACTCACCCCACTGACCTCGACACGATCCCTCCGTTCTACCCAGTCATACCGCCTCCTCCTTCCCCGGACTAAACTCAGCACCATGGGAGATCGGGCCTTCTGTTCTGCTGCCCCTCGTCTGTGGAATGCCCTCCCTGACCATCTGAGGGCTCCACAGACGACTGACACATTTAAAAAAGGACTTAAAACTTTCCTTTTTAGCAGAACCTATAACTGTAATTAACATTAATGCTTTTGGTCACGTTTTTGTATAGTTATTATTATTATTTATTTTTTATTGATGCTTTTATCTGCTTTTGCCTTGTAGCACTTTGAGATTTGATCCAAATGTAAAGTGCATTATAAATTAAATGTATTATTATTATTATTATTATTTCTAACACCGAACAGAATAAGTTTATAATTTTGCCTTGTACATTGGTTGCCGTACAGCAAGAACGTTCTCGGTTCTAGTCCACTTCCTATGGGCTTGGGAACTTTCTGTGTAGTGTTTAGGTTCCCTCGAAGAAAACCTGCTTCCTACTACAGTCCAAAAACATTCAATGTAGGTGAATTGGTGACTCAAAACTGTCCGCAGGTGTGAATGTCGCTATGAATGGTTCTTTGTGTCAATGCGTCAGCGCTGTTATTAACTGGCGACTTGTCAAGCGTGAACCCAAGCACTTGCACAATGTTGACTGGGACAGGTTCCAGCCACCCACGGTGACCTTGAACAGGATAAGCAGTAAAAGATAAAGAATTAATTGATAAAGAATTAATATAGAAAACAACCTACCTTATAAAATACAGATTCTGAAGTGATGATTGTTGCAACAGATTCTGGTGCTTTGATTGGCTGAGGAAAGGCGTCATGCACAAGTCAAACACATAAATTCATAATGTCAAACATCAAACACATTTATTCATAATGCTGCACGATAAGAAGATAAATAGATACATTTGCGCTTCAAACTTTTATGCGACTTACATTCTTTAGTTTGAATATGTGCCGTCTGCCCTTTCCCTTTGTTGACACCTTCTTCTCAGATGCAGGAGCTTTGTATTTGGTGCTTCTCAGGCGTGCAGACCTTCTGTGGATCTCCTGTTTGGACTGAAACCCAAAAAACAACACATTCAGGGCATTTTGCAAAAGTTCATCACAAGGTTCCCAGCTAATTTCATTTAGTATTTACTTATTACAACATTTATTAGGTTCGCAACTTGTGATTTTTAGGTAATTAATTATTAAATTATGACAAAAATATAGATGGGACAATGGTATTTAAATGATTGTCTGTGTTCACTTGAAAATTCGCTTGAGAAAAAAAAACAATAACCCTTATTTTATTCTTTATTAACTTTTCATGGTGTTTAGATCTTGTTTTATTGGCCACTTGAGATCTGTGACCTCACTGTCCTGAGTTTGTTAGGTTTTCAGGCTCAAAGTTCTTCATGTGATAAGTTACTTTTCGTTTTAGCCGTGCAATAGCCGCTTCAATGACTTTGTTAAATGGCAACATGGATTGAAATGGAATAAAAGAAAACATCCTAACATCAAAATAAAGTTACATGACACACACAAAATGTGTATCGGTGAAAACATCCTTAAATTAAAACTACTGGACCTCTTTAATATAGAGATTGACCTTTTCCTTTTTTTCCCATCTTATATTCTTATGTTTTATTGTGTCTAAACATTTTATTTAAATATGTATGTTTATTTCTCACTCAGAGTAGTTTTTTACTCTTTGATGCCAACGTCTCAAAATGATTCCATCATAGATAGCTCCTGACGGAACTACTGTGGTAATAGCGGTTTACCCCAAGTAGTTAAACTCCTGCACCTTGTTTTTTTCCCTCAACTCCTTGCATCCTCACTATTCCACCAGCCTCCCTTTCATTCACACACATGTTTTATGTCATGTTGACCTTCATTTAGCCTCTCTCCAGTGCATACCTCCACCTCTGAAACGGAAACCTAGAACTATTTAACAAACCGTTCATCTACCTCACTACACACAGTGTGTGTTCCTCTAATTGCACTATTACATCTGGACTACTATTGCACACCTGCAAGTAGTTTATTTAAATTCATATTTATATATGCCATCAGAGATCAGACTCTTTTCCCTCTTATCTAGATATGTATGACCTTTATTCTTGCTTACATGTGTATTTTATTTATTCATTTTCTTACATCTTAATTTCTGTGCTGTGTATATATGTATATACGGCATCTGTATATATGTGTATATATATGTATGTAGGTTTGTATATGTATGATTATATATATGTGTGTGTGTGTGTGTATGTGTATAAACATATATATATATAGTGTTTATCTATCTAGGTATATATATTTATCTATTTATGCTTATAAAATGTCCTATAATACAGTACGGCTTACTCAATTTTTGTCACCTTTAGAATGTCTGTCTGTCGAGATGCTGTCACAATAAATCTCTCTTTCTCTCTCGGTTCTTTTCCATTTGCCCCCCACTCTCTCCACAAATCACAATGTCATCTGAAAACATCCTTAACCATGGAGACTCCTACTTGTCCTCATCTGTCAGCCTGTCCATCACCATAGCAAAAAAGAAGGGCCTCAGAGACCTACCACTGGTGCAGTCAACCTTAGGTTTGGCTTATGGATACTCCACAAATTTACAAACCTGAGTTGTTCATAGACACAATGGCAAAACTAGTTCTATTTTTGAGTGTGGCCTCCCTTTAATATTAACACACTGTGGTGTAAATTACATGTTAGGCATAAAGAGACAAGACACAATGACCAACCTGTTTTAGGCCGCCATTGCTGGGCTGGATGTTGGAAGAAACCGAGGGTCCTGATGCTCCGCCGCCGCTGCTCTTTCCTGTGCAGTTGTTACAGAGTATTTCTCCCTGGTTTCCTTTCTTCCACATCGACGAAGAGTTCGTCTTGCATACAGCACAACATGGTTTAAGACCCAGCGGCATCGTTAATGACAGGAGACGACACCACTGAGAGATGGTTGTCAGTTCAGCTTCTGCTAGCTAACTGTGTATCACGAACAAAACACTTATGCAAACCTGAAAATGAAACGGAGATACAAATATGTTCCTCATCTTACAGATGGACGGGAAAAAAAACTATTTATGGCTTGTTTTATTAATTTTTATCACGAATATAATCAAATTGCGACCTGTTAAGTAGTCACATCACCGCCATTGCAAGCTCCAATGTTTCTTCTTCTTCTGCTTCAATGTGGTTGTAAACATGTAGTCGCGCGCCACAGCTGGACGAGAAAGAACTGCAGGAGGGACAGAGGGAATCATTTAAAAAATATTTTAATACCTTGTTTAGAAAGAAGGACAATACCTCTCTGCCCAAAACACATAAGCTATTAATGTGGTACTTTTGATTTGTCTATTTTCACAATATTTGAATTATAATTTTAATAATATTTAAGTAATACTAATTGAATAAAAAAAAATCCTATTTAATTATGATTAAAAAATACTAAATTAATCTTAAAACTCTGCACTGCAAATTATTTAATTATTTATTTTTTCTTCTCTTATAAATTTGAATGATTATCCCAATTGAATCAGTGTAACTCTTTCAAATGTAATTTTTTTATTTTTCTTCATTTTTATCGTATCGGTTAGTGTGAAAAGGGGGTGGTTATTAAAACTAAGTTGGATAAAGGCATTCAGCCTCTAAAAATGTGTGTAGTCAGAGATTACTCAAATAAATCAATTGTGACCAAACAGCGTGTTTGTAATGGACAGAATACTTGCCTTACTTAAATCTATTGGGTGTATTACACTTTGACCACCTATCGATGACTGCGCCTTATCTCCAGCAGGGGGCGGTGAAGTAAAAGAAGAGGGTGGATAACCACTGTTAATAGAAGAAGAAGAAATACGTCACAGTTCATAACAATACTAGAAGTTCCGCCGATCCTCATGAAGATGTCTCATAATAATTCTGACCAAAGCGACCGATCTTCAGCCAATAAAAAGAACATCTCACTCCCAATTTCCAGGGTGAAGTTGATAATGAAGAGCTCTCCTGATGTCTCCAGCATCAACCAGGACGCCCTTTTTCTCACCACAAAAGCGACAGTAAGCTTCTGTTCACTCTAAACTACCGCCTTAGCGGCTCATTCATCTGTTGCTAACAGCCATTAGCCAGCCGTTAGCTAAGTCTATTTCTCAGTTTCATTTATTTTGAGTTTCTCCCCCTTCTGTCACGTCCTTGTGTTGTTGAAGGAGCTGTTTGTCCAGTTTCTGGCTCGGTCGGCATTCAACAATGGCTCCGGGAAAGAGACAAACTCTCTGTCATACAGCGACCTGGCTCACACCGCAGAGGAGACGGAGACTTTCCAATTTCTCACAGGTGAGACCTGCAGTGTGATCAACCCACGGGGACTGTCTGCAGAATGAATGTGCTGCGGTCATTTAGTTGTTAGTTAAACATCTGAGTAAAATAAAAAACCTCACAGGACAAAAGTAAATGATACCAGAGATAGGTGTTAGCAGTCAATTCCTCTCAACGTCCTACAATATTTCGTTGTATCTCGGCCAGGTGGGGCCACATTGTAAACCTCATGACAACAAACAGTTTTTTTGTAGACCTTGAGAAGGTTACTCGTGTTTTAAATCAGTTCTAGACGGGACTACAGTATCCTAGTAAGAGACATGCCCTCTGAGTGCTTCTTAATTTGAACTGGAGATCTATCCTGTTTATCAATTTTATGTAAAAGGAGGCTATGGTCTATGTAGAGTCACCAATTCACTTACATTGCACGTTTTTTGGTCTGTGGGAGGAAACCAGAGTAACCGGAGAGAATCTGCCAATCAGGGAGAATATGCAATCTCCCCACCAAGGAACTTCTTGCAATGATGCAGCTGTGGCACCCACTGCACTATAGTGCCACCCCAAATTTTCCATTGTCTTGTCATTTTTTATGCATGCAAAAAGCTACATGCATAAGTAATGCGTATTAGGAAGGTTTAACAGATTGATTTTAGAGTAAATCATCGAGTAATATTAAAAAATAACCTGCAATATAATTTTTCAACAATTGTATAGATGGCTCCTGCTCAAAACCTTGCACCTCCTTTAGGTTTTTTGGCCGCAGTAAATCACATCATGCAAGTTGCTTCAAACTTTATTATTTTTCTGCGGCTGTTTTAAAAACATGAGTTCATGTTGATCTATCAGTTATGTTTAAAAGCCTTGTCAAACATGTCAGGGGTGGCTGTTTGCATCTATTAAGATATAAGCAGCCACTGTAAGAATGAGTTTGACTTTGTGTTATTTCCTTTTAATCGACAGATATCCTGCCTAAGAAGATCTTGGCTCGAGAGTACCTCAAGTCCTTGGAGCAAATGCAAGACGAGCAGGCGGACCTTTGAAAAGGGACACTGGTTACGTTTAATGTCTTGCTAGATGTAATCAAATGTACATGCCAGTTACTGAGAGTGAATCTCTGAACTCTCGTAATGCTATTAAACACTCTGAGTGAGTTCACCTGTAGGGTACATGGAAGAGACTAGTGAACATGGAACAGAAATTAAAGCCTTGTATGGACATTGTGAAATCAAAAGAAGTCTTATACTAGGGTTGAACAACACGTCAGCATTGAAGTCCCAATGTGTGTATGTGTAAGTGTTACAACGCTGGACGCACAGGGTCAAATAAGCAGACGGTAAATTGATTCAAGCATGTCATGCTACGAATTTCCCTGTTGCTTGATACAAAAAAAAAATTCCAAAGTTTCTCATTTTCTGATACTGGAAAGAAATGTCAGAATTTTTCTCAAATTTAATTTTTTTTGTTTTGGTTTATTTGCTACTTTATTTTCTGATTATTATTTGTCAGGCATGAGCCAGACTGACAGCCCTCTTCATTTAATGTCCACCGCCCTTTAAAAAAACTAGAGCCCATTCTAAAACGAGTAGTTCCTTAAAAATAGAGCCATTATTGTCATCTGGTGAAAACTCAGAGACAAATTTTGTCATATCACAGTATATATTGCAGGGAATTTTTCTTTTTGTTTTCTTTCCCAATATCGTATCGACTCAGACACACAGAGATATACAGAGAGATAAGAAAACATAGAAATTGTAACTTATGTCTATGATAAATCATTGATTCCTCAATTAAAATTTGTTAAAACCATCTGTACTAAGCTGCTTCAGAGGAACTGTGATATAAACAACCTGCAGAATTGACCAAATCTTCAAAGATAGATACAGATAGATAGCAAATGTGTCGTTGCTAATAAACTATGCATGTTATTAGTATATGTGTGAACTATTTCACATATGGCCGGTATTTCTAGATAAATATTGTCTGAATGTCTCCTGGTAGCAGTGTCACGTCTTTTTTCTCAATAAAATGAGAACAAAGTTGTTTTTCTGCAGACTTGGATGAGCTCACTCCATGTAACTGACCAAACACGTTAACCCACACAGGGGGAGCTCCTGAGTTCTGAATGACTTCAAAGGAGGGTAGTCTGAACACCTAATTGTAGCAATATCGGAACGTGCTGAAATGACTGATTCTAAATTATTTTTTTTCAAATATAATGTAATACTTTTTGCTACTCTGTAGTTTGTTATAAATTAAAGTTGTTTGAAATAACCCATCAGCTGGATCTCTAAATCAAAATTCATAACTGACTATTCAAAGGGTACATCAAAGACGATCATTAATTATCTAATTTACAGATCAGATGAATTTTTAACTTTTATATCAAAATAAAGAATAACGCAATTTCAATTTTCATGCTATAAACATATCAGAGCATCATTTTACAGAAATGGATGTATGAAAATGCTTCTAATCTAAATGTTGGAACCTCCACGTGGAACGTTTGCAAATATGGGAATATGAAAGCTACATGCTAATCACATGTCCCTGATAACATAAGGTTTATTTATATCTAGTGATTCCATGTATTGTGTATTTTGATGGCTTTACGAGAACATTGAGTTGTTTTGTCTTCATAATACTAACATAATCCCCAGAATGCACGTGTTCATATACACTCATCTTTATGAAGGTGACCGGTTTGTGATAACATACAAGGTTGAGTCATACTTGATGATTTAAAGCCACAATAGCTTCATCCCAAACTTCCACAGTCTTATTGACGTACCCTGATATGTGTATAAAGGTAGACTGATAATGGAAAAAAAAAATGCTCGCGCCAGGAAAGCATGACCTGGATGCCACCATTGGTATGCTGGAGGCTGGGCAGTCCAAAAGGTCGTGCCCTCCAGAATTATATGTGTTAATTGTCGATACCCATGATCTTTAATTCAAGTTATTCATAAATGTCTAACTCAAGTAACAAAAAGACAGATCATTCTTGATGTAAAACAAATCAAATCCAAAACACGTGCACCAGTTTTGGGCTCCTTTAACCAGAATAACAGCCCTGAGTCTCCTCCTGTAGTGGGATGAGGTTTGAGAACACATGGAGAAGATCTGAGACCATACCTCCAGACAGAAACTCTCCAACTTCTTCAGGTTCTGAGGTCCACGCTTGTGGACTCTCTTCCCATCTCATTCACATGACCTAAACCCTACAGATGATCTGTGGGGTTTAGGTCATGTGACTGAGATGGCCATGGCAAAACCTTTATTTGTGGATCTCTGAACCATTCTTGGGTTGATGTACAGGTGAGCTTCAGAAAATTGTCCTGCTGGAAGGTCCAACCACGTCCCACTATAAATTTCCTGAAGGAGACTTTTAGATATTCATCCAGTATCTGCTGGTGTTTGATGGAGGACATGGAACCATGTCTTTTAACAAGATGTCCAAAGGCCTTTGGTTGAAAAAAGCCTCACAGCATCAGAGATCCATCTCTGACATTTGTTGCCAAAAAGCTGTATTTTGGCCTCAGACCTATGATCTTGTTCCAGTGAAAGTCCCAACGGTGTTTGGCAAACTGTGAGAGTTTTACTTTGTGTGTGGATGTCAGCAGAAGATTCTTTCTGGCTCCCTCCCAAACAGTGTGTTTTGTTGTCGGCGCCATCTGATGGTGATTAAGGAGATTTTCTGACCCCAAGTTTCAACTGACCTCTGCAATTCACTAGCTGTAACCCTTGGATAGTATTTTGCCAGTCAAACCAGCCGCCTCACAGTTATTGGGGCCAGTTTGCATACACATCCTCTTCCAAGCCGATTCAGAAGTTGAAAGAGACATCTCCTGTCTTTTTTAACCTCCTAATTCTTGATCTAACTGCAGAAACGGACATGTTTAACTGTTGAGAGAATTTCTTGTATCCATTGCCAAATTTTGATGATTGCCCATCGTTGCCGAATGTCACCTCATATTTATGCCCCAGTAAAATAGGAAGTCATTCTTCACCATCTCAGAGTTCCTGCTCAAACAGGTGAGCCTAAAAGTATTAATTCAGACTGGAAATACGCTTCAGTTACCCTTTAATCAGTGTTTCCTGAGGTTGGTAATAATCATAGCCCTCATCTTTGAGAGAATATTTGTGTTATGCTAAGAATTTTCTTTCTTTTTTATCACGTTATTTGAGTAAAAATTAGATTTTTGTATATAACTTGTATGAAAGATGAATGGTATAGACATTAAAAACATTTTTACACAGAGGCATTGTGGGTATTTTTTACCTTTGTTTTTGTTGCTGATTAAATTAAGATAATCTTAAATTCATTAAGATCAAAATAAGGGATTTAATTTTTTACATAAGCAAGCCACCCATGCAAATTAGCACATGAACATAATAGTGTGAGTTTTAATCCCTTGGTGTATAAATGCAGTTGAAATATTGTTAGATAAAGAAGCAACATGTCCTCGTCATCGTCACTGTTGGATGAGTTTGTTGATTCTAAACTTGACGTGGAGCAGAGACTTCTCCAGAAGAGAAAAATGATTCTCCAGAATGTTTGCCAGGTGATCTCTTCCATCTATGGCGTGCTTTGTGTTGGTGAGGTGCTCCTTCAGGCTGCAAGTGACAATACATCAAAGGTTAATTAATATACTACCGTCCATAACTAAGGAAATATCTCTAATTACCCTTTTTTTGTACAAAGGTTTTAGGTATTTCATGTCTATAGTCATCTACATCATCTACATTTGTTTTAAGGTAATCTGATGTTGTTGACTGTTTCTTTACCTCTTTGTATTTAAGAGCTGTATTTGTCACCATTCTGTTATGTTTGTCAAAAATATACAGTAACTCTTCAGATTTTTATTCTAATCCTCGAATTTCTTTTAATTTAATCAATAATAACAATTTCTCACCTTTTGAGGACCTCCTGCTCCTTCCCTTCTGTTCTCTGCTCCTCCAGAGAGACAAACACCTTCTCCATGGTCTGCATAGTTTCCTCCACACTCTGGTGGTCTGACTGGATCCCGTGGACCACCTCTCTGGCCTGATGTTCGTAGGAGATCCCCCCCTCCTCCAGCCCACAGGAGGAGGACACAGCCTGCAGGGCAGCCCTGTTCTGGAGGATAAGCAGACGGGACCTTTCAAACTCCTCGGGTCCAGCTATGTCTTCCCAGCAGATGTCAGAGGTCGGCGGTAACCAGAAGCGCTCGGTGCAGTTGACAGGTTTCGCTGGGGTCTCTTTTAAGAAGGGGCTGTCTGCAGGGAAGCTGTCCAGCAGGTGCAGAAGAGATGATCCAGAGCCCCGCTCCAAATTCTCAAGGTCAGATTCTCCAGACTCTTCTTCAGGGGGGAAGGTGGGAAGAGGCCCCGCTGCTGCTGCACCCTCTGCTGGGAAGCAGACCCCCAGCAGGAGGGAGCAGGACAAGCAGAGGACGACCCTGCTCAGTGCCTCCTGGACCATCTCCAAACTGAAACATCAGGTACAGCACACACACACGCACACACGCATCCACCCAGACACACACATACCCACACACACAGCCGCCCATACACATACACACACACACACACGCACCCACCGAAACACAAACACATGCAAACACACCCACAAACAAAAAGGCCCACATACATACACTCACACACGCACACACACAAACACACACACACACTGAGCTATAATGGTTGGAAATGTCATTCAGCAGCACAATTACAGATTTAATCTGTACAACAACACAAACTCACACGTTTTCCTCGGTTTTTTTCCACATGACGAAACTGCTCAGGAAAAGAGAGTCAACTTTTCCTCTTATCTATAAAATCTAAGAGTAATATGCAACTTGTAGCCAAACTTTATCCATTCTTTCGGAGAGGAATCTACATTTTGATGGACTTAGGTCAACTAATAACTGATGGAGTTAAGCATTGGTAAATAATTATCGTGTACTTTAGTCATACTTAAGAACAGCGCTGATTTATATTCGATGATGTCATACTTAAAGCTTACTCCACTACATTTCATTCAGTTAAATTCATTTTACAGCTCTAATTACTTGTTCCTTTACAGATGACAGACTTTACGTCAACTATACAGGATCAGTTTATAAACTGCAACACATTTCTTGGGTATTAAAAAAATGGTTTCCAGCTTTTTGACTCCATTTTGCTTGTGTTTGGCTCTGAGCTGGCCGTGGTTCAACAGCAGTAGAAAGTGTAAAAAACAATGGAGTATCACGGCTGATCATCTTCTCCTGACCACGGCAGGAACTGTTACCCGCACAACAATCTCTATCCCATAACAACGACACTTGAATGATGCGTTTTATGTAAAGTCTCTTACCCAGCGAGGACGAAGAAGTGTGTGAGAGCTGCTGTGACACTCCTCTGGAGCCTGAATAGGTTGGAAAAAGTGAGTCGTAGGTTCCAGCCTCTTACATCTGAGTGAGGAGAAAAGGACTTTCCATCAGTCGGTAACAGAGTTATTCAGAAAACCTGCACAAATGCCCAACGCACAAGCTGGAACAGAAAGAGCACTTTTGCAGGATTTTTCTGTAATCTTTCTTCACAGTGTGAACTTTTTGGAGTGGGTAGAAGCGCTAATCAGGGTTTTCGTGTGTTCATCCGTCCCATCTGTCCAAAGTCAAAATACATGAGTAGGTGTGTGATGCTCCTGGAATTTGCAAGCCTGTCCTGAACAGGACTAAGCAGGCTAGAGTTTAAGATGTTTAAGGTGCAAAAGGCACTGCAGTCATCCACACATCTGTGATTATTTAGGGACTCTCTTCAATGTCAAAGGGACCTCATTTAAACACCCAGAGGCTTAGATCGCGACAGATGCAATAAGGAATAGGAAAACATACCTCGGCCGACAAAAAGTCAAAGGCGTTGTGATAATAACCAATCTTAACTTGATATATGTAAAGGAAAAATACAGCAGAAAGGTTTCAATTTGAGGAATCCCTCTGCAGGTCTGTGATAATCAGGTTTCAGGTCTGCAGCTGCAAGACGTTGTTTTCAGGTCCTGGGAAAGACTTTCACACCGGGGCGTTGCAGGACATAAAACTCTACTGGGGCAACATATCCCCCGATGTAAAAATTTTTTCTTAAATGATAGCTGTGTGTATTAACCCTTTAATATCCTTACCAAGAAAAACAGTGGATGGAAAATTATTTCTTTGCACATTTCATTTTTAAAATGTATTAATTTATTATATTTGACACTCTCAATCATCCATAAAATGTAAAAAAAACAACAATATTTGGTCAAGCATGTTTTGAAACAGTATAAAAAAAGATTTAAACTTTATTATCAATTATTCATGACACATTTTTAAAAAATGTTTTTTGGTTGGCTCTTCTGACATTTGGTGTCCCTCATGGCTCCAGACTTGGCCCCTTACTCTTTAGCATAAACTACTACCACTGTGTCACATTTGAAACCGGTCACATTTTTTCAATAAAAAATAGAAACTCAAAATGAGCTCAACCAAACAGTTGCTTTCTGTTATTTAATATTTGCAGTTAATATTTATTTGATAGGGCACATTAATATCATTCTGAAATGTTGCAGTATTTTCATTTCGGACTAGCACTTTACTTTTTAACTCCTTTTAAACTGAGGTTTAGTTAGGATTTCATGGCATGGTGTAAACCACTGTGGGTCTTTCACTGTATAAATAACAATAAACATTTGAATCTTTAACTTTTAAAAAAATCTTTAATATTGGTAACCCTCCAATAAAACTAATATAGACTTTAAAACATCCTTTTAGCACTTAAGTTAAGAAGAACCCACTTGCTGTGCTTTCTTCAGTGGAAAGAAATAAAAAAGATCCTTCAACTTGGTTTTGGTCAATCAATGTTGACTTAAGTGTTCGAAATGGAAACATGGAGCAACTTGGTGTCTTTTTATTTCAGAAATGTCTCTGCCAAGATTGTATTGGAGGAGGTACTGAGGTCGTATGCGCAGACTGGACTCGTTACCCCACAGTGACATCTAGTGGCGAAAATCGGAAATACCTCCACCTTTGATTCACCACGATGTAAAATAACACTGAAATCTGCTTGTTTGGGAATGTCACATGGCATTTTGTCAATTACAAAAATACGGTATGAAATCTAATCATTCACGCTAGAAAAATGTTATTGAATTTTCATTCAATGTTTTTCAGATTAAAATTAAATTGTATCGAATGCAGCACTAAGATCTAACAAGACCACCTCAGATAAAAAGCCTTCATCTGATGCCATTAAAAGGTAATTTGTAACTTTGATCAGTGGTGTCTCTGTGCTATGAAGCACTCTGAACCACCAAGATAAACTATCGTTTTGCAAACAATTACATAATTGTTTGGCTACCAGTTCTTCCAGTTTTAGAAAATGAGGGGAATGTTAGATATAGTTCCAGTAGTGTGCTAAAGCTTCGGAATCCAGTGTAGCTTTTTAAGTAGTGGTTAGATTATAGCTACTTTAAATCACTTCCTGTTGTCAAAGACAGATTGATCATTTCTTTTTATTGCACCATGGGTGATCGGGCCTTCTGTTCTGCTGCCCCTCGTCTGTGGAATGCACTCCCTGACCATCTCAGGGCTCTAAGGATGACTGACACAGTTAAAAAAGGACTTAAAACTTTCCTTTTTAGCAGAACCTACAACTGTAATAAACATTAATGCTTTTGGTCATGTTTTTATATAGTTATTATTTTATTTTTTATTGATGCTTTTATCTGCTTTTGCTTTGTAGCACTTTGAGATTTGATCCAAATGTAAAGTGCATTATAAATTAAATGTATTATTATTATTATTATTTCTAATAGAGAGTTGCTGACTAAGGGTAAACTCTAGAAGAACTCCTGGAGTCTATGAGACGGGTTGTTGGTTTGAACGAAGAAATGACAGGAGTTGATTGTTTATGATCAACATGACTGGAGCAGTCTAGGTATGATCTTTTGATTAATTTCTTACGTACCTAGACTGTAAACTAGAACCATTAGTAGAATACTATCATTGTAGAAGCTCATAAAGTTGTCATTGCTGAGGGACATGGGAATACGTGGATCAACAAAGCTTTGACTCTAAGTCAGTTTGGCCAAAGTGCTGAATAGAAACCTGGGGTTGTTTTTATTTTTTCTTCTATATGTGCAGAGTAATAAGCTGTGTTTCGAATGGCCCTCTTGTGTGTTTTTAAGCCTATTTTGAACTGTAAATGAGTCTTCATTTCTTCTTTGCGCTCTTTGGACTGATTGTAATAACACCTTTCAGGTGTCTACCGCCCCCTACTGTATCGGATGATGTAAGACAGGATCCGTTTACACAGTACAAAATAAAAAACAAATAAACTAAAACCTAAAAAATAAATCAAACCCTACATTAAAGTAAATTAGATAAATAAACCATATTTTTTAAAACCATATGTTTGCACTTTTAGTAGTGTCTCGATATGAATATGAGTAAAAAGTTCAATCTCCAAGAGCAAATATAAGTACAAATATGGCTACAAATGTGGTGAATATATTTACAAATAAAGTAAATTAGGGGATGAGTGTGTACATATTAAATTATTTGATTTTGTTGCACAACATAAATATTTGTTGGGGAGCATAAATACAGCATCCCATATTTTACCCTTAAGAGCCATGTTTATTTATATTTAAACAACAGTTTTCTATTAGGGCGTTTTATAGTTAGGAGAACTAAAAACTTTAGCACTTTGAGATTTGATCCAAATGAAAGTGCATTATAAATTAAATGTATTATTTATTTTATAATTATTAAAATGACACACAAGGATAAATGAATGAATATGTAAGTAACTAAATAATTAAATAAATGATCATAAATCAAATAATTGAATTTCTATTTAATTCGAATAATATATAAATTATGCTTTTCAATGACCAACAATAATTTATTAATTTAACTTTTTTAAAAATCTGTATGTAATTTTCGCTCTCCATAATTGCTGTCATACATGTATTGGGTACGCTTGCCATCTCCGAAGGTACATCACAGAGGGGCGGGGCTTACCCTGGAGCTCCACCTCCTGCAGCCTGCCGTCACCGGCGCTGCTGCTGGACCGGAGCAACTGGGCACCAACAACCAGCAGCCGGCTGCTCCTCCGTGCTGAGGGAAGACTCGGTGCAGCCCGGAGCCTCTCTGCTGCCTCTGCTCGTCACTCCTCACGGTTAACCTAACGTCATGGCCTCCGACGGCTTGGACGAACGATCTCCGCTGCTGTCGGGACCCAACTCCGAGAACGTGACCCCTACTGCTCCCCCATACCTGCAGGATTCAAGTCCCCGAGGTAAACATGTAAGATCCGCATGCTGAATCATTTCGGGGCGTATCGAGTTTGTGCGTAAATAAAAACTGCAGCGAGTCGAGGAGGGAAAGGTGGAGCCTCCTCTGTGAGAACTGGAGCAGTGGGTTAGACAAGAAGGGGCCTGTATGACAACAGCAAACCCTGTTCTCTCTGCAGAAATTCTAACATCACGACTCACAGGGACCTGGAATTGTTTGCTTCTGCTAAATGATGGCTCGTGATGTCGTGTCTGTGAATGCTGGTGTTGCCTGCAGCCTTTTGTCACAGCTGCTGATCGACAAAATGCCCAAATGTGTCCAGATTGATGACATGTCGCTCATTTGCATGAATATTTGTCAGCAAACAACTCATAGCTGGCTTTGATTTTTCTGAGCTATATTGAATTTGTTCATTGCACATGCAGGCAGAAGCGTGTTTTTATTTACACTCGGTGTCCACATTATTGTGTTTAGTAACCAGCTGAATGTAGGTTACAGCAGAATCATGCAAGCAGTGGCGTAGGGTAACAGGAAATTACAGCTCATAAATCCTCCCTGTCCAGCAGCTGCTGGCTTTCCTGATAAGTCTGATCGGTCTCTGCCATTGCAGTAGAAGAAGATCAATTATGTTTTGAGGCTTTTTTTTAAATACAAATAACAACAGATTGTTTATGTTTTTTTATTTAAACCTTGTTATTAAACATGGCCACTAACATAAATCTGACACATTCAACTCCATACTCTGGTGACAAAAATCTCCTGATGTGTTTTTTTGTTTGGATATATATTATAAGTACAACATAGGGTGTTCTGCAAATGAATGGATTCTTTGACTGAGTAATTCTCTTTTCCGAGTATTTCGGGACAAATGGCTAAAACCAGTCAAAAAAATCTAATCCTGTCAAATGAATATTTCCCAACCGGATTATTCATTAAGACTTTAAGTCTAGACTGTTTCAAGAATGTGTGAAATGTTTTGTTTTTTTGTTCAGTGGACAGTGATGAAAATAATCCATGACCTGCTGCTGGTGGCCAGGATGGATTGGATTACTAATAGTTTTAAATCTGTGTAATTTAAAAATGATTTAATTGAACTTAATAAGTTTAATAATAACCTATACACCAAAAGTTTTTGGGCCTTTGGATTGGGATTGCTTGTACAACGCAGAGGATTGGGGGCTTTTCGAGAAAATACCCTTGCGGTCGGGGACGAGAGCGTAGGCATAGTTGATTTCAGGCTATTATCACATCCGTTTGCTGGTATCCACCAATGATGGGGGGGTTATGGTTTCAAAGGATATGTCATCATCACAATTTTTTTTTTCCCCAGCAGCGGGGCATCTAGTTTTGTGTCTGTCTTCTTGTCCATACGTACAGTAACAGCTTTGACAGGCACTATGTTTAATTCACGTTTCCTTAAAATCTGCGGGACAGAAAACAATGAAATTTCACTTCTTGTAATTGGTTTCTTCAGTTTTCGTTATTTATACATTTTATGGACTGGACTTGACTTTGGTGATTGCTGGAGACTTCTTTTTTTGCATGTGCAGCACTTAATCGGTCTTAATACATCTGAGTCAGGAGCGTTTAGCTCGCTGAAGAGAAAGAGAAGAAGAAGATTGTGACCAACCTTGGTGCTGGGTTCAAACATCGATGGCCGCAAATGCCTGATGTCAATTATTAGAAGAGACTTTTTTCCATTCGTTGGGGCATCTGCATGTTTAGACACAGACCAGTTAAACCAAAACCACAGGAAGCCTAGGTTGATGAAATCAAATCACAAAAAGGGAACGGAGCAAGTTTCAAGAAGCTTACGTTAGTGAAGTGGCTAAAGATAGTGTTAGCTCAGAGCCAACCACCACCGTGTGTGTGTGTGTGTGTGTGTGTGTGTGTGTGTGTGTGTGTGTGTGTGTGTGTGTGTGTGTGTGTATCTATGCTGCCATTAATGGTTTTTAAATGTAAGGAGAAAAGAAGCTGCGGTGGAAAAACCCAAAAATCATTCTCACAACAAACTAAATCAGACAATTGGAAATTAATCAACCCGAGGAACAAAGAAAGATTCATGAAGCTATTTAATTCAGATGTGAATGGGTTTTACTTTCTGATACTCAGATATTAAAGCGGTTCTTGAAGCAGCAGTAAACACGGTTGGGGCAGCGGGAAGCTTTGTCCGGTGGGTGAACTGACCACCAGTCCATTTGCACTCAGCAGACGATAAGTGGTCCGTCATTATCACATGTTTCGTTCATGGTTATTACTCGGAGCATAAATCCCCGGGGCTGTATTTTATTTTAATAGCTTTTGTTTCTAATAGCTCCTCATGTTTCTGCAGTTTATAATCATCGCTGGTGTCATCAGAACATCAATTACAGCAAATCTTCTTTTTTATCTCTCCACTGCTCAATATTAAAGGTGTACATACTAATACTACTACTACTACTGCAGGTGGTACTGATACTTATACTACTACTACTACTACTACTACTACTACTACTACTGCAAGTGGTACTAATACTTATACTACTACTACTACTACTACTACTACTACTACTACTACTACTGCAGGTGGTACTAATACTTATACTACTACTACTACTACTACTACTACTACTACTACTACTGCAAGTGGTACTAATACTTATACTACTACTACTACTACTACTGCAAGTGGTACTGATACTTATACTACTGCTACTACTACTACTACTACTACTACTACTACTACTGCAAGTGGTACTAATACTTATACTACTACTACTACTACTACTACTACTACTACTACTGCAAGTGGTACTAATACTTATACTACTACTACTACTACTACTGCAAGTGGTACTGATACTTATACTACTGCTACTACTACTGCAGGTGGTACTAATACTACTACTAATACTACTACTACTGCAGGTGGTACTAATACTACTACTACTACTGCAGGTGGTACTAATACTACTACTAATACTACTACTACTGCAGGTGGTACTAATACTTATACTACTACTACTACTACTACTACTACTACTACTACTGCAGGTGGTACTGATACTTATACTACTACTACTACTACTACTACTACTACTGCAGGTGGTACTGATACTTATACTACTACTACTACTACTACTACTACTACTGCAAGTGGTACTAATACTTATACTACTACTACTACTACTACTACTGCAGGTGGTACTGATACTTATACTACTACTACTACTACTACTACTACTACTGCAGGTGGTACTAATACTTATACTACTACTACTACTACTGCAAGTGGTACTGATACTTATACTACTACTACTACTACTACTACTACTACTACTACTACTACTGCAAGTGGTACTGATACTTATACTACTACTACTACTACTACTACTACTACTGCAAGTGGTACTAATACTACTACTACTACTACTACTACTACTACTACTACTGCAGGTGGTACTGATACTTATACTACTACTACTACTACTACTACTACTACTACTGCAGGTGGTACTGATACTTATACTACTACTACTACTACTACTACTACTACTGCAAGTGGTACTAATACTACTACTACTACTACTACTACTACTACTACTACTACTGCAGGTGGTACTGATACTTATACTACTACTACTACTACTACTACTGCAGGTGGTACTGATACTTATACTACTACTACTACTACTACTACTACTACTACTGCAGGTGGTACTGATACTTATACTACTACTACTACTACTACTACTACTACTTCTGCAGGTGGTACTGATACTTATACTACTACTACTACTACTACTACTGCAGGTGGTACTGATACTTATACTACTACTACTACTACTACTACTGCAGGTGGTACTAATACTACTACTACTACTACTACTACTACTGCAGGTGGTACTAATACTTATACTACTACTACTACTACTACTACTACTGCAGGTGGTACTAATACTACTACTACTACTACTACTGCAAGTGGTACTAATACTACTACTACTACTACTACTACTACTACTGCAGGTGGTACTAATGCTTATACTACTACTACTACTACTACTACTGCAGGTGGTACTGATACTTATACTACTACTACTACTACTACTACTACTGCAGGTGGTACTGATACTTATACTACTACTACTACTACTACTACTGCAGGTGGTACTGATACTTATACTACTACTACTACTACTGCAGGTGGTACTAATACTTATACTACTACTACTACTACTACTACTACTGCAGGTGGTACTAATACTACTACTACTACTACTACTGCAAGTGGTACTAATACTACTACTACTACTACTACTACTACTACTGCAGGTGGTACTAATGCTTATACTACTACTACTACTACTACTACTGCAGGTGGTACTGATACTTATACTACTACTACTACTACTACTACTACTGCAGGTGGTACTGATACTTATACTACTACTACTACTACTACTACTGCAGGTGGTACTGATACTTATACTACTACTACTACTACTGCAGGTGGTACTAATACTTATACTACTACTACTACTACTGCCGGTGGTACTAATACTTATACTACTACTACTACTACTACTGCAGGTGGTACTAATACTTATACTACTACTACTACTACTACTACTGCAGGTGGTACTAATACTACTACTACTACTACTACTGCAAGTGGTACTAATACTACTACTACTACTACTACTACTACTACTGCAGGTGGTACTACTACTACTACTACTACTACTACTACTGCAGGTGGTACTAATACTTATACTACTACTACTACTGCAGGTGGTACTAATACTACTACTACTACTACTACTACTACTACTGCAGGTGGTACTAATACTTATACTACTACTACTACTACTACTACTACTGCAGGTGGTACTGATACTTATACTACTACTACTACTACTGCAGGTGGTACTAATACTTATACTACTAAGACTACTACTGCAGGTGGTACTAATACTTATACTACTACTACTACTGCAGGTGGTACTAATACTACTACTACTACTACTGCAGGTGGTACTAATACTACTACTACTACTACTGCAGGTGGTACTAATACTTATACTACTACTACTACTACTACTGCAGGTGGTACTAATACTTATACTACTACTACTACTACTGCCACTTCTATGGCCACTACTACTACTTCTACTACTACTATTAACACCACTACTAATACAACTACTATTACTACTACTTCTACTACCACCATCACCACCACCAATACTACTTCATCTGCTATTACTACTACTTCTACTAATACTACTAGTACTTCTACTACCACCGTCACCACCATCACTGCTACTACAACTACTATTACTACTACTTGTACTACTACTACTACTACTACTATTACTACTACTGATACTACTACTACTACCACTAACAGTTTTTTGTCTGCATATCAGCTTCCCAGTTTGCCTTTTCTTCACCACAAACCAAAAGTCCCACAATCATTCAGTCAGTGAAGGCACCAGCACGCTGGATGGGGATGTTGTGGTGGTGCTGGTGTTTGCAGTAGAGGGTCCTCTCATCTTACCTTCGGCTCTGAGGAGAGGAACAGTGAAAGCCAATAGCCGCTGTCAGACGTTCATTAAGACAGCTTCGGCGAGAGGAGCGAGGAGAGGCAGGCCTCCGCTGACTTGGAATTCCAGGATTTTATTTTCTGCTTTTATTAAAGAATGTTTATTTTGAGAAGAGAGTCTTCTCAGTCGTAGATTTTGGATGAGCTCAACGCTTTGTACGTAAAATAAGCACCGCCTCCACACAGCAGCGGTGTATTTTGAGCCACGTTTGTAGACTGGGTTTCTCCTCCATCTCTGTGGTGTTAGCGGGTGGAGCGTGTCTGAATTCCAGTGCCGAGCTTTTTCACCTGCTGCCTCGTATTTCATTCAGAGCGACACAAGAAGGAAACCGGTCGTTTAACAAGTCAGGGGTCTCCTTGTGTTGGATCAGTACACTGGAGGTCGGGGTTAACAAAGAATGTGATGACCTGCGTTATGGTGTGTGTCTTTTTTCTATGGCTGCTTTTAGTCTATATTTCATAATCCACCAATTAGCCATAACATTGAAACCACCTGTCTAAAACTCTGTAGGTTCTGAATTTTCTGAATCGATTGTCGCCTTTAAGATGTCAGAAAATAACAACAGTGTGTTTTCCAGATGCGGAGTATGTAACATCGTTTTGTTTTTTCAGAAGCACGAAATAGTTTCAAATCACTGAATTCATTCAATTCTGAAAGTTAAATGTTTAATTAAATCATTATTCTCATTTGCATTATGTCACTCAGGTCATGAAACATTATTGAAGTCTACAGTTTTAGTAAATCCAATAGTGACTGGCTCAAACCTATTTAGTGTATTAAAACCTGAAAAACCCATGGAATGTAGTTTAATTACCAGGTTCATGTGGTCTTAAGCAGCACAGTGTTCATTTGAACTGTAGTCAGTCCATAGTAGTTCTTTCACACAAAAATATCAAAATATCTAAGTCCTCCTTCGTGTTCATTACATCATTTATATTTCATCATATAATACTAATCAGTGTTCCTGTTATTTCAATATTTAGATCATATTTACATGTTTCACCAGTCTCAAACAGCTTCATGCTAATTTCTGAATAGTTCAACTTATATGACTTATTAGGTATATGTAGTTCAAAGGTTACAACAAACAATCTGATTTGTCCTTAATTACCCCATTTTCTTACGTTGGATCTGGTATGTCAGTGAGTAGATTCTTTACTTAAGTGAGTTAATGGACCCATTGTTTCTTTTCTTAAACATTGTGCAGCTCGGCCCCTCACACATACATGAGTCACATGTTTAGAAATCAGGGCGTCACACGCAGACATGGATTTACGTTCAGTGTGAGCGGGTCTGTTTCCAGGCTGCCCAGGACTTCCCAAACACTGATTAGGAATTACTGACATTCATAAATTAGAAAAAAGCATTTAAAAAGATGGACTTTCTGTCAAAGTCTGACATTTTGAAGCTACACTAAACAGTTGTATTTTTTTTTGCTAGTACAGTGAGTCATGTGAATTGGTTAATTGACCAATGAATCAACTATGTTTAGAACATTCGAAAGAGAGACATATTTTGACGCCAGTCTTCTTCCTCAGTATGATGTCAGCGTCTAGGAATTGGAAATATCTTTGTGGTATTATTAAGAGTGCTATATAAAAAAAAATATTATTAATTATATAATTATTATTATTATCCTCATAATGGGTTGTTATAGTAGTTGTTAATTTGGAAGTTTCTTCTAAGTGTGACAAAAATTGATTTCCAAATTATTAGGTCTTCCTTTTTCTTTTTTCTTATACCATTTTTCTTTCTTTCAAAGTTTGTTTTATTATATCCTTGAAAGTGGAAAGAGACGCAGCGTCCAGGTCCCCCGCAGATCCTTCTTTTGTTAAAATGATTACTCAAAAACTATTACATGGACCCTTTTCAAATTTATACCCCCATGGACGAGGAAGAACTGGATTGATTTTAGGAAAGTTCCATTTTAATTTTACAGTTCCTACATAAGGGGCTTTATTGCCAAAAGTATTTGTGCCATAATTTCTCAGCTGCTGGTCCAATTTAGTCTAAATTTGGTGGATATGAATCGACCCTAGAACATCTATCTTGTTTATGCCTTATTCTACTTTCTAGGGGGAGAATTTCTTTAGATAAACGCTGTTTTTTGGGCATAATGTCCGAACAGATAGTTTCGATTTAGTCCAAATTTGGTGCATATAATTTATATTTTTCCGGTGTATTTGTTCAAAGTAGTTCAATCAGGGAAATTGCTTGTACAACGCAGTGAGTACATTAGCACTTTGAGATTTGATCCAAATGTAAAGTGCATTCTAAATTAAATGTATTATTATTATTATTATTATTATTATTATCTATGACAAAGGAGGACTATGCCCTAGTTGAATTTTACAGATAAAACAAACCCAAAGAACAACCCCCTCACCCCACATCAAACTTTTCTTACCACCCGCTCTCACCTTGTTAAATAAATCTACTTTACTTATAGAGTGTACGCGCACACACACACACACACACACACACACACACACACATTGTATTTTTGTCGAGGATGTATGAAAAAAACTTCTTTTCAGAGCTCTGTAAAGTATATCTAATTTTTTCAAGCCTCAGATGGAAATCTGAATTGAGGTATTTTCATGGTGGGTTATCCTATTCGCTTCTGTCCCCTGTGCGTACATACTGACGTGGTACGATCCATCCACATCTGCTCCAGAGCGGCTGCACAGAATTCAATGAAATTTGTATCTGTACAAGTCTGAACTTCTGCAGCGATGCATGTTCTTTCTTTTGACACTTTTGCAGTTGTGTTTTTTTGATTTCTTCTTTTGTGCCTGTGTGAATACTCGGATATACTCTCAAAACTTAATATAGTGAACCCAAAGCTAATACAAAGACCAGGATCAATGTTTTTTAAGCAAAGTCACGCATCTGAATAGAAAACTAGAATGAATGCCATGCCGACAGCGTTACTAGCAAGTACACATAACCCATTCTTAGACACAATTAAACATTACATAAGAATCACGTAACCGCCAGGGGTACCCATCTATTATTATTACTACCCATCTATTATTATTACTACCCATCTATTATTATTACTACCCATCTACTAGCATGTTCTCCTGGGGCCTAATAAGAATTCTGAACTGTCCAGGATATTTCACATTTTTCTGTTTCCAAATTTGAAAAAGAGTTGAATTCTGGTTGTAAATACAGACATTCTTACCCGTAAATTAGTCCTTGCATGAAGCACATTGATCTAAAAACACAGTTGCATGTTTTCTTGCAGACGTTTTAAAATTGCATGCATTAACAGATGTCTTTGTGTTGTGTGCTTTTTCCTCTCCACAAAGCTGAACTACCTCCTCCTTACACAGCCATCGCCAGCCCTGATGCCGGCGGCGTGCCTGTCATCAACTGCCGGGTCTGCCAGTCGCTCATCAACCTGGATGGAAAGCTGCATCAGCATGTGGTCAAGTGCACAGTCTGCAACGAAGCCACGGTAAGTGGAAGCCATTGTGCGAGGTAAACAATTGTTGACATCACAAGCGGGCCGTCGTCCGTTTTATTGGAGCTGCACTTCAGCGCTCGACTGTCCTGTGTTTTCTACAATCCATCAATGATGACCTTCAGGGAACGACTGCAGCTCTGTGGCTTCTTCGTTTTTACTCTTCAGCATCATTTTGTTTGACAAAACAGGCATAAAAAACGAAACTATTGGATTTTAACAACAGTTTTCTTCTACTTCTCCAGAAGAACTGTTGAAGTACATCTCAAACTACTTCTCAGTAGTTTATTCTCTTATTTCATGTCCTCATTTTTGTTCTTTGCATTAAATTGAGCCGATTTTGGTTTGTTGCATTCCAGCCCATAAAAAACCCTCCAACAGGGAAGAAATATGTGAGGTGTCCCTGCAACTGCCTGCTCATCTGTAAAGACACATCCAGGAGGATAGGATGTCCTCGACCGAACTGGTAAGTAAGCGCTGAGTTATCCTCAAATTTCCCTTTTCTTGTTTCTTAACATCTTTTATAAAGGCACATTTGAAACAATGACAAATATTGCTCATATTTTACTCCAATAGTTAATTATTTTACTCACTAGGGGGAGCTGTTTTATGTACATATCTTCACATTTCATTTGAGGAGTTCAATCAGAGGGATTTTGTTGTACAACGCAGGAGATTTGGGGGCTTCTCGGGGGTCATACCTTTTCTGTCGGGGACGACGGCGTAGGCCTAGTTTAGTTATGGTCGTACTCACCAGCTTGTCCCGCTCTTTGTTCAACCAACAGCAGACGCATAATCAACTTGAGCCCGGTGATGGTTATCCCTGAAGAGCAGCCCGCCCAGCCGGCACTGCCCATCCAGCCTGAGGGCATGAGGGTGGTCTGCGGTCACTGTGGAAACACCTTCCTGGTGCGTAAACCCACCAAAAACACAAATTAAACCAGTCAGACAGTCGGTGTTGCAGAATTTCGTTGCTGTACTGTTGTATCTACATGCATAATAACCCTGAGAACAAGACCCCAGCAGGCCACTGGGTTCAATATTTGGTGATGAAAGTTTATCTCTTATCATTAAAGGAACCATTCAGACATTCAGACTCTGACTGAATATAATGATGATAAAACCTGGCATGCATTTACTGCTAACTTCCTTTACCAGCCTGGCTTGTTTAAATTCCTACTTGATTGCAATGTGGTTTTAACCTTTTTATTAATCTAGAGTGTATCTTTCATGAATGAAATTGCCATCCTGCAACCCCCTGAGGATAACCTCATGTATCGCATCAGTACGACACCAGCTTACTTGTCAAATACAGCAGCATTGTCCTCTTAACTCATGCACGTTGTTGCTCACGACATCTGTAGGGCAGTGAGGACGCCAAGTCATCCCAGCCAATGTCTGGCCTCCCCAGCGATGGCTCTCCCCCAGTACAACAACAGGTTGAGCATAATGGTCATGCCAGTGGACTTATTAACAACAGCCTAACCCGCTCCACTGTAATCTGCGGCCTTATTGGCACCGGTGATAATATGACTTTGTACACGACTTGCCGTGGAGAGCTTCAGTAAGAGACCACTTTTCAATAAGACTATCTTTATAAAGGATTAATAAATGGCTTAAATTAAGTTATATATTAGGTAGTAAACACTTTATAAGTCATTAGTTAACATTTACAAACATCTTATAACATAGCTCTCAATTTATCAATGTGGGTCACTATTTGGCAATATCAAGTTAGTAGTGCAGATAAATGGGCTCACTATTTGGCAAGCTTCCAGTCGCTGATGCCCTTTATATCAAATGAGTTATAGCAGCTTATTAATTAAAGTGTTTACAACTTAATTATTAAACTACTTACAAGCCATTTATGAATCTTTAATAAAGGGAGACTTATTGTAAAGTGATACTTAGATATTGTCTTATAATTTCCTTTGGAAAAAGTTTTTGTCATTCTGCCTCTTCCTCCAGGTGTCAAAGGTCACATATTAAACTTGTGTCAATAGGACCTTAAATGATGGTGATCTGGAATAGGAGTAATATTTTTGTAACCCTGCTCTTGTAACATCAGAACTAATACATTCCGAGAATACTATTAGACGCCAACCTTCTTAATTATTATTATTTTTTCAAAATCCAGATATAATGAATAGTTGCAATCTGTTTTAGCGCTCATTCTCAATCATCCTCAGTAGGTCTTGTGTTGATTGTTCTAAAATTATTGTAGGAATTTAGTTTTACAGGGTGTTTACGGTGCCTTCTCTTTTCTTTCCCCACAGTGGATGGAGCTTCGGTTTAATACGCTAGCCAAGTGTCCCCATTGCAAAAAAATGTGAGTCCATCAAACTGAACTGAATGAGCATTGACCATTTTGTTTGCTACTTTAGTGCTGTCGCATTATCTGCAGTTTGTTTTGACGGGTTTCAGGGATTCGTTTTCAGCCATTAGATATAGATTTTACAAGATAAAATAATCCCGTAAAGATTTTTTTTTTAATCCAAATGTATGTAAATATGCATAAAAATATAAGTACCTATACATTCATACACATATTTTCATATTCACTTAAATACCTGTTGGTTTCCACACACAGAGGAAACCTGCTATTGAATCAAAATGGGTGAAAAATGGGTGAAAGCAGCAACTTGAAAGGTTAAATTTGAAATTGGGATTAATAAATCACTCTTAACTGACAAATCATTTTCTTTGGTAGTCTAAATAAAGAAATAATGAGGAGTTATCAGTTTCCTCTCCACTAATTGTAGTAATTGCACCAACTATGCATCTCCGGGGGCACCAGCACTCCCCTCTGGGATTGTTTCTATGATGTTAAACAATGGATCCAGGGAAAAATCAATGTTCTATATTGCAGACAGTTCTGCATCAATCTGTTCCTGACGCTTTCAGGGATAAACCCACCAAATAAAGGAGAACTTTCCACAATATATCCAGATTTAAAGCCATTATTTTTAATCTTATTGGATTGAACTATATTCCCGAAAAGAATACTATGAAATCAATTGCAGAGCCTTTGTGTTAATACTATAACTCAAAAACTATATTTTCAAATTTTGTTCCCCCACAGATATTAGTGGAAGGAAGGACTGGATTGGTTTTGGGAAAATTATTTGCATATTTCCGCCACTTGGTAAAGCTTTTTGTCCAAAAGCTTTCGGGTCAAAACTTCTCAACCGTTGGTCCAATTTAGTCCAATTTAGTGCTTCAGCAGATTTATCTTGTTTAATTTTTTACTTCAGTAGTTCATATTTTACTCACTAGGGGGAGCCTTTTTAAAAAAAAAAAAGATTATTTCGAACATAATGTCTCAACTGTGGTCCAATTTAGTCCAACTTTGTTGCATATGAATCAACTTAAGATCTATCTTGTTTCATATTTTACTCTTATAGTTCATATTTAACTGACTAGACGGAGCTTGTTTTTAAAGACTCTTTTAAAACATAAATTCCTAACCGTCTGTGAAATTTAGCCCAAATTGTAAGTGTATTTGTAATATTTAACTGTAATAAAAAACGAAACAACAGTTTTTTGATCATTACTTTCCAATCATACGCCCAGTTGTGTCTAAATTTAGCTCCTATGAAATGACCATATTTATATTCATTACTTTAAGAGCATATCGCTGCCTTCATAGAAATAGTTAGGTTGAGTGAATATGGACTGTTTGAGTAGAGGAAACGGCAATCATGGAAAATTGGCTTTCCTCTTTTGCATCGGCATCAACTCTCAACCATGTGCGGAAGATTTGTAGTTTGGTATCACACAGTTCTTCATTGATATGAATGTGTTCACCTGGTTTCCTTTCACTGGGGAAGTCTTCAACTGCTTCGTTAATACATATAAATGCATCGCTGTCTAATGGCGAGCCGTAGAGATCTAGCCTCAGTAATTCTTGGAAGCGTAGGGAGGTTGTAAATGCTAATCTAGACATGTGACAGGTATTACAGCCTCAGTAGATGTTTGGAATGGTGATGGGGAAGGGAAGGGGAGGGGAGGAGAGGGTGGGTCACAAGTTTGAAAGATGGCGGCAGGACATAGAGAGCTATGTCTTAAAGCGATGATAGGGACAGAGGCAGGGATGCTGACATGAGGTTTGGTGCTGAGTGTAACCCTGCAGCTCCGACTCTGTCTACCTCTGGATCTTCTCTGCCATCTCTCACCTCTGTCTCTGAATCTGGAGGTCTGGAGTTTCCACCTGTGTCCATTTGTCTGTTAACAGGGTTACGCAAATTTGTGGTTTGACAAGAAAATCTAATTTGTATGTTCTTTTCTCTGTTTATATATTCCTATCAGAATCAGAATACGAAATATTTTATGGATCCCCGGGGGGGAGATTCGTACGCAACAAATTCTCCTTAAAAAAACTGTCAGGGTGGAAGAGAGAGTACGAATAAGAAATAAGAAGACATATAAAAGACATATGAACATACATATATGGCCAGAGGCCAGAAAGAACTCCTGTGGCGCCTGTTGTGCATCCTTATCTACATTATAGTAGTAGTTGTAGCCACTCTAAAATACTAAATATACTGCCGCAAAGTCGAAACACTGTTTATCAGAAAAGAAGATAAATGCAACCTAAAAACTGCAAAATAAAATGTCGTCCCTTCCCCCCTCCCAAATCTTTACAAGTAGTTACTTATGTAAGGAAAAAATGCAAATTCAAAAGAGATTCAATCCTTAAATCCACATATAATGATTAATAATAACCCAAATTGAACACTTTCTGTCCTACATACATCACATATCAAACAATTATCTATCTATTTGTGAAGGTAATTATCATTATTTCTCTTTTTTCTCGCCTCTTTGCTGTTTCTCTTAGTGTTCGATGTGTTTCCATTAATAACCCTTTAATGTCCTCCCCAAGAAAATAAACAATGGAAAAATGATGTCCGTGCGTATTTTATTTCGTTCAGCCATGTATAATTTAATATCGTAGACACTCCCTAAATTTAGCATAAAAGGATGAATACTCTGGTCAAGCATGTAAAAATCAGATTAGTTTACCCTTATTACTCTTAACACAAAGTGACGACTCAGCATGTTTTTAGAAAAAAAATATGTACACAAAAATCCCTACTTTTGAAATTTTCACTAAACGGAGCCATAATCTCTGGAAACCTTTATTATAACCTTTATATTGTAGCAACTTTGCAAATAGTGGCGTTTTTTATGTTATGCTCAGTACGTCTCTGACAGCATGACAACAACATGATTTGAAATCAAGTTAACAGCATTTCCCGTAGGTCAGAGGTCAAGCTTGTAAAATGGTAAGGAGCTACAAAAGTAAACAGCGAGCTGAATAGAGATCAAACGCGGAGGCGGGAGGACTTTGTTAAAGACGGCGTACGAGAAGCTAAGAAATCCTGTGATCAAACCCCCCTAATCCATCCCAAAACCAGCGAGTCCTGAAGAATGCCTGAGTCTCGTCACATGAGAGGCATGTGGGAGCAGAGAGGGGGAGTCAAGAAATAGTGAAGAAAAGCAAACTGATGATTTGTTAGCTGGAGGCTGATGCTGCACATGTGATTGACCTCCAGGATTTCATGTGTAAATAACTCAACAGAATGCAGGGGGGGGGGGGGGGGGGGGGGGGGGGGGGGGGGGTTCTGGTTCATGAGATTATTGAGCCGCTGTAGATTGACGTCACTGGGACGGATGGGTGGGACTAAGAGAGGATGAAGGGCATCAGGCAAACTGTTTCAACAAGATATGGTTCATTACATTAAATTGTCCACTGTTTATTTTCCAAGGCCGTTGTGTTTAATTTGTACAGATTCTACGGATTAGGGGATTAGGGTCACATGTGGCTAGGTGAAATGTTTTTTAAAAGTCTGACTTTAATCTCAGAATTCTGACTTTATTCTCAGAATAGGGCATGATAATTGTTTTGGAATTCTGAGTTCAAAGTCATAATTCTGAGATTGAAGTCATATTTCTGATTATACAATCAAAATTCTCCAGATTCAGAGTTTAAACTCTGAAATTAAAGTCAGAATTAAAAAAACCCAAACCAAAAAAAAAAACACGTAGCCACATGTGGCCCTGACCCATACGGAAGAGTATGTTTCTGATATTCAAGTTAAATTATAAATTTGAGTCTCTCATAATCATTTTAAAAACTCAAATACAAAATTGTGTGACTGTGGCATTTTTGAAAAGTCTATAATTTAAATATCAGGACTTTAAGAAGTTGAGAATATGTTCAGGTGTGACATATGCCACCTTAAATATGTTAATGTTCATTTAATGATCTTCGACAATCTTCATCACACACACAGATTACTGGGTACATTTTTTTTTAAATATTTATTTTTTTACTTTGCATATATAAGTGGGACTCTTATATCTTCACATCCAGCCTACTTTTTGCCAGCATGGACATGAATTAGGTCTTAAATCTAATTTATAAAGGTCATTAAAAGTGATAATTTTAACGTTTCTCTTCTCAATCTCTCTCTGCAGATCATCTGTTGGTAGTGCACTGCCCAGGAGACGCTGTTGTGCTTATATAACTATAGGAATGATCTGCATTTTCATTGGAGTGGGCTTAACAGTAAGTACTGCCTTTATTTATTTTGTATGGGTTTTTATTTTATGCCTCAACTTTGTCATTTGTAGTGGTCCTAAAGGTCCATATCTTATAAAAAGTTTCCACAGGTTTCTTATTTTCACATTTGAACACAGTTTAACTTTGTTGATTTTCATGTCAATCTGTTTACATACAGAAGTTGTAGTTTATCCACAGGAGGGAAAGCTGTGTCCTTGGATATATATAATACTTAACAATTTAAAAAGCCCTTTTTTCAACTTATTGGTGGGATAGCCTTCTAATCATGGTGTTCCAGGTGTTTTTCCCTTAAGCACATAATCATCCGCTCTCCCCATGGGGATCCCGAGACATTCCCCGGTGAGATGAAATATAAAATAAGATAAGAGATATGAAATAACCACCACTTTATTGTGGATGAGGGGTTTGTGTGTGCCTGTGATCCTTATTCAGGGCAACATACCCTGAGGCAAACGTGTCTCTGAGGGGAGGATCCAAACAGGAACAAGCCAAAAAAAAAAAGGTGAAGTAGAGGGAGCTAAGAACAAATAAAATAAATAACTCAAGCAAAATAACTTTTAAATAACGAGGGGGAAAAGGCCAGTCAGTCATAACCTTATATCCTCTTACTGGTGAAGTTAAAATAACCAAAGTGGGACAATCGGGGAACCGGCAACAGGGTCATGAGTGCCCGAGGCTCATCGATGCATGCGGAGAGTGAAGACTAGCTCGTGTTGTTCATTCCCACAGAAGAGCTACTGTATCACAAAATTGCTGAAAAAGTGAAGGCGGACAGATGAGGTCATGCAGGAGTCTCCATGGACAATAATATTCATGGATGACATTATGATCTGTAGTGAGAGTCGGGAACAGGTGGAGGAAAACCCGGAGAGGTGGAGGTATGCGCTGGAGAGAAGTGAGGCTGGTGGAACGATGAGGATGAAGGAGAAGAGGTGAAGAAGCGAGTGCAGGCAGGGTGGATTGATGTTTAAATTGATCCTTATTTATCTTTATTTAGCCATTTAAACAGTTTTGTTGAAAGTGGCTTTATTAATGAGGTTATTATTATTTATCACTACGGTGCCTGACGCCACACTTTTGGGCTTTTTGCTCCGGTCTATGGTGTCGTCCTCAACACCAAGGTTATATCCTCAAAAAGCCCTCAATCTCCTGCATTATACAAGCAATGCCCCGGATTGAACCTCTTGAACTAAATTAGTTTTTGTGAGAGAAAAAAGCTCCCCCTAGTGAGTAAAATATGTAGTATTAGAGTAGAATGTGATTTATACAGGACAGGTCTCCCTGAGGCCAATCATATTCACCAAATTTAGACTAAATCGGACCGATGGTTTGAGAAATAATGACTTGAAAACCTTTGGAGATAAAGTTCCTCGTACTGTCGGGAATTCGGAGATTTCTCAAAATCAATCCAGTTCTTCCTCGCACTAAGGTCTTTGGGGGTATATCATTTGAAAATGATCCATGGAACAGTTTTTGAGTTACCTGGTTAAAGGTTTATGAATGCATGGGTAAAAATCTTCATCCTACACGTAAACTACTCTTCCTCTCACTTTTGTCAACAGGTTGGTACTCGGGGCTTTGCCAGCCGTTATAATGCAACATACGTATCGTGGGCCTTCGCCTACCTGCTGGGCCTCATCTGTCTGATACGGGCCTGCTACTGGGGCGCCATTAAAGTCAGCTACCCAGAGAACAGCTTCGCCTAGGGTGCGCTCAGCGTGTCGTAGGCTTCCTCATCTGGAAGAACCAACCACTAATCTTTTCTTTTCATCTTGTGGAGATTTCAAAGCGGTCAAATTCTGCAGAGAGGAACGTCTGCAGAGAGCGTCTGGAATTGAAGAGCAGTACTGTATGTTTGAAGAGCTGTGTAGAATATTGCAGGTTTACCTTTCTAGTGTTTGTGTCTGAAATGTTTGAGAGAGTTTTGTCTCTCTGAATAAACCCAGAATGTGTGCCAGTTGGTTCTCCCACCAGTCCAGTATGACTCAAGCCCAGTCCAGGTTTTGCCAAAAATCCAGAATAAAGACTTGAAAGTGATTTTTCTTGATTAATACCCAACTACGCTGATCTACAACAGATAGTTGAGCAAACAGGTTGGATTTGGTCATCCTGGACCTTTTTTTTAAGTTTATGTTTCAGCAGCCTGATTGATGTCCACTTGATTTATTTTGGTACTGACTAGACCAAAATGGGACAGTTTGCCCTTCGCAGTTCCCTAATATGCAATCATATGTTGTATTCTGCTGCTAGTTGAACTCCAGCGACTGAAAGCTGCTTCTCCATCCTGTATTATAACAAATATCATCCTGCCTGTAAACACTGACATAGTATTGTTATATGATTTTAACTGTCCAAATGATCAACTTTTAAAATAAACAGTCCTAAAATGCCCATGTGTGCCAACTTTGCTGCCATGTATCAGTCAGGAAGAGCATCAGATCAGAGATTTTGTTTTTGTTTTTACAATAAGTAGTTCATTTTTGTGCTATGCAGCTTTTAGCAGCAATAACTCTTTTTATGTCAGCTATTTTAAACTTTCCCTGCAGCACCTCCAAATGTCCTCTTAGCTCTACTCTCGCTGGTGGAGAATGAAAACGTGTGACATATTTGATGTTCTGCCGCTGAGGTGGTGTTTGATCTGTTTCAGGGCGGCGGCTGAAGTCTTCGATGCTCTCGTCTTTGCTCCTTTTACCTGTAGAATGTAATCCCTCCTCCTTTCCCCCATCACTTACACGGACTGCTGTCTGTCCTGCAGTGAACTAGCTAGCATCGCTATGAGATAACTTTGCGTCCTGTTTCTTGACCTTGAGGCAAAGTTGAAACTTCTAACCTTGTTTTGAATGTGATGTTGATGATAAAGCAGTAAATAAAGTAAAAAAACACAAAACAACAACCTTTGTACATAGTTCAAATTAAGCACCTGGATAAGTAGTAAGAGGTGGAAGGAGGGGGATGGCCTATTGAGCTTTTTAAAAATGATAATTTATCAATAAAATTCCAAAACTGTGTGCATTGTTGTGTTTCCTTGTTACAAACAAACAGCGAAAAAACAATCAGGTAGACAATGACGTCTGTAGTTGGACAACCCTCATATCCTGGTACCTGTAAGTATGCCCAGGTTGAAAGTAAATCACTTGTTTAAGGCTACATATTACTCTTACATTAATAGATTTCATTGAGAAATGTCATACTTTTCACTCCAGTACACATAGTATATGCAAAGGCTATGGTTATTTTTGGATTTCAAATTTACATAATAAAATGTGATACATCATTAAACACGCTAATGTGTTTATTATGCTTGGCCAGTTTGGATGCACAAAACATAATGCATACATGCATTGTTTTCATCCTAATAGGAGTTTAATGATCATGTACATAACAGAACGGTCACAATAAAAAATCACTATTTATTCTTTGTAATCTGCTTCCTCATGGACTGAAAATCTGTTTCTGATGTTGATCCTGATTCTGCAATGTTGCACATGGTAGAAAGAATTTATTATTTAAAGTATTTTTGTCATTTTGTCCTGGCAACATCATTATGTGATGTGGATTGTGATGTGCCGGCCTAATTTATTTAATGTATAACCAAGATTTAAATAGAGAGCACTTTTTCTCAAAGATAGTGCCAAAAGAGTGTTTTCATTTTCAACCCCTAAGCAACAATGGGGCCTTAACAGGCTTTAACCAATATTGAAATCAGGAATCCCTAGATAAGGATTTTCTGCCTTTTTTTCCGTTCTAAACATAGGTTTCAACCCATTTAATAATTCAATAACCGACACAAGTTATAATTGGTTTTCATATTTCTTGTCCAATTTAATAAGTCAGTTTAACTTTCCATAGCCTGTACCTGAAAGCTGCAGTATTACCACATGTCCACCAGATGGAGACATGGTCCATCTATTTATTCTCTCGCTCTCTCTCTTCTCTCTTATCTCTCTCGCTCTCTCTCTCTCGCTCTCTCTCACACACACATCCATCCATCTATCCATGAGGTGTCCTGGCATAACAGGAAACAAACAAAACAACAACTAGAATCCTTCTTCTGGATAAAGAACGACACAAATGACTTACACAACAATAAATAGCCTTTATTTTAATTATGGCCAAGATATTTTTATCTCAGTTTGACACATTAAATATAGAAACAAACAAACAATGGTTTAATGAGCTCACCGGAGCGGCTACAATCGATTCAATTATATCTGTCCATCACGGTTTCTCTCACTCCAAACGCACGCAAGCACGCACGCACAAACACACACGTGTACACACACACACGCGCACACACACGCACGCACACACACTGTGTCATGCACATTCACTGCATGTTTCAGCTGTCGTGATCTACCCTGGGCTGCAGAGGACGTCAAAACACAGTGATGATGTCAGTCGGCTCAACAGACAGGTCTCTGTCTGACGAGGACATTGCTTCTATGACGTCAGAGCGTCATCTAGGATTTGAAACAAACACGCACATTTGGGCTAATTCAGCTACCACCTAACTATGGAGGAACACGGAGATAATAAAACTATTTCAAATCACCATGACTTCATGAGTTGTGTTACGTTAGTGGTTGTAAGCACCTGGATAACTAGTAAGAGGTGGAAGGAGAAGCTTTAATGATTAATGGTTGTTTGCTCTCTGCACCATCAGTGATGATCTGAGAAGGAGGATGGTCCGCTCTCAGTTGTTGTTGAGGACCCACCATGAGGCTGCAAAGGAAACACAGAAGAAGAAAATATTCACTGAGAACCTCCTGCATGCGCCACCTGCTCATCAGGAGCAGTAACCATTCACGCCATCATTCCTGCATCAATGGAGCAACCATTTGGAACAAATTGGGGTTCAATATCTTGCTAAAAGACACTTCGACACTTCGACTGGAGAAGCTGGGGTTTGAACCACAGACTTTCAGATAGGTGGACAACTGTTCTACCTCCTGTGCCACTGTCAAAAATTAAAATTCATAAAAAGTTACAACCTGCGGCTTCCTTAGCTTTCTACCAAACCTTATAGACTTCCTCTGGAGTAACTCGGTCATCATGGAGAAAAAAATTAAAGGTTATATTCCGATTTTATCTTTGAAAGATTGATCAACATCTTCAAAATCATTTTTTGTAACACCTGAGGAAGGCGAAAATGTGTGCCTGAATGATTTCTTGATTCATGAAACCTGAGATCTGCTATTTGCAGATGATGTGATCCTGTTGGCTTCATCAGTTTGTGATGTTGAGCAGCACTGGAAAAGTAAGCAGCTGAGTATGAAGCAGGTTGCTGAAATAAACCACCATCGAAGGGTGGCTGGGCTATGCTGGAGGGTAATGCTGGGGAGAGTGATACTTAGAATGCTCTTCTTAGCCTGCCGCCACTTTAACCTGACCCCGGATAAGTGGAAGAAAATGGAATGGATCCTGAGATTCTCTTTTTGTCTTCTTTATTCTTTTGGTCGAACTGATTCTCTACATCTTTATCCAAATCATACATTGATCAACATCATTTATTCAGCATTTCTTAAAGTTTCATCATATTAGTAGGGTGAAATGTTCAAACCAGAGATCTCGTAGTGTGACATTCTGGTGTGCTGGAACAACTTTCATTCAATTTTCAGTGAAAAATGTTAAATTCTGACTAGAATTGAAGATTAAGTTCTGACAAATTGAAGACCGATTTCAACCACAGCATGGCTTTGTAAATAAAGATAAACCAACCTGAGGGCACCTGAGGGTAAAGATTTGACTCATTGGTTTTCAGATGTGATTGGCTTGTGCGAGAAGGGAAGAGCTGTGATAAATATACTTACCAGGAACCAACATGGTGCTAACGGTCTCAGGAGTTTCCAGGAAGTCCACGTTTCCCCTCTGGAATGTTTTACTGTAGTTGGTCTGCAGGTGACTGTGCAGAGGTGAGAATAAGATTTATTACCTCTTTTATCCCTGACACCGCTCTGCAGGGCTATTTGCTTTGACCTACGGCGATGTCATCGATAGCTGGGGTATATCCCCGAAAAGCCCTCAATCCCCCGCATTGTACTAACAATTTCCCTTATTGTACTCCTCAAATTAAATTGGAAGTTTTGTCGGAAAAACGTCATTAAAAAGTTTTTCATTAAAAAAGTTGCTCCTAGTGAGTCAAATATGAACTGCTAGTGATAAATATGATCTACAGAAAATGGATCCCTTCAAGTCGATTCATATGCACCAAATTTGGATTCAATCGGAGCAACAGTTAGAAAGTCATGCCCGAAATACAATGGTTTTCTTTGTAACTCCCCCTAGTGAGTAAAACATGAACTATTAGAGTGAAATATGAAATATGCAACCAAATTTTGACTAAATCGGGCCAATGGCTAAAAAATTATGGTCCAAAATCCTTTTGAGTTAAAGTCCCCCCTAGTGTTGGAAATGTGCAATTGACCATTCCCGAATTCAATCCAGTTCTTTCTCACACTAAAGTCTATGTGAGTATAAAATTTGAGAAGCAGCCATTAAATACTTGTTAAGTTATCGGGTTACACGCAGGATCTTTGAATCCATAATATTCCCGACTTTTAGGGCATCTAATTAAAACCTGATTCACTTAATTTCAGAAACTTTGGGCTTCTCAATTTTTAATTTGAGTCACCATGTTGCTTCATCAAGCCTCACAGTAAACCTGATAAATTCTGGGGTTGTACTGAAAGTTTCATATGAGTTATTGCTTCTCTGCAACTCTTTGATTTTCTCATCAGTTTCATTAAAGCTTCACGAAGAACATTATCTCTAATTACAGCGCGGAGCCGACCGTCTCTAAACCAGTTCTACCCGAGAAAAAGAGAATGATTTTGGTTTCGTTTGAACATGCCACGGCGCATTAATCATGATGCATATATGGTGCAGGTGAATACTTACTTCTTCCACACATTGTTGTGCTCCCAGAATTCATAGAGAACGAAGCGTGATTCATTTACCAGCCGCTGAACTGAGATGCTGTGAAGTGCAAAAAGAAAAACAAGAGAGGGAAATGACTAATTAGTGTGCCGCATCATGTGGCATCCGCCTCGCTGTCCAAACTGTGTTGTCAAATTATGATTATATGTTTATTCATCAGTGGTTCTGGTCTCAGCTCAACAAAAGACATTTACACACCTGTCAGGACAAAGCGTGTAAATATCACGCCGTCCTTTAACCTGCTGGATTGATTCTTTCACACTTAAAGAGTGAGATATTGCCACAAAGCATCAGAGAGGTGAGGAGAAAAAAGGAACATGCAAATGTTCTGTCATCTAGCGACCTAATGAAGTCATAGATGACTGATGGCCACATTACTATTTAAAAACTTTATGCTTCATTAAATTTGGCCGAAAAAGCCAGTGAATATTTCTCATTCTACATAATGACAGAAATGAACAATTTAGAGGCAGAACTCTTGGTTCTTTGTGTCATTTATTTTCTAAAATGAGGGCACTGATGAAACACTTGAGCTCCGGAAGGCCTCATATAATTATATCATACATTATGCAAACTTTCAGTTTTAGTAATATATTGTTGCTACGAGTGAAACGCCTCTCTACTGTCAGCTGACAAACAATGACGGAATTCTACAGCGCCCTCCAGAATTATTGACATCCTTTAAAGGAATAAATAAAATTAGATGCAGAAAATGTCTTGCCACAATTATTGCCATCTCTAGTAAATCCTGGGATTAAAAGGTAACTGAAGCATATTTCCACTCCTATTTGATATTTTTACATTCCCCCGATTGAGTAGGAACTCTGAAGTGTTGAACAATGACTTCCTGCTCTACATGTAAAACTGAATATTTGGTCTCTGGATGAAATAATACGTAACATTAAGAGAATAATATCTTTTGAATCAAATCTTGTAATACACTTGACTTAATGTCAAACATCCTGTTTAAATAATTGATTTCTCTGTTCCCATGTCTCCACGGATAAAAATGCAAAGAAACTCTATAAAACAATTAAAATATCCTCCCTTATGAAGAAAAAACAATATATACTGACTTTAGACATCCAATCTGGGCGCAGGCACACTCCATGTACTGTCTTAGAGCCAATCGGAACTCCTCCAGCTCCTCCTCCAGCACTGAGAGCTGCCTCTGGACGATCAGGATGTGCTGTGAAGACAAAAACAAAGCGAAGGCGCGCACAGTCAGAAGGTCACGATCCGCCTCGAGTGGGTGAGTCTGAGCGTTGTGTGAGCGCCGCCTTCAAACTGGTGACCAATGCAGAACTGTGAGGTGAACACTGGGACCTTTCATAATATGATTTATAGTGCACTCAAGAGATTTTAAAAAATGCACCACTGTGCATTTTGCAAATGTGTTTGTCGAGTTTTTATCCTATGAAAATAACACCTTGCGTTTTGTTTCATATCAATTCCTAATGCTTAATTTTTTTTAAATCAGTTACAAAAACAATGTAAATATAGTTCAAGGCAGCAGGGCGTGCAGTTATTATATATACAGCTGTGCTGTGAATATGTATTGGACCCCTCCTGACTTAATAACAAACGGTTTCATAGGTCATTTTCACATTTTATACCTTCATATAACTTTGTGTGAGCAAGAGCTGGATTGATTTTTAGGAAATTTTTCGTATTTCCGCCACAAGGGGAAGCTTAAACCTCAAATGTTTCAGGCCCGAATTTCTCAAATGTTTGTCCAAGTTAGTCCAAATGTTGTGCATATGAATTTAAGCAATAGGATCTATCTTGCATATTTCTTTTTTTAGCTTAAAGTTCATATTTTAAGCACTAGAGGGAGCTTTTCTCATGATAAACACTGTTTTTCAAACATAACTTCCAAACTGTTGGCCTGAATTAGTCCAAATTTACCTCATATGAACCACCTCAAGGAGGTCTAACTTGTATTTGTCATATATAATTGTATTACTTCATATTTTACTGAATAAAGGGACTTTATTTTGACTCTAACTTCTCAACTATATGTCCCATTATGTCGGAATTGGCTCATAGGAATCTGCACCAGAAGATTTACGTATCTTTTTTTTTTGTAGTTTATTTGACAAGTACAATACAAATAGGCATTGTCACATTTGAATAAAGTGAAACAGATGCGCCGTATGTACGACATCTAACCGGAGCTAATTTGCCGTCTTTGTTGCTGGTTGGGCTTTTATTAAATACAACTCCTCCTTGTTTATCTATTATTCCACTATAATAGTTCTCTTTATACTCTCTAATGGGAGCTTTTTGTTGAAAACACAGATTCTCATCCATAACTTCCAGATCATTAGTTCAATTCTGTCTAAATTTAGCTCATATGAAACGACACGGGGAAATATGTCGTGTTTACATTACTGAGCTCATAAAAAACAACAAACTGTATTTATCATGATTATTGAGTCACTATGAGATCTGATCTTAGAGCAGACTGCCGACTTCATAGAAATAGTTAGGTTGAGTCAATATGGACTGTTTGAGATTATGAATGAGTCTAATTTAATCTGAGGAGTTCAATAAAGGAGACTGCTCGTACAACAGAGCGGTTTGGGTTGGTCTGGCGAATATACCCTTGTGGCCGGGGTCGACAATTTATCTTTAAATTTATGTTTCACATGTGATTGTCTGCTGACAATTTTTTTAAATGTGAGAAAACTTTGGCCTAAACCTCTGACATTCCGGCCCACCACTCACTGCACTCTGCCCACTTTTAGGGAACTTTATCTTAGGAAGAAAAGAAATGAAACATCTGTGTTCTGCATAAAGACTTCAGCAGCAGCAGCGGGAGACAAGGAGACGACGCATAATCGTGATAATAGGAAACCTGCCTATCATTTACTGCCGCTGATGAGAACAGGAAGTGAGTGATGTGTCCAATGGCCTGAGGTATTTTGTAAGTGTTAATGATGTGTGAGCGCCTGCGTGTGTGTGTGTGTGTTTGTGTGTGTGTGACGGACAAAACACACCAGAAACCCTCTGTCCTAGGTTAATTTGGGAGACATACACACACGCACGCACACGCACACACCCACACACAAACACAGAGGGGAGACTCATTCGTTGATGTGTTTAAAAATACGCACACTTGTAATGATGTCCTGCTTCCAGCACATTTGTTCCCAGTGATGCACACACAATTGCACATTGGTTAATTCACACAAAAGCTGATGCAGGTGCGTGGAGGTGGTGATACGACATGAAATATGGCTTCCTTTTGCAGCCCAGCGTTCTAATACTTGTGGAATGATCGCCGCGAGACTGATTTTAAAAAAAAGGAGAACATGGGAGACTAAAAAGCCCTCGGAGAGCACAAATCTCCGCAAGCACTGCCCTCGCTAATCCATTGTTGTTTCTATGCACCCTGGCCATAGTAATCAGTGTGTGGATGTCACCATAACGACATTGTTTTCTTTGGACCGGTCAACTGCCACATTAAGTGATGTCACTAAAATAGTCAAATCTCCCCCTGGAAGTCGGGATCATGTGTCTGTAAGCAGTAATTCACGAGTTATCAGTAAAAATGTGATTTTTCCTGATGGCAGCTATAAAGTCATTTTAGTCTAGATATGACTTCTTTCTTTTCACAGATATATGAAAAGTAAGAAGTTACTTATACTTATCATACATCTCCCTTTTACCGGACTGTGACCTAATCACATAATGCATCCATCCAAAATATATGTAGTAACCTCTTAGATTTAAATTATGATCTGGAGCGGGATCCAATTACAAAAATATCATCAGAAACCCTTCTGATAGTATTTTCAGTTGATCGGCCCATTCATATCCTACTCCCAAAAAGTCAGAGCTATTATTCAATCGTTATTTCGTCCAGGATTCTTTGTGTTAAGGCAGCAACTCAAAAACGATTTTATGTACACTTTCAAATTTTAAACCCACATAGAACGTAGTTCAAGGAAGAACTGGATTGATTTTGATAAAAGTCCGTTTCTATGTCCACCACTAAGGGGAGCTTCATCTACTAAAGTTGTCAGGCCATAAATTTTCAATCATTGGTCCGATTTATAACAAATTTGGTGAATATGAATCAACTGGATTAGATTAATCTTCAATATATCATATTTACTCCAATAGTTCATATTTTAGTCAGTAGGGGGAGCTATTCTATTAAAAAAACACTGTTTATCGGACATAACTTCCTAACCGTTGGTCCAATTTAAATTTGGTACCTATATTCATTTCTTTTCTTTTTTCTATTGAGTCTAATAAATTTCATAGTTTTATAGTTTACCTGGAACCTTTCACTTCAACATTTTTCTTCAGTTGGTCAAAAACACACATGTTGTGTCTTATATGGACTCTTATTTGGAGTCATGGGAATTTAAAACACTATTTAGTGCAGTGGTCTAAAAAAAATACATGTGTCCAACTATGGAAATAATCGGTAGATAAGGAAAAGTCCCTTCTGCTGGAGATCTTCTTCTTCCTCTTCTTCTATCTGTTCAGTCAGTGAAGGAAGTTTTTGTGCTGGTCTTCTGTGATTTGGAAAGATTCCCTTGTCAGCTTGGATTCTCAGCAGTGGAACGAGTGAAAGGAAAAATCAGTTTAACACAGAAACATGAAGATGAGCCCCTGAAAACACAAAACTCTAAATGTACACGATAAAGAAGATGAAGTCAACTCACATTGTTTTTCTTCTTTGCATATTCCTGGAGGGCTTTCAATTTCGCAGAATGTTCATACATGGGTAGCTAAATCAAATATATGTCTTGTCGTAGTATTTAAAACGTAAACATAAGGGCATATTTTAGGCTAAAAAACCTTTACCTGCCAATCAAATGTGCTTAATGTAAAGATTAACCATAAAACCTCCGAGGATGCTCTCTTACAGATTATGAACCTTGTCTTCCAAATTGAATTGTGAGACTTAAATGGAAAGAGATTAAAGATAATGTGCAAAGGAAAACAGTGTTGCTGTTAAGTCACCTCCAAAGCTGTTGCTATGACGACCAACTAGCGCTTATTATCAACGTAGCCTCCCAGTTCACTGGTACATCAGAACAGAGTGATACTAAGTGGTCCACGCAGGAAAAAAAAGTCAAATAGAACAAACCGATTTGCTCTCCAAGACCTCCTCTTCGACAGGATCCAGACGAATCTCCTGCAGAGGAAGAGCAGAAATTTACATTTTAGAACACAATGTTATTCTGAATTTACATCCCTTTAAGATTTATTTCATTTCTTAAAACTTCAATAACCTGTCTCCTTGTGGAGGCAGAATAGCTTCCACAAGGAGACAGGAGACAGGTATATACATATATATACATATATATATATATATATGTATATATATATATATATATATATATACATATATATATATATACATATATATATATATATATGTATATATATATATATATATATATATATATATATATATATATATATATATGTATATATATGTATACTGTATATATACATTTATACATATAAAAACATATATTCATATATATATATATATATATATATATATATATATATATTCATATATATATATATATATATATATATATATATATATATATATACACACACACACACATTTATATGTATACTGTATTTATACATGTATACATTTAAAAACATATATATTTGTATATATGTATATAAGTACATATATGTATATGTATATTTCTATCCATTTCAATTTTGGGGGGGGGATTTATTATTGTCTCATTTTATGATATATATCATTTTTTTTGGTTTTTAGTTTGTTTTTAAATTTACCCGAGTATAATTTGTGGTCAAATTCTAGTTTTTGCTACAAAGCCACCTCCCTATTTGAAAAAAAATGTTTTTATTGAGTAATTGATTACATTACAAATAAATATTACAGTACAAATCGTTTGATTCCAGGCTGCATCACATGTTGAGCTCTGAAACGTATCAGTTTATCCCAGATTTGATACTACGATGAGCGCATACAGGCATGCAGCTGAGAGAGTGTGTGTGTGTGTGTGTGTGTGTGTGTGTGTGTGTGTGTGTGTGTGTGTGTGTGTGTGTGTGTAGTCCATGTTTCCGGTACACCGTACATATGTGCATGTGTTGGTACGTGGGTGGGTGTTGTGGAGAAAAGGTCATATATTGATAATGTTATGAGTTCACTTTTGGTGATTTGTGGATAATTTAAGAAAGCGATGTAAAGAGCAGATGGCCGGGAACGAGAGAGGAGACAGGGGAGGATAAAAATAACACAAAGGAAAAGAGAAAAAGAACAGGGCGGGAAGGAGATGAGGAACTAGGGAAAAAGCATGAAAGAAAATAAGTCACCTTTTGTTCTAGGCGGTCGATAAGCTTCTGGAGCCTGTTGACCTGGACCACCCAATGGCTGTCTTCATCGTACATACCTCGTGGAGACACACAGAGAGGAGGAATTTCAGACAGGAAGAGTAAACAACAAAGGCACCGAAGCTTTTAACACACTGGTTGTTTGAACTGAAAGCTAATATATATCCATTTCATGCTTGAATTACCGACAAACAAGGGAATGTTTTCTTTATGTATTATTTATTTTCTTTGAAGGACATAACGGTATGCTTTGCGATGCTTTTTGTTTGTTTTTATATTCACTGTCCCCCTGTGTGGAGATCATGCAACCTTTCATGCATGAATTACGACAACCTCAATGAGACGTTTTCCTCACAAAATGTATTTATTCTCCTTGCACCTTTTTGAATATTGATCCCGACTCCCCAGCCTCTCCCTTCAGTTCTGTACCCACCCTTCCTCCTCCCTCGCTCCGTCCCTCATTCTGCTCCTTGTTGTTGACGATCTCCGTATTGAAGTATGGATTTGTCCAGTGACTCAATAACATCCACTGAGGAGGAGGCTGAAATGCATCTATACCATAAAAAGGAAAGCATATACAAGGAAATGGCTTTTGATTAGCCGTTCATGTCTATGGAGGCTATGAAGTTGTGACGCACATCACCTAGCAACTGCGACTGGTATCATCTTGGAGGTATAATGGAAGACTGACTGCACACAACTAATAGATAAATACATGGACCAGAAGGAGAGGTAAAATGACTAATTATTAGAGAAAATTACACTTGTGTGGCTTGTCGGTTATACAGTAGAAGCCCAAGGCCATTGGTTTATCTGCTGATTAAGAAAAGCTATCATCCTGGTAGTTTAAAAAGGTTTTTCCCCTGAGCTAATGATATTATTATGCTACATTTAGAAGATCATTACTTAAACCACTTAGATCATAGATTATTTCTCATTCCCTCCTGTCAATCAGACAGTCAATCTTAATTTCCTGCTGTCTTGAGGCTGTAAAATATGACATCAGCTGTTCTCATTAGCGGGTCTCATCTATCCAACCGTACAGCAACACACCTTCATTACTAACTAACATTGCAACATTTCGGCGGCTTATATCAATAGCTTAGCTTCTATATTCACTTAGAAACTCTGTTAAACTCATCATCGAAGTTTAAGCTTTTAACACAACCTGTTTATCTGTTGTTTTACTAAAACAATATTATAACTCATTTCATGGGTGGGCACACGGGCCAAATTGTGATATTGAGTTTGAGCCAATTACAAATGCTCTTCTTTTTAGATGCTAAACGATTTTAGACACGCCCCTTAGTCTTTAGCACAAAACATTTTCCACACTCCTCTGACAGCGGGAGTAATTAGACAAACCCGACTGATGTGTTTACGATGCCATAGGCTACAGCATACTCTTATTCCATGTATTCTGTTGCATTACTATCATTATCATTATCATTTCTATTTGAAGATCTATCTGGCAGCACGGAATTACAGGAAATCGTTTGGCAATGCCTTGAGTGTAAAGAAGATTTATTTATAAGTGAAACCTATGAAGAAATCTACAAAAAAAGTATGAAACATCTGAGAAACCTCTCTATAACTACCGGATACTGCTTTCAACATCCACAGTCATGGATGTCAGGATGATTTCCCCTTTCTTTACTCTTGCCCAGTATTTTCTGGTGCATCTCAATCTCTCTGTTTGTTTTGTGTTATAGTCGTCAGTCTCCTGGCTTCCTGCTTTATTTTTCCATCACTTGCCCATCGCTCCACCTTCATCCCTCATCAATATTTCTACACTTTAGTTCAGTTTTGTTTCCAGTCTTTGTTGATTCATCTTCTTAATTTGGTAATCTGGGTAGATTTTGCTACTTTCGATAATTAGTTCCATATTCATTCCAAATCACCGCAGTAGAAGTACTTTTTTATTCACTTTGCCCTAAATCCCAAACTGCAAGAATAAATATACCTTAAATAAATCAACATGTAAAAACAAGCAAATAGGATTGACATTCTATAGAAGAAGCAATTCGTACCAGTGGAATCAAAACGGGGAACAGCAGCGGTGGTGTTGAAATTTTTCAATTTCATTTCAAAAGACATGCTCAGATGCTAATTCTAGCATATATGATGCTAATTCATATATATATATATATATATATAAATATATATAATTCATTCAACGGCATCAGCTCTCTTCAGCCTCTTCAACCGCTCAGTGTCTCACACCTTTGTGACCTTTCCGTCTTTGCTCGGACTGGCCTTGGGCCTTTTGACACTACGAACGGAACAGAACTCAATAGTGTTTGGAACATAATTCATCATTAAACACTCCACAGCAGAGAGTGGCACCTCTGGGCGGGTGGGAGAGCTCAGCATTAGACACCAGACTACAATATCGTATAAACTTACCTGAATTGGTGAGACAGAGGAGAGGATTGTTGGGAGAGAGGCTGCTATTCCTCTGAAGCCTCCGATTGGAGCGGCGACCAGACCACTTGATGGACAAAACCTCCGGCTTTATTGGACCCTGTCTAGACGGCAAACAGGGAGAGAGGATTATTCAGACCGCAAAATATTTTTCTATCCACGAAACGTTGTGAATATTATAGATTCAGCATCATCACTACCACGACTCAAAAACTTCATGGATCATTTTCAATGTCATGCCAACATAGACTTTAGTGCGAGCAAGTACTGGATTAATTCGGTAAAGGTGAGTTGGGTATTTCGGCCACTAGGGGGCGCTTTCTCGCCAAAAGATTTTCGGAACATTGTTTTCTCAACTGCTGGTCGGATTCCGTCCAGATTTGGTGCATATGGATCAACCGGAGAAAATCCATCTTCTCTGTATCATATTTGTTTTCCATAGTTCATATCTTATTCACAGGGGAAGTTTTTTTGTTTTGAGTTTTTCGAATATAACTTCCTCACTGTTCGTGCGATTTAGTCCAAATTTACCTCATACTAACTGTCTAAAGGAGGTCTAACTTGTATTGTTCATATTATACTGTATTGGTTTACATTTTCCACAGAAGGGGGGGTTTATGGCAAAAATTATAGCTTTTGATGGTTGCTTCCAAACCATATCTCCAATTATGTCCCAAATGGCTCAGAGATCTATCTTGTATGTATGTATATATACATATATATATATATATATATCTATATATATATATATATATATATATATATATATATATATATATATATATCTGGTTCAACAGGTCAATTTAAAGCATCAGACTTTTATGGAGAGACAATTACTGGCTTTTGTTATCAAATATGACCTTTTTTCATAGAAAGTCCCAGTGTTATTTAATAAACTGTAGGAATTTTATTTTGTGTGTGGTTGACAGCAGAGGGTTTTTTTCTCGTTATCCTCCCAAACAGGTGGTGTTGGTGATGTTGGTTAGGGAGGCTTTCTGAGTCCAAGATTCAACTGACCTCTGAGATTCCCTAGCTTTCATCCTTGGAGAGTTTTTTGCCAGTCGAACCAACCTCCTCACGGTGCGTGGAGGTCAGTTTGCAGACATGTCCTGTTCCAAGCTGACTTTTGCCATCCCCAGTCTCTTTAAACTGTTTTATTATTGATTTATTTGTTAAAACTGACATTTTGGACTGCTGAGAGATTTTTCTTGAATCCATTGCCAGATTTTTGCAGCTCTACAACTTTTCTTCACACGTCATTGCTGTGTTCTCTGGTCTTTACCATTGTGAAGAATGTCAAAGAGAATTTGTCACCTGTGTCCCCTCATATTTATACCCCAGTGAAACAGGAAGTCATTGTTCACCAATTCAGAGTTCCTACTCAAACAGGTGAACCTAAAAATATTAAATATGACTGGAAAATATGCTTCAGGTACATTTTCATCAGAGGATTTCCTAGGAGTGGCATTCATTATGGCACACATCTTTTTAGAAACAAACCCCCACTTGCTTCCTATTAGAAATGTTTTTATTCTAATACTCACGTATAATGTTAGATGCTTGTGAATAATTTGAATCAAAGATCATGGGTGAAGACATCTCTTTGCATTCTGGAAGGCGCTCTACTAATGATCTAAATGGTCTCTCATACATCTAGGAGAAATGCAGAATAATTAATGAGCTACTGCCCTCAGATGTGTGTGTGCTAGGTGCTGCAGGAGGGACTGGTTGATGAGAGCCCATTGTTCTGACAGTGAGTCATGCCGTGGGTCTATTCTTGGCTATATGGCAATTTTAATTGCTTAAAGTAACTGAGAAGGGGAAAAAAGCAAAGATCAGCTGCCTTTGCATCTTCATGTTCCTTCCACAGTCTTTATGTCGACAAGAGGGAGGAAGAGGAGGTTAAGTGGGGAAGAGAAAACTGTGTGTCCAGAATAAGCAAATAGGCAAAAAGATGCATAACCATTTTTTTTCTACTTCTCACCAAATATTGAGCTCCAGATTAAAAAAGGGGGAAAAGGGGATTTATTGTTTGCTATTATTTTTTAAATGAACAGCTCAACTTAACTACATGTATCAAGTTGAACTCTGACCCACAGCAGACATCTCTGAATATGACATAACTGACCACAGAAACCTTTTTAAAGCCACCAGAGAAGCAGCCAGATCCCTGAGATGATAGAAAGAACAGAGTGATTGCATTTTAATTCCAGGGGGGATATTCAAAGTGCAGTAACTCAGAGAAAGGACGCTGGAGGAGAAGGAGCGGCTCTGGGAGCAAGGGACAGTCGAGATTGAGAGAGGAAGAGACAGAAGGAGACATCTGGAGGAAATGAGGTGAGATAAAGAGAAAAGAGGAAGTCTCACATGTCAAGCTCACAGTTTCATGCCTCTGAGAATAAGTGTGAACATGGTCATGGTGAGAAAAGGGACTAAAGCGCACAAACATATCCTGCGGGGATCCCTTAAAAAAAGAACTCATGCAAAAACACGTCAAACCAGATAAACCGTTTCTTCCAGAATTTGTGAACTCAGGCAAAAGAGCTGCATCCGATACAGGTTGAAGTACTTCTCCATGATCCCTGCTGTTATGGATTTAATGCCGAGAAAACATGCTAGAAATACTGCAGCGGCAGAACCAGTGATGCTAGTTTTATATCTGGACGCGTCGTCATATAAAAGTGTGTTCAAACAATTGTTTTTGTGGTTGTACTTAATTAATCCCTAATTGGGATATATTAATCCCCTATGTATAAATATATCCATAGACAGGTATATATATATATATATATATATAAAATAGATGTCCTCAGTATCTGAACTAAATTGGATCAACGGTTAGGAAGTTAAGTCTGAAAAACAATGTTTTTCATTAAAAGCTCCTTGCTTTTTGTTGGCGTTCCATGTTTTATGTTTTAATTAACTTGAAGTGTTTTGTGTGTGCTCATTGCCTCTGATGCTCATGGACTAGTACTATTATATGTTTCATCAGTGATGGGCAGTGATGGAGCTTTTAATTATTGCTGTGTTGTTGATTCTCACGACGTGTTTTTGTGGCTGACGGTTGTTTCATGTATTTTTATCCTGTCTCTCAATCTCACTTGTATGTTGAATTTGTATCGTCGTATTGTCTTGTTGTCGTTTTTTTACCTTTGGGACGCTGGAGCTCCCGTCTGCATTATAAATATACCTTTTATGTAAAAATAAAGAAACCTAGAACCTACTGAATAAAATATGAACTATTACATTAAAATGCACAAGATATACACAAGATAAATCTCACAAGTCGATTCATACGCCCCAGATTTGGAACAAATCGGACCACCAGTTGACATATTATGGCCCAGAAACATTTGCAGATAAAGCTCCCTCTAGTGTTGGAAATAGGAAACTGACCTATCCCAAAATCAGTCCAGTCCTTCCTTGCACTATATGTGTGTACATAATCCACATATGATCCGTCTCACAGTTTCTGAGTAATTGCCATAACATCGAGGATCTTTTAGGGTGACGGTCAAACATATTTCATCACATGTGCATCCCGGACACAGGCGGGAGGATAGACCCCCGCACTCACTCACACACACACACGTACACGTACACACACCCCATGTAGAGTTTTTGAAATGCTGGGCACCTGCAGAGCTGTGAGTCATCATCATTGATCCAAGCACCACAGGGCCACTCCAGAATTCCAAGTGGAGACCCTGGCTGATCGAACACTATTGCATCCCCCTACCCTCTACATATGAACACAGAGACACACACACACACACACACACACACACTCACACACACACACACACACAGCCCTCTAAGATGTGCCTGAAGTTGCCGTCGGCTGAGTGTTAATTACCAGTCAGCTCATTTCAGCTACACCGCCTAGAAACTGTTTATATCAGCTGCAAAGAGAACGGTAAGGTAAGTCCAACCATTTACACTATCTATCAACTTTATGTGAAAATGTTATTAGTTAATGCATATTGAAGGTAAGATTCTATATTAATCATCCTAGTTCTGATTTTATCCGTCAACCACCGATGAAAATATCTATTTCTTTAGCTCATGGTTAAATATTTAGCGAGAATCACATGATAGTCGTTGACTTTATCTGCTGCTTAGTGTTCAACAGGTTACACACAGTCTGTTTTAGGCTGACGGTTTCCTGCTGTGACTGGAATTGAGGCTGATGATCGCTGAGAGACTGAACAAAAACTGTAAAGGTCATAACACTCACAAGTGGCTCTTTTACAGCAGAATTGTTTCTAATCTTCTGAGTTTATCATGATGAAAGTCACCTTTCAAAACCTGTGCAGTCTCTTAATCCATTCTAAATGTGAACCGTAGGAGTGAACTCCCTCGTGTGCAGATCTCTGCCAGATTTACTGTCACGATGTATTCATCCAGTATATTCGGATTTTATCTGAAACTCCGGTTCAAGGTGAGATTAGTTGTAGGATGATTTGCCACAAAAAGGTCAAAATGTGACAAGTACGAAAAGCCACATTGACAAAAAATTAAGATCACAAGATTAAAATTCCTATTATCACGAGAAAAAGTCACAATTTTATAAGAAAAAAGTTGTAATTTTATGAAAAAAAAGTTGTAATTTTATGAAAAAAAAGTCATCATTTTATTAGAAGAAAGTCATTATTTTATGAGAATAGAATCGAAATGAGGAATTTGGAAAATCTTGTCAAGCTATATTTTCATAATAGTATACTGTAGGTTTGATAAATCAATAAATGTTAGATCTTTTGACACGCAGCAGCAGACACGCAGTGGTAAAAACCATGTGAGCTGTCCTACTTTTTAGTTGACAAAAGCCCGGGTTGCAAAACTTCCCTCCCTCTTGATTTCGACAGAACCCGCCGTTAGCTTGAACGCTGACTTGGCAGTACCATTGAAGCAATCAAGGCATTCTGGATCAGAGCAGCTGCCAGAGGTACTGGAGCGTCAAGTCATGAGTGTGCACATTCAATATTGGGCTCATGAGTCCGGTGATATGCATGAGTAGCTGCACACACACATAAACACACTGATGCACCAACGACTACATACGACACAAAGTGCTTCATCCCTTCAGAACTTTCGCCTGGAGAGAAAAAACAGTAACTAGCGTACCTTTGAAACACCAGGTGAAAGGGAAAAAATCAACCCGCTGGATTTCCATTTTTTCTATTATGTCAGACACATGATGTGTTGTGCTGTCTGAAGGGGTAAGATAAGGCAGAACTTGACAAATATCATGACATTATGAAAATAAAACACTGAAACTTTTTCTGAATGACAAGCTTCCGGCGTGAGATTCTCATCTGAGCGTTCCCAGATCTTCTCTGTTATAACGGATGAACTCGAATCTTTAAGTGAGTTCAACTCAGCCATGAAGGGATCACAAATCAGTGTCATTCCATTGATGGTCCCAAGCCAGGATAAATAGGGGAGTAGGAATTTTTGTCAAAAATATTTTTTATAAACCATAAATAGGTTGTAATTCAGCAGTGAAATGAAAATGGGAAGCAATTCTCGAGAAATTATTTGGTCAAGCATTTTTTTAAACAGCAGAAAAATCAGGCTAATAAAACCATTTCCCTATAATTTAATTTATCGTGAAAAAAGCCAATTTGAATGAGATTAGCTCAACCTTTTGGTAAAGCATGTTGTAGGAAAACTATTTGACCCTTATTAGACTGTTCTTGGTTGTATAAGTTACATAATTCTGTTAAGTTCTCCCCATTAAAAAGGATTTTCTCATTAGCCATAGTTAAAGCCTCTTCCTCGTTGGCCCCTTTGACCTGTGGTGTCCCCCAGGGCTCCAACCTCGATCCCTTACTCTTGACGATAAACATATCACTACTGGGTAATATTATAAACAGGTTAAGTCACATTTTCCAGTAAGAAATAGTGACTCAAAATTCAACACGTCCACGTTTTATTGACTAATAGTGTGTGTTTGTCCGTGTGTTTGGGTTCAAAGAAACAGATAGATTTGTTCTCACTTCTCGTGGCGCGTCTGCTCGGCGGTGGTTTCCATGGCGCACTCCAGCGAGCTTTGAAGGGACTGAAGCTGATTGGTTGTCTCCTTCAGCAAGAAGCGCGTCACAAACTGCTCCAGGTGTGTGGACTCCTGATAATCCTGTCAATACAAAGTTAAAGGAAGAAGAAAGAGGTTAGTGTGGGAGGAAGGATAGAGAGAAAAAACGCTAGGAACCAGAAGTTCCACGTGATAGTTGAGAGTCACTCGATGTCCACATTCCACCTGCTGATTCCAGTAAGAGCGTTCATTTTCATTTAGATTGTATAAGAGTGCTCCAGCAGAGGAAAAAAGATAGAGAAGAAGAAAAACCTGTCCAGGCTGTCATCTTCACATTCTAGATCACCGTGGTTTGGAACCAAAGCGGGTGTTAAATCTGATTTCACAGGAGAACCAAAACTAATTTTTTATCACCTGTCATGCACTGAACATAATATTCAATATCTGCTTCTATAAATTGATTATCATATTAAAACAAAGATCTTTCCTCATCAATCATATTTCCCCATGACACTCGTGCAGAATAAAGACATAAACAATTATGAAACACAATTATTTCAATTTAAATCGACTGCAGACACTTAAATAACTTTTAAACTGACCACTAATTTCATGTTTTGGTACGAGAAAGCACTTAGAAAGCACAGATTTATGATAAACTAAGAGCAAGAATCACAATCCAATCATAGTCTGACCCTCAGAATTAGATTATCGTAAAAACGTAAATCTAGAGTTAGTAATAGCCATGGTGCCATTATTAACGTTTATATATTCAAGAAAAAAATTCAACATCCCTGGAATATTTTAATTCATATTTATATATGCCATTAGAGATTGGACTCTTTCCTTTTTCTTTATATTTGCATGCACTTTATTCCTGTATTTTAATCCCTCGCCGCAATCCCTGAAAATAAGAGCCCTTAAATTACACTAAGCAGCAAATGAAACAAAGCATGTGCTTAGGCCATAAACAGAAATTGAACAGCTTTTTCTTGTAGGTATGGGATCATCATCATCATCAGCAGGAATCACTGACAGATACTGAAAGACTTCAGGGAGCAGCTACACTAGCGGTTTTCAAAGAACAGGCCTGCCTTGCGATGCTGAATTTATCTTGTGCGCACAAGATTTTTTTTTAAATGTCAAAGGACTTCAGGGGCTTCCACAAAATCCATAAAATAATATATGCATTATTGATTAAGAAATAAGCTGATAAATCCCTGTCTTGCCATGTGGCACAAATTCCTAGCCTTGGGGTCTTACTGTGTTGAGTTTGCATGTTCTCCCTTTGTTTGTGTGGGTTCTCACCGGGTATATGGATGCTACCTCCCTCAGTTCAAAGACATAAAAGAGGTGAACTGCTGACACTAAACTGCTTGTCGGTGTTAATTAGAACATGGATGGTTGTTGGTCTCTGTGTTGGCCCTGAGATGAACTAGTGAATTGTCCAGAGAGTAACCTTCCTCTTACCAATTGACAACTGGGATAGGCTTTGCATCCAGCTTTTGAAGAACCTTAACCACATACCATAGTTTGTTCCCATCACTTCATCAACATCATTTCATTGCATAGAAATTAGAGCTTTGTTTTACCCAATCAGATTTCTCCACTGCTGTCTCCGGGTAGAAAAAAACCCAACAACTCTGGGGCATTCATACTTAAGAGTGAAGACTTCTTCTGTTAAGACGAAGAGGACAATTTTTATTGATTCTCATATTTCTTAACCAATCAGATTTCCATTTTGTCCTGTTGGGTTTGCTCTTGACTTATCAGGAAATTCCCTCATACCTAGCACCTGCTTCAGCATTACAAATGCACGGAGACCTTTGTCAGCAAAGGTCTCCATGTCACTGGAAAAGAATATAATACTGGAGCTGAAAAACAGTGGTGTCCTATACGACTGTAACATTCAGTCATTTTATTAAAAAAAAAGAAAGGAGGATGAATTTTGTCTTCAGATGATGAACGGCTTTCTTGAGCCTAATTGATTTTGATGTAACGTAAAAAGCTGTTGATTATTCCTTGCTTTATATGGTTGCTGCTGTTGAGGTGTGATGAGGTCTAGATTCAGCGGTGCTGCCAAACTGCCTGTGGGCACGTATGTTTATACCCAGCAGCTTGACTGGATTCTGTGGGGAAATCTGTGTAGAATCCTCATAATGATACTTATATTTTATGGTATGTTTGCTTTCAGAGTGATCACATGAGTAAAAAGTTCAAAGAGTCATTTGAACCTTCAGTCATTTTTCAATCCAAGTAATTTTGCAACAATTATGCACCAAGTATTTTATCCTTGCGCAAAATTTGTCAGTGTGTGACTCAAGGCTATTTGCTTTCAGCAGAATATTTTTGTGTGTTTGTTCTCAAAGCTGATGGAAAGTAAATCAAACAGAATGAAATTTCACAAAGATTCCATTTGCTATGCCTGGATCAGCAGGACGATGGAGTGATGTTTGGAATCTAATCAAAGGATGGGGAATTAAGCTCATGCACTCCACAGCTGCTCCAGCAGACCTGAGCACCACATCTGTTGGCAACATCAAGTAACAACGAGAGATTTCAGGGAAACATTAATGCCAATTAGGTAAGAGAATGACTAATGTATGAATAGGTGTGTGTGTGTGAGAGAGAGAAAGAGAGAGAGAGACATAACAAGAATTAATTTTCAGAAGAAGCAATCAAGACGGTTTAGAATTTGGATTTGTTGTGTGACAGCGGAAGCACAAACATTACCTGAATACAACCTAAAAACTGACAAGAGCGTCGAGTGGTCCTCCCATGTGAAAAAAAACTCAACAGCTCCTCCAGAAAAGAGAGCAGATCAGATCTCTGACAGCAGGTCGGACAAACAGGTTGAATTAAAATGAATAACATGGACATTTAAAAAAAAAACCCATTGACATAGGGCTTGTTTGATCTCCTATCATTCTGACCTCCAGCAAATATAAACACACTCACACATGCACACGAATGCCCACATATGCACACAAACACACACACATACACACACACACACACACACACGCGCACGCGCATTCACCTGCACATGAATGTTTGTTCAATCAGTGAGTGAGTGAGTCATGACCAAAGTGGTAAAGGTCATTCTCCTCCATCTGTGTATAAATTATCTCCTGTGAATTGCATCTTGCTTGTGTGTGTGTGTGTGTGTGTGTGTGTGTGTGTGTGTGTGTTTGTGTGTGGGCAGCGCCAATCTGCAGTCATTTCAAACAGCTGTCCTACTTGATTTTTCCCTTTTTATTAAACAAAAAATCAAAGTAGTTCCTGCTGAAGGCAGTGCATTGCTACTAAAATGTGTAATAGCACAGACACACCGCATAAGAATAATATAATAAATAGTATAATAACAGTTAAACACGCTGGCAAATGGAACTTTCCACAGAAATAGTTTCACAAAGTTCTCCACAGAAATAAAATAAAAATCCATTAAAACATTCAACCAGTAAAAAAAAAAAGAAAGTGGAAATATACATACATGTATAGATATATACATTTATACACACTGCTTCGTGTAGTATGTCCAGCTTCATGCAGCCAGAAACAGAGACACACAACAGGCCAAGAAAGAGGGCATTATCAAAAATTGAGAAACATTAATAGTGAAAACTGAGACTCTGAAGATAAATGGACTGAAAAATCCACTTTTATTCTTCTTGCATTGAACGATGTGACGCCTATCCACCTAATCTGCACGGAGTCTAATGTTATTGTCAGAAGTGGAAATACTAGACGTCATTAAGCAGCAACGGCGCAGAGGTCTGAGGTAAGGATGCGATTAAAAACAATTAATTCAAAGCCCAGAATGATTCTTTCACATGACAACCAGCAGCATACAAAGGTTTGCAGAGAATACAGGGAATTCGAAATCACAAAACAATTCCATTTACAGAAGGTGAAGTAGTAAAGGAGTGTATGAATGCTTTTTCTGAAACACTTCTAGATTGAAAGTGAGGACTTGAAGAAAATTGGGTGCAATTTTGGGCAAATAGAAATGAAATGAAACTCTCCTCGACTCTAGAGAAGAATCAGAAACAGATAATATGGCCTCCCTAGTTTACATGACATTCTTCAAATGACCTCAACTTAGAATTGCAAGGCAACAAACATCTGCTTTGGTGTCCGTGGCGGAAGGAGGTTAAGTTTTTTTTTGTCTTTCTGTCTCTTAGCAGGATTACAGAAAAACAAATGGATGGATTTGCGTAACATTTTTACAAAGAGGTAGAGTTTGGCATATCCAACAGATGATCAAACTGTGGTGACGTTAGGGGTTTTACAGCATTTAAAAATAACAAAATAAGCTGTTTGGAGTTGTGACGTCACAACTGTGTCTATTATGTCCTTGATGTTGTTTTGGGGGTGGAGCTCGGGGGCTCGGTGAGCTGAACAGAGATGCTGAAGTGGAAGGTGCGAAATACGACCGGCTACTTGAGTATCTTAACAAAAACCGCCTGGGAGAGATTTTTGTTAGATAAAGGTTATGCCAATAGAATTTCACTGCAAAACTGTCAAAACTCACTTCTCTCTTTTTTAAGAAGAATTCAAATGTGATCTTAGAATTATTAATTCAGTCTGGAATAAAAAAAAACATGAGCCAGTATTTTTATCTGACTTTTCCAACTTCAGCAGGAGAGGCAAGTTAACTTGATGGATCTCTTGCAACTTTTATTGAATAACCCTGATATATTTCCTTAGTCTAATCCCCTGCAGAGACGCAGGAAGCTAAAATCCAAGCAGTCACTGGGTGAACGGAGAGTCGGACCCGGTACTGGTCAGAAGTTTATCACAAGGCCAAGGCAAAAAATTAAAACACATTCTCACAAAAACAGTTATTTAGAATTACAATTTAACCGAACCTTCATTTATTTGAACTGTGCAAGTTACCAAACGCACCCAGATGAAACAAATTGTCATACTTGCAAAGTACCAACAGAGAGGCCGGAGCCCATCAGAGGGTCTGTTCAAAAATGTTAGGGTGCGTTATGATTTTTGTACCTCATCACAGCCTGCTACATATTTAGATCAATACTAGATAGCAAAGGGACGACAAAAATTATCAGCATGTTTTATTTCCCCTCACAGAAGTGAAAGAGTTTTAGCCCCATCTACATCTCTGCTGTGTTTTATGCTGTTCTGACCTTTTTTATATAAAAAAAAAAGAAAATCTCCTGTAGTGAAAACTTTATCAAGCATGAAAAATTGGTTTAGTGATATTAAAGGTATTTATATTCCGTGTTCCTGTAAGAGTTGAAATGAACCCTTTAATGTCCTCGCCAAGAAAACAATATTATGCAAAAATCATTTCTTTGCTGTTTTTATTTATTTCGGGCATTCATTAATTTAATTCAGTATTAAATGTGAAATGACGGATTATTTGGTCATGAATGTTTTTTAAAAAAAATCAGGCAAAAAAAAAAAAATTCCATGAAGACATGTTAGTTATCGTGGAAACTAGCCAATATTAATTAGATTAGCTCAACCTTTTGTTAAAGCATCTTCACAACCTCAACTAAACTAAAATATTTAAACTGCCATGACCATTAATCTTCGCCCTTGAGAGTTTTCATGTGTTGAAGCTGGATGTCACCATGTGTTATCTCTCCACACTAATAAGAAACCCCCTCTGACAGATGCACCGTTTGAGTCCCACACTCTCTCTGCTGGAGCCACAGTCAGACATGTCTGCCTGAATGCAGATCTGACGGGCGATTTGTGATTCACAGCATGTGTTATATGCTCCAGATGAGGTACGACGGGGGGAAAAAGACGCTCTCTCTGCAGATCTACGGCTCCGAATATCCTCACCTTTTTTCTCTGTATAATTCAGCCCTTCTGTAATCATTTACCTTCATCTCTGTCTATTTGCCTCTCTCTCCCTTGTCACCCTCCTCCGCCTTCATCTCCACTCTGATAATGTAAGAGATACTCACAGCTCTACAGTAAAATCAAGAGGACTTAAAGCCCATGAAAGAGTTTATTACAGGGGAGCTGAGGTGCTTGCTGAGAGATTTGAAGCCAGTATTTTCACGACAATTTGAGTAAATCACTTCTTCTTATTACAATGTGGACTTTAGTGACAAGCCAGTGTGATGATAACTGTGTGGAGATTCTGTCACAAAGGGCTGTCACAAGGGTTTAATAACATAGTAATAAACGTTATTAACATAATAAACATTATTCAGTTATGGATAGTAGTTTTACCCAATTTGCTTTAGCAAATTATTTTCCTGTAATCGCGATTTACATATTTCCATATTACATATCAATTCATGTAAATTGTAACACACACACACACACACCACAAAAATACTGATAGGGCTTTTGCAGGTTATCACAATCACCATGGTCCAAAAAACAATTATTGTCCATAATTTCATTTAGTAACTAGGACTAGGCTGTCATCCCTGACAGCAAGGTTATATCCCTGAAAACCCCCCATCCCCTGCATTGTGCAAGCAAGATGCAAGATGACAGTCATCTCCCAACCATATGCACAATTATGTCCAAACTGATGAATACAAATCTACACAAGGAGATTAACCTTGTATATATATTATTTCAATATAATAATTGATATTTTACTCAGTATGGGGAGAAACACAGTTTCTCTTCCAAAACTTCCCCATAAGTCCAATTGTGTCTAAATTTTGTTCATATGAATTAACAGAAGGAAATCTGTTTTGCTCTATTACTGAGATCAGAAGAAATAATTTAGTGTATTTATCTTCATTATTTAGTCACCATAGGATCGTATTTTAGGGCATATTGCTGACTGTGTTGAAATTGTTGAGTTGAATCAATATGGACCGTTTGTAATTATTAAGTGGTAACATTGAATTTGAGGAGTTAAATCTGGGGGATTGCTTGTACAAAACAGGGGATTTGGGGTTTTTCGAGGTCCTCGGGGTAGACCTAGTTTTCATCTGGGGCTCCTTCCGATGTTATTAAGACAAATGACCGAATATGGAAAATGTTAAAAACTCATATTGCATTTCAAATGTTAACTTTTGAACATTTGAAAACAGTGTTTATTTACAATTTGGACACATTTCATTAATGTGATTGCATCGAAAACTCTGATTTGTTGTTTGATTTAGGATGAAAAAGTAAACAAATATAGTAGCTTTGCAAAAACACTCTCTATAACACTCTATAAACACTCTCTCTATCTCAATTGGCAATTAATTTGTTTTTTCCTTTCAACGACTTACCTTCTTTGTTTTGTCCATGGCCTTCAGTATGGAGAAATTGAGGTCTTCTAAGGCAGCAAGAACATTCTCATATTCACCAAGGTGCTGGGAGAAATACTCTTCATAGCAGAGACACAAAAAAAAAAAAGTAATTTCATGGGTAAAACAACTTGAATAGGCCTCTGAGTGCTGGGAGAAGAAAAAATACCATTCAGTCAATGTGTTTCCCAATTGCCACAGATTCACTCAATTTTCATCTTTCTGTCTTCTCTTTCTGATTGTAAGAAGAGTGTTTATCTTCAAACAAAAGGAAAATAACAGAATCTAGGGTCCACCCAACTGCCAAACCCCACTATATAACATATTTCAAAAGTGGTTGTGGTTGTGCTGAAGGACAAACTTACCGCAGAGCTCATCCGTATCAACGTTGCTGCAAAATAAAAACAGAAACAGAGGCATTTAAATAACTAGATGATTAAGAAAGTTTCCAATGTTAAAGGAAGTGACAGACTCATCTTTCATCTCAGCATCTTTCCTTGACTATGATTTTGGAATGACTGCATGATTACATACAAGTCAGCCATAACATCAAAGCCGCCTGCCTAACATTGTGTAGATCCCACGGCCCCCTCAGGGGTGGGTCAAATACCGAAAAAACACTGTTATTCAGATATAACTTCCTAAATGTTAGTCTGATTTGGACCAACTTTGGCGCATATGAATAGAGGAGGAGCTTCTTTAAAGAAGATGCGTTTTTTCTGATTTGAACGTCATATTTAATTTGAGGAGTTCAAATCAGGAGAATTGCTTTTACAACGGAGGTGATTGGGTGGTTTTCTGGGATCTACCCGTTTGGTCAGGGATGACAGAATAGGCCTAGTTTTACTTCTGTTCCACACAAGCTGTAGTTTTCAGAAGAAATAAAGAGATAAATGAAGAATTGTTTTATCGATTGAACCCTAAGAGCAGTAGAGGACGGACAATAACGGAGGAGGTAAAACAGGAGAACCCAACTAATCTTTATTGTCTTTATTGTGTGGTTTGAAATTTGTTTTGAGATTTAAAGGTACATTATCTACTTGCGTGATGGACCAGTGAAGCTTCCTTATTAACTTTCTTATTCTATAGTTGTGAAACTGTGAGCAATTTAAGGATCAAGGAGAGTTATGAAATAATCTATCAAATTCAAATCTGTTATTAAGGCCAAAATGGTTTTTTAAAATGCGGAAAAGAAAACACAGGAGCTGAGCTTCCTCACCGCCAGCCACCACTTTGGAAGTTCTGAGTATCAACAACAGGCAGAGAAGTTTAAACATTTAAAATTGGCATGTCACACTGTGAATATACCCCACTAGAAATGAGAGTCCTGCATGAAAAGGTTAGGTAAAAAAATTGTATTATAGCTAAATTTATTTTAAATGTAAAAACTGTCTTAGGTGGAAGTATTTCATCTAATCATTAAATCGTTACTTAGATTATATGAAAAATGCTCTTTATTGAATATTGAATTAAAGACGAAGGAATTAAATGACTTACTCTGTGTTATGAGTGTCAATCGTGTGGAAGAGCTCCTTCAATTCCTCAGATGTCAAGACTCCATCAGAGAAGTAGACATTAAATTCATCGAAGGACAGTTTTCCATCATCTGGGGAGAAAAGATTGATACAGTTCAATTTCTGAATAAGTACCTCCATGAATCATCACTTGTTCAAATATCCATCCTGGTTTGTGTCTGAAACAGTAGTGGAAGAAGGAATCACAGTCTTTATTTATTTAAAACGTCTCGCCGCTTGTTATGATGCTTCTCCTATCGTCTCCTCCAGACTGGATTACTGTAACGCACTTCTCATCGGGATCCCTGATAAAAGTCGTCAAAGACTTCAGTATGTTCTAAACAGTGCTGCAAGGATCCTGATGAGAGTTCGTTCATCACCCCCGTTCTTCACTCCCTTCATTGGCTTCCCATCTCCACCAGAGTTGATGAAGATCTCTCTCCTCACTCACCAGTGTATCCATGGTAACGCACCCCCCTACCTAAAAGAACTACTCACCCCACTGACCTCGACACCATCCCTCCGTTCTACCCGCTCATACCGCCTCCTCCTTCCCCAGACTAAGCTCAGCACCATGGGTGATCGGGCCTTCTGTTCTGCTGCCCCTCGTCTATGGAATGCCCTCCCTGACCATCTGAGGGCTCCACAGATGACTGACATATTTAAAAAAGGACTTAAAACTTTCCTTTTAGCAGAATGTATAAATTTTAATGAACATTGCTTCTTTTTAGTCATGTTTTTACACAGCTATTATTAGATTTTTTATTGATGCTTTTATCTGCTTTTACTTTGTGGCACTTTGAGATTTGATCCAAATGTAAAGAGCGTTATAAATTAAATGTATTATAACTATTACCATTATTAATACTTCTATGGAGTAAAACTATACAGGAGTTTAACCAGAAAAATTTACCAAATGCAAACATATCATAACACAACTAGGCCTTCACTGCCATCCCCGACAACAAGCCCCGAAAAACCCGTTTTCCCATGCATTGTACGATCAGTGGCCCTGACTAATTCCTCTAATTGAATGTGACTCATGAATAATACCAAACAGTCCATATCGGACCAAGGAGGTAATGTCTGAAAAACTGTGGGGGTTTGTTTTACAAGTAACGGCTGTTCCCTTTCCAGCTGGCCAAAGTGGATCATCTGTTTCCATCCATAATCACTGCTGGCACCCTGCTGGAAAGCAGTACCAATGACAGCATTTGTTAACTCAAACACAAACAAGTCCGTTTTGTGTTCAACATAGTTTTATGCGGGACATATTTTTACGCCTGATGCCCTTCCGGACAAATTCCTCCCTCATTACTCTGTGCTCTGGACCGGAAATAGAAATAGACTGACTAGGAACCCTTATGTGGCTTGTTGGAGTAAAATATGAACTATTACTGTAAAAATATAACATATATAAGATAGATCTCCTCGAGTCGATTCATATTCTCTGAACTCGGAAATCAAGACCAACAGTTTGGAAGTTATGTCTGAAAAACAGTGTTTTTCATTAAAAAAAAAAGTTCCCCCTTGTGAGTAAAAATATGAACTATAGAGCCAAAATTTTAGACGTGGAGATTGTTGCAGGAGCAATTTATTACTTTTGTTGTGCAATATAATGTTGTTAATCAAATCTATGAGACAAATATTGTTATGGTGTGACAATGAAAATGACAAAAAACCTGCTCAACTGTTTGGTTGAGCACATTTTAAATCACGATTATTAATTGAGAAATGTGACTCAACCGGTTTATGATCTGACCCAGTGGTAGCATGTATATGCTTAAGAGTAAGGGTCTGACGATAGAGCCCTGGGGGACACCACAGGTCAAAGGGGGCACTCAGGAAGAGGCAGTAACCATATAGGTTCTAATATATAACCATACCATATGTATGATTTTTCTTTTGGCATATTAAAGCATGTGAGAAATTACTAAACAGATATATGCACCTTTATAAAACCAAAAAAAATCGAATAAGGGTGAAATAGTTTTCTAAAAACATGCTTTACCCAAAGATTGAGCTATTCTAATTAACATTGACTATCTCCCATTTTATCAGTCAAATTTTTTATCTGTTTTTTTTATTATCTAAATACATTCTTGACCAAAAGGATTTGTCATTTCATGGTAAATTTAAATGTCCAAGATATTAAATGTATATATGCCCCAAAGAAAAAACTTTGACTGAGGCCTTTATGTAAGAGAAGGAGAAATAGAGCGTACGGTTTACTTTGACACAGTCACTCCTGATTTAACAGTTCAATACTTAACATCTATCCTTTGAACAGTCCCTCTGGGATACGGTGGTGTCTTTCCTTTTGAATGAGTCTGTAATTCAGTTACATTCCTCTGCTGGCCAGTGAGTGGACGTAAAAATGACTGTGGAGCAACAGCTTCAATAATAATTTAAGTCAACCCATCACACCGATTTAAGTAATCAAACAATTTGAGTCACCTAAAGCAATCCCTCATTTGGATTCTGTCACGATAAAAGCCTAAACTTATTCATGTGGTGAAAATCAGCAAGAACAAGGAGCCAACCCCAAACATGTCCTTAAGCAAAGGGAGACATTGATCCACAGAACACAGTTTTCCTACAGCTCTGGCTCCAGTAGGTTCTGTCTGTGTGACACGAGGCGGCAGATCGTTCCGTGTTTGTTTGCCGCTGACCTGCTGCTCTGGAGGTAATGCTCGCTGTGAGTGTCCAGCCACTGAGCAAGAGCCGTCCTCGGAATATGCGCAGAGGCAAGCACAACATGCATTTAAATCAAGACACACAGTGACTCAATGGCGGTAAGCTCAGAAATAATCTTGGAACAGACTTGACATATAATTGATCCTGCTTGTACATCATTAAAAACAAACATGTGGGAGGATTTCTCATCCCGCTGCATGACAAGACCTGAAATTATTCAAAGCGTGGGATGGACAGTTAATGAATAATGAAGCGTGTCAAGCCATGTGAATCCTACTTTCTGATTAGCCAATTTTGCACGTAGAGAGACACATTTTTGATGACAGCGTCTCCGTCAGCGGGTCAGATGCAACCAGATTTCACTCTGTTACTCGACGACGAGACATTCAATTTGTTTGACGATCTAAACCAGGGGGAATATTTAAGGAGATGTGTGAAGAAGAGTTCAGCAGCATTATAGTAGCAGCATTATAGTAGCATTATATTTTATGACGCACGTTAGTTTGACATTAAAAGATAAATTTCTGAGAACCGTCATCTGTAGTCTTCTAATCTGTACAACATAATACATTCATTTAGACACAGTTCCAAAATCAAAGTAATTCACTGGACGTGATCCTTTTGTTATTGTTTCATTATACAAAAACCTTCAACAAATCATACTGACTGTAAAGTCAAAACAACAAACTTGATTTTGCAGAGATTGCATCACGATTTATTGATTTATATTAATAACTAGGTCTATGCTGTCGTCCCCAACGGCAAGAGTATATGTCCCAAAAAAGGTCCCAATCCTCTGTATTAAATAAACCCCCAGAAGTTATCCCCCCCCCCCAAAAAAAAGGAAAGAAAAAAAAAAACATTCCCCCAGTGAGCTCATTCACTCATTATTCCTAATTTGTCCTGGATAAAGCACGAACTATGAGAGTAAAATATGATGTGAACAAGATAAATCCCCTCAAGTGTAAATTGGAAAAGAATTGGACCGACGGTTAGGACTCTAAATCAGGGTTTTAAATATAAATTTCCAACAAGTGAGTAAAATATTAACTTTATCTCCAAGAATTTTTGAGTAATCATTTTCAACTGTTGGTCCAATTTATTCCAAATTAGTTGCATATGAATCGACTCGAGGAGATCAATCAATCAATCAATCTTTATTTATATAGCGCCAATTCACAACAACAGTTGTCTCAAGGTGCTTTCCAGAAAGAGCAGGTCTAGACCAAACTCTTTATATAATTATCTACGGAGACCCAACAAATTCCTCCGTGAGCAAACACTTGGTGACAGTGGCGAGAAAAACGGCCTTTTAACAGGCAGAAACCTCGAGCAGATCCAAGATTCAGGGTGGACGGCCTACTGTCATGACCGGTTGTGTTTGGAAAAAAAGAGAAAGAGACAGAGAGAGAGAGACAGAGAGTGAGAAGCTTATGGGGAAATACTATACAACAATAATAATAATAATAATAATAGTAATCATCATCATGAGCATCTTGTTATCAGTGGACATTGAGCAAGTCCACAGCAGCAGATGCAATCACCAACCATGTGACCTTACAGGGCGAGAAAACACAAAGACTCCAGGGAAGAAGTCAAGTTAGTAACCTGCATTAATCCAGTAACATGCAATAATCCAGTAACATGCATTAATCCAGTAACATGCATTAATCCAGTAGCATGCATTAATCCGGTAACATGCATTAATCCAGTAACATGCATTAATCCAGTAACATGCATTAATCCAGTAACATGCATTAATCCAGTAACATGCATTAATCCAGTAGCATGCAATAATCCAGTAACATGCATTAATCCAGTAACATGCATTAATCCAGTAGCATGCATTAATCCGGTAACATGCATTAATCCAGTAACATGCATTAATCCGGTAACATGCATTAATCCAGTAACATGCATTAATCCAGTAACATGCATTAATCCAGTAACATGCATTAATCCAGTAACATGCATTAATCCAGTAACATGCATTAATCCAGTAACATGCATTAATGCAGTAACATGCATTAATCCGGTAACATGCATTAAAGTGAGAGGGATGTATAAAGCGGGGCAGTGAGAGATGAAGAGAGAAAAGCTCAGTGCATCATGGGAGATCCCCCAGCAGTCTAAACCTATAGCACGATAGCTAAGAGCTAGCTTATGCCAGCCTTAATTATAAGCTTTATCATAAAGGATGGTTTTTAAGCCTACTTTTAAATGTAGAGAGGGTCTCTGCCCCCCGAACCAAGATTGGAAGATGGTTCCAGAGGAGAGGAGCCTGATGGCTGAAAGCTCTGGTTCCCATTCTACTTCTGAGGTCTCTAGGGACTACAAGTTACCCTGCATGCTGGGAGCGCAGAGTTCTGATTGGACAATATGGAACTATGAGCTCCTTCAGATACGTTGGTTCTGACCGTTAAAGGCTTTGTAAGTGAGCAGAAGGATTTTGAATTTGATTCTAGATTTTACTGGGAGCCAATGAAGGGAAGCTAATACAGGAAAGATATGTTCTCTTAACCTGGTTCTGGTCAGCACACGTCCAGCAGCGTTCTGGATCAGCTGGAGCGTGATCTATCTCGCTTTTATCATATTTTAACCTAATAGTTCATATTTTACTCAGTAGGGGGAGCTGTTTTCTCAAAACACTTGTTTCAAACATTGGTACAATTTAGTCAGTAAGAATCAACTCGAGGAGATCTATCTTGTTTACATAACTTATAACTGATCTGTCCAAAAATCAATCCAGTTCTTCCTCACACTCGGATTAATGTTGGCATAAAATTTTAAAATGATCCATGAAATTCTTTCTGAGTTATCACATGAACACGAAGGATCTGCGGCGGTGATGACGAGTCCATAATGTACCCAAATTTTCAGGGATAAAAGAATGATATACATTTAAAGTTGTTCTCATTGTGTGATTTAAGGTTAATTAAGTAAATATTCACTGACAATTTGACTGACAATCTTTTACGCAATCCTTCTCCCCAAACATTTGAGGATATTTTCATCCGTCAATCATTTTCTATAACCGCTTATCCTTTGTGGGGTTGCAGGGGCTGGAACCTATTCAAGCTGACAAGTAGTAGGTCATCACAGCACCAAAACACAGAGAGACAAACAAACATTCATGCCTCTATTCACACAAACAGGCAAGTATACTGCTTTTTTTATTTGGACTGGTGGTGAAGGCTGATGGACCTTGAGGGCATCCATACAAAAGCCCCACTGAAATGCCACAGGTCTGGATTTGGACCCAGAACCTTCCTGCGGTGAGGTGACTGTGTTTACCTTAGCATCATTGTATGCCATTCAGAATTAATAAACATTGTATGTTTTAGTGCTGGGCACAAAACTTTTCTTAAAATATACTTCTGTGTGAAGTTTCCCCTCAGTGTCTGTGAACTCAAGGCTTCAGGTTTCCACGCCACACTCTTTTATCCTGAACTGAAATTGCCCTGTAAACTAATTGTGATGTCAAATATTATGCTTATACGCCATTTTACAGGCTAAAAACTTGTGCTAAATTTGAGAGAAAAATGCATCAAGAAGAGGAACAGTTCTCGTTTTTCATGAAATCAATAGTAACCTCAGGAGATAGACGCCACTCTTGGGTTGATGTTATAACATTACTCTAAACAATAAAGCAAATAAGCATATTTCAAAAAAAATGTCAGAATACTCCTTCAATAAGGAAAAAAGCAGAAAGGAAGGCTATCAAGGACGTCCATCCATCCAAGCTGAGTGCTCTGAACTTTCTCTCAAAGAGAAGTCGATAAAAACCGAACAGCCTCGCATTTTGATTTAATGAGTCTGCTGTTTAGTTACGACTGTCTGACAGACTTATTTGCTTCCCTTGCATTTCGATTCAGTCAAAGTTATAATGTAATTCCTTTGACTCACAGACTACAAGCAGTCTGTATTATAGAATACAAAGAACATTATTTCCTCCTTTCTGTACCAAAAGCCTTTCCTTCATTGTAGAGTAGGTAGGAGCAAAAGTGACAAAAAGTGGAGATAAGTCTGGAGTAAAACAATAACACACTAGAAAATGAAAGTAGCAGATTTTTTCACTGAACGTCCAGCTCCGCGCCATGACCATTACTAGAAACATCTCAAACGGTTCAAATTTTGACATTTTCCTTTTTTGATGTTCTGACACTCAACCTCAGTGGGCATGGTCAGTACCCTGTTTCCATGGAAACGGAAATAGTGTCAGCAGACAGTCACGATTAGAATTTCATTGAGAAAGTGCATCGGTTCTCACGCATAAGAGAGAGACAGCGAGAGAGAGAGAGAGAGAGAGAGAGAGAGAGAGAGAGAGAGAGAGAGAGAGAGAGACACACACACAGAGAGACAAAGAGAGAGACAGAGAGAGAGAGAGACAGAGAGAGCGAGACAGTGAGAGAGAGAGAGACAGACACACACAGAGAGAAAGACAGAGAGACAGAGAGACAAAGAAAGACAGAGAGAGAGACACACACAGAGAGACAAAGAGCGAGAGAGAGAGAGACACTGAGAGACAAAGAGAGAGAGAGAGAGAGAGAGAGAGACACACACAGAGAGACATAGAGCGAGAGAGAGAGAGAGAGAGAGAGAGACACACACACAGAGAGAGACACAGAGAGAGAAAGAGACACAGAGAGACACAGAGAGAAAGAGAGAGAGAGTGAGTGAAGAAGTGCCAAAGGCAGAGTGTGTTTGTGTGGACGGTTTTTTGGTGCAATATTTACCGTTTTTATCAGCTCTCCGTAAAATCTGTAGGGGTAGAAAAGTGAAAGAGGAGGGACGTCAAAAAGGCTTGACATCAAAGTTAGAGTAAATGAGAGTGAGGATCATCGATCACACTCTGAAAAGCAGTGTGAGTAAATTATTGATGTGCAGTCCAAGGGACCACGGGAGATGAAAGACAGAGATGCAATGACCACACCAGCTTTAAAACCCCCTCAAAGTAGTGGAGCCCACTTTCACATGTTGTCAGAGGAATGCTAAAATCTGAGCATCTGATCCATTAAAAGAATTTGTTAAGTTAAATGAGAATCCAAATTATTTTTTTTTATCATCCATCCCATGATATTCACAAAAATCTAACCTTTCATTCATGTAACATAATTAAAAAGACATTACATTCTTACCATAAAACAATTATTTTTCTCTAAATCATGGGTGCCACAATTATTGCCACCCCCAGGAACTCCTGTGACTAAAAGGTAAGTGAAGCATATTTCCTGTCATATATTACATTTTTAGTTTCACCTGTTTGAGTAGGGACTCTCAAGTGGTGAACAGGGACTTCCTGTTTTACTGGCGGTATAAATATGAGGTGACACAGGCCTAATTCTCTTTTGCGTTTTTCACAATGGTAAAGACCGGAGAACACAGCAACGATTTGTGACGAAAAGTTGTAGAGCTGCTTAAAATCTGGCAATGGATGCAAGAAATCTCTCAACGGTTCAAAATGTCAGTTTCAACAATTAGATCAATAATTGCGTAGTTTAAAGACACTGGAGATGTTAGAAGTCAGCCTGGAAGATGATGTATCTACAAACTGCCCTGGAGCAGAAACCTCCGACAACCCCTCCTAAAAATATGTAATCACAATCTGTTAACATTTTCAGTTGATTCCTCTCGTCTTAATCATCTCATTCTAACAAGTCTTACATCCATGAGGGTAAATTATAGTAATTTCGGTAAGACTGTACATTTGATGGTTCTTTTGGGTTTTACCCTCCATCGCCATGGCTACACACCAGCATGCAAATAAGACAAAGCACAAACTGAGACACAGCCAATTTAACCTGAAAGTGACCAACAGATGTAAAGACACAACAGGAGCGTCCCTCCACCAACCATCTCGCCTCTGAAGACATGCTGCGCTTTCATTATCAAACACTCGGTGTGACATCAGTGGAACATCTGATGCGGTGGATTCAGCTTTCCTCTTGGTTCCCATGTGTGCATGCTCCAATGCTCCTCAAACATCTCAGACAGCCAACAGGTTTAGAGATAGGACATCACAAGTGAATGAAAGACTGGAGGAATGAGGGGGATATAATTAGGCTGTGGGCGCTGAGGCAGAATTAAACAGTGGAGGGAAAACACTTGAAGAAGGTTTTTGTTATAGAGGACGTCCATTAGGATGTAGAAAAAATATTTGAAAATTATGTTTTTGTCTAGATAAGCTTTATTAGGAAAGGTTGAGCAAGAATTAAACTTGGCTTTTACAAAAAAAATTGCCTCATTAACTTCCTATGTGGGTTTGACCACTGACATAAAGATGGATGACAAGCCATTGGAATTCTCGCACGATGGAATTTAATTAAAGGTCAGTCCTGTCATATTAACAAGGAACCCTGTTTCCTCTGCATGCATTATGCGGGTCTGTGTGAACAAATACCTCCAACAGGTGACCGAGAAAATCAGTTTAACACAGGTTCCAGAATTAAAGTGCATCGAAGTAAGGAATTCCTTACATTCCTATGGATGCAGCAAAATGTGTTTTAATCATGGAAGGTTTTTGTTTAAACGCTATTGTTAGATAAATTATGCTAAATTAAAGTGACGATTATACTTCATTTCGAAGTCTGTGCACTGTAAATCAAAGTGCAAGTGTTAATAGTGAGGATGATACACATTTGTACTTTAACCAAGTATTTATAATTAGTTTTACTTACATCATTGAAAATAGACATTCCCTTTTTGAGCTCAATTTGCTCATTGGTCTCCTCAGACACACTCTGGACCTCTTCTGTACAGTCCATCATTCACGATCAAGTAGCTCTTGCAGACTGCAGCGGAATGTTTACGCTTCGGGAGAAGAGCAACTCCGTAGAGTCAAGTCAGCCATGACAGAAAACATGGCTTCCGGGTGTAGATTTTCACAATACAGTAATTCAGTATGGTTAGTAAACCATAGTATGGCTATCCGTCCTAATTTTGTTCGTCGTCTCATTCAATTACTTTTTTCTACGAGCACTTTGAAGACAATTTTCACTGGGTCTTCGCGCACGAGGACTCACCAAACGCTTAAGTTTTATTTTGAAATAAAATTCACCCTGCTTCCGTTTCAGCTGTCTGATTCCAGACCTGTAAACACATCACATCTGTTGCAGACAAGTGTGAAATGTCATTGCACTGCAGACTGACCTTAGTTAACCACCGGGGGAAGTTATACATTTTGTGTAGGGGTGGATGCTGGGACAAGAATTGGATATCAGATGTGTATTCTGGATCATCCTTTCACCTTCACGATCATTAAAGAGATATTGTCGATTTTACTTGCCAATATCATCAAAAACGACATGAAGAAATGTGTTGCATGTGAATTGACTCAAGGAGGCCTATCTTGTTTCATGTTTGCAACATTAATATGATTAGATCATATTAATTGCATGCAACTCACTCAACTCACTTAACTTTTCCAAGGTTCAGTCAAGTTGGCTAGAATGAATATGACTGAGTAGACATGTTTGGGGGGTTGAGGTATTTCTGTTACGTCATATTTTTTTGGGTGTTAGCTGAATTCCATTCAGTAATGTTGGCCCAAATAATTTTACTATTGCAAAATGAGTTTGACCAACCCAATTGGGTAACATTGGATCTTCATTCATTATTATCTACTGCTTATCCTGTTCAGGGTCAAGGGGGGCTGGAGCCTATCCCAGCTAACATTGGGCGAGAGGCAGGGTTGACCAATATCACATGTTTTTGGTCTGCGGGAAGAATATGGAGTTCCTGGACAGAATCCACACAGACACAGGGAGAACATGCAAACTCCACACAGAAAGGCCAGCAGATGTGGATTTGAACCCAGTACCTTCTTGCTGTTAGGCAGCAGCGCTAACCACTGCGCCACTGTGCCATCCAATGTTGGATCTATTCCAAAAAATTAAGTTGAATTAACACTATTAAATAAATCGGAGCTAATCTATTAACAGATTAAATTGTAGAAACCCAAGTATAACAAGTTAGACTGATGTTCGTGCTTAATCAATAAAAAAACAAAAAAAACGCGTGATACACATTTTTTAAAACATATTTTAAAGAGGGTTTTTTTTTAGTGCAGCAATTTTCTAACGTAGTCCATTACAATAGACAATAAGATGAACTTTTGGAGAAAACATTTCACATGGGCACCATCGTTTGCAAATGCGAAATCTAAATCCAGGGTCATAGTAAAATAGTTTACCCGCAATAATTTTCAAACTTCATTAAACTGTCTACAAAATGTAATTTCCCCATGTTTTTATATATTTGAGAAAACTTGTTAAGCTTAAAACACAACAGCAAGTGAAAGTTTTGGATTAAGGGACATAATTTTTTGTGGTAATTGTCAGACTTCGTTTACTGCACGAATCACACCATAATTGATTAGAATGTCCGTAAATATAATAATAAACAGCTCACAAAGCTGCCCACGTTTGAATGCTATAAGAATATGTAATTAAGTATATGGCCCTAATTTTTGTCAAAATATTTAAAATATAAGATCAAGTGTAGTTTAAACTTAAATCTATTACCATTTATTTATGGCTGTCTTAAATATTTCAACTCTGTAGTAGAAAGTGATGTAATCAAGGGTTGCCACATTTATTTACTCCTTAAAGTAGAATACATTAATTTACAATTACATTCCAATTAATTATAGTAACAGCATTATAAAGTAGCTGTTGTCTCATCAAACATTTTGAATTATAATATAATTATATACTGTACAACACTGCCATCTAGTGGACAGTTATAAAAGCACAGAAATAATAATAATACATTTCATTTATAATGCACCTCACATTTGGATCAAATCTCAAAGTGCTACAAAGTAAAAGCAGATAAAAGTATCTATAAAAAATAAAATAATAACAATATTAAAGCCAATCGAGAAGAAATCAATTATAACATGTTTGGAAACTGACCCAGGAGCATCTTATAGTATCAAGCACTCAGTGTAATCTTCCTCTATCCAGAGGTGGCAAATACACACACATTTGTGACTCAAGCTGAAATACAGTTACTTTTGTTGAAAGGTTCTGTTAAATGTACACATATTTTCAACTTCGGTGCTTGAATTAAATTGAAAAAGCGCAGGCTGTGAAATCTAATCAAATAATTAAAGTAAAATGTTTTAGGGTCCTTTGAAGATCATTTCTACTGATGGTTTTTATACACATCTAACTGAACGCTAGGCCTTACTAATAAAATATCCATTTGAGGCATTAGGAATATTTATTTCAACTTCTGTTACTTCACCGGTAAGGATGTATTCATTGTGTCGGAATATTGTGTAGAACACAAAAACATAAACTAAAGGATCATCTTAAGGTTAATTTGAGTTTTGATGTTGATGAAGCATGTAATGACAGCAGTAGAAAGTACTAATACTTGTGTCAAAATATAGGAAGTAATGTAAAAAGATGTCACAAAAATACTTTATTACTTCCCATCACTGCTGGCATCAATGTCTATTTGATTGCACTCTTTAGAAAGTGGAGACGACACAAAGTTTTTTTTTAGTCTTAGCCTCTACAGGCTTTTATGCCCACTGCTGGGAGTGCCAAGGCAGCGAGCGGCTGGAGTTGCATGAATGCACATATTGTCTGCTTCACTCCCCTCATGAATGAATTTATGGTTAGCAAGCCAAGTCGAGATATTTCCTTCAGGCAAATATCTCGGTGTACTCTCGGAAATACAAAAGAATTTTGTGTTTTAATAGAAATCTTACACAATGTTTGTTAAATTTCTTTTTTTAGTTAAAAATATATGAATTTAATTTTAAAGCTTGATACGTCCGGCTCCAATTCAACCAGATGCAAAGCTGTAGTACTGTATATTTGTTAATTTAACTGTATATTCATAATCTGATCATATTATATTCAAGAATGATTTACATAATACTGTAGCTGTTTGAAAGACGTCTTTCAACTCAATACAGAATACATGTAGTAGTACATTAAGTGAACACCTTTTGGAATATTCTTGGGCGAATAATAGTATTACTTTTATTTGAGTAAGATATGAATACTTATTGTATCTGCACTTATTTTCAGAATAGTTTATCCACATATGGTGGGGAAAAAAATTGTAAAAGAAAAGTTACTGATATTCCACACCCAAGTACAATATTAAGTGCTTTTATCCTAGACTTACTACATCTAACAAACTGAAATTATATGTAAATATTGTTACTTGTACTTCACTACAACAACCTCCCTTCTAATGTCAATAATTTGCAGTTCAAGCTTAATCAAAACTAACATGCAAGAAACAAAACCGGTTATGCATATTAGGTAAATAAGAGTTTTGAAAAGTTAATTACATATATATTAGTATATTGACACATCCACTCAACAACATTTCAGATGGAAAAATTTGATTTTTAATTAGATTTTTCCCTCAGGTTAAATTGTTGATCCATTCAAGAGTGATTTTTTATATTTAAACAATGCACACAAAATTACAACATATCATTGAAGCTCAACCACTGCGAGCTATATTAAGCATTTATGTTTGTAGTTTGAGCTCTAGGTTTAACGTTTAAGAAAATATTTCCCTCCGCTCATCCCTAAAGGATTAGCTGTCTCTAATTGTTGTTAAAGCTGTGTGTGTGAGAATGATTTGCACTCTTAGAAAGAAAATTATTCAATTAATATGTAAAAACTGTCCTTACTGCCTATACGGCATCTTAAGTTCAAATAATTCACTAAAATGTTGCCTGTTACTCAAATAACAAAATAAAAAAATAAAAAAAATAAAGAAATTACACTATTAAGGTAAAAAAAATGTATGGGCAGCCTGCAAAATTATCATAGACATTTTTGCAGGGAGCCAATAATTATGGGGGTTACTGGATGCAAAGATTTAGAAGTAAGTACGAAAGAAAGAAGAGAAAGAAGATAAAATAAATGTATTAATCCCCTACAAGGTTGTGTAGTGTAAACATATAAACATATAAACCTCATGTGCATTTGTGTAAATACATTTAGTAGAGATAAATAGGTATAAATATGAAAGAAGAGTCGAAACTCCTGTAAAAAACATAGAAATGTAAAGTAAAAGTAGAGTAAAATAAAGTAAAAATTTTGTAGCCTTTTTAAGTTATAAAATCTAAACAATTGGAATATAGTGAATGTATTTGCTGTGTTAGTTTATTCTTCTTATGTGTCAACATAATGAAAGTAGAATCCATTCCAAGACAAGATAATTGATCAAAACAAACATGTCGTGAAATCCCGTGTAACTCTCGCGATGCTTAATCGATGCTCTGATTGGATTGTGACGTTGATCACGTTGATTTGGGTTACTTGGCATTCTGGGACACAAACAGTGGTCGGTCTGAATAGCTTTAACAGGGACACACGCTGTAGCTAATACCGACAGACGACGAGAGAATGACAACACCCAGCTAAGAGTGCAAACCGGTTTTTCATGCCCGGTGTCCGCTTCCTGTACTTCGTTCAACTATACGGCATCGTGGACGAGGAAGGTGCCTACAGCGGTCCTGAATTTTAACGGCGGACTTTATCCGCGTACGAGTTGCTGAAGTTAACGTTAGCTAACGGCAGGCGTAAGTTAGCCCGTAGTGATTTATGCTAGGGTGTTAACGGCAGCTGGATGCTCATGCATGTTGACTTTGTGGAAACATAGAAGTTCGCGTTTTGCACCACTTCTATTCATGGCATTTTAAGCCAAGGAAGCGTTGAGTTGTTTTGTTGCAGCTTTTCTCTTCCTCGCCCTCTCCATCCAAGGACTCTGCGTTTCCCTGAGCTGAGGAAAAACAGCTCGACTATGGCAAGTGTGTCAGACAGAGACCACAAAACGGGCACTTTTAAGTCAATGGACTGGCACGTTTCCCTGCCAATATATCCGAGATAAATGCAGTTAAATTGAAGAAGTTCGTGTAATGGACAAGGGGACTGACGGACTCCATGTTTATGTATACTGCACGGTAGCAGAGCAATGGGTTACAACTGCTGAAGTCATTTACCCAAAAGCTCATAAATACCTTCTTCATGTGAACGCGCTGGATGTAACTGGATATAAAGGCTGAAATCTCAAGCCTCACATCGCCCTTAAGGTTGGACCGTTCATCTGATCCCCTGCATCTGGTTCCCCAGAGTTCATGAGGGACAAAATGTCAGGGTCAACGACTGTGCAGCTTTTCACCATGCTTGTCAAGCATGCGATGGGCAAGGCACAGATTCAGCTGAACCGCTGGTTGCAGAGGACTTCCCCAGATGAGTGTGACAAAATTGACATTCTAATATGCAGCACCTTTGACGAGACAGTGGCTGGAATTGGGAAGTCCGATGGAGACACTGAGATTATCAGTGCTACAGGAGGGACATCCTTCAGCAACATTGGAGATCCTAGGCACCCATGCTGTATCACCACTTTTTGCTTCAAGACCACCCTGCTGGCCTGCATCCTGACTGCTGTGTGCTTCTCCTCAGTTGCCCTCGTTCGCCAATACCTCAAGGACCTCTTGCTCTGGGTGGAGAGCTTGGACAGCCTCGTCGGAGCCCTGCTCTTTATAGTTGGTTTGATCATCGTGTCTTTCCCATTTGGATGGGGATATATTGTTCTTAATGTGGCCGCCGGCTACCTCTATGGCTTTGTGCTGGGCATGGGACTTGTAATGGTTGGAGTTTTAATAGGGACTTTTGTGGCACACCTGGTGTGCAAACGGCTATTAACTGACTGGGTGTTAAACAAAGTCGGGAATAGTGAACAACTCAGTGCTGTCATACGCGTGGTGGAGGGAGGAAGCGGACTTAAAGTTGTGGCCTTAGCGAGACTCACACCAATTCCTTTTGGTCTCCAAAATGCAGTTTTCTCGGTGAGTATGAAACCATTATTGCCAGATTTTTCTTTTAGGAAAATAGAAAGATCTCTTTGAAGACTTAAACGTGCTGATGATCATCCCAATAACTTGTTTATCATTTTAGTTTTGATTAATTACGATCTTTAAAACCTAAAAGTTGTTCTTTTATGGCTACTTCATCTCCAATTAAACATAGAATAATAAAAGACATTAAAATATAAGGCCTTAAGAACATATGAGCTGTATTTTGTTGTTGTCTAAAGTCATCCATTATTTTCTCATTTTTAACGAGCAGTATCCTATTTTGAGTCCTATTTTGGAGATCCCATATTTGGAGCAATTCTTTACATAAACTCAATAATGATCTGGTGAAAAGAACATATTAAAGACCAAATTAAGACCATGATGTGGCCCACATTATAAAGTTGTAGGCATCAGGATATTGCTTTCAGCAGTCCTCCTACATTTAACCTGATGCCCTTGACCTTCATACATATGAATTATTTATACATGTTGATTAGTGTTCTCTTTCAACTCACCAATACCCCCAAATAGTGAAAGCATCAAGGTATGTGTGAAAATCCGCTGGATGCCAATGCCATGTGAAAATGTTATGTACATTATAATTGCAACAGTAGTGAGGAATACGTATCTGAGGCTGAACTTGATAATATTCAGGTTTAGAACTCCCGAGTAATATTGGCCATACAGCTAAAAAATTAACCTCTTCAAATGTTCCAGTTTACACTAAATCGCTTACAATGAGTTGGAATTGTCTGACCTACACATAATCCAGAGATGCATAGATTGATTCTTTATTGTCATTGCATATTGCTACACAACACAATTCTGTTTGGCAACAGTCAATAAAAAATTACCTGTACAATTTTGAGTAAAAATTGAATAATTAAAACAAGACAAAATATGAGATTTAAGTTAAAATTGCATCATTACAAATCTTTAGATTGGTGTCCTTCAGATGCCTGTCTTGATAATAATAATATAATAATGTATACCTTACTGTATTTATCACCAGTAATACATGTACAAATATGTACAAGAAGAAGCATCAACAGCAAATGGTTTGGCGGGGTGAAACCTGGTCTGCCCCTTTGGTCATCATGTCTTTCAGCAAGATGCTGAACCCTAGTTTTCCCTTTGGGCGTTTCACAGGGGCGTGCTACCGCATTCTCAGGGATGGGTCGAATGAAGAGAATCATGTGGATGTAATAATAAAGAATATATATTCTGATGAAAGATCATCCAATCAAGCAAAATTTAAAAAACAAATGAAAGGTTTATCCGCTTTATCTTCACTATGCAACCAGGTAACTATGGAGTTACTGTTAATGTGTACAGAATATCTACATTCATACATGAGGCTATTTTGGAACCTACTGTGATGCAACATTTTTACATACAGTGTGTTCATTTGTGGTTCAGATTCACAGTTAGGTTTTCTCCTAAATCCAAGGACATATTTTCTGTGAATAGAGACATTTAAACTTTGTTTGTGGAAGGAAGACAATCATAATATATCAAACAAACATTCAGAGGTGAATGCAGTGTATTGAGCTTGAAAGGCATCCATAGCTCAAAGCGTGAGGAACGTGATGCGCTGGCCTGACGATGGAAAATGGAGAGGGGGGGGGGGATTATCCAGCAAAGTCAAAAGAAAGGTAGAAAAATAGTTTTTATCCAGTTGTGCTCTAAGGTTCTATGGGTAATCTCCCTGCCCACACGTTGACCATGGAAATAGTAGTTTTAGGGTAATCTTGCCTGCCAAGAAAATAATCCAACTAGCTAACAGACATGGTGATTGATGGTTTCAAATGTCTGTTTCATGCAATGTTTTGATGGACAATGTTAAACATTATAGATCAAACTGTGCAAAAATAGTTTTCCATAGGACAAGTCAATGAGGAAAGTAAAAAAACTAAGTTTAAACTTCTGATTAAATTACAGTGATAGAAGTCCTCAGTGAACATTGTTAGTTATAATGTTTATTCATTTTATTATCCAGTTCAGCTTCATTATTAAATGACAGGAAAGCCTTGTTTTACCTCCATATGTTCTTTGAATGGGAATCCATAGATTCTTAAGTACAGCTGTACTATTACTCTTTAAAATGATGCTTAAATTGTAAAAACCTAGAGTTTAAGCTTGTACTACATGTTAGAAATTATTTAAATGAGTAACAGGCTGCATTATTTTCATTGTTTATTAACCTGAAAATGTTTTTCTTGAGTAATTGGTTAACTGTTTTGTAATGTTAAATATTAAAAAATGTATTTAATATACAACAGACATGTGACTTTACTATAGAATCAGCACTTCAAGCATCATTCACTTACATCAAATTGCACTTTACATCAAATTGCACTTTACATCAAATTGCACTATCATTGCAGCCCTAGATAGTTAATAAACACCTTTGATGGTTTTAGACAAATGCACAGGCTTTAAGTAAAGCTGAACAAGACTGTTTGTAATTTTCAACATTAGTGATTCTTTTCTTTTGGACACATACAAGAGTCAACGGTTCACCTTTCGAAAGGCCTGTTTTTTTTGTTTTTTTTAACCAGGCACAAATCCAGCAGATGGTTTTCCTTCGCCTGGCTGAATTTTCTCTTGTTTGTCATTTGTTTATCCTTAGGGTTTCATGGTTGGCACATAGCTCTGTGTCCAAAGGTGACCATCTACCACCCCAGCCACAGCATCGTGGCTTGAGTTTTAACAGTGGTAACGGCATTGAACTCGGTGTTACAATCTCCAGTGGTGAAAATGAAATGTCATAGTCAAAAGGAGAGGCTTTTACTACTTTGTTGCCGATCTGCTGCTGCTGTCACTGCCATTATTGGTGCACCACTATCAGTTTGCCGGTATGAAATAAAAAATCTGGTCAATTGGCATATCCTTAATTGGCAGCTTTGTGAAATACAGTTTGCCCATGATTATCTTCAAGCAAGTAAACACTACATAACAAAGGTGTCAACTTATAAGCAGCTCTAGTACAGTTGCTAAAATTAGTGCCAGAACTGGTTATAATAATAATGTATACTCATTATCACTTATAGAGTACGACTTCATAAAATTAGTAACCGGTAGATGCATCATTCGCACACCAATGGAACGGCCATCAGGGGCAACTTTGTGTTCATGATCCTGCTCAATCACACCTCGTCATTTAGAGGCAGGCAGGGGGGTTGAACTGCTGACCGTCCGATACGTGGGCAAACACTCTACCTTCTGAGTCACAGACACCCCAAACACTGAACTGGAATAAAAGACACAAAATAGGGCTGCTCGGTCCTGGCTAAAATGAGATTTTAATTATGTTTTTTAGAATTGAGATCATGATTCTCTCCTTGATTTTTATTTTTTATTTTGTTGCACTCAGAATTTGATGATGCAAAATACAACAGATACATGACAATACTATAGAATTAGATCATCAAGCATCATCCACTTTACATCATATTGCACTTTGTAATGAACAATTGAAGTCAAAAACGGCCATGTGATGACTGTGTGTAACCTAGATAGCTGTATGTGGGAACTAAAGGGTTAACTCTTGGCAGCTCTACAGCAAATCTCCACGCATCCTACCTGTGAGAGAGGGAGAGAGATAAGTAGCCTTCATGAAACAAGGAAAAGATAGTGTGGCAGGAAGAGGAAAAGTTATATAAGTGACGTGAACAGAAGAACGAGTTTAGCAGCGATAAGCAATTACCAATCCTGTTAGGAACATGATCTTTGCTCCAAGTTTAATGAACAGGGTGCACGGATTATTGATGGCTCTTTTCCCTTATGCGACACTAACGGAAATTATACATCTGCTGTGCTGTGGCAAACATTGCATGAAATGTGCACACTTTTGACTTTTATAATCTTCTCTGAATCCAAAAAACTTCTGCACCTCAGAATATAAGCCAGGTTCACAGTGTGGTTCACTGGTCTCTTTTTCTCTTTTCCTCTTTCCCTCTCCTGTCATGCCGTGTTTATATTGTCTTTGTCTTTTTAATTGGTATTTTTCTTTCATGCGGACGGACTGCTCTTCATCTCGGGTCTTTCTGTCCCATGCTCGCCTTCCGCCTATTTGTTTCTGCTTACGTTATGAATTATTGTGCTGTAGAATCATATTTCAGAAATGTGATCTTGTATACATCTGAATCAATATTGTGACCTGCTTATGATCATTAGAACTACATTAGAACTAATAATTAGTAGTAAGGTTGTGGCTGATCGTTTACTGACAAGTTAAAATGCGACGACAGGCAGATGTTCACTACTTGTCGCTGCTTTCACCAATTGGCCAAGAACGCCAGTCATTTGTAATAACTATACCATCATTTATCATTTATACTATCTTTATCTTTATCTTTATCTTATGATTTGATGGAACCAGGGAAAATCGTGGTGTCCTTTCACAGCTGGTGATGTGAGTGTGTATGTGTCGCCTCCTCAAGAGAGGTCAACCAGCTCTGCCATAAGCAGTCTGATAGTCTGCTGCTGCTTGGTCAACAGTTCCCTTTCATCCTCTGCACCACCTCTTCTTTGCACAGGGATTTCAATCCAAATGCCGCCTCTCACTTTGTATCTTGTAATTCATCTTACATGGATGCTCTATTAATTCTAGGTGACATAGTATTTTTATGTTCTTGCTCTCAATGGATAAAAGGTGAAAGTAGCAGTTGTTTGGTTCTTGTATGCCTGTAGTAGTTCATCGTGTCCTGTTGTCTTTTTATGCCCTTGGTAAGCCTGTCCTGTGGTCGAGGCTACATTTCACTATGCCGCCCTCCCCCATCCAACTGAATTGAATGGTGCTTTATAATAGCTGGTAACCTAAAACGACATACAGACTGCAGCAGTTAGCACAACAGTGCGATGGCTCAGAGCCAATATTTGTGAGCCAGTGGCGGACGGAGCCAACATATTAAATGCTCCATATGTTACAACATCATAACCTTTAAAACTGCCTGCTAGACTGGCACTGTCCCCCTGCTGCCATTACAATCCGTTAAAACAATTGAAGAGCCGATCATGTGATTTAAGGGACCTCCTCTACATGCAAACATGTTTTTACAGAATTGGATAATCAAGCACTACATTTTGAGAGTAAACTGTGTCCACATGAAGAATGGGATACAGCATCAGTTACGTAATCCAAAAATGTATCATGCAGTCAAGATACACCTCGCTTTGTCTTTTTTATGAGCACAAACTCAGACTGCTGTTGTGAATAAATAAGGACCAATTTTTCACTTGAATTTGCAGATTATCTTTCTGCGCAGGCTTGCCGAAGTGAGTGGGAGGTTCAGTGGGAATTGTCTGCAGTTATACAAATACCAAGGACTAGCCTTTTCCTGGTTAAATAGCTGCATGTGTTGAGACTTCAAATGATATTTGCAATACAACTCAGGAGTGATGGCTGGGGTAGAGAGAGTGCATTCCCTTCTTCGTTTGCAGCTCCCACAAGCTTGCATGTCATGTCTCAGATCAGCTGGAGGCGTTTGGAATTGACACGTGGCGTAGACGCATCACTGCTAATTTCTCAAGGAGAAAAATATGTTACATGATTGCATTAAGAAAAAAACTGCTCAGCTTAACACACCAAGGAATAACAGCTTGATAACATTATCTTGATTAGTTTTGATAATCTCATTGTTCTGTGGATTGTAACCCAAGATCGTATCAGCATGTAGTGTGATTACAGAAGGTCCAGGATCTGTCCCTGTGAGGAGAATCTGGGCTTTATCATGCAACAAAAAAAAGAATTCTGCCTTGGCAGCAGTTTGGCTCAGGCAGTGTCTTGTAGCAACACACCACTATCAGACACAGTGCCAAGGTCACGTCCTCACACAGCCAGCAGTCACACTTTATCTTTCATCATTACTTAATCAAGGGTGATGGAGACACAGGCGCTCACTTATGTGTTGGTTGTTGTAATGAGATGTGAAATGAAAGAGTTCCGGGTAATTACACAATATAGTTTTTATAATTTATTAAACAGTCCAACGTCCAACCAGGCTGTTGCATTTTAAATCGAGTTAAATTGCATCAGGGTTAATCAACAATCATATATGTGTATACACGCACACAGTTCTAATTTCTGTGTAGAACCATCGTAAAGTTTTGACATTGTGCTCAACTTATATCGTTTTTTAAGATGTGTAAGATGTTTCTCCATTTTTTTTTCTTAAGATCACAGATGTGTCCTTGCCAAACTATCTGGTGGCCTCCTCTGCGGGTTTGCTGCCCACTCAGCTTCTCAACTCGTACCTGGGCACGACGCTCCGCACCATGGAGGACGTCATCGCTGAGCAAAGCCTCAGTGGCTACTTCGTGTTTAGCTTTCAGGTAAGTTGTCGAAGAGAATGTATTTAGTACGAAGATACTCTTTCCTGAATGTCTCCAAATAATCCTAGATTTCACAAGAGACTCAGCAGGTTTCTTAAAATGTGTTTCGTTTTGCGTCTTGAGTTTAGATTTTGTCATTATTCCTCCACATATGATGCATCAGCTACATTTCATAGCAAATTTTCCTAACATTTATTGATCAGGTATAGTATTTAGCATTTTCCTTCTCCCTCATCATCAAAATATCTACTGAACAGGCCACATTTTATTAATGGAAGTGCCGCTGGAGTGTTCCATGTATGCTAGACATTATACCCATAATAATATGCACTACTCCAGGCTGACTTTGTGTGGGATGGTTTTGCATTTGTTGTACAATTATTTGTGGAGGTATGGGAGATAACACTGGAATCAAAGTTCTGTAATATTAATTTTATTGATGCAGCTTACAATTTAACTGGATCTTTGCAGACATATTGAGTCAATCTGTCAATCTGCATATCTAATTGTGCTGATTGGACTCAAAATAATAACAAATAAGGTTTTTCTTTTTAAGTCACAACATTCAGATCTTGGCTTAGAATTCAAGTGACAAAGTTACGAAAGCGAAGCGTCCGTCTGTACGGCACAGCCCTGCTACCAACGCACTCAATCGTACAAGTACAAATTCTAAGACATCTGCTCCACCCTTAAGGCTTTAGTTACTCATAAGTCTAGCATACGAATGCTAAGCCTTATGTAGGCATGTGAAACATGTCCACGGATTGGTTCGGCTCATTTCCAAGTTATTTGAAACTCGTAACATGTCCGACACCTGTTCAGCTTCATGTAATTATCTCAGGTGCTCGGGATCAGCAGTTGTTGATGACGGGTCAAGGTTTAGAGATTTAGTAGGTGAAAGAAGTGAAAGCTCCAAATTGAAGACTTTCCTTAATATCTCCTCATGAACTTTAACAATCACACCCTTGTGTGTTTTTATTGTAACTTGTATCAATATTTGTTGTATTTGTACACCGTGCAGTTCTACGTGTAATTTAAGAAATGCGCTGTCACCTTATTGGCCAGGTCACCCTTGTGAGAGAGATCCTTGATCACAATGGGCTTTTATACTCCTGGTTAAAGAAATAAAAAAAATATCTGGAATGTCTTAACGCGGTCATCTTACTTTTGTGTACCTTTGAGGCTACACACATACATTTTTGCAAATGACGAATACAAAGAGACATAAATATGAAGAGTCCCGACCATTACCTTTTATAACAGTGATGGACTGGTCTGATTCGCCGGATGGGAATCGTCTGATTCAACTTTGACCTCGCACAAATTAAAGTGTCAATTTTGACAATAGTTCACCATTAAATCCTTTTTCTTTGTCAGCCATAACATCAAAACCATTTGTCTGATATTATGCAGGTCCCTCTTTTGCCAACAAACGGGTCTGTAACGCCCTTAATGTTCTGACACCTTTTCTATCACAAGCGGCATTAACTTCCTCAGTAATTGTGCTTCAGTAAGCTCTCCTGTGGGATTGGACAACATGGGTCTTGCAGGCACTTGACCCAGTCACCAGTTGTCTTTCCTCTGAACACTTGGGTTGGTACTAACTGCTGCAGACTGCGAACGTCCAGCAGTTTCTGTTGTGCTGCGACCCAGTCGTCTACAATAATGTGGCCCTTTGTCAAAGTCGCTCAGATCCTTACAGTTGTCCATTTTTCCTTCTTTCAACTGGCCAGCTTAGTTCTCGTTATTTTTAGCAGGTTAGTCCCATTGGGATTAAAATCTCTTCTTAATGAGAGTCCTGGCCAAAATGGCAGAAGTCTGAGACACAACATGAAAATTAAAACATTTAATATTATTAATTGACTCAGATTTCGCCCTGCCTTTAAATTCGGAGAGGGTAACCAGATCCTTGAGTTTAAGGTCATTCTGCAAACTATTCCAAGCAGATGGTGCAGAAAGATGAAGACCTATTTTCCCAACTCACGCCGAGCTTTAGGAACAATCATAAGTTGGGAATCTTGAGGCGGTAACCCAGAAGTGCCAGTCCTTCGGGACAGGAAAGCGGATCAGTAGCAGGGGAGTCTACAAACATTCATAAAGGGACTAAGCCGACGTGTTGACAGAGCAGGCCAGCCTACTTTGGAATACAAAGGGCAGTGATGAGTGAGGGCTCTGCAGTTGTAATGAACTTCAAAGCTCCGTGATACAGTGTCCAGCATATGAAGACAGTGAGATGAAGCATTCATGTACAACAAATCAACATAATAAAAATAACAGGTAAAAAAAAGTATTTGTCTGGCATCTAGGGAGAAACGGGACTTGTTCCCTAAATAAAAACTTTAGTTTCAACTTTTTCAGTATTCAGTATATAAGGTTTAAAGTAGAGGTTGTCATCAATGACTGTGTCATCTGTATAACATTAAATACATAAACAAAGACAACACTCATATATAGGATTTAAAACTGTGAATGGACTAGAAATGTCAAATACGTGCAGCTTGTACCGACACTCAATTCCTCCTCTGTCTCCTGCAGATCATCATCAGCATTGGTCTGATGTTCTATGTTGTGCACCGAGCCCAGGTCGAACTCAATGCAGCCATCGCTGCCTGCCAGATGGAGCTGAAATCATCTCACATGAACGGGTCCACCATCAACCACGGCGGCTTCAGCTACTGCAGCAAGAGGGCGACTGCCGGTGGCGGAAACTGTATCAATGTGGTGTGAGCGTTTCTGCACACGGAGCAGTCCGCTCGTAGGACTTGTAAGACTGCCGAGCCCGAGGGAACCCGCAGAACTTCAAGAAAATGTTGGGAGAATGGGTCGTTTTCAACATCTTAAATAGGTACGGTGTTTTTGAAGTATGGGACCTGGCACCCGTGAAGAAAACGGTGCTGATGGAAATAGTATTGCAGTTTAGCCAACTTGGAAGATTTTGTTGTTAGTTTGTTTTCATTATTTCTGTTAATGTACTTCTGAGCATTTACTCTGTTCAAGGCGAAGTCGATGAACTGAAACTTGAGGATGTTTAGACACATCAGATATGTGGTTCTGAGTCTTGCAGAAGATGGCTGGGCACAAACTGGCATGGTGGTTTGGTAGTTTGTTGGCGCATTCACCTCCACCTTCCTCCTACAGTCCTAAAACATGCCACACCTGAGTTGGTGACACTAAATCGCCCGTAGATGTGAATGTGACATGAATGGTTGTCTGTCTGGCAACCTGTCCACGGTGTACCCTGTCTCTCAACAAATGTCAGCTGGCTTAGGCTCCAGCACCTGCAAAAGAGAAGCAGTTATAGAGAATGGATGGAAGGATTATCTACCTGCTAACACGATGAATGTGCAATCTGGGTCCGTCTGGCAAACCATGGGTTCTTTTTCCAATTCAGTGTCAAAAGAATCCGGCCTATGCACCTTTCTTTCACGCGGCATCTGTTTCTGCCGATTCTATGACAGCCAGTGTTAATTCGCCGTACATATAACAAGGGCATTAATCATTTGACTGTTTGGTCCGGTTTGTATTAGTGTCTTATATTTGGACAGCCGAGAGAGAGGCATTGATGGCCGCTCCGTGATTTCTGCTGGCTTGTGACAACGTCAGCGAAACTGGCCGCGACTGCTAGGAGGTCCTTTTAGCGCTTCTGCAGTTTTGATAAGAACAGCTGGTGGGGAGAACATATTTCCCAGCAGGAGACAGCAGGAATGTTTCTGCCAGGAAAGCTAAAGTGCAGCGGCAATCAGTTCCGGTAGAAGAGCCACGCGCTCTGCTACAGAACGATTCCCACTCAAAACTGAACCCGAGATGTCAAACTTTCCTGTAAATGGTTAGGTCTCTCTCTGATTTGTGTTTTTTTTTTTTTTTTACATTTCTTTGTGTATACCCGTTATATTTGTTTGTAATACTGTCTATTAGGATTATTACATGTTTTTTTTTTTTTTTCATAAATGAGTAATTTTGACAATTCTGTGCAATATGATTGGTGACAAAATGGCACGAATGTTATATTTCAGTGCTGAAACCAAATTAAACAAAAATGCTCTCATGCATTCAAAACAACACAAACCCAGGTTTTAGGTTGTACTCATATTATAGATTGGAAAGCTATATGGGCTCGTGAGGCGATTATTTTTTATGTGCCATAATTTGATAAAGCGGGTCAGACGCCATGACGTAAGCTGATGCCGCACGGGATTTATGGCTTATTTTATTATTGTTGCTGGTAATTAAATATTTGTTTGTTATTTAGCTTTTGTTAATACAACAAGTATCAAATCCTATTCAGCAAGTTCTTTTGCACAGTCCAGTACAACCGACAAACATTATTTTCATACAGAAGTTTAACTAGGAAGGGGTTTGTTTGGTTTCAAAGAAAAAAGGAAAAAAAAGGAAAAAAAAAAAGTTTAAAGTGATGTGTCTCAAAAGCTGACAATCAAACACAACATGGACACAGTGATGAATGTGACGATACTTTTATTTTTACATGTATTCTTGTGATGCTGCTCCTCAGACAAAGTTTGCTTGATGAATAATAAGGGCTCCTATATGAAAAGAAAATCTCCATGTCCCTACTTTTGTTCACAAAGCCTGTTTTACAATTCTGGCACGACCTTTCTCCATTTTATTTCACTGTTGTACTTTTTTTCTTTCTTTCCTCAGAGCCAGATTTAATGTTAATCCAGAATACATTCCATGTTGTCAGTTTTCTGAAAACCCCCTTGTTTCCATGCTAAATGTTGTTTGAAAGGAACCCCTTCCTGTGTGAATTTAGCAATAATGTTTGAAAGCAAAAACTATGATAGAAGTCCCAGCAAGTAGTTGGAATATCTTTGTGCGACCAGTGTTTAAAGGTTTTTCTCTGTGAAAGTGAACAATAACTGCGTCTGAGCTTTTAGTCGATAGATTTCCCGCCGTACGGTTGAGCGTCAGTATTCCCAGGTTTGTCAAACTGCCCATCACCGCTCACCGCTCCTGAAGTTTGTGCCACCAGTGACATGGACACACAAACATCTCTGATCAGAACCGCTTTGTCTGGTTTACCACACCTACTTTGGAATCTCCCTAAAGACTCACTGAGCCTTTATTGATTCCTATCAATCAGCCTCTCCTGTCACTTCAACGTCTTCTGAGTCCAGCCCAGACATTTTACATTTTGTTACTCGTTTCGAGACGAGTACGTTTTATGGGCGCGAGATTCTTAAAACGTTGAATCCTTTTTCACCTGACAGCAGTGTAATGTTGGAGGAGATGCTCTCTACCCTCCAAACACGGTGGGATTTCACGAAGCCGTTCTTTTCCAGACTATGAGGAGATGTTACACCTTATTTAATGCAAAAATGAATAATCGGTCCACGAAGGTTGAGGGCCGTCTGTGCACACTACATGATGTTTAGGCTCTCAACTGGAATTTTGTGAATCTTCAGATTGTGGAAAGATGGAGTTTGACAGTAAGGTGGGCTGTACTCAACTTAGAAATAGTTATGCAACAACTGATTCCTGAGGGAAGTATGCAGTATTTCACAAGAAACCAAACAGGACGCGGGTCTTATTTGGGGCTTTGAAATGCAATACTTCCCATCTGTATCAAGTGCATTATACTTATGCTGTATTTTGTAATACAGAGAATTTTACAGTGTATAAATATAGATATTTATCGCTGAATGATGCTTGTTCAATGTTATTTATGAGAGGGACAATAAAATCTGTCCAACTTTGTTACAAATTCTGTTTCATCGCATTTTTTACTATGACTACTTCAAAGATAATAATCATTATAATTATAAGCTAAGTTTAGGGATTTATTCTCTGCTGATATTAACTAGTCCTACACTGTCACTGCCTGATAGCAAGGCTATATCCCCGAAAAGCCTCCAATCCCCTGCATTGTACAAGCAATCCCCCTGATTGAACTCCTCCAATTAAATGTGAATTTATGTTGGTAAAACAGTGTTTCTTCATAAAATAAAAGTATATCAGTAGATAATGTACCTTAAAATTAAAAAAAAAAACAAGTTTCAAATCACACAAGACCCTTTTTTTTGTTTGGATTGCTGTTTTACCTCCATTATTTGTCGGTCTTCTACTGCTCTGTGTTTTCAACTGTGAACTAATTCTTCATTTATTTCTTATTTCGTGTGAATTACAGCTACAGAATTAAAACTAGGACTCTGATGTTGTCCCCGACTAAGAAGCCCGAAAATTACAAGCATTTCCCCCGCTAGAACTCCTCAAAATAAATGTCAGAAAAATTCTTTTTAGTAAAAAAAACTCATCCTATTGAGTAAAATATTAAGTATCAGAGTAAAATATGATGTACAAACATAGATCTCCTATATGATATGAAGTCCATTCATATCCACAAAATTTGAGAGAAATGGAGATTTCGAGAAATTATTGCCTGAAAACGTTTATAATAATAATAATAATACATTTAATTTATAATGCACTTTACATTTGGATCAAATCTCAAAGTGCTACAAGGCAAAAGCAGATAAAAGCATCAATAAAAAAAAAAAATAATAATAATAACTATACAAAAACGTGACCAAAAGCATTAATGTTAATTACAGTTATAGGTTCTGCCAAAAAGGAAAGTTTTAAGTCCTTTTTTAAATGTGTCAGTCATCTGTGGAGCCCTCAGATGGTCAGGGAGGGCATTCCACAGACGAGGGGCAGCAGAACAGAAGGCCCGAACTCCCATGGTGCTGATACAAATATTTCTGAGATGGTGAAAGGAGATCTTGCAGATGTGTTTGATGTGGGATTCAAAAGTGAGTTGAGGGTCAAATCTTACACCGAGGTTGGTGACTGATGAAGAGAGGGGAATGTCATGACCAGAGAAGGTAATACTGGTTATGGAGGAAGACTGGGTCTGATGAGGGGTGCCAATTAAAATAGCTTCGGTTTTGGAGCTGTTTTTTAGAGATTAAGCGCCCCCTATTGTCCAAACAATTCAACAGATCTTTCCCAAAATCAATCCAATTCTTCCTCTGAGACGTCCGAAACTCGGACGTCTCAACAGATGTTCTCACAGAGGTGTTTAGAAAAGCTTTCTAGCCTTCCTACCTGGTCCCCTACTTGACCTTCAGAGAGTGATGCAAGACAAAATGTTCTAAATCGGAAGGTTTCTCTCATCGTGTAAACCTCAAAAATAACTCGCCTCTCAAATGTGCAGCGGAAGCAATGCAGCAGCGGCCAGCGGACAGGAATACGTGTGACGCAGTTTGTCACAACGAATTTGAAAGGATTTTGGTGATGGATGCGGCGGCGGTGATTGAGTGGAGCACCACTCACGCTTGCCCTTGCCTGTGAGAATCTTTCTGTATCAGAGGGAGGAGCGTGTTTGTCTGGGAGATATGGTCCGGATGGATTGTTCTTGTCAGCCCACACATACTGTGGAGATTCTAGCCCCAAAACACAAGAAAGACAAAAACTCTGCCACACTTTACAATCCAGCAGTAATACTATCATACTTGAATTTCAGTATGTGGCAAGAACCCGATTGCTGCTCTTCACACAACCTGCTGACCTCTTCTGGGCTCGGGTCAGATCTGTGTCCGATCCATCTTCATCCAACCCAGCCTCAAAGGACAAACCTCGTCCTGGAGGCTTCCTGCCGGCACAGGGGAACATCCAACACAAAACCAAGAACATTCATTTTGACAGGTCTCAAACCAGAGCCCTGGATCTCACCGAAGGCCACGCTTTTGGCGAGCAAAACATCAGAATTACATCTGTGAGGCCGGGTCGTGTTCAAAGAGCACATCTCAGAGGGGATTTTGAACAAAAGAAGTGAAACAGGCTGAGAGAAAGGGCCCGGGAATAAGTTCCTGCAGCCTTCCTGAGACACGATACCGATCGATTTGTGGAGGAGGGAACAGTTGACGGGTCGCTGGATGAGGGATCCTGCTGAATGGCAGACGGCCGGATCACATGACCACTTTCTTGGCCCAGACAGCTGTTGGGTCCATCTGTACCATCTATGACCTGCTGCTGCTTACTTTTCCTCCACACTGAAGCGAGGAGCCGCTCGGCCCACAAACGAGGCAAAATATGCAGACAGAGGGAAAAAAGATTCACTCTGAACCATAAGAACCAAAAGCATTTGCAGTTTTCCTCCCCCACCTCTCCCCCCCTGTTCACACTTCTATTTGTTGACGCATGCTGACTCTGAAGCTTTTTTATGAGGCACTTGCCTCCTAAAAATCACGTTTATTCATCGTTCAAGTTTATTTCTAAGATAAAAAATCAATCCCTGCATTTTAGCATTTCAAATGTTAGTGTTTGCTGCAGTTCTTTTTTCAAAGTTGAAATAATGACTTAAATATCATTTAACAACATATTTTATTGTTTCGTGAACTCAAACCACATCACACCGCTATTTAAAGTAACATAATAGTTATTTCCCTTGTAATGCTTATTCAAAATAAAAATTATCGACTGAAATCTGACCAACAGATCTTGATCGTTGGTCAGATCTTATCCAATCGACTTGTGTTTCATTTCAGTACCATCCACTCAACAGGGCAATGTGAAAAAAGACAAAACACGTAGAATTTTGAATTTTAAATTCTTCATTCTTAATCCATAAAGTTTGAGGCTTTAGCTGACTCAGTAGAGCTGAACAGACTTTGTTTGTGTGTCCTTCTTAATCAGGAAATCAGCGAGAGGCTGACAAATGGGGGAGGGCTGTAGGGCGGGAGGGAGGTCAGCTCTGATGATGCCTGCTTCCAGGGAAGAGTCACATCTGTGTCCTCTCCTAAGGTCAGCTCTTCACACGGCGACTGCTGTAAAAACTGAGCTGTCGGCTCAATGAACACACACGCCCTCGGATTTGAAGGTGGGCCGCGAGGACAGGTGGGGGAGTTGTCCTGACAGCCGTTTGACGGAATGAAAACCAGTGTATCTGAGAAAACAATTTTGATCGTAGGGTTTTAATATCGTGACCTCCAGAATTATTGCCAACCATTTAAGAAAATGAAGAATATGAGACGCAAAACAACGTCTTTAATGTTTATAACTGAATTTCAAATCAAATCATTTCCAAAGATCTTACATTTAACTCAAGTAGCAAATTTAAAACAAAAACATTAAATCTTGTATTTTGGTCTCATCTGACCTTTGACCTTGTTCCATTGAAAGTTGCAGATGGATGACGGCAGATGCTTTTTTTCTTGCTACCCTCCTAAACAGCTTGTGTTGTTGTAGGCGCCATCTTAGGGAGACTTTCTGACCCCAAGATTCAACTGACCTCCGACCCCTCAAGCTGTAATCCTTGGAGAGTCTTTTGTCAGTTGAACATTGCCCTCATATTGTCTGAGGTCAGTTTGCAGACACGTCCTCCTCAAGGCTGATTGTTAACATTGCCATGTTTAGCATTTTCCAACAGTTGAGAGATTTTCTTGCATCCACTACCAGATTTGTGCAGATCTACAACTTTTTCTTCCCTCATCATTGCTGCGTTCTCTGTTCTTTCCCATCGGTGCCTGTGTCATCTCATATTTATACCCCAGTGAAACTGGAAAACATTGTTCAACACTTTAGAGTTCCTACTCAAACAGGTGAACCCACAAATTCTGCTACCTTTTAGCTATTATGCTACCTTTTTTCTTCCAATTCATTCATCATCTTTCATATTATACGGTTTAAACAGTACAACTAATACAACATGTACTCTCAACTATGTGAATTGAATTTACATACAAAACTATCGTAGAAAGATCCGACAAACATAATGTGTGTCTGAGTAAATCTGAAATGGATAAAATTGGAGCGGCTGACAAAATTAAAATATTCACATATTTGTTTATGTTAAGAAATTAATGGGATTTTTTGTTTGAAATTTTGCTATTTGAGTTAAATGCAAAAGCTATAAATATATACAGCTCGCATCTCCCTCGTCCACATAATTTTAAATCTGCCTTGCGTTGTAAGTCAAACCAGACTTGGCAGCTTTAAGCCACTTTTATTAATTTGGGTGAGAGAAAACTATTCTGTTTTCTTTTTAACCAGTTTTTCACCAAGAAAAACTACATTCCAATAAAACTTCAAGCTTCTTTTCCTATGATTTATTTGACAAATTACACTTTCACATAACAATATTAATAATAATAATAATTCTGACATTTCAGTTTATTAAAACGACCTTATTTAGTCAAGTTCTGTGGAAGAATGATGTAAAAGTTGTGGCATTGTCTTTATTCAAAAGGATTTGTATGTAAAGAGAAAAAGAAGGTTTTGGTGGGTTACAATTGCAGGAGAAAATGAATAGATTTATTTAGACTATATGTCTTAATCCTTATTTGTGCCCTTAGATCTAAATGATGTAGCGCAGTGATTGAAGATCCTTTATTTGATATATAAGGTAAATACTGAAAACTGAGTATAATCAGGGACAGTTACATTCATGAGTTGCATTCTAACTCTGTAGTGCCCCCTAGTGTCCACCAGCCGGTAGTACACCGATGCAGAGCTGCCCGTTGGAGTTTTTAGAGACGAACAGGAAATGACACAAAAGAGTAAATCCTATTTATGATTCTATTCGGATGAAAACTCAGAGAGTTTTTTCACCTAAACTGCTCACTGCATAGAAGAAGTAGATAGTAGATATTTAAGTAAAAATGTGGGGAAGTAAAAGTAGTAAATTGTCAGAAAAATACCCTCCATAAAAAACAGATAGCTGAATACTAGGTATAACAATTACGTATTTGTACTTTGTTTGTTCCCACACTCTTGTCCACCCAGCCTGCACTCGCTTCTCCACCTCTTTTCCACACTCCCTGTTTCTCTGAACAGTTGACCCTAAGGACTTGAAGTCCTGCAACTTTTCCACCTCTACTCCTTCATCCTCACCGTTCCTCCGGCCTCCCTTTCATTCACACACACATGTATTCTGTCTTACTGAGACTGACCTTCATTCCTCTTCTTTCCAAATCTCCAGGTTTTCTTCCACCTGTTCCCTGCTCTCACTACAAAACACAATGCCAGATCAGCACCAACATCTAAAACATTGTTCCCACTGCAATGCCTATTCAAAATGTTTGTTCAGACATTTTTCTTTATATAGTTTTCAGTCATCCGGATACAGGTAAAACCAACAAATCAATACCTTCATCAACACTGAGCAGAGGAAACTGACTCTCTATATACAGTTAAACATTTATTAGTATTTCGACATTTATTAATTGTATGCGTGGGGAACATAAAAGCCATAAAGATTTAAGCTTAAACAACATCAGATGCGTCAGAACATAAATTGTAAGTGTTGTAACCATTATGAATGAGGTCTGCACTGGGATTGTTAAACGCCAAAAACAAACTTGACCAGTTCATTTAAAACTTTAGAGCAGTTGATTTAAAACTTCTACCCAGCAGTAAAGCTACTGTAGATTCCCCAGTGATCACTGGTGTGGCGGCCACAGTCCAGCTTCTCCAATCCCACCAGGGCCATGTGATCCGGGTACAGGCGTGGGACTCCGTCCTTGCTGGCCGGGCGAAAGTAGACCCGGTCGAAGCGGCAGCGACTTATATAAGGCACAGTCTTGTTTTTATTGGCTTTGGTGTCCCACGTGTAGCGGCAGTGCTCCTGCTTTCCCAGTCGCTCCCACACATCGCAGACACTGGATGGCAGACCCACCATGGCCACCTGAGATGCAACCAGGAGCAATTACTTGTAGGGATTAGCAAAGATATAGGTAGAATAAAATGCTGTTGCCCGATTGTTGCAGACATTATTTGGTCTTCTGAGCCACCAGACACGATAGAAATACAAATGACTCGCCTCCTTGTCCCTCAAGTTTGTGTCGCCTCCAAACAGGATGGTGACATCATCCGGTGCCTCTCTCATCCTCTGCATCACCACCCGCAGCTGTTTCATCCGCTCCTGAGCATGGGGTTTACAGCTCTCCAGGTGGGATGTCATCAAGCACACCTTCTGACCTTTGAACTCTATCTGATTTCAAAAAGGTAGAGTATTTAAGCATTTCTATTTCAAAACATACACAACAATCACTTGAGGCTTATTATCAGCAAACCCAATGAGCTTAATATGGACTTCTGCACACCTGCTAGTTGACCTTCCTGAGATTTCGTCTTCCTAATCTGAGTTCACAGTAGAGGTCACTGGCTCACGACAGAGAATCTAGTTTCCTGTTAAGATATTGAATCCGCTTGAGGCAGCATATGAAACCGGGATATATAAAGAAGACTGATTTGACTTGACTAAGTCTTTTAATCTCTAAATTCATTGGGAGCAACAAAAAACTGAGTCAAATCCCCTAAGCATTTAAATCTACATCAATAATGCTAATTCTGCAGACATGGCAGAAGACAAAGGCTCAAATATGGATAGATCATAAGATATATTGAATCATAGAATAACCAAAGTTTCAGCCAAGACTAGTGTCACCAATTAAGTATCAGAACAAATGTCAAAAAAGCATAATATATCTCCTTCTTTTATATGTTTGGAAATAAAATGTTATAACTTCAGTTTATCATATTAGAAATGTATGTAGTACGTGAATTCCTGGGTTATTGGGAAATATTGGCTTTTTGATGCATCAGTGACATTGACCTTTGACCACCGAATTCAACTCTGTTTATCCCTGAGTCACTGTGGTCGCTTGTGCAAGATGTGACGAAATCCCTGCAAGACGATCATGAGATTATGTAGTAATTAGGATGACACTGAAGAACATGTAACCATATGTACAGACATATTATGGTCTTGACTATAGCCAGTGAAAAGGCATTATATCCTACATTATACCAATAATACTGTTTCTGAGTTTGAACCAGTATGTGAGCAAGCACCTGCGTCACTAGTAGATTCCTCATCATTTGAGTGGTGGGGTAAGATACTATCTCGCTCTCCAGGAATTTGACTCGTGACTTCTTCAGCATCATCCCGGTGAAGTAGCCCTCTTCACCTCCTGGGTAGTGCAAATTAAAAAGATATATAGCTTACACTAGCCAAAGTTAATCCGATGGCCTTTATAACACAGTTGCGGGGACGTTTGGTATTTAGTACAACATAGAGATGGTAGACATTATGAATTTAAGTTTGAAGGTACAAGTATTCAGTGAAAAGGGCCAATTGGATTTACCTTCAATAAGTTGGTAGCTGACAGCCCGTTTCTTCAAGTACTGGACATAAGGTGGAATGAGTTCCTGTAGAAACACCACATCAGGAGTGTATCTACGAGAAGACAAGGTTAACTTTTCAAAGATGAGGTGCTTTCAGCCTCCGCAATAACTTTGGGATGCTGTCTAGTAAGTGCTCTCTGAAGTATTTCCTCAATGAACAGAGTTTTACGAAGACTGCACCGGCACCCCAAAATAAAATAGTGATAACACCAAAGAGTGGTGGTATATTAAAACACACTTACAAGACAATGAAAGAGCACAAGCCTCTGGCACGCTCTACAAGATTGTCTGTATCAAGTCCATCCACATTCCAGGTGATCAGTGACAGTTTATCGCTATCTTCCTCTGAGGATTTTCGTGTGGAGGCTGGACTGCTTTCAGTTAAATCTACACTGGAGATATTACAGGACTGTTTCAATGTACTTCACTTTATAATGGCTATCAACAGAAATATTTGCTGGTGAGTCTCAGCAAACAGAAATGTTTACTTGTGAGAAAAGAGGGAAGAAAGTGGACATACCATTCTGTTGGAGACTTTGAGTCCACTTTTTTCTTCTTTGCTTTGGGGCTAGTCTCTTTCTCTGGAGAACTTCCTACTTCGAATACTCTCTCCATGTCAGCCTCGAAGAATGAGTTCAGAGCTCTCTGAAAGAAACCAGACGATTAGTGACATCAGAAGAGTGACATGTAGTCCATAAAAAACACCCAGCCACATAAACATTCATTAAGCATTACTGGCTGAATGAATCGAGTAAATAAGCTGCACCATCGTCCACCAGCTGTAGCCTAACTAAGTAATGTCCCATCTGAGTGTCTGTTTGCAGTGGTACCTCCATTTCCCACTCATTTTCAGCCAGGTAGCGCTGAGCCACAGCGCTGTCTGTCCCCGCTACTGCAGCAAACTCTTCACAGAGGCTTCTTCTCTTTTCGTCCTGGGTAGGAACGGACGGGATTTCAGTGTTGGATGTAGAGGCCATCTCTTCCAACTAGCGTTCATTCGTTAAGGATGTACAAAATAGGATATTTAACTTCAAATGAGATGTCAGGCTATGGTTTCACTTCTAGTTACTTCAGGTGCATCCATTAAAAGCTTCCTGGTGAAGAAACCCAGGCGCAGTTAACTTTTCCTCATTGTTGAGATAAAACAATTTTCCATCCATATTTATGAGTCTAATGGTGCTAGAATACATACTCACTAATTAATAAAAACACATATTTTTTTTAATCATTTTGGTGTTATTTACATTTTGATCGACCGGAAATTATCTTGTTTAAACGGCGGACAGTTTATCGAACGCGACAGTTTCCGGTTTGTAGTACCCAGTCAGTTGACATTGAACACTATAGTAAGCATTAAGTATGAGTGTGCTGACTCTAAATTCGTTAAAACAAATATTAAGAAATTTTGCACATATTCCGTCCTTCGATAAGGTCATCGGCAAGGTAAAGACAGCTCTTCAGATACATCTGTTGAGCGTTTATATGAGCACTTCACAGCAAACGTCAGTAAAGTTCTACTTCCTTTTACATCTGGCCTGTGTGCTTTCTCAGGTGGACGTTTTGTCTGTCGGCCCAGGTAAGGTGGTGTGTGAGATGCGGGTTGAAAAGGAACATACCAATCAGATGGGGACGCTACACGGTGGAATGACAGCCACCCTGGTCGATGTTATCTCTACCCTGGCTATCATGAACAGTGACAGGGCAAAACCAGGAGTCAGTGTCGATATGAACATTACGTAAGTCAATGAAAACTCTTCTATTTCTTTCGACTGTTCCCTTTAGGAGTCGCCACAGCGGATCACCTGTTTCCATGTTGCCCAGTCCTCTGCCACTTTAACTAACTGGATGTCCTCTCTCACCACATCCAGAAACATACCCTTTGGTCTTCCCCCTTTCTCTCCTGCTTGTCAGCTCCATCCCCAGCATCCTTCTACCAATGGATCCGCTACCCCTCCTCTTCATGTGTCCAAACCATCTCAATCTGGCATCTCTTACTTTGTCTCACCTGGGTTGTCACTGTGATGTGCTCGTTACTGATCCTGGTCATCCTTATCATTCGCCAGAAAAAATCTGAACATCTTCAATCCTTCCACCTCCAGCTCAGCTCTCTTTCTTTTGTTCGTCGTCTCTAAACCATCCAGCAGATCTGCTCTCACTTTTCTTTCAGGAAAATATTTATTTCTCTCTTGGTTACTACTCTTGTCACAGATAACTCCTTGAATCCTTCTCCATCCTCTCTGCCCTGCCTGTGCTTCTTCACCCGTTTTTCACTCACCCCGTTGCTCAGAACATAAACACTGCATTCATTCCAAAGGACCTTTTTAAACTTGTTAAAACCCTAATTCAACCCCTATTATTTAATTTTTAAAACTCTGGCATCATCTTTAGTTTAAGCTGTAAATTAAAATTGGAAATGGAATTTTGAGCTCTCAAATGGACACTTACAAGTACAGATTGTATTGATTAGAGTTCATAATGCCATTTTAATACATGGTTTTGTAGAATGTGTAGAATGAATCTTCATACTTCATATTTTAGCACTTTGAGATTTGATCAAAATGTAAAGTGCGTTGTAAATGAAATGATTTATTAATATATTTCTGAAACTAAGCGATGAACATGTTTTTTCTGTTCATTTTGACAAAACAGTTCTTTTCTGGAGTTCACTATTTTTCTGTTTTAATATAATTTCATGTGTCATACCTGTACTTTAAGACTAAGATGTAGTGAAGAAAAGATGAATCATTTGGTATTCCATAGCTCTAATAATCAACAATCTTGTGCTGAAACCTTTCAACTTTCTCCTCTGTGACAAGCGAAGGCAGAATAACAATGACTTTGTCATTTAAATGGCAACTGTTAGCAGGTAGGACATTTTAGGCAGCAAGTGAAAATTTGGCTAAGCCTAATGATCTGAGTGACCACGATAAGGGCCAGTCTGTGATGACTGCACAACTGGGTCAGTCATCACAAACTGCAGGCATCGTTAGGCGTTTCTGGTTTGTTGTGGTTTCTAGCCGTCAAAGTGGTCCAAAGAAGAATAACTGGGGAATCTTTGACAAAAATCATGAAACCTCCCATTATTTCATAATCGGCAGAAAAATTTCCCTTGGCTGGACGGATATACTTAATGTGTCACTACAATAACATGCAACAAATACTTAGAACAGTCTCTTCAAATACTCTTGATTTCCTCCAAATTACTCTTACAATACAGATAAAGGTGTCTTACTCAAATGGCTCAAAGATGGCTGTGTGATTCTAGAAATACTCCCGTCACCAAAAAAAAAGAAAATGTATAAAATGCTTTCCTTTGGGTTTTGTCACTTGTGCTTGATTATGCATTAATATGTATATATTTTTTATCACGCCTAGAAGTGCTGTTTTTGTTGGTTATACAGTGTAAACTCACTATTTTCCTATTCCTTAACCACCTAGGAATTAGTACACAGATGTTGTGTCAGCACCTCTGCTTACAACCCTCTTTTCCAGCCAGTGAACAAATAAGGTTCTCATCATGATACTACTCACCTAAAAATGGATGTTGTATCAGCTTGTCACTTGTCTTAAGTGAAATAAGATTTTAATTTGCTGAGATTGACTATGACTTTCAATGTGCTAACCAGGTCTGATTTAAGTATAACTCGATATAACACAAATAACTGAACGAGTCTCAATGTCTTACAGATACATGACTGCAGCCAAGATGGGGGAGGACATACTCATCACTGCTCAGGTTCTGAGGGAAGGACGTACACTGGCGTTTGCAACTGTAGACCTCACTAACAAGGTCACAGGGAAGCTCATAGCACAAGGAAGACATACCAAACACCTTGGGAGCAGCTGAACATCTGTGCCTGTCTTACTTATATATCCTATTCTAGAGTGTGTCTGAAAACATTTGGCAAAAAAGTTGCTAACAATCCAACAAATCCTTCTGTTAACCAGTTACTTTACTACAAGTGTGATATTTGTCAGTTAAAGGGAAATGATAAGCTATATGTATGGTCAAGAGCCAATCCTGAAATATTTTAACAGTGGTAGTTTTTTTTCACATGCAATAAAAGGAATAGACAACGATTATGCTTTCAGAATTTGTATTGTATTGGGATATGCTCAGCAGTATTGATTTAAGAATCAACAGGAAAATAAAACCCAGAAGTTACAGGCCTTTTACCCTTTTGACTGAACACACTGAATCAACAAGGAGCAGACGTATATGTACCATGTGCTTCATATTCTTTAAACAAAATCTCCAAAATCCAGTTCTGATTTGATAAGCATGGCAACAAATAATCCTAATTTTAGAAGGTCAAATTAAACAAAAAAAAAATCAGTTAGCGTTCAGCAATTTGTTAGGTGTTAAAAATTAACTATGTCCCCATTTTCATCAACCCACATCCCAAGTAAAAGAAAACATAAAACATCAGAGTTCAGTAGCTTAAATGAACGGTGCATGTACGTGCTTGAACAGTGACAATGACCTTCAGCATCGAACCAACATGTCTCAACTTTATAATTCCTTTCAAGTCACTTTAGATTTTAGCAAAAGGCATGCCTGCCTAGCATGTTTCAGAGGAAAGCAAATGAAAAACATTTTCAAAAAATCCAGCAAAAAAAAAAACTAAGGCGGTTTATAAGAAGCATTACCTACACCATATGATTTGACAAATATTGTTCATCTTGTTTCTTTGCTTATACATGTGTTTAAATGCCTATTCACACCTGCTCCTTGGTCAAAAGATGGTGTCAAGTTGCTCTACAAACCCATAAACATTACAAACAAGCTTTAACAATCCTTTCTTATGACAACAAGGATATATGAACATGTCCATCTGAGAACCACCGTGAGGACCTGTGTATTGTTTGTTCCTGTTTTGATGCAACATAAAGAGTTCCTTCAATGGCCGGTGCTGTTGACAGTGCGGCTCCAAGAGAACAACCAACCACTCAAAATCAATGTTCGCGCAGGTTCAAATGAAACAACTGGATGAGTGAGCAAGAGGGAATGAAGAGGGAGTAAAATTAAATAAACGGGGGATTGAATCCAAAAATGGCAGAGAGAAGAGGAGAAACATTGGTAGCTTGAGGGGAAAAGGATGGGAACTGAATCAGCTTCAGGTCAGGGAGGGGAGAACAAGTAGGTAACAAAAGATGAGAGATCCAAGCACAAGTTCAAATCTTTTAAAAGGAAACAGGTGGAGATGAGTACATCACTTTGCTTCTGAAGGCATAGGCAGGAGGGAGGGGGAAGGGCTTTTCCCTATACGGCTAAGTGGAGCAGGAGGCCTTAATCAGGCATGTATGGGCGGAGGTGATCCTCGATGTCTCCCACACCCCAGCAGGTGAGCTGGTCCTGGGGCAAGTATAGGCAGAGGCTGCACAACTTGAACACTGTGGCCTTGGTTTTAGGAGACTGCAAGAGAGGTGGACATTTGTGGTGAAGGGTATTTGAGTGATGTCTGGGGTTTCCATTTAACAAATCAGCAGTATGATTTCGGTGGAATGACTCACCTGTAAGTGCTGCCGATCCATGAAGAGAAACACAGACTGATTTGGGTTGTTCATGACCGTTCCAGCCTTGTCTTTCCGACCCAAAGCATGCAAGCACTGCTTCTCGTAGTCTCCATGATGAAATTCGAACTTGGCCTGCAAAACAAGAGACACCTTTAAGGCAAGCAGTATATTTAATTACATCCTGACAAGAGGCAAATGATGCACGAAGTGATTTTTCAATTACTCATCTGTTACTTTGGAAAAAATGTGAAATTTGTGCTTTGGAAAAATCCATTTATTACAATGAGCATCAAATTATGTTCCCTAAAGACACTGAGGTTTGTTAGTGAAATAAGCCAGCTGAATTCATCACTTTACATTCTGGGAAACTGTGATGGACTAATTTAACTGTTAACTGGCATTTTATCAACCAAAAGATCAATCCAGAAAGTTCAAATCTAGAAATGATTTTGCATATTACTAATAACAATAACTTACTTTGCGGCACTACAGAGAATAAAAGGCTTCAACAAGTTTTAAACATTTAAGACCTGAGTAATGTGAGGAAATGCCAGGTACTAACCTGAACAGGCCTGAAGGGTTCATCATCTGCCCCTTTCCATCTGGAGAACAGCAGACAGACAATCTTCTCAATATCGTTGCGTGGCCAAAGGATGAAGTCCATCTCCTGTGTGCAGCCTATCACGTCCTACAGAGAAAAGTAGGATGAAAGATGTAAATAACAACGATAAAATTTCTTTCATACTAATCTACGGATATGGGGCGTAAGCTTACCCTTCGCATTGATTGGTATCGGGGGGCATGTAGTTGCACAACATCTTTTTGCAGGAGTTCTATTGAACTCTCAAGAGAGTAGCTGGAATCCCGCACACCACGTAGGATGTTTTCTTCATAATTGTTGGTCATCACTGGCACCACTTCAGCAACTTCGAAAAGTGCAGACTTCTTCTTCTGTCATGACAAAAATAGATAGATTATTCAGTGATTTTTTAAAGTCTAAATTTACATTTGGATTGGAATGTGTGATAAAACACAAACAAATCATGTCAATCTATGTTGGATGGATGTGATTAATGACATGTCAATATTTGGATTCATCCATTTTACTGACAAACCTTTTCTTTGAAAACGAAGGCTATATAAATCTTGAAGTCAAACTGATCAGCCAAAGATTCCCTTTTCTTCCGAAGTTGAGCTCGAAGTCGATTTCTTGTCTGATTTCTTCGTAAAGTTGGGTCTCCCATGGTTAGATTTTGATGGTAGTGTTCCTCTTTTATATAGATTATTTAGCTACAATCTATTTTGTATTTATATGTTGGGTGAATGATGGAGCTAAACCACCCTTTTCAGAGACAATTCACCAAAATGAATCTATGAATTACCCAATTACTATCAAATAAAAAGGTCAACAACTGAGATGCAAAATCACGTCATTTTAGTTTTTGGTAAAAGGGCAGAGCTGAGGACTGGAATGTCAACAAGCTATGACCACATCTCATTGTTAATTCTTCAAAAAAGCCTCGATTGTTTTTGGATGATATTAGTTTTAGACCAAATAAGTTTTGTATTTCAACCTGCCATGGACGAATGATTACAACAGATTTAAATCAAAACAAAAAATGTGACTAACTTGTACTCTATGTTATTGAAATTGACAGAAATGAACGACTGCTAATGTGAAAACAAAAATCATATCCGCAAAATTCTTTTGCTCGTGAAATTGAGGAGTACAGAGACTAGCAAGCACACAAATATTCGACTGTTTGGATCATTTCAAAGTGCCTCCTCCATGGCTGTCGTTTTGACTGTTTTTCTGTAAAGACGGCGCTATGAGCGGTCTACATACAGACTGGGGAAACAGACAACATGGCAAGTAAACACAGATGCCAGGAGATGTTGGCACATCGAAGACTGCTGCGAAAGTACCTTGACATTTCCTACCACTCATCTGGCCCACGGCCTGCGGTGCTGCCACTGCTGATCGTCATGGTGTGGGCGTATTTTTAGCACACTAGCTAAGGCGAGCTAGCAAGCTAACCTAGGCGTTCACTTCCGACACTAACTAGTAGTGAACCAACGATATAGCTACATCTTATCTTCTGGCAAACTCGAGGCCTAAGTGGGGTTGGCTAGCTAGCGAACAGTCATCTTTCCACTCCTTTACATTTTCTCGTCTGTATCAACGTGATTGCCAGTGCTGTGACAGTCTACAGACCTACACGGTTGGCTGACTAACTGGTTTTGCTAGTGCTCAGCATTTTTGCTAGCTATAACTCGCTTCAGTCGTGTCTTGTCAACAACTACGTCGACAAAATAACAGCCGGGTAATCATTAACCAACCAACAACCCTGAATGGCAAAATAAACGTCAGCTAAATAAAATATCTCCTCTACACGTCTGAGGTTTTGTGGTGTTCGCTGAGCTTTGTTTGCTTTCTCTTCTTTTCTTCAGTCGTCACAACCTCCGACTCGCCTTTCTACATGCCATGTCAAGATAAATCGACAATCAAGCTGAAATCCTCCGTTCTTTCAGTCGACGTGGGGCGATTTCTGTCTCCCGGCGGGCCCATATTTAAGAGCTTGTCGTCCAACGTTTGTCCGTTTGGTTTCTTTGTGTGTGTTCTTTTGGACAGCTAATAATGGCACAGACGAGCCTGCCACTTCACAGCCTCCTCAAAATGGCTGCACAGTCGATTACAAAGATATGACGTGTATTGACATGTGACCACACGAGGAAGAAAAAATATCGGGTGATAAACTGTAAGACTGTACTCTATGAAATTGTTTCTTTTTCAACCTAAGTAGCCATTAAAAAAAGAATATATATATATATATATATATATATATATATATCTTGAGGAACAGTTTAGACTATCTCTAAAAAATAGAACTTAGCATGGGTTCACATTAGTGACGTCATGACGCACCACGTATTTTGTAATGATTGGCAGGTGCTAAAATGAACAAAACAACAATAACAATAAACCGAAAGGGTGGATCGTGAAAGATAAATTATTTTCTACATATGAGATAGAAAATCTATAACAACAGTAAAAATTATAATAAATAATATATTATTTACATTTTTTAAAATATATTATAATATATCAAAAATACAGATTATATAATTATGGCTGAGATTTGTCAGTTAAAGGGAAACGATTAGCCTTATGGTCAGGGGACAACCCTGAAATAACTATTTTAACAATGGAACAGTTTTTTTCACAAGCAATAAAAGGAATGGAAACAATATATGCTTTCAAAATTTTGTATGTATTGTGATATGATCTGCAGAATGGATTTAAGAATCAAAAGTAAAATTAAAACCTGTTGTTGTTAGTATTTTACCTTTTTGACTGGGATCAAACGGGTAAAATCTCTAATAATCTTTAGCCGGTCGTCTCTTGCGCCTTCCACTTCAGCATCCCTGTTCAGCCAACTGAGTTCCCAGCTCCACCCTCAAAGAACTTTCACTTGACTTGGTTGCTACAATCAGGATACTCAGTCGGGGCAAAAACGTTTTATTCGGATTTTTTTAAAGTACAGGACTATATATACAACACTGTAAACCTCTCAAAATAACATAAGCCTATGCTCAAAAGCTGTTGAGGGGCACTTTTTAACAGCTATAAACCTTGAGCAGATCCTGACTCAGAAGGGGGGACCTTCTTCCTCGACTGGTTGGGTTGAGAGAAGGTAAGGAGAGAGAGAGGGAAAGAAAGAAGAGAGAAAAAAGCATAAAGATATTCTGACAAGTTCAAATAATAACACCCTTTTGTCTTAAATATTTTTATTCGTTGAGTGACGTAGCGCCACGTGACTAAGTGGGCGTATTTAAGCTCCTGGCGCGAGATCACCAGGAAGGAGAATAGGCAGTCTCAAACAACGGATAGATTCATTAAAGGTAAGTTGAATAAACGCCTGTTTATTTTGAAATGTGTGTTAGTTTGATTATTTTCAGACCTACTAGTCATTGCGTCGCTCTGACGACAATTCAATTTGTCATAGTTCTGATCGGAACGCTTAAATTTGGCAATGTTTAGTGTCCGCTTACGCAACGTTTTCTAAAGAATTGACGATACACTTTAACGTACATGTAATTTGTATAACTTGAGTTTTACCGAAAGCCTAAAGCTCCCAAGTTGTTACCTGTCAAATTTCAGTCTCCTTTTCTGTCTTTCTCCCATCAAGTCTCTTGGAAGAATGAGTGTGAGCAGAAAGCTAAAGCCCGGCCAGCACATGTCTAATGAAAACATTAAGGTGAGTAAATAATCTATTCCTTCAGATCAGTAGGAGCCAAACGGTTTAAGCTAGGGTTCAAGGGTTCATACGCAAAAGGCTCTCCCAACATCTTGCCTTTGTATGTGGGGATGATTTTTGACTTCCAATCAACATTTGATGAGATCTCCTTATCTGTGGCTGTAGGCTAGAAGAAGACATGGTGGCCGTGTCAGGACTTTCTGTGTAAGTGTAAGTTTTAACAACCAAGTGCAGCTTGCCTCATCACTGAATTTACTTCAATTAAAAGGATAGTGGAGGTGGTGAAGAATTTGAATCAATTACACGTCTGTTGGTTGGTGTGGAAAAAAAGCCTAATCAAGGCGACAATGGGAGGATAGTCAGTCAATCAAGGCAGCAAAGCAGATTAAATAATGGCAACAATGGTAAGACAACAATATAGCACTTGTGTAGTAAGGAGACATTTGGACTTTGATTAACTGCCATATTAACCTGAATATGACAAAGAAGATTTGTGGCAAATTTGGATCTTGCTTTTTTACATGGATGGTAGATCACCTTGCAAATGTTGGAGCTGCTGTAACACCCTTGTTTCCTCTGTGGGTATAAATAGTTGCTATTCATCTTTACATCTTGTGCAACATTTATGTACCCATGAAGAATGCGGTCCCTCAAAAAAACCCCTCACTCTTCTCATTAGAACCTTCTTCATACAGCAAGCACCAGAGTGGTGCTATTGATGGTTTTGAAGTGGTTACATTATTATGGACCCAGTCTGGGATTCCTCAAGAATGACAACTTTTTTTACATGAAACTTAATGAACACATTTTCGGGTGCTTGAGATGGTCCATTGACATTTAGGAGTACTTGACTATTTTGTGAAATATCTTGTCAGACATAAAAAAAAATTGGGATTTAACAGGACCCTATGAATATCTCATTAACTTGTCTAAAATTAAATGCACCTGAAATCCTGAGCAGTAAAATGCTTATGCCTGTGTTTATGCATCTATGTTTGCTTTTTATGCTTTTCCTTTTTTTTTTTAAGGGGATAAAACTCGCAATCAGTGTTTTTAAAGCTGTGGCTGAACATTAACAAAAGGCGCCTGTTGAATGCTCTGTTATGATCATCGTGGAGAAACTTTCCCACGGTTGTACGACTTGAGGCTCGACTTGTTCCCACACCTGTAGACCGGTTCTATACGGCGGCAGTGTGAAACTACTTCACTGATGGCCTCTATCGTGACAGTGTAACTAAAGAGTGCAAAATGATGCTAAGCCCTAATGAAAAGACTTGGAAAATGAGAACAGGGGTCATGTTAGTTCCTCTAGTGACTCAATCTCTGGTTTGGCAGGTCCCATGTGAGAAGTTATCGGGGTATATTATCGTTTCATTATTAAATTGTGTTCCACTACTTGTTTTTGTCTCCTAGATCTTTTTTGCATCGTCTCAAAAGGAAATGGGACCTACCAGGCAAACCCTGCAGATCATCCAAACCTCAGCTGCCAACAAAGCTGTGGGGCGGTCTGCTCAGGTATGCAATGGCTTGATGTGTCTGTTTACATTAAATAAACTTATAATTGAGTAGTTATATTTACACACAAAGCTACTGATAATCTTTTTCTCTTGAAACCTTTCAAAGAAAAATGTCTACTAAACAAGTTTCCATTTTTCTTTTTTAAGATGGGTAAGGTCATTCCAAAACGGAAACAGTGGAGCGAAGAACAAATGAGAGGCCCAAAAAGGGTGAAGGTAGAAGTGAAATCCACCCAGACGGAAGAAATGCAGTATTTGACAGGAGACATGACCACTGAAGCATATGACCTTTTGGTGAAAGGTAGGAATGTATAAAAAAAACTCCCTCTCCCCCCCCCCCAAAAAAAAATTTGAACTTTGTGTTGAGCTTTGATTAATTTTACAGAAACTCCTCCATCCAGCTACTGGAAAGAGGTTGCAGAGGAACGTCGCAGGGCCTTGTACAATGTTTTACAGGAGAATGAGAAGGTGAGTTAATCACTATGTGGTGGCTAATGTTTAGCTGTCAGTCAAGCCGTTCTCCCGCTGAGTGAACTTTAGTTAGCTCCGATTCCACTAAAGCTACATCCAAATTCACTGAGTTTAGGACCAAATATGAAACTGACCCGAAATGGAAAATATCATATTCAATATGGTTTGTGCTATATTAATATATATAATATATTTTACATATTTCCATATCGCTCATAAGAAGCAACGTAGGAGTGAAAAATCAGACCCGAGCCACACATTTCCTGTAGTATGAATGTAGCGTTTGTATGTTGTTGCTGACTTTAGTTTGCTGTTTCAGCTTGAAGTTATGCTTGTTGCTAATA